>JARHVA010000690.1:0-1200000 GCA_037957365.1 Torreya grandis
TATTTCCATAATTATTGTATATATTTAATAAGTTGAGTTCTCTCAAATTTATCCTTCTTCAGGTATATTTACATTGCTATTTCCTCCTATTTCTATTTTTTTACAAATAGATGCACAATTACCACTATCATCTGGCATGCAAAATTTAGGAAGACTTTCTTGACCCTTGCTACCTTGATATAAAGTTTGCCTAACATATTTTCATAGCCTTGCAGTTGCTTGGAAAATTCAAACCATGCCTTTTCCTTTTATGTGTACTCACTCTTTGTGCCTTTTCATATTTTCAACAAGTGGTCCACCATGAGATTAGTTTGTCAATGTATCTCATGCCATTTATATTAACTTCATCCATTAGGCTAGGTTCATCATTCATAATGCATTGACAGAGTTTAAGAATATTTAATTCCATTACCTCCATATTTTTGTCTACTTGTGCATATTTTTTTTTTCCTACATCAATGTTACTTCTAGATTTTTATAATGGTAGTGTTCATGATGTTTTAACAGGTCACATCAACTACCAACTATATGAGTTCACATCCAACTTCACCTTAATAAGTTTAGTTATGTCAATGTGTACTATCTCCCACTCTTCTTCAGTGGTATATGGATCCTATTCATGTATAACACCAAAGGGTGCTTCAAACATGGGCTCATGCAAATGTGTATCAAATATGAAGGAAATTTACCTCTATGTTTATGTGGACACACTTCTTGACCTTATTGTATTCCATAACTAGAGGTCTTTATCATCCACTCTCATTTGGACCCTTTCCATTATTATCATGTCCTTGTCCCTAACACTATGTTCATATAAAAACTCATATTTTTTAAGTTTGAGGTGTAGGTTACATGATCTGTCTCAATATTTTTCTTCATGCCTCCATAGGTCCCTCTTCATTGATTATTTCAATCTCAAAAACCTCATGATATAATTTTTGTTTGTTTCATTCTCCTCCTACTCTTTAACCTTATCGTTCCTTATGCTAAAATTTTCTTTTTATCCTCTTCTTTTTTACTTGTTTTCATCCCTTGTTATTTAATATTTATTACATCTCAACATACATATATAAAATAACATTAACCCCCACATTGATTACTTCCTATATGGTTTATGAACTCAAGGTGTCATTCTTGGGTTCCTCTACTATGACCTTTCCTCTAGTTAGATTATCTTTAAGGGTACCATTCTCTAGTGAAGGTGTAGGAATTTATGGTGGTGGAGGTGGTGGATGATACTTTGGTGGTGAAGGTGGAGGCACAAGTTGCTTAGATGGAGATGGATGTGGTGTGGGTAGCTTGGGTGGTGAAGATTGTTGAAGTGGTGATGGTGCCTTAGAGGGTGACTTTTGGGTAAGAGTGTGAAATTATTCCTTGCTTAGTGGTACATGTTTTTTCCATTCCACTTGATTATGTTTCTTCATGCTGTTTAGGGCGTGCCTTTTATTTTTATCTATCAATTGGGACTTCCACATCCATCTCTCTCTTCCCTTCCACTTGTCCATACATGCTCTAATCCTTAATTTTATATTCTTGAGATTCAATTCATAATATATTTTACACAAATAGTTTGATACTGAATCTATTACTTGGGGTGTTTATTGTGGTTGAGTCATCATTCTACTCACTTTGATCCTTAACCATGATCTTTCATGAGTATACATACAATGTTATCATAAGTATTATGTACCCATTGATATATGAAATTGTAACTTATATCATCTATACATTTGGTATCATGTTATTTTCATCTATAAAATATCATCTTAAAAACCCATATGATAGCTTGAGAAAATATAACATGTTTCTATCTGTGAGGTGAATCTTCATGAGTGATTTTTTTTCACATTACTGAAAGCTCCACATATCCATTGTATGCCTATGGAAATGTCCTTGGGACATGACATTAATCCAAAAGTGTAGAGATCAAGTTATTAAACCATTGATTCATTTTGAACTTACTTTTTTGTTATAGGACCCAAGGCACAAATATTTATTGTACTATTTTGTGAGTTACTAATCCCATAATGGAGTGACCCAAGTCATTTCATTGTACCTATCAAGGATTTTGATTTCATCATGTACTAGCAGGATCAAAATCATGCCCCACTTAAATATCTCACTATGTGATGGGATTTATCTATGCTCTTGATGATTGAATCAATAATTCATTTTGAAATATTTAATTGTGTGCCCTTAATGCCAGTTCTATACATGATATAGAAAAGTTAATTATTAATGTTATCCCATCTCCTAGATCCTCTTAGTTTAATAATGACCAATCACATAGCTACCTGAGTGACATAATCTTCAATCTTCCTAATGAGAAAATTAAATTTCTCTTACTTATAATTTAATAAATTAGCAATCCTATCCACCTCCTGATATCTCCTAATGTCATTTTTACATCTTCACTAAAGTTAAAACAATCCTATTGACTTAAAAATGCACCTTGAGAAGAGTTTTATTTTATAACCCATGAAATAAAGTGGTCCTCATTGACACGTAAAAATAGTAATCATACCAAGTTTATTGGTTTACAAAAATAGGGTACCTTGAACAATTTCAATATGCCTATTTTCTCTAGTACCACTTTGAATTTTAGATTAAATATAACATTATCATTCAAATCCACCTTATTGATTTCCAAAGCATAATATTTTTTAGATCAATTTCACTCTTTCCTCTATGATGATTATATTCCTCTATTTACATTGTGTGAATTTTTATTCCCATACTTCAATGTGCAATATTTTTTCTAGATATTGCATTTTGACAGACTCCATGGGTGCTTATTTAGCCTTCTATTCCATTTATTCTACAGTTACCTCTTTGATGATAATTGAGTCACCCCCCGATGGATCTGTAACACATGTATGTTTATAGCTAATTGATGATTTTATCCCCAAGACCCCATTGGCTTTAATTTTTACTAGAATTCTGGTCCAAAAATGCCTCCAATAGGCCCTTGGACTATTGATTTTATTGAATCCCCTAATATTATCGAGTTGTTGGAGGTATTCTCATCATAACCCTAATTTTTTGACTTGAACCTAAGCTTTACTAAGCTATAATTGTGGTTTATTTTCTGTGAAACTTAACTTTCTTCAATACTACCTTTTCCTTACTTGTTTTGATCAAAATTTGGCTATAAATGTTGTGCAATTTACTGTAGTCTTGAATTCAAGTCCAAAACACCTTAGTTTTCTTGAACATAATGTGAATTCACTTTCCCTTTGTCTTTTACCACTCTATACTTTGTTGGGTCTCAAACATTATTAATAGTAAAAAATAGTGATGAATAAGTATAGAGGTAAATATATAACACCTTTCAAAATTTAAATTACCCTAATGGTGTAATCCATACAATTAGGCAACCATTACTGTCACATCCCCATGTTTTACAATCATTGATGATGTATTTATTTTTGATGCATTTATTGATGGTGCATAAAATTTGGTGTATATGTGTATTCAATACTAGTGACATCACTATGTGTGACTGCATTTGGGCATGAATTTCACCATCTCCCTATTACCTATGTTCATAGGCCTAATGTCCTTCCCCTCATGCACCATTTCTATAGACCTCATGTATCTAGATACTTTTTTGAATTTGTACATGTGTCAACCAATGTTTCTTTGTAATTATTTATTTGAGTATATTTTCAATTTATCCCACACTAAATTCTACACATAATCCTATAGAGTAGTATATTTATACTTTTTACATATCATGTTATTTTGTGCTAAGTAATTTTAGGCAAAAAAGGTATTCCATTTAGAGTGTTTGACCTTTGCTACACCCAACTATTACCTATTATATTTAGAGTTGTTAAGTCATTTGTGGACAAAATCATTACACAAAACTAAATTATTACTTATAAAATTAGAAACCACATTTGAGTGGTACAAGATTTAACAAATAAAATGGCACAATAAACACTCTCTTAGAATTAGTTAGATGGATGGCATAATGTTATTAAATAAAACACTCACTCGACTCATCTGACTAGATTTACAAGGTTGCCTTCTTTATTTCTATATATAAAGTTGCAAAGACAATTGTTTGTGATTATTTACAATAAAATAAATTACTACTACAAAATAAAAGAAAAATTACTATGGCATATGCCTTATTATTTAGTGACTCAAGTACAATTTACATATTATAGGGCTTGTGTCTACCCACATTAAAATGCCTAGGGAGCATTTGGCCATCCTATATGCATAATTTTAATACATCAGTTTCCAAAATATCATGAATTATATAGGGTCCCATCCAAAAAATTTGGAGCTTTCCTAGATGTTTATCATATTTTGAAGTATACAATAGAACATGTGCACCCTTTCACAAGAACTTCCATTTTATGTGTTTGTCAAGCCTTCTATACTCCTTGGCTCGACTTCACTACAATGCATTTTTCATTGATATTCATGAGATATTCAAGGTGTGAATAAAGAGATTCCTTATCATCCATTTGAATAATGTCCAAAATAAAAAGAGAGGGTAAAAAAATTCCATGGGAAAGACTACTTCCATTATAAAGATCATCTAAAAGGGTATAAATTTGTTTAGGCACTTTTAAGTGGTTCGGTATGCCCATAAGACCGTAGAAATTGGGTCATCTTAATCTTTATGTTTGACATCATAAATATTTTTTCAAATATGTGCCAATGATATTTTTTGAATTATTCAATGGTGTCATTCACTTGAGGGTGATAAGGGTAGTATTGTGGTGTGCAACCATGAATTCATACAATAAAACATGCATTGTTTCATTAAAAAAAATAGGTACCTTGATCACAAGTTAAGCTTAAGGACTTCTTATCATCTAATGATATTTACCCAAAGGAAGTGCTCTAATATTATGTATTAATTTTTTTTTGGGTGTTATTTATGTCCATATGGTCAGGTAATTTATTAAAGTGATAATATATCATGCACCAATTATACACATACATCAGGAAATAGGTCCTTCAAAATCAATAACCCACTTATCAAAAAGCTCATGAATAGTGATAGGAATAAAAGGCATCTCATTATGATGATTGGGTTCTCCAATGCATTGATATATGTCACATATATATGTATAACATTTTTCATCCTTGAATAATATCGACCACCATAGGCCAAAAAATAGGATATTTCATGCGATGACCTAGGTAGCATAATGGACACTTGCAATCATTTGATGTCTATCATGTAGAACATCAACACATTCATCTTTCAAAACATAAAATTTTAAGACCTCAACTCATCCTATATAATATATATATCCACCAATCAATCAATATGGTTCTATGTAGACTACTAGTTGTTTTTTGTATTTCATTTTCCAATCACTTGGAGAAATGCCCAAAGTGAGGAATGTGGCAATGTCACCAAGGTCCTCAAGGTTAAACTATATAAGGTATACTTTTTAATATGAAATTCCATCCTTTATTTTTTTCACATAATCTCCCTTGGTGATTTGATAAAAATGGTTAGGTCTAACATTATTCTTACCTAGCATGATCACCACTAAAAAATAGAAATCTTGGAATAGAACTATCCACCAAAAAATTCTCTAGTGCAAGACTAGTTTATTCAAAATTTACTTGAGTGCCTCATGGTCTATCAAGAACATTAATGGAGTGGTTAAAATGTATTGGTAGAACTTTTGAAGTGTATAAATGATATCAAGTGATTTATGATTAGTTGTCATGTAGTTATATTTTGATAAAATGAGCTTTTAACTAGAAAAGTAGATATGATGATCCATCCTATCATCCCATAATTATGACAAAATAACACTAATAAGTATGCTATAGGCATAAATATGGACATATAATGGGGTATTTTAATTTATGAATTCTAGGATTAGCTCACTCAAAAACTTATCCTTCAATGCATCGAATGCCTTTTGTTGCTTCTCAGCCCATAAGAAGGGGCCATGCTTTTAAAATAATTCTTCCATTGGTGCCAATTTTTTTTTCATAGTTCCTAATGAACTTGGGATAATATCTTATGTGTCCAAGGAATATGCACACATCCTATTGAGATTTTTGCACTTCTAATTGTAAGAGAATGGTGACCTTAGCTAAGTTTATAAGCATGCCTTATTTGTAAATAACATGGCTAAGAAACATCCCAAATAATGTCACAAATAAACTATTTTTCAGATTAAATGAAATATAAAATATATAAAAACACTCAAACATCAAACATGCATTACCATGATGGTCCTTGATTAACTCATATACCATCTAGTCATCCAGATATACTTGAAGAAAATAGTGAATGAAGTCTTTGATTTCTATCGCCACAATGCATGAGAACACTACTGGGGAATTATTTATCTTGAATGATATAAAATTATAATAAAAATAACCCTAATCTATTGTGAATATTTTTTTGGGCTTAACTTCCTCTCAATGTTCATTTGATGCTATCTAGAGAACCCATAAGTGAATGTGTAAATATCACAACTAGCTACCCCTTCTAGAATATCCTTAGTGAATGAGGTTAGAAATGGCTCAATGACACATGAAACCTTAAAAAAATAAAAATAAATGTATATCTAATGCATCAATATTTACTTATAATGATCATTATGGGACTTACCCACTCAAATTCTTCAACATGATAAATAACTCTTGCAAATAACATGTTGTCAATTTAATCTTTTACTTTAGCACATAAGTATGGGTTCATCCTATATGGATAAATTTTCATAGATTTTACACCATCCAATATTTTAATCTTCATTTTTACAAAGTAAGGGTGCATTCCCTTCATATCCTCATAACTGCACAAAAATATATATTAATACTTGCATTGCAGCTCAACGATACGAGCCTACTATCCATTTGTGCAATAATAACTAATAATGGTAATATTTGGTTCTTATTTAGTTTTGATGTTGAATTTATTTATATTAAAGGTATTGTGATATTAATTTTGTTTATCCTCTTGTGTATCTACCACATTGCACTCTCTATAAGATGTCTCAACTCTTAAATAGTCTAGAGTGTCTTCTAGATTTTCTTCCACTTGCAACATGAATTTATCGTTAGAACTCTTGTAATGCCAATTTTTATTTGTCCAAAACTCTTCATCATCTTAAATTTAATTAATTTTGACAACGTACTCTTTAAAAATCATGGGTAATTATAGGAATTTCTCTATCCAATTGGCATATATGCTCTTCCATGGTAGGCTCATCATAGAATATATCTCATCGTATCCAAAGAAGGGGTTAGTATAATGTTAGATTGCATTAGGAAAATGACAAAGTATGCATAAATAAAGTTTTATCTCCCTCATTTCAATTATCTCATGATGTGTATTGAATATAATATACCACATGTGTGCCTAAGTCTTAAATTTTTGATGAAACACATGAACCCACAAACTTTCAGGAAGTCGATACATAGCCTCGTGTCCATGTCTCTTCAAATATTTGTATATATGTTTTATGAGAATATTATCTACCATAAAATTTTAAACCCAAAAAATTGTTTCTTTATTCAAACATGGTGCATATAGCCTCTTTGACAGCAACCCAGGTTGGTAGGTTGGGCTTAAGGATATCCCACCAACATGTGGCAGTACTCCTTAGGGTTTAGATTAGAGTGATCAATCCCTCTTGATAATTAAAGGAATTCACATATTTGGATCCTTCATATCATAAAAAATATATAAACTTGCTTGTATTAAGGTAGTAGACTCTTTTTATCTTAGAGGATGTGTGTGAAATACAAATCTTATTTTTCAATTGAGATTGTTTTACCTTTAGGTATTCTCATATTTTCATCTAGTATAGGTGACCTCATTTTGAATTCATGATGTGAAATTTACACCTATTTAATAATATTATTTCATCCATATGATATGATCCTTTCTATAATATATTTGACTAGACTTCAAAGATATGCAATAGAAACATAAATAATAGAATTATATTAATTCAAATGAACATAACTACATTACAATAACAAAATTTTAGAATTGATAGCCTCTTCAAGGGGCACCCTCCTTTGAAAAATATTAATTAAATACAATTTATGGATGCCTTCATACTAGACTAAGCTCCTATTTATAGTAATCTATCACTAGATAACTACTACTCTGCATGAATGTGGGATTATTTCACTATGACACTATTACATTATAATATTATATCTATTACAATGGGCTTGGGGGATGTATTAAAAATCATATGCATATATATACTTTTATAAAATAAACAAACTAAAGAAGGATGGTTAGGATGAATGGTCCTAACATGCCATCCCTCTTAAAAGCTTTGCCCTCAAAGCTTAAGGCGAGGAAACTACTACTGAATAGAAATAAGAGGTTCTTATGTAGCATCTTATGGTTGCATCCCCTACCAATATACTAAAAGTTATGTGATGAGATAATTATGGAGTAAATGAGAGTGTATATTGAGGATAGGCTCAAGTTGTAAAAGGAGAGACCCTTCTGCATCAAGTTTTGGAAGCACTATCTAGGTGGTGACATTATGGCCAAGGAACTTCTTCAAGCACGAGACATAAAAAATAGGGTGAAAACATGATGAAGGTAGGAGTTATAACTTTTAAGTGATAAGTCTAACCCATTGAATAATTTTACAAGGCCCATAAAATTTTGGAACTAATTTATGGTAGCCTTTAAGATTTAAATAGGAGTGCTTGTAAGGTTGTAGAAGAAGAAAAACCACATCTAGGTTGAAAGGTTCATTTAGAGCGATGTTGGTATGCATATTTCTTCATGCAACTTTGTGACATGTGAAGATTATCCTTGAGGGGGTGAAGGATATTTTCATGTGTACTGATGGTAGAATTAATAGCCTATACTAGGGAGCTTCCCAATATATATGAAAGAAGGGAAGGTGGATTTTGGCCATATATGACCTAATATGGGGTTTTCTTGGTATTTATGTGGTAGGAGGTGTTGTACCACCATTATTAAAGAGGTAACCATTTTACCCACTAATGCTACTACTCCATGAAAAAATAATGAAGATAGGTTTCCAAACATTTATCAATAATTTTGGTCTAGCCATCAGTATGTGGATGATATCCTGAACTCATTTTCAAAGTTGTACCAAGGTGATTGAATAGTTCTTAAAAAAAATTACTTATGAAGGTAGAATCATGATAAAATAAAATAGAGGCAGGAACACCATGGAGTTAAAATATTTTGTCAATAAAAGTCTAGGTGATGGTGGAAGTAGTGTAAAGATGGGTTAGAGCATATAAATGAGTATATTTGGAAAATCGATCCACTACTACAAAAATCACTAATTTACATCTATATTTTGGGAGACCTTAAATAAAATATATGCAAATGTCTATCCAAATATATGTTGGAATTAGAAGTGCTTGGAGTAAAGCAGGTGGGGTGACTATTTTTATTTTGTTGTGTTGGTATCACATTCAACAACAAATGTCCTTATATCCTACTTAATTCCCAGCCAAAAGAAACTATGGAAAACTTGATAATATGTTTTTAAAAACTCTAAATAACCATCTAAAAGGGAAGCATGCATCTCCTATAAAATTTTGTAATTAAACTTGGAGTTTGTATTCAATAGAAGGTGACCTTTATATTATAGTGTGTGTCCATCCCAAGTATAGTGTGGTTTAACAGATGAATCAATAAATAGTTTAAGAATGAGTTATTTTATTGGGATATCATTATTCCATTCTTTTTGAATGTCACATATCCATATGGAAATGGGAACAAAGACTGTGCAAAGTCACACTAGGTCTTCAAACTGGTGAGAGAGAGCATCAACCACCATATTTTCCTTGCCTTTTTTTAAAGTGATCTCATAGTCATATCCCATGACTTTAGAAACCCATTTTTTCTAATTTGGGGAAGATAATCATTGATATAAAAAATATTTGAGGCTTTGGTGGTCAATTTTGATGCAAAAATGTTAGCCAATCAAGTATGGATGCCATTTGTAGACTGCATAGAGAATAGCCATCATTTATTTGTCATAGGTGGAACATTCCAAATTACACCTAGTAAGTGCCTTGACAATGAAGGAAATGGGATGAAACATCTACATGATTACAAATCCAAGACACGTGCCACATGCATCATACTCAATAACAAATGGGTGGGAGAAATTACACATGGCCAAGACAGGGGTGGTGCACATTACTTATTTGAGGCTATCAAATGCTTCAAAAAATGTTGATGACCATACAAATGATTATTTATTAAGAATATTCATTGATAATACTATAATTTTTACATAATCCTTGACAAATTTCTTGTAGTACCCTTTCACATCAAGAAATCCCTGTATACTTTTGAGTGTGTAAGGTGTCAACCATATTGTCATAGCTTCAATTTTGGTAGGGTCAACATGAACACCATCAGATGACAAAATATTTCCTAGGTAATCAAATTATCATTTCCCAAAATAAAATTTGGAATGTTTGGCACATAAGTGGTTTTCAATAATAATTCCCAAGGCTGTGTCTAGGTGGTTGAGGTGATCCTCCCATGTGTGGTTGTAGATGAGGATGTCATCAAAGAAGACCAAGATAAAATTACAAAAAAATGGATGAAATATTTGGTTGATTAAGATCTAGAAGGTGGAGTGGGAATTGGTAATCCAAAATGGCATGACTAAGAAATTATAATGACCATCATGTGTGCAAAATGCCATTTTGGGAATGTTGGGTTCATGAACATGGATTTGATGATAGCCAAAGTACAGGTCTAATTTAGAGAGTATTTTTTCACCACATAATTTATTGAGGAGCTCATTGATGACTAGAATGTGGAATTTATATTTGATTGTGAGCTTGTTCAAGTCCCAATAATCAATGCATAGTCATTAAGAACCATCTTCTTATGAACAAGAAAGACAAGTGAAGAATAGGGGCTAGTGCTGAGTCAAATGATGCCTGCATGTAGAAGGTCATGAACCATATTTTTAGTCTCAATATTTTTATGAAATTTGTAGTGGTATGGCTAAATATTTGGGGAGTACCACCTGGAAGAAGTTGGATATGATGGTCTTTCGATTAGTGAGGTGGTAATCCTATTAGTTTCACAAAAATAATTGCATGTTTGACCAAAAAATCTTTCAAGTATAAAGTTTGGATGGAATATAATGGATAATTAGTGTGAAAAGAGAATAATTAGGCAATTATGTCATGATACCCCCATTAAATAAGTTTTTCCATGTAGTGGGATTTGATAACACTCATGGATATAGGAAAAAGGCCTTACAGAGTGTAGTGATGGCCATTCTTAGTGAAGTGCATCCATATTTTAAAAAAATACTAAAGAATGGGTCCAAGAGTGTGTATCCATTGGGATCCCACTATAAAATCACTTTTACCTAAGGACATAACAAACATGTCAATCCTGAGGTTATAGTCATCCACATAAATGTGAACATTATGACACTTTCCTTTGCACTATAATGTTCCCTCATTGGTAATCATTTATTCAAAGTTGGAAGAAGGGTTTATAAAATAGTTGGATTACTTATCCACCTGAGGGTTAATGAACATGTGAGTGTTTATATAATTGATGAGAATGGTAAGGGGTTGTTTCTTAAAAAACCCTTTACATGCATTGTTTAAGGAGTGGTGACTCTAGTCAAAACATGCATAGAGATTTCAAGTGGGGAAGATAAGGTCCCAAAATCATCAGTTTCCTATGCCAACTACTTAGTGGTATCCTCATAATATTTTTTATCTGGTGGAGAATCAACATCTAACATCTATAATTTTTGTTCTATGCATTTGTGTCCTAAAGCCCATTTATCATCATAATTATAACATAGCCCTTTTTCCTGACGTGTATAGATTTCACCTTCTGTGAGATGTTTGATGGGGGTTGGATTAGTGTTGGGCAATTGAAAAGAGGCCTTGTATGGTGCCCAATTATAATTGCAATGTTGGGAGGTGATTTTATCTTTTACAAGCTTGTCTAAACCTAAGGCTTCCATCATGGTACGAGGTTAGAACATTTTAACCTTGGATCAAAGACCATCCTTGAGGCTACTAATGAATTAGCTTAAAAGAAATCATCAGAGAGACCCTCCATTTGATTGGTGAGTTTATCTAACTCTATTTGATAGTCACACATGGTGTTATTTGATGTAGTTTAGTCAATGCTCTAGTGAAATCATCATAAGCACTAGGCTTAAAACATAAGAGCAAGAATTTGGTGAATTTGGTCCACTTAGGTTCAATGTGTGACTTGTAGTACCATTGGTACCTCTGAAAAACATGTTTTTCTAGGTGATATGAAATAATAGGGACTCTTTCATCAATGAGATGCAAGTTAAAATATTATTTGGTATGGTAAATGCAGTTAGTGGGGCCAATGCCATCAAATTTTGGAAAATCCAATTTAGGGCCACAAAATGGTGCTCAAGAAGAACCACCATTAGAGTGATTATCCACATAAGTTTTGAGTTCATGATTTTCATCATGGATTTCAGAGAGTTGGTCATAGATATTTTGAAGAAGAGTATCAATTTTAGACTGAAGTTTAACAATGTCATTGGCCATGGCACCAACATGGGTAATAATCATTACTAGGGGGATTAGAGGCCATAAAAAATGTATGGAAGTTATATATTAATTAGATATATTTTTAAGGCAATCACAATGGGGTAATTTTCACATACATGAAATAATTTGGAAAAAAATTGCATTCGAGGGGTAGGCATCACTATTTGAAGTATGAGAATTTGAGATTTTTTTGTGAAATTTTGGAGTTACCCCTTAAAATGACTAGTGTGATGAGAAAATGGAAATGGTGAAGTTAGCTTATAAGTACCAAAATTTGTTTTTACTATTTGGCTTCGATTATAATTTGACTTGTTACCAATGCAATCAAAACCAGATTTAAAATTTTAAGCAATTACACTGAGATTAGTTGGTGGAAGGGCCCAAACCATAAAGTTATTTATTTATAATGGAATTAAAGCTATGTATGAACCATTTGGTTCATGTATAAATTGATACTCAACATCTTTCAAATAGGAATATAGAGATACACAAAACTCCAACACATAATTATTAGCATACCTCACCACCAAACATCAAATTCTTAAGTCCACATGGTATCAACTCATTGAAACTGCTCAACATGCACATCTATACAATGTTAATTGTGGGTTCAATTCATTCTCTTTTATAATACATATACAACTAGGCATGCATGAAAATGTCTTAAAATTTTATATAAAAATACCTCATAAAGAGGATCATGTAAATTCTACTCCACCCAATCCTCAGGGGACTAATTTCCAAGGCTAGGATGATGCAACATAAAGTTTTAATCTAAATCCTCTAACCATTATTCATTATTCTCTAATTATATTCTATAAATCATATTTTCTTACCATCTCAACAATTCATTCAATTGATCCCAATAATGAAACTAAAAGTTGGGGTAAAAACTTGTGCACTTCATTAGTTTTACACCATGAGTGCTTACCCAAACATTAGTTACTTCATCATATCAACATATCATGCTAGATGTTAGCACAATCACCATCAGAATAGAGAAAAAGAATGTTGAGTCATAGTTGGGTTGGTTGCATGTGGATATTTAGTACTTCTATTACTTAGTATAATAAATGCACAAACTAATACTTAGATTTTTAGAAATTTCATAGTATAAACTATTCATAGTATTACATGAGAGAACTTTCATACACATAAAAACTAGCTCATTTTTATACTCTTGCAATAACAAGTATATAAACCAAACATAATGTTACACAACTATTAAATAAATAATCCACATTCCTTCGTTAAGTGTCTCAATGGAAATACATAAGATGGACCAATTTAGTAAGTAAAATTAGTTTTCCATTCCAAAAATATAAGACCAAGACTTTACATTTATCTCTTCCAATGAAGTAAGTGGGATTTTACAGTACCCAAGTACCACTTTTTTAGTTATAACTCATTAATATGCACTCCTAAAGACATGAAATAACTTTCTATAAATAGTAACCCTACCTAATTTACATTCAATATCTTGAAATGAACTATCTCCTAGATTTGTGCCATGATGCACTAGATCCACCCAAGATTTTTTGTCTTAATGACTCTTCATTTGTAATCAATCCATTATTTCTTACTTTTAGCTCCTCCTCTTTTGCTCTATGATTTGTACAACCTCTTTGATCCTGTCATTCCTAGTTTTGTGCTAACCAATGCACCATGTATAGCGTATACCATGACTTAGAAAATTATTTTTTGGATGATCCTAGGTTTTTATATACATCTATGCCACTCATACTCATGTTTTTCTTATCCTCATTTTTGTTGTGATAGACTTAATAAAAATAGGAGTCTTCATTATGATTTGTAACTTATCATATATGCACTCCTTTATTAAAAATGTGCACTACTGATGGGTGCTTTAACATCTTCGTAGAATGGCACAAGCCTACACTTTGGAAACTTTGGAGACCAAAAAAATTAAGAAACACAAATAAGTCATATCATAATAAAAATAGTGTGTTTAATAAGGAAACTATAGGCATATATAAGTAGAGGCAAAGCATATGGATCATATAGTTTTATATCACCATGGTTAGGAGAATTTTTTCCATGAAAATTCATACATACACCATTTTTTACATACGTTAATGAGTGTAAAACATGATTAATAATAAGATTCAAAATGGACCATGTGGCAAGAGATGATTTTATACACATCTTCCTGTGAAACATATATTATTCTTATAATTTCCTCAAAGTGATGCATTATATATTTATTACAGTGGAAATCAAGGGGTTGTATTGTATTATAAATTTATTTGAAATGTTTTTTTGCCATCGACAATGTTGTGATAAGTTTGAGTACTTTAATATTATTTATTGAAGCCATAAGGTATATTACTAGTTATACCATGTGCTTGCTCATTTGAATGTCCACACTTAAAATCCTTATGTGACTTATCATCACATAAAAATTTCATTTTATTACTAAATAAGAACTTGGAATAAAGGTTTATATTATGCCTTTCATAGATACTAAATTTGGTATCAAGTACTTTGCAAAGAAAATGTTGACACACATTTACCATAAATGACATGAGCACACAAACATAGTCCTAATCTGCCATTTTGGTAATATTATGAGTTTCACCATTTCATTTTTTTGTTACACATCTATATAAACTTCATTATCTATTTCAAACCTACTTAATATCTTACACAAACATATTTGGACCTTAAATTTAATCCTCCTATATAAAATTCAATTCGATAAGTATTTCCAGTTGATACTGACCTAATTTGGTTGGTATTGGCCTTTTCCCAACAACTACTTCTTTTAAAAATCAAAACTTTCCTTATAGTCACCTTTTAGATACATAAATTTGGTCATGAAGACTTGAGAATTTTATTTTTGGCCCATATTTACCTTAATTAACTTGAGTACTTAAATTGGTCCTATTTTACCACCTTACTCTATGTACAGGACCACCACTTCTAATTTTTTGTTTTACACCTACAAAAATATTATTAATTATTAAAAACCTCTAATCACCTATACATACATTTCAAATTATTAAAATCAAATGTCACTCTCCCTAGTTCAGAATCGACTCACACAGGTTGGGACTGGTAGTTGACTCTGACCTTTACAGGTTGATCTAACCCCTTAACTAAAAATGATTATTTTTAAAATTTAAACACTCACTTTTGTATTTTTATAATATGTATCATGAGGTTTCCACCATTTATATTGCTATAATTCACATCTAATTCACTTATTATACCACTTAACAGTTTCGTTATTCAGGCACACTTACATTATTGCACACTAATCAAAGCTTCCTTATTATTTATAATTTATATTACATTCGCTTTAAACAACCTTTTATCCAAGTCATGAGCCTATTTTATCTAAGTCATGTAAAAAATTACAAAATATTCAAGCCATATCTATATGTATACATGTAGCAAATGAGCACTATTGCACTAAACACTCTAGGTGGGAGAACTACATGGGTTTAATTCCATATTTAAAGTAATCTAGATACATAGGTATTATTAAATCATCATAGAGGTTATTGGGGTTATCTCAACCCATTACGCTCCCCCATTTATTTTTGTAGGTTTTTAGTTATTGAAAACCTTAGTTGGGTTTCAACCGTGAAGAAGTCATTTGCAAGTCATCTATGCATAACCAAAGCTCAAAACTACACATATAGTTATATTCCAAGTAGGTGAAGGTGATTGTGCCATCTAATTATTTTTTCCCCACACAATTTAAGATCGACCCACATAGGTCAACAATGACAATCAATCATGACTGCTTCTAGTTAGTTTTGACCCAAAATAATGGCAGTTGTTATTTCAGTTGCACAAGCATAATTAGGTCTGAGTTGATCATTTCCATACATATTAAATCATACATGGTCAAATTAATATACAATAATCAACTAAGTGTTCTTGTATTTTTTGTGCTTTCCATAACTTCTTTCATTCATTCAATCTTTATCCATTTAAGTACTATAATTTCATTATGCTAGTTACAAGTCATTCATTTATTTCTACCCTTAAATTACTTTGATCTTAATTAGAGATTATATCCCAATTAATTATTTTTTTTGATAAAACATATTGATGAACCCATACATTTTATTCAAACATTGATTAAATTTATTTTTTCATAGGGTTTGGACAAATTCATATATATCTGACACTAAAATTTCTTTCAACCTTGAATTTGGTGTTTGACACTGAAAGTAATTTAATTTAATTTTTGATTTCAAGGGAATTTAATAATCTCCATACTTAAAATTTATTATTTTTTAGGAAGTAACTTTCAGATTTATGTTGCTTGCTTCTCAAATTACAAATAATATATGGCTATATGGGTTATTCTTGGTATATAATTTATAATTACATGGTGTCAGATATAAATATTCAATATATTTCATAATCATGCAATACACTAGGGAACACTAATGTACAATAAAATCAAGGTTAAAATCCGTCATAATACATCTTCCATGCCTATGGAATCCCGAGTGACTCACCCTATAGTGAAAAATGAAGGTGACCAACATGCCCTTCCTTAACCCCATCCACCTTCCACAAACCCTCTTGATGGTATTTATATGCATATTCAATCAGAAGTACCTAATGTTTGTGTTCGTGAAGCCCTTTAAGATAAAATAATCACTATGAAATCATACATAGAATATTTTCAAAAGCAAAATCAATATTTCAGTTTAAGGATCACACCACTTGAAAATAAGATCACACATACAAAGAATCCAGAGCATGATAATGTTAATCATATATCTACATCTCCATCCAAATATTTTGGGCCTCAAAGGATATCATCTTAATTATAGTTTCAAAGTCAACATACATATATAATTATTGAATAAAAAAGTATACATAAGACAAATAAGAGATCAAGTACGATTCTAAGAGAAATGTTTCGAAACAAGTTGATCACATTACCTCTGATGCATCTTATAAGGAGATAAAAATACTATTGTGCATATCATATGATGCATGGGAATCATACAAATAGTTTTTAGGCTTTGAAAAACAAAATAAAAAGTATCATTGATAATAATCATCTCACAATGGATGAATCAAATAAACAACCTACTCACACTTTGAGTGCATTTCCTAAGGAATAATTGTAAATAGAACAAAAGGTAAAAATATAGAAATAAATGATTCAAAATAAAAAAATAGAGCAAGCAAGGATTCAAAATAAAAAATTAGAGCAAGAAAAGTTACAAAAGGAACAAGATGAAAAATAAAGGCTAAAAAAAGAGAAATTACAAAAGTAATGACTAGATCATCAAAAGGAACAAATAAAAAAGGAGATGTTATTAAAATAACATTAAAAAAATAAAACTTACAAAAATAAACTAAAGATAAGAAAGAAAGAATCTTTTTATGAAAAGGTTTCTCACAAAGGAAGTTCAAAAGCAATATGTTCCTAAAATGTCTAATGGTAAAAATATGGTTTCTACAGACTCAAACATTATATCTAATTCATGCATAGTGTAGAACAAGATTGCAAGATGGGTTAGTTTCTATGTTATTATTCAAATATAAATAAGACCATAGAACATAACACTTCAATTTTGATCCCTAGGGTGATTTATAATCACTAAACAAATAAATCAATACAAAAATATGAACAATACATTCACCTTTCTTTAAGACACCATATAATATTTGTTTGGCAAATGATTTTGCTCAGTTTATGGATATAAGAGTATTTATCAATGCATGTGTTCAATCTGATGGCATCTCCTCTTGTCCACCTATGGTTTTATTCACTTTGGATGAAGAATGGTGAAGCTTCTTAGCAATATATTGGCATTAATTATTTGCACATAAAAACATAATATAAGATGGTCATAGCCTATGTATTTATAGCTTGACTAAAATGATATGGGCCATCTATCTCAAGATTAAGATGTGTGGTCCAAAATCAATTCAACTTTATAGACCAAATACAATCAATGTCGCAATCAATATTTGGAAGAATGGAGCAATTAATAGGCATGGCTTACACAAATCAAATATTTTTTACATTGATTAATCATGGCTTGTATTTTGACCTTTGTGACTCCTTGTATCATAATGATCTCACTTTTTATTAAATTTTCATTTTTCAAAATTAGATATTAACTAATTTGATATGGATTTTTCACTTAAGTATTTAATTTTTTAAGTGAATATGATTAGGCTTTTTGTAATTCTTATAATTTGATTAATTTCCTTGTACGATTAGTCAAAAATATCAATTTACTAGTTCACAATTTGATTGGATATGAATAAAAAGAAGACACCAATTTTGCACAAGATAATGTCCCAATTAGGAACATATTGATGTGTTTAGATGAATCAAAGTGTTTTGGTAGTTTTGGTCTATTTTTTGCATTATTGTAGGAAGCCATTTAGACTTGCCATTTTGACATGATAGTGGTGAGAATTGGATGTCTACATTTTGTCTCTATTTAAGAAGACATTGTGAGACATTAGGAATAGTAACATCTTTTCAAAGAATGAAAAAGTTATTAAGAAGAATTTGCAAAATTTGGACAAAGAAATAATTAATAACCCATGATGCCCCATCAAGAGGGAAGATAGATATGAAAGACATACATGGGATCTTGAAAAGAGATATAAGAAATATAAATAATTTGGCCCCAAAAAGGGCAGTCTTGGTTGATAGATAATGATGTACCCCAGTAGGGAAGATTTATTTATTTGATTCAATGAGTTACCCCAGTAGGGTAGATTTGATCGTTGATCAATCTAAAAATTTTGCCCCATTAGGGCATATTTTCATTCAAAGAAATGAGGATTAGGCATGTGATGACTTGGTTAGGGGATAGTAGATAAGGAGATCTCTTGTTGCAACATTTTTGATTTAGACTTCTCGTGTCTGGATTTTTGATATAAAAATAATATGGTATGCACCATGATATAAAATACCATGATGACCAACCTGTGACATATATAAAGACTAACCCCCAATCCACTAGAGACATGATAACATCACACAAATGATAAAGACCATGATGGGAATGTTGGCATATGCCAATAAATGGACTCAAGTATAATTGCATAATAAGAAACACCTTGATGATGCCCCTATCAACATTGTGGAATGTCAAGGTGACAATACAAAAGGAAACAAACATCACTTTAATGAAACACGTAAACACAAATTGAAAAATCAATAGATAGTGTTTAATTCCTTCAAGAAACACACTAAGAACAATGAAAAATGCCCCAAACATCACGTAGGAGATGCATGAGAGCATCTCGAGGGGAGAGCAAAAAAAATATTTTTGATAGGTAGGTCCACAATAGAAGAAATAAACACGTGTCAGTAGAAAAGGCTGAAAATAGGGCAATTAGAATAAAATGGCTCAAAATGGGCAAATGAGGCAAAAATGAGCCTCTTGGGAAGAAAAATGGATCACAAACAAGCCCAGGAGTAAAAATTCAAAAATTTAACTATATATTCACCCCCAAGGGGTGAAAACTTTTCATTTTTGCCCTCTAATATTTTAATTTTGAGCTCTAACCCTTGTGTGTGAGTGACTTGCAAAATGGCTAATATCTCGTGCGAATGACACCTTAGAGAGCATATTCGAGAGTACCAATGACCATTGACTAGCGAGGTATCAATAGGTATATATTTTTTTAATTTGGTCATTAATTGCATTTAATACTAGGTAGAAAATTTAAATTTTGGGATTTTATCATTTTTTATTGAGGGAAAATAGTGAAGCTACTGATGCAAATAGCAACTTCACCACAAAATCAATGAATTTGAAACATAAACAACAAAATCAATGAATTTGAAACATAAACAACAAAATCACTGAAATCCATGAATATCACCATACTATTAATATTTTTTACTTCAAGTTCAATTACATAAATGATGGTCTTGTGGAGAAAATGGTGATATCACTAATCAAATAACGATATTGCTAGTCAAATGGCAAAATCATTGGATAAACAGTGAAAACATTAAACAAATAAAATAGGGTGTAAATAGTAAATTCAATACAAATAACAAGGTTATCCTACTAAATGGTGGGATCAACCTATGTAACAATGAAGTTGTCGACCTGAGAAGAAAAGTCATGAGATCACCCTGTAGAATAGTGAATATGCTCTGTAGAATGGCAAAATCACCAAGGAAGATGACGAGGTTGATAAAAATGGAAAATGGTCTAGAAGGGAGTGAAAACTAGGATATAATAGGATTTTAAGAGGGGTTAGTTGTAAAATAAATAAAAAAACTTAAATAGATAGGAAAACTTATAAAATAGAAGATTAGATTGTCAAACAAAGGTTTTATCTATCAAAGAAAGCTAATTTCAAGACTTTAAGATCTTGTGAAAATTTTCACAAGGCAACTTCAACTTTTAACAAGATAAATAACTCTTGTGAACATGTTGTAAACTTATTTTACTTTAACACACAATTTTGGGTTCATCTTATATGGATATTTTTTCATAGGTTTCACACCATCCACTATTTTAATCTTCATTTTTACCAAATACGGGTGCACTCCCTTCATATCCTTATAACTGCATGAAAAAATGTATTAATACTTACAAAGCTCAATAATACAAGCCAACTATCCATCTATCTAATAATCACCAACCATGGTAATATTTGGTTCTTCTTCAGTGTCAATTTTGACTTTATTAGTATTAAGGGGCTTGTGATAATACTTGTGCTTATCCTCTTGTGCATCTACCACCTTGCACTTTCCATAGGATGTCTCATCTCTTAAATGGTCTATAATGTCTTCTAGATTTTCTTGCACTTATTGTTGTAAAGTTGTCAATGATGTCATGATGAAGTCATGGAGGTGTTCTGGTGAGTGGATGAAGTGCCTTGATAGTCTAAGTGATAATGACAAGGTGCAATGTTCTTGTTCTAGTATGCTTGAAGGATGCTTAGTTGATCTTTAGTTTTGGCTTGGTTAGAGATGTTTAGGGATGAGTATGGTTATTTTAAGATGTGTAAGGGGTCCTATCAGAGATTTTTTATGATTTGAGTGCTTGTGTACATGATTGGAATTGATCTGGTTCATCATTGTTCTCATTTAGAGACTTTGGGTCCAATGGCAGAAAATCTAAGTAGGCAATTTGATGACATCACCATTACCACATGTGGATGAGTCAAAGGGAGATATTCATATGGTTGTGATCACATTTATTCCTATATTTTATGCACTAAAATTTAGATCATACACTAAATCCTATCATAAGATATGCAAGTGCAAAGTTGGGCTCCTAGGTAGTTTGATAGTGTTTTCCAATACTTAGCCAAATTTGCATGAGGAAAGAAAGAGCTGAGTAAGAAATTTGGTGATGGAATATCTCACACATGTGGACATTTCAAGAAAAGTTTGTTAGGAACTACTGAGTACAATTGATTATCTTGTATAAGCAACTAAACACGAAATTTAACCAGATGTAACAAGTAACTAGAAATCAGAATCAACAAAGAACATGAGATACAAGAAACAATGAAAACTTGTATTAAACTCTTCCAGAATACAATGAAGAAATTACACTCTTCAACACCTCTTAGGTGTACAATATTTCTCTCAAGAGTTCTCTCTCTCTCAACCAATTAATACAGTAGATCTTCTTGATCTTACACACCTTGCAGATCTAATTGATCTTACTTACAACTTTCTTGGATAATTACAACATGCCCCATGGGTCTCTTAAATAGGATCTAAGGCATACAATAATTAGACTTCCCAATTACAATAATTAGAAACACAGACCCAAGACTTAAATTAGTCTTCACATGCAAACACTCGGACCTCCTAAAATTAGACAAGTCTAATTCTGAAAATGCATGCAAATGCATGCACACACACAGGTGATCGACGTCGGTTGCTGTCGGTCTACATATGACCGACGTCAACCGATCCCTGACAGATGTCGGTAGCTTTTGGTCCATGCCTGACCGATGTCAGTGACACTGGAAATGCCGATTACTGGTAAAAGCCTAACAACCTCCATAAGAGCTCAACAGTGAAGCTTTTAGCTCCACAACTCAACAATCTCCCACTTGGAGATAAACAGCTGCACCTGTACCTATACAACAACATCCTCTATCTTGTTTCTCTAGTTTGCATCTCCATCTTCAAGATCAATCTTGAAGATGAACAAAATTTGAATGAAGATTCAACTTCTCCTTTGTTATCGGCTTTGTTAACATATCAGCAGGGTTCTTATCTGTATGGATCTTTTCCAGTTTCAACTGTTCATCCTCCAATACCTGTCGAATGAAGTGGTACCTAAGCTGTATATGTTTGGTTCTTGATTGAAAGGCTGAATTATTTGCCAAATGAATTGTGCTTTGACTATCACTATACAATCTACAACTCTCTTGCTCCTTTCCCAACTCTTCCATGAACCGTGTCATCCATATCATTTCTTTACTAGCCTCTATGACTGCAATGTATTCTGCCTCTATAGTAGACAAGGCAACAACCTTCTGCAACTTTGAAATCTAGCTAACCGCCATTCCACCAATAGTGAACACATATCCTATGGTGCTTCTCCTGCCATCTAAGTCACCTGCCATATCCGAATCTACATACCCATCTAGAGAAGTGCTTGACCCTGCATAGCATAAATACCTGCTGCTGGTCCGTCTCAGATATCTGAGAATCCACTGAACTACTTTCCAGTGTTCCTTTCCTAGATTGGCCATAAACTTGCTGACAACTCCCATTGCTTGGGCAATATCAGGTCTGGTACATACCATAGCATACATTAAGCTCCCAATTACTGAAGCATATGGAAATTTGCTCATGTACTCAACCTCATCATGTGATTTAGGACACTGTTCTTTGCTCAACTTGAAGTGTCCAACCATAGGTGTGCTTACCGGTTTTGCATCCTGCATATAGAACCTCTCCAACACCTTATTCACATAATCCTCTTGAGACAAAATCAGCCTGTGATTTTTCCTGTCTCTCTTAATACTCATGCCAAGGATTTTCTGTGTTGCTCCTAAATCCTTCATGGCAAATGTGTGAGTTAATTTTACCTTTAGCTCAGTAATTTCCTGCATGTGTGAACCTGCAACAAGCATATCATCCACATACAAAAATAGGATAATATAATGACCATTATCCAATCTGGTAAAATAAACACAATGGTCAGATTGACATTTACTAAAGCCATGCTCTGTCATAAACCTGTCAAACCTTAAATACCATTGTCTTAGAGCCTGCTTAAGACCATATAAGCTTTTCTTCAACCTGCACACAAGTTTCTCCTTACCTGTGACCTCAAAACCTTCTGGCTATTCCATATATATCTCTTCATCCAAATCTCCATGAAGAAACACTATCTTAACATCAAGCTGCTCAAGATGCAAATCCTCAATAGCAACTAAAGACAATACAATCCGAATAGAAGTCATCTTTACTATAGGAGAAAAAATTTCACCAAAGTCAATACCTAGTTTCTGTGCAAATCCCTTTACTACCAACCTGGCCTTATGTCTCATCTGCCCATTCTCTCCTTCCTTTAACCTGTATACCCATTTGTTTTTTAGTGCTTTCTTTTCGGCTGGCAACTCAACCAAATCCCATGTTTGGTTCTCCACTAAGGAATCAATTTCCTCATTCATGCCATGCTCCCATTGTTTCCTGGATTCTATCTGCATTGCCTCATCAAAACTTTTTGGTTCTCCACCATCAGTTAGCAACACATAGTATAAAGAAGGGGAATAACGAATTGGAGGTTTACTTACCCTTTCAGTCCTCCTTATGGGTGTTTGAGACTCATCTACAACTTGCTGTCCACCCAAATTCTTTGTCAGTGATCGACCTCGTTCATCTCTCTTTTTATACCTGATCGACATCAGTTCTACTTGACCACTGACATCAGTTCCTTGACCGACGTCAGTCTCTGTTAGATCGCTGACATCGGTTCCCTGACTGACGTCGGTCTCTGTATTTTCCTGTGACTGATGATTTTTACCTGCGAGCTCATTTTGGATCATTACCTCATCCAAATCAAGATTGCCCTGCTCAAAATTATTCAACCTCTTGAGTTGATCACTGTACATCACCTTCTCATTGAAAACTACATCACGACTTTTAATAATTTTGTTAGTTTCTAAATTCCACAACCAGAATCCAAAATCTCCAAAGCCATAACCAATGAAATTGCACCGCATGGATTTAACATCCAACTTCTTTCTATTTTCTTTATCAACATGCATAAAAGCTTCAGAACCAAAAAATCTGAGAAATAAAAGATCTACCTTTTTACCTGTCCAAGCCTCTTTTGGTATTCCACCATCTAGAGCAGTAGAAGGTCCTCTATTAATCAGGTACACTGTAGTATCCACAGCTTCTACCCAAAACTTTAAGGGCAAACCAGCATGCAACCTCATACTCCGTGTACGCTCTATTATTGTTTTATTCATCCTTTCAGCAACTCCATTTTGCTGAGGTGTCCTTGGAACCATCCTTTCCCTGCGTATTCCACTCATAGAATAGTAACTATTGAATTTATTGCTGCAGCACTCACCACCATTGTCAGATCTAAGGCACTTCAATCTCAAACTTGTTTCATTCTCAACCAAAGCTTTCCATTTCTTAATGTGTCAAAAACATCATATTTCCTTTTTATGCAATAAACTCATACCTTTCTTGTAGCATCATCAATGAAATAAACATAATACTGTGATCTTCCAATAGAAGCTACTTGAGCTGGTCCCCACACGTCTGTGTGAACAAGCTCCAACTTGTACTTCTTCTTTGTTGACCCAGTCTTGAGAAACCTTACTTTCTTCTATTTTTGAAAAACACAATGCTCATAGAAATCTAGATCTATGCTTTTCAAATCTAAAAGATTACCTTTTGACTTTAGAACATTCATTCCCTTCTCACTCATGTGACCAAGCCTATAGTGCCACATCTTTGCATCTACATCTGAATTAGATAGAATAGAAGGAGAATAATTAGTAATACAATTACATAAATAAAGAGTACCTACTCTTTTACCTCTTGCTAATACAAGTGCACCATTGGAAACTTTCCAAGATTCCGCTATGATAGTTACTGTGTAACCCTCATCACCCAACTTCCCTATAGAAATCAAATTCCTCTTCAAGATGGGTGCATGCATGACATCTTTCAACACCCATGTGTTGCCATTCTGCAATTTCAGCTGCACTTTTCCTTTGCCAACAATTTGACAAGGCTCACCATCCCTAAATAAACTTTTCCAAAGTCTCCATTGACATAATCATTGAAAAATTCTCTATTTGGGGTTGCATGGAAAGAAGCACCAAAATCTAAAACCCATGATTCTACTTGACTATCCAAAGAAAATATAAGAGCATCTTGTGCAACAATACCTGCAACATTTGCTTCTTTATTACCTTCTTGCTGATTTTCTTTGTTATCCTTCAACCAACGGTCTTTCTTTGCATGTCCTTTCTTTCCACAATTTCAGCAGGTTATTCTACTAGTTCTAGATTTGGATCTCCTTCCCATCTTTGACCTTGATTTCCCATGCTTGCTCTTCTCTTTTTTCCTTTCCTTGCTTTCAATACTTAAAACATTACCTGATGTTTCACCTATGCTTTTCCTACGAATTTCTTCATTCAAGATTACACTAACAACATCTTCAACTTTCAAGATATTTAAAGCAAATGCAATATTACTTACCGCCATTACCAAGCTATGCCAGCTTTCAGGTAAAGAACATAAGATCAAGAGAGCCTTAACTTCATCATCAAAAACTATTTTGACTGAATTTAATTGATTTACAATTTCATGGAAATCATTAAGATGACTATATACAGATCCACCTTCCAACATTTGCAAACTAAATAATTGCTTCATAAGATATACCTTATTCAAAGCTGAGGGTTTTTCATATAAGTTTGCCAGAGTATCTATTAACTCTACCGTTGTCTTTACCTGTGATAAATTAGAAATCATAGAAGATGACAGGCTCAACCTTATAGATCCAAGAGCCTTTCTATCAAGAACATTCCATTCTTCATCTTGCATATATGTGGGCTTGCTGTCAGCTCCACCCAATGGTAAAAATAGATCTTTCTAATACAAATAATCCTCTATCTTCATCCTCCATAATTGATAATTCTTGTCGTTAAACTTCTCCATTTTTAGCTTACTTTCTTCTGCCATTGCTTTGCTCCCACTCAAACAAAAACCCCTGTGAGTGACCTGTAATCAACACACGCTTATCTGATCTGATACAACTTGTTAGTGAACCCAAGCTCTGATACCACTTGTTAGGAACTACTGAGTACAATTGATTACCTTGTATAAGCAACTAAACATGAAATTTAACCAGAAGTAACAAGTAACTAGAAATTAGAATCAACAAAGAACATGAGATACAAGAAACAATGAAAACTTGTATTAAATTCTTCCAGAATACAATGAAAAAATCACACTCTTCCACACCTCTTAGGTGTACAGTATTTCTCTCAAGAGTTCTCTCTCTCTCAACCAATTACTACAGTAGATCTTCTTGATCTTACACACCTTGCAGATCTAATTGATCTTACTTATAAATTTCTTGGATAATTACAACATGCCCCATGGGTCTCTTAAATAGGATCCAAGGCATACAATAATTAGACTTCCCAATTACAATAATTAGAAACACAGACCCAAGACTTAAATTAGTCTTCACATGCAAACACTCGGACCTCCTAAAATTAGACAAGTCTAATTCTGGAAATGCATGCAAATGCATGCATACACATAGGTGACCAACGTCGGTTGCTATCAGTCTGCATATGACCAATGTTGGCTGATCTCTGACTGATGTCGGCAGCTTCTGGTCCACGCCTGACCAATGTTGGTGACACTGCCAATGCCGGTTACTGGTAAAAGCCCAACAACCTCCACAAGAGCTCAATAGTGAAGCTTTTAGCTCCACAACTCAACAAAGTTAATCATATGGGTTTGTTCACTTTTGTGTTAGTTGATTTATGCTAAATTTTAGATCATGCACTAAGCACATCAAAAGATTGCATGTGTAAAGTTAGCCTTCTAAGAAATTATTGAAATTATCGGCTATATGGCAAAAACATTTGAGTGAGTAGATTAATGGAATTATATCTTTCACATGTGAAGGTTTGAGGAATAGTTTGATATATGGTTGGATTCTCCTATGTGAGGAGATCATATGGTCCAAATTTGAGAACTTGTAAGTAAGCAAAGCAAAAGATATGACTATACAAAGTTAGCCTTATAAGAAAATAAGAAAGGTTCCCATAGTAATTTTTGCACAAGTTAAATTTTGAGCAATATCTATGAAGTTCATTGCTCCAAGAAGTCAGGAAGTAGTGAGATGGTGCCAAGTCTTCAATGTTTAACATTGAAAAGATATAAAGATCAAGCTTCTTCTAAGGATCAACAGTGAGTGGGTGATCATATAGATAGAGATAAATGGTGCACATTAAATTTAAGAGGTCAAAGTGATAGTTGTATAAAATTGTCAAATCTAGGACAATATTGAAGAGATAAATGAAGCACATGAGGTCAAAGTTGCTAGATTGCATGAGATGAGGTCAACTGGTAGAGGTTTAACATTTGTCATTAGCACACTATGTGTTAAAGGTAGAGATTCATAAAATAAGATTGATAGTGTATGTTTAGTCTGAGTAGTGAGGACTTGAGATTTAAAATCTTTTAAGGATCAATAGTGAGTAGTGATCGAGGTTTAACTATGACCATTTGCTTTTAAATCTTTGAATTTAATAAAGGAAAAACAAGTGCTCTATATTTTGGCTATAACTTTTGATCCAGGATGAATTTTCTCATGATGTAAAAATAAAAGTTGTAGAGGATTCTAGGTTTCATATATAAATATGAATTTTAAGGTTTAATTATTATTAAATTCAAAGTTATTGATATCAAAAGTTGACTATGTGTTCTACTACATTTTGCAAGTGACCTGAGAAGGATAATTGAGTTTGTATTGTTGTTTTTTCGATATCTCATGATGAATTATCTATTGAGGAGTGTTTTATACTCCATGAGGATTATTTGTGTGCATTATGAGGGTTTTACCAATTTTATGAAGTATGAACAAAGGCTTAGAAGTTGATTGTGTATTTTGTTCATCATGACTATGTACATAGTTTTTTGTTTGAGCTTGCACAAAAGAGTGCAATGATGTCTGTAAGCATTTAAGGATGAAAAAGGGGTCATGTGGAGTGGACCTATGCATTTTAAAGTGGTTCTATGTTATTTTTTTCTAGATGATGTGTTAAATGGGTGAATAGGTCTCTATGAGACCTATAATAGCTACAAGGGCCTTATTAAAAGGTGTAGCTACTTCAGGGTGACCCATAGATGCTATGCATACCTATGAAGTTTTTATTGAGATGTGTCTTGATGAGATATATGCTTTAAGGGTTAAGGTATGTCTAATGGCTGACCAAGATGGTGATGATCATGAGTGCTCTATAAATAGTGAAATTAAATATGGTGATTTCTAGACTTGTGAGAGATGATAGAGGATTATGTGTGTAAATTTTGAAAAGAATGAAAGGGTGGGTGCCCTATGGATGAGTTTACGATCATAACAAATTGAGAACTATTTTTATGACCTATTGGTCATAATTCTGTTGGCAGAATAGTGCTCTTGCTATTTGAGTATGAACAAAGGTAAACTATGATAATCAGAGGTCCATCATCAGGTGTTGAAGACATTAATTCAAAGGAGGATGTGTTTATAGGTGTTTTTGTGGTATCTCAACATCTAGGGGGTTAAAACCTCCTTGAAAGAAGAAAATTTCTAAAGGTCTAGTTGTTGTTGCAACTTAGCTAGATAGGTGTAGTAGCACCTTATGGGATTGTTATCTCACTAAATAAGGGATTGTAGTTCTTTGATCAGTTGTAGCTGATCTAAACTGGTTCTTGTTATTATAAGATAGTAGTCCAATTATAGGTTCTAGTGGGTTTTCTCCCCCAAGAGGGTTTCCCACATATGTCATGTGTTATGTGATTGATCTTGCATTGTCTCTCTTCCTCATTATTTTGAATGTTGTGTATGCTTAAAGAATGCTTATGGTAATTGATTAAGAACTTGAAAGGATTGAAATTGAATTTGAAATATCTAGGGATCACTGATTCACCCCCCCTTTCTGTGATTGTACTTCTAACAATTGGTATCAGAGTAGGTCCTTTGGTAAAGGCTTGATAGCTTGAAGGTGGTCTAAGGTATAATATGGGTAGTCATCAAAGAGGTTTTTGTACTAAGAAAGCACCAATGTTCAATGGATCTAATTATACTTTTTGGAGTGCAAAGATGAGGACATACATTATGTCCCTAGGATTTGATGTATGTCAATCTATTGTGGATGGTTATGTTGCTCTTACTACTCCTTGATGTAGTGCTATAACTAATAAGTCATTTGAGAATTATTCTAAGGTAATGAATGCCATCACTTGTGGGCTTATAAAGATTGAGTTCACCAAATTAATCCATTACAAATCTGCTAAAGAGATATGGGACAAAATGTAGATCATTTATGAAGGAGATTCAAAAGTCAAGTTTGCTAAGTTTCAGACTCACATAAGGCAATTTGAAGGTCTCAAGACGAAGGAAGAAGATTATGTGGCATCTTTTCTATAGAGAGTTGACGAGATTGTGAAAATCATCATAGGTCTTAGAAATAATCTTAAAGAGGCTATTGTAGTCCAAAAGGTATTAAGGTCTTTATCCCTCAAGTTTATTCCAAAAGTATATATTATAGAATAAAGTCATGATCTTACTCAGTTGAAGATGGATCAATTGCATGACACCCGTATTGCCTATGAGATGAGAGTAAATGATGATATACCACCAAATAAAGAATCATTATTCAAGACAAAGATGAAGTGTAAGAAGAAGTTCCAAGGTAAGAAACCCAAAGAGAATGACATATCTAACATTGATGAGGATGAACTAATTGCTTTAATTACTAGGAAATCAAACACAAGCTCAAGGAACTATAAGGGTAAACTACCCTTTTAAATGTTTCAACTATGGAGAGACTAGACATTTTTCTCATAATTTCCCTCATAAGCATGAGAAAAATGGTGATGAAGAGCATGGTGAAGACCAAGATGAAGACAAGAAGAAATACATGAAGAAAGGATTAAGAAAATATAACAATAAGAAGTCTTTCAAGAATAAGAAGAGTTTCTACACCAAAAAATATTATAGCTCACTAGATGAGAGTGAAGATAGTGACTCAAAATATGATCACGAAGATGATGGTCCTATTGAAGATGAATCCCTATTCATGGTTGAAGAAGGAAGTTGCTCATATCATAAGGTGTCTACTTAGAGTGATTTAGATGATGATGAAGATGAGGTGGACTGTGAGACTGTATTGATGAATGATCTTAAAGAATTGAATATTGAGAATAAGATCAATAAGAAGATGAAATCTAAACTCAAGGACTATGAGGAGAAATTTAGTGTGTTTGAGGCAAGATTGGTTGAAGACTCTAGGGAGCATGAAGGTGCTATCATGTTTCTTAATTCTAAGTTAAAATATATATTTGAAAGTCTTAGAGCCAAAGAAGAAGAATGCTTAAGGTATGATTCTAAGATTGTGTCTTTGAAAGATGAGTTAAAGAAATATGCAAGCAAGGTGAAATCATTTATCAAGTTTGATAAAAGTTTTAATGATTTGGATGATCTTCTAAAGAGTAAAAAATAGCTAGTGACAGAGCTAGATTGGGTTTTAATGAAGAGACCAAAGTTGATACTTAAGTTGACATAAATATAAATAAGATTAAGGTGGATTAGTCTTTGAAGATAAATCATCAGACAAGGATTGAAGGTGCTAACAGAATGAAGACAAATTATATCAAACCACCAAATGCCATGAGGGATGCAAGTTTCAATGGTTACTATTTCACATGTAATTAAATTGGGCATAAATCTAGAGAATGCAAGAGACCTATTATAAATGAGTTTACATGGAACTGTGATGGGGGTCATCAGTCAAAATGTGTGAATGGAGTTAAGTTCTTTAACTGTCTTATTGTGGGACACTTTGCAAACCATTGTCCATATAAGGCTAGAAAAGGTGAGTCCTCTTCAAAAAGAGGAGGTTGTTTCATTTATCATGACACATGACACATTGAAAATTTATGTCCAAACAAGGTAAGGCAAGATACATTTATTTTGAAAGGTATAGTGTGATTCAAGTGTCATTAGAGAGGTCATAGTGCTAGATTCTATAAATAAATGCCATCAAGTTAAAATGAATTCAATCAGGTTCTTAGAGTGCAAGGAAGAAGGCAAGTTAACACATGAAATCCAAATGTAACAAGTGTGAGTCATGATGAGTTTTTAGGTCTAAGTAATCTATTTTCTATGGTGAAGAAAGCTATTAAAGTTGACGAGTGCTAAGAGGTCTCATTGTCTACTCATGTTGAGAATGAAGAGATCAAGCTCAAGGAGAAGACCAATATACTAGTTGAGTCTAGTTATGAGGCGTGTATGGATCCAAGTGAACATATTGTTGTTGATGAGCATGTATCATGCAAATAACATCAATTGTATGTACCTAATGATGATGTCCCAAACTACAAGGTGGATTCTTTAGATGAAAAGGCATCTCATGAATATTTGTTGTCTCCATGTATTATCAATTCAATATTAGAAGAGAAGGAGAATGTTATGGTGGTTGAGTATTTGCTTCTCTTAAGCCTAAGAAGAATAAGAAGAACTAAAAGTATCTGATGACCAAGGAGGAGAAAGAATATGAGTTGTAGGCAACTCCTAGTTTCACATTATTCTAGAACATTATGAAGTAGGATGTCTCTACCTATGCTTCTTAGGAGACATTTTTCTTGTGGAGAAGCAAGTTTGAGTGCTTAAGATTATATTTATAATATGAACAGAGATGTGTGTTGATCCTAGAAGGTCTTTGGTTAAGGTGGAGCAACAAGTTCATGAGCTTGCTCCAGAGGTTTGTGAAGGAGCTATAATACAGGGGTAGAATGAGTGTTTCTAGGTGGCATAATGAGATTGATAAAATGTCAAGAAGAGTTTAGTGCTTAGAAAGATCTGTGTAATTCTTTGTGATGTGTTCCAGGTGTTTTTGTAGTCTAAAGGTGTGTTGAAGATAAATTGAATATTTTTGAGTGCTCTCAATTTTCTCAGTTTTTTTTATTAAGGGTAAGCATGACTAAAATGGGTTATAGGAAGTCATGGCTCAAAAAAGTGTGAAGGCTCAAATCTTGGTTTAGAAGTGTGTGATGGGTGTTTCCAGGTATGCAAGAAGTTTTAGAGGTGTGAATTGACCAGAAGGAGGTTTGTTGACCTAGTGTGTTTTGAATTTTTAGGGTTTTAGGCTATGATAGAAAAGTGGTTTGCCTTATGATTTGAGGTTTAAGGCTTCTTAATTTATTAAATGGGATAAATGGGTCATCAAAACAAGCTTTATAGAGATCTGAAGGATTATGGATTTCAAGTTATTCATGTTTTTGTCAAGATGGAAGCTTGATTGGCAAACTGGTTTCTAAAGGAAGTATGCTGTAGAGGATGATCTAGGTGATGCACATTGGTGTTCTTGAGGGGGAATATGAGAGTGCTCTAGATATTAAGTTTTAGGTCTTGAATGTGTGTCTACTAAATGTTTTTGGCTATGCAAGTTCCAGGTGGGGCTACAAGGAGACTAGACAAGACTGTTTTGAAGAAGAGTGATTTTTGATTAGTTTCTCCAAAAGAGCAAGGTATATTTATTTCAAAGAGAGTTATCAGGTTAGTTGAGAGAATGTTTCTTATTTGGTGAGTGGTATGAAGTTTTGTTGGTGGTTCTTCATGGTTTGTGGAGATATGAAGATACTCAAGATGTGCAATGGCTCAGAAATATTAGAGAGTACCTCTTAGATGTTTCTTGGTGAGTTCCATCAGTTTTAAATCTTTTGTGTGTTCTTTCTTCATTGAAATGTTTGGTTGAAGAGAGTGTTGGCATGGAGCAAGAGGAAGTTTGTCAAGGAAAGAAGATGTAGGCTCAAGTTAAGGGGGAGTTTTTATCATCTTTATAAAGTGGTCCTTTTTTTTGGTAGTCTTTTAGGTCCTTAGAATTAGTTTGTGCCCACTTTGTCATTGTGTCAATGAGGGAGAAAGTTCCTATTATGAGAGTGCTTGAAGAAAGAGAAAGAAGATGAGTTATATATTACTATATTGATGGATGTTGACATCAATGAAAAAGGGGGATATTATTGGAGAGTTTTCAATGATGTCATAGACGTGCCTTGGTGAATCGATGAAGTGCCTGGATATTCTAAGTGATAATGATAAAGTATGCAATGTGCTTGTTCTAGTATTCTTGGTTGATATTCAATTTTGACATGGTTAGAGATGTTCAGGGATGAGTATGGTGATTTGAAGATGTGAAAGGGGTCCTATTAAAAGTTTTCTATGATTTTAGTGTTTGCGTGCATGAGTGGAATTCACCTAGTTCATCATTGTTCTTATCTAAACATTTTGGAGCCAATGGCAAAAAATCTAAGTATACCGTTTGATGATGTCACCATTACCACATGTGGATGAGTCAAGGGGAGTTGGTCATATGGTTGTGATCACATTTGTGCCTAGGTATTACGCACTAAGTTTTAGATCATGTACCAAATCATGTCAAAATATATACAAGTGCAAAGTTGGGCTCCTAGGTAGTTTGATAGTGTTTTCCCATACTTAGCCAAGTCTACATGAGGTAAGAAAAATCCAAGTAAGTAGTTTGGTGATGGCATATCTCACACGTGTGGACATTTCAAGATAAGTTGAACATATGGGTTTGTTCAATTTTATGCTTAGTTATTTTGTACTAAATTTTAGATCATGTGCCAAAGTGTGTCAAATGATATGCATATGTAAAGTTGGATTTTCAAATAATTCTTGACATTGTTGGCTCTATGGCATAAAAATTTGAGTGAATAGATTAATGGAATTATATCTTGCACATGCAAAGGTTTGAGGAATAGTTTGATATATGGTTGGATTATCCTATGTGAGGAGATCATATAGTCCAAATTTGAGAACTTGTGAGTGAGAAAATCAAAAGATATGATTATGAAAATTTAGCCTTACAGGAAGATAAGAAATGTTTCCATATTTAGTCATTTTTGCACACATTAAAGTTCAAGCAACATTGATGGAGTAAATTATTCTAAGAAGTCAGGGAGTAGCAAGATGGTTCCAAATGTTTAATGTTTAATGCTGAGTAGAGATAAAGATTGAGCTTCTTCCAAGGATCAATAGTGAGTGGGTGATCATGCAAATAGAGATCAATGGTGTGAATTAAATTCAAGAGGTCAAAGTGACAGTTGTCTAACATTTTTAAAGCTAGGATAATCTAAAAGAGATTGATGAAGCACATGAGGTCAAAGTTGCCAGATTTCATGAGATGAGGTCAACTGGTAGAGGTTTAATGTTTGTCATTAGTGCACTATGTGTTAAAGGTTGAGATTTGTATAATAAGATCGATGGTATATGTTTAATTTGAGCCATGAGGACTTGAGATGATATCATGGTGACTGAGGTTTAACTGTGACAGTTTGTTTTTGAATATTTGAATTTAACAAAGGAAAAAATAGTGATTGTGTATTTTGGCTATAACTTTTGATCCAGGATGAATTTGCTCATGGTGTAAAAAGTGAAGTTGTAGAGGATTCTAAGGAGTATCTATAAATATGAATGTTAAGGTCTAATTATTAGTAAAGTTAAAATTATTGAGCTCCAAATTTAATTGTGTTTGATTATGTTTTGCAAGTGTCCCAAGAAGGATAATTGAGCTTGTATTGATGTTGTTTCAATATCTCATGATGAATTAGATATTGGGGAGTGTTTCAGACTCCATGAGGATGATTTATGTGTATTATGAAGGTTTGAACAATTTTATGTAGTATGAACAAAGGTTTAGAATTTGATTATGTATTTGTTCATGGTGACTGTGTACAAAGTTTATTATTTGAGCTTGCACAAAAGAGTGCAATGATGTCTATAAGAATTTGAGGATGATAAAGGGGTTGTGTGGAGTAGACCTATGCATTTGAAAGTGGTTCTATGTTCTTGTTTTGCTTGATGATGTGCTAAATGGGTGAATAGGTCTCCATGAGACCTATAAGAGTTATAAGGGCCTTATTAAAAAATTTAGCTACTTAAGGGTGACCCATAGATGCTATGCCTGACCTATGAAATTTATATTGAGCTGTGTCTTGATGAGATAGATGCCTTAAGGGTTAAGGTATGCCTAATGGCTAACTAAAATGGTGATGATCATGAATGCTCTATATATAGTGAAATCAAAAATGGTGATTTTTAGACTTGTGAGAGATTTGACAGATGATTGTGTGTGTGAATTTTGAAACAAAGGAAAAGGTGGGTGCCCTATGGATGAGTTGAAGAGTAGAATAGATTGAAAATTATTTTTATGACCTGTTGGTCATAATTTTATTGGCAAAATAGTGCTCTTATTATTTAAGTATGAGTGAAGGTGAATTGTGATAATCAGAGGTCCATCATCAAGTGTTGAAGACATCAGCTCAAAGGTGGATGTGTTCATAGGTTTTATTATGGTAGCTCAACATTTAGGGGGTTAAAAACTATTTACAAGGTGAAACTTGCTAAAGTTATAGTTGTTATTGTATGTCAGCTAGATAGGTTTGGAAGCACCTTATGGGATTGTTGTGTCACTAAATAAGGGATTGTAGTTCCTCGATCAGTTGTAGCTGGTCTAAATTGGTTCTTATTATTATAAGATAGTTATTTAATTATAGGTTCTTGTGAGTTTTCTCCCCCAAGATGGTTTCCCACATATGTCATGTGTTATGTGATTGATCTTGCATTGTCTCTCTTGCTCATTACTATGAATGTTATGTATGCTTCATGAATGCTTATGGTAATTGATTAATAACCTTAAAGGATTGAAATTGAAGTTGTAATATATAGGGCTCACTAATTCCCACCCTCAGTGATTGTATGTTGGCCCTTAAATTTTGACTGAGTACTATCCCATTTTGGTGTGCGGGACTAGCATGGTGCAAAAGGATCATTATCCCATTTTGGCACAAGACTGTCATGATGTGGAAGGACCATAGTGCAAGAAGACCATGGAATGTAGATGATAGGTGAAAAAACATCATGGTGTAGAACTTGTTGGGAATGAGAGGACAATAGCATAGGATACCCAATATGAGAGGACCCAGTCAAAAGAAAACAAGTCATGAGGGACATAAGAACATAGGACTTAGAATAGAATTAGAAGACTAGGGGAGCACATAGGAAGCAGAGTGCATAAGAAGCAAGAGAAGTTAGAATAACTATTCATGTGGGACACTTCAACCTTATCAATCAGAGCTTTTGTACCAGCCCACAAGGAATGAAACACATGGCTACCAGAATATAACATAAAGTGAGTATCTAAGGGTTGCAAGGACCTGAGTCTATAAGAAGAACTTATTGTAAGAGCCATGACTCTCAACTTGTTGAGAGTTTGTGTGCCATCTGTTCATGAAATTTATAAAAAGTAACACTTGGTTAGGGAGAAACATGTATAAATACCCCTATTTTAATCATTTGTGTGGGGGGATTTAGAGAATAAATAGTAGAACTTTGTCATGTAATTCATTAATCATCTAATGATATATCAATTTTTACCAGATTATGTTATGAATGATGAAATACACTAAGTGATAGAAATGGATGTGGTTTATTTATTTGTTTTTTTATTGGTATCTTTTTATTTTCTAAGTCACTACTGTTAGATCATAATGGTGATCCTTGTAATAGTGGTAATATATTTGTGTTCTTAAATAACCCTTGTTTAGAGTTACATAATGAAAGATGAACAAATACACATTATTGTGTTACAAAACCTTTGGAAACTGGTCTTTTATTGCACACTTTGGGTGAGTGCATGAGACCTGACTCATGTGATAGGGCCAATGCACTAGTTTGTTGGGATAGACTTCAATGCCAGAGCAAGAATCAATGAACAAAACCCAACATTTTGGTTCTATTATCGAGACCCAAAACACTTGAAGCATAGTCATGGGAAATTTTTTGAGTGCATTACACTAAGTAATATAGAAGAATGGGTTACAACTATTGAAGAAAATTTTGTAGTTCCATATTTTGAGCTTGGAATGTCTACATGATAGTGGGTAGAGTATAATCTCTATAGTTCTTTGTATGAAACTTTCTTTTTTGAGGTCTCAATTCTCTTACATACTTGGAGAATAACATATGCTCAAGGATGATCTAGAAATCTTTGAAGGAGGTAAATTTGGATGATTGAAAGGCAAAGGATTTTAGCGTGACTTAGAGTTCCATGTATACGAGTATTTCACTATTGGTGGAGAGGAGTTCAGACCAAATATATTTTGGAGTACGTTGTGACCACCTATTCATGTCCTGAAGAAGCCAAATTCTAATTTTTTGGAGAGTCAAGGGGTTTCTATCTCATGATTTTTGAATTCAAAATTAAGAAATTAATTGTTGACCTTGGATTGGAAACTATACCTATAGAGGGATAAATTGTCTTATGCATGAGCCACACATTTGGAAGGGGAGACTAGGAGTTGATTGAAGATTGTGGGTTCAACATGGTATTAAACCAATGAGCATTATAGAAATAGAAGTATGATGAATCCTAAAAAAGGATCATGGGAGTTAGCTATACAAGAAGAGACTAGGAGACCTCTAGGATGTTGTAAGGAGCCACATAGAAGTAGACACGCATGAGGAACCCATCACTTTTGAGATAAATTATTTGCCACTTCAATCCTATAAAAGAGAACGAAGATAGAATTCAAGAGTTGAGGAACCAATTTTGAATCAACCAGGCTCCCCCACCTTAGTGTGTGCTCATGCCTTTGAGTTAGATAGAGTACATATAAAAAATTGGGATAAAAATAGTTCAGAGTTAAAAACTAAACTAGTAAGGGAGACTGAAACTAGGCTATTGGACATTCATTCAGATTTTACATTATCTTTCCCCATTTATAGGAATTATATGGCAGAACTTGGGATCCCTGGCGGGTATGGTCCTCAAGGCCAGAGTGCATGCCCAAACTTGGGTAACCAACCTTCCAACATGCCTCTTTCTATGGGCACTACTACTAGAGGCATTAGAGGAGGATTAGGAGGAGGCACAGGAGGAAGCAAACCCCCTCCTTAAGGAATAGGGGTGGATCTTCCCAGCCACCACCCATTCAACCAACACAACCTACTACAGTCTACTATGAGATGACATTGCACTTGAGAACCAAGGGGAAGAGAATGTAGCTGAGCATGTCCACAAGTGTGAACTAATTTGGAGGGCATGTGGTATCACGTCTTATGAATGTAAGGATACATAGTTTGTAACTACACTTCTAGAGCATACACATAAATGGTATTGGAAGTTTGACCCTCAACAAGTGGTGGTTGATTATGATCAACTCAAAATAACCTTCTTATAAGAATTTGATATTCTTGAGTTTGAACAATTGAGTATAACAGCACTGAAGGACTTAAAGCAAGGACTTACAAAGTGCGTACGTGAGTATGAAACATGGTTCAATACCTTGATTTATAAATTTTCATTTGAAATAAATGCTTCTCAACATGCACAATGGTTTATGGGAGGAGTGTTTCTACCTTTTTGATGGACCCTATCATAATGAACCTTCACTACACTGCATAAGGCCTTTGAAGCTTCTCTTCATGCTGAAGTAGTTAGAAGTATTTACACCAGGATTAGTCCCTTAATGGAGGCCTAGATAGACTCAATGGCATCATAGCTAGAAAATTTAACAACCAACAATGCGCATGAAACATGCAGTGGTGTCTAGTGTACTGACTATGAAATTGAAGGGCATACAAGGAACAACTGCCTGTGCAAGAACATTTGCACGGTACTAAAATGAACATGTGAGATATACCATGGATAACATGATGTACATTATTTTCCTCTTTTTTAATGGGATATAAACACTAAGGTGTCTAATTATTTTAAGATTTGTGATGCCTACACCTATGATATCAATGACTACCGATTGATCAGTGATATCCATGAAGCTCAAATGCATGGCACGCGTCAAACTTTAGTCACTAATACCCAAGAAATGGTGGATATCATGGGTGAGAAAGAGGATGAGGATGAGGTGGTGGTTAGTTTACATAGATAACCTATTATAAATTTGGTTTTCCAAACCACTATCAAAGGGATTGCCTAGAGTACCTGACATGTGTATTTTGCAAAAAGGACCATTGACTAGAAGAGTGTCCTGATCTATATGTAGCTATCACTAAAGAGCTTAATGAAAAAGGAAACAATATGATTATAATAGACAAACCAAAATGGTACACATGCCCAACCATTCCAATAGTTCAACAAGTAAATATTACCACTCATAGTGGGGGACAGACTCAATCAATAGCTAACTCGATAAAAAAGGTACATCAAGAAGAACCATGAGCTAGAAAGTATCCTAATACTCAATAGAAAAAGGATGTTTTTCAAGATACAATGGAACTTTTATGATATCTCTAAGGTGAGATTCAATAAATCAAAGATAAGGACTTGAAACAGTGCACTGCTATGTAAAGATAAGCTGAACTCCAAATTGTGGCCTGGGATGACTTCCAAGAACTATGTAAGTAGATGTTGGATTCAGATATCATTCCATAGCTATGTTATTGGCTTAAGATTCAATCCCAAATACCAAATGAGGTGCATCCCCATATCATTCGATAAAGTTAAGATTTTTATTTAAATCATACCCGATGTCATGACACTCCTAGTTCATCCACTCCCCTTGAAAATAGAGAAATTTTGGTTAACACTACTATCAATGGATGGGTAATCAAAGACATTTTACTATATACTGACATAGAAGTTAATGTCCTTACCAAGGATGCTTGGTGTAAAATGTATAGTTCAACACTACAACCTTTACCTCATGTCTTATTCATGGCTAATAAGACTCATGCTCACTTGATTGGGGTCCTCAAGAATGCCATAGTCAACATACTTGGAGTACCATTCAAAGTAGATTTTGAGGTTATAGAGTTAGCTAAAGCTGATGATTATCTAGCCCTACTAGGAAGGCCTTGGTACTATGAGAAAATGTAGACTTGAGCTTTAAAGAGTGCTATATTAGCTTTGAGAATGCTGATTAGTACATTGTAATCCCATTAGATTAAGCACAAGGACCCCCTTATATAGAACCCATCAATGTGGATGAATACATTAACCACTTATTTAATGTCATAGCCTAAAATGATGAGTAACATGATCCAACCCCAGATGGTATTCTATGGTAGATAGATACCTAGTCAATTTATGATACTATAAGTAATGCATGTAATTGTTGGGCCCATAGTGATTATGATTTCATTAGGAGAGTATGTAGCACCATCAACAGCTAAGAGAACCTCCCACACCCACTCCATAAACATCACAATGTTGTTCATCTCATGGGTTTAACAATGAGAGGGCCACTGATGGGACCCCCACTAGAAAGACTTGATGAATCCCCATGGTTCTAAGGACAAATGAAGGTACGTGACTTTGTCCAACATTTCAAAGAGTTATATGATATCGAGAATGACCGAATGAGGTCATTAGATCATATTTTTGATCTCACCACCACCGGATGGTGGTGTACTCATAGAGAGATATTAGTGTCATGTTTTTTCCTATTGGGTTTTGCCTACATAGCCTTATGGCCATTCTTTGTCAATTAAGCTTCCTTAGGTTAGTTATAAAAGGGTCATAGGCTAATTATATTTTTAATGTAATTATTTAATTATAAAATTAGAGGCTTCCTCATGTTGCCCTAATTTTATCTATATGTACCCCACTTTTTTTTTAGGAAGGTTAGATAAAAGAGATAGGTTAATATGATTTTATGTAAGCAACTATATTTTGAAATATTGTCATGTGAAGACAAGCTTCTTCCTCTAAAATTTATCTGTGATTTCATTGATTTATACATAGATTTGCTCAATATTTTATGCAAGCATCCAAGATCATGGCCAATTTGACAAGGTATGAGAGCCATTTTTGCCAGTATTACAACAATCTTTATGGTGAAATCTTGCTACATTTGTTATTCTAGTAAAAAGAAGGGTTTGGTGTGATTCTTTGAAAAATTCATGAAAATATTTCTACTAGAGCTTCAAATCTCAAAACCAACTATGCCATTGGTTTTAAAAGGTGTCAAAACCTTAGGATCGATTGTAAACTCGACCTAGTTTTAGAACAGTCAAAATTTCCTCCTTTTTTGGTATCTAAAGGCCCTATTTTTCATTTTTAGTAAAAATTTGTACATTATATGTTTCTATAAAAAAACACCTTATGTGTTTTCTTCCTTGGGTCGAAATCTCAAATGGGTCTCTTTCATATTTTTTATAGCTGAAATATTTTGAACATTTTTAGCTTGCCTTGGTTTGCATGGTATCAAACCTCTATGTTACTCAGATCTACACGAGGTCATTACTTCAGATCAACAGTTGATCAACTTCAAGTTGCATGCTTTGGAGATTCCATTGACCAATCTAGACTTTTAGAGGGTTATTACTTAGCCATGAGACCAACTTGAACTTCTAACGGTGAGTTACTTCACTTTTTTTTAAGATAAGTTGTTTGTTAAGTTTGATTACTTGCTTGCAGACCAAATTGGGTTTTAGAACTTGCTTTACTTAAAATATGAGAAGTTAAGTAATCAAGGTCTAAAAACTTGGATTACTTACTTCTAGACCAATTTGGGTTTGTATAAGTACTTTACTCAGGTTATGAAGGGTAATTACTTGTTAAGTAAAGCAGGCCTGAAAACTTGGTTTACACTGTTGTAGACCAATTCAAGTTTGTGAAAGTACGTTACTCAGGTTCTTGAAGGTCAATTAATTCTCAAATAAAGTAGTCCAAGAAACTTGAATTACTCTTTGTAGACAAATTTGGGGTTTTGGAACAAGACTACTTAGGGTCCCAAAGGTCAATTGCTTCTAAAGAAAAGCACTTCAAGAAACCTGAATTACTCTTTGCAGACCAATCTAGGGTTTTGGAACAACACTACTCAGGTTCTCAAAGGTTGATTACTTCTGAAGTAAAGAAGTTTAAAAAACCTAAATTAATATTTGTAGACCAACTTAGACTTTCAAAAAATATCATAAATCAGATGCCAAGATTAAGGCATTGTCAAATGAGTCCTCCTCAAATGGGAAACCTAAGAAGGAGAAACTCAAATGCAACTTTTACAATAAAATTGGGCATGTTGAATCTCAGTGCATGAAAAAGAAGAATGACACCTTAAATAAGATTCTTGAGAAGAATAACATCAATGTTCTTGAGTCCTCAACTCAGAACATGTCCGCACAAGATTTTGCAAAGGCTAAAGATAGCAAAAAAGGTAAAAACAAGGGCAAAGCACTTGTTATAGTAGTTTCTTAGCCTTCAACTTGGGGTATTGACTTAGGTGCTTCCTATCACATGGCCTCCTTAAATTATCTATTTTTAGAAATAGAGCCATGTTTTATTGCTTCGATTCTCATGGGTGATGACACTTAAACAAAAGTTATTGGTAAAGGATCGATTGAAGTAAGTGACAAGACCTTCAATGACCTTCAAGACCTTCACTATCCACCAATATTATGTCAGTGTACCAAATCACTCACATAGGTGTAGGGAAGTGAGTTGAGTTCACACCTGATTCAACAGTTATCAAGGAGCTACACAATGACACCAAAATAACTTATGGGAAGGTCAATCATCAGTCTAAGTTGTATAAATTCTCACAACTTGCCCAAATCAGCCCTCTATTGCACTACTTACTCATATATATGGAGTGCACAAACTATGGCATGAATGGTTTGGCCATTTAAACTATTTTTACCTAGAGAAACTTAGTCATCAGAACATGGTTTTAGGGTTGCCTAAAGTCAAATTCTTGGATGGCCTATGTAATGGCTACATTCTTGGCAAGCATCTAGAAGAGAAATAGGACAAGGGAAAAGCAATGATAACTGAACATAAGCTAAAAATTATCCACAGTGACATAGCAGGTCCATTTCCAAAACCTTCATTCAACAAGACTAGATACATGCTCACATTCATCGATGACTTTTTGAGGTAAACCTAGGTGTTTTTTCTCAAAAAAAAATTGAGGTCTTTGATCACTTTAAGGATTTCACGGCACTTGTGGAGAAGTAATCAAACTATTTCATGAAAATCTTAAGGACTGTTAATGGTGGGGAGTATGTCAATAATAGGTTTGAGAAATTTTACACATCAAAGGGGATACAAATGCAACACATAGTTCCATATAATCCTCAATAGAATGGTGTGGCCAAACATGAGAACCATACCTTGAAAGAAATGGCCATCTGCATGCTTCAATCAAAGTCTCTTGCTCCTTAGTTTGAGGTTGAAGTAATCAACTATGCATGCTATATTTATAACTATGTTCCACATAAAGCCTTGAAAGAAATCACTCCTTTTAAAGCTTGGGATAGTCACAAGCTCGTAGTAGATCACTTTAGAGTGTTTGGATCACCAACAATGGCATGTATTTGCAATAATAAATGTAAAGCATGTTAAGCATGAAATATACTGAGAGGGGGGTGAATCAATATATTATATATCTTTTACTTAATCTGGTTTCTTTTCTTTAACCACTTAATCACATATTCAAGATATGTAATAAAATTGAAACAATAATATGCACCACATGAGAGAGAGAGAGAGAGAGAGAGAGAGAGAGAGAGAGAGAGAGAGAGAGAGAGAGAGAGAGAGAGAGAGAGAGAGAGAGAGAGAGAGGAGAGAGAGAGAGAGAGAGAGAGAGAGAGAGAGAGAGAGAGAGAGGATTTTTATGTGGAAAACCAAAGTGGGAAAAACCATAGAGAATAATCTCAAGTATATGAATGAGCACCAACTCAAATTACAAAGTTGACAAGCACCAACTTGCAGGAGCACCAACCCCTTTGTTGAGCACCAACTCAACAACTATTTGTGAGCACCAACCCACAAGAGCACCAATCCCTCTTGTGTATAAAACACAACTATCTCTCAATGTTTCTTACTCAACAAATGATAAAACTCTAAAATATCTCCTACTTTTCTCTCCTTTAAAACAAATACAAACCATGCACTCTCTTGCATCTTACAAATGGCTTCTCAAGCCTTTATTTATAGCTTTCTAAATGACCTTTGGAATTCACCCTTTGTGACCCTTCAATCCTCATGGAAAATGGTGCCAAACTTGCATGACCCTTCATATCCTTGCATTTAAAAAGTCACATGGTAAACCTTCATAAGCAAATGAGTTCTTTCATCTTTCATCTTTATCTTATTGACTTTTCATATTCCTTAAAGTGTCTCTTCATGGAAAAATGTGCCATACCCTCTTTTATCTTCACATGGTGACTCTTGAAATTCCTCAAGATGACTCTTCATGAGAAAATGCATCCCATTCCTCTTTTGTCTTTACCCCATGACTCTTTGACTTCTCCATGCACCCTCTTTTGACTTATATGCAACAAAAAATATATTCATTAATATTAAATAAATATTAACACATATTAGCCAAGATATGAATATTAAAAACACCATTAAATACAATGAGGCCTTTATCACCAATACTAGACCTTTGACATCAATGACAATATTTCCAACAATCTCCCCCTTTGTCATTGATGGTAACCTTAAACAAAAACTGCCACATCCTAAAACCTTCACTGCACATGCCAACCTACACATACTACCATTTGAAAAATATACATTAACTCTTCCTTACTGTAAAAACTTTTACCTATTCCCTATTCCTATTTTTTTCACTTATTTTTATACCTGCACCTATTTTTGTTCTTCCCCCCTTCAACATCAATGGCAAAGGGCCTATCCTAGAGCTAACACTTAGCTCCCCCTCAATTGATGATGATCCTCAATGGTAGGAGGTAAAATAAATTACTCCCAACTTCTTTTTCAGATACTCAAATGTGTCTTTTGGTAGTGCCTTTGTGAAAATATCTACAATCTGCTTTGTAGTACTGATATATTCCATCTTAACCTGTTGATCTGCAACCTGCTCTCTCAAGAAGTGATATCTAATAGGAATATGTTTTGTTCTTTAATGCATCATTAGATTCTTAGAAATATTAATAGCACTTATGTTGTCACAAAAAATAGAAATAGGTTCATCATATTTTACCTTGATATCTTCCAAAGTTTGCTTCATCCAAAGCACTTGAGTACAACATAATACTGCTGCAATATATTTTGTTTCAACTATAGAAAGTGATACTGAATTTTCCTTCTTGCTTAGCCATGATACTAAGCTATCACCGAGGAAGAAATATCCTCCACTTGTACTCATTCTATCTTCCAAGCAACCTACCCAATTTGAATATGTATAAACAACCAAAGTGAAATCTCTACCTGTGGGATACCATAATTCATAATCTAATGTCCCCTTGATATATCTAAATATTCTCTTCACCAATTGAATATGACTATCTTTTAGAGCTAACTGATATCTTACAACCATACCTACTACATACATGATGTTTGACCTCAATGTTGTCAAATATAAAAGACTACCAATCATAGATCTATACAAATATTGATTTGCAATAGGTGAATCTTCATTCTTGCTCACATTATTTCATGTACTCATTTGTGTGCCAAGTGGTGCACAATCCTCAAAACCAAATTTCTTTAACATTTTCTTGGCATATTTACTTTGAGATATGAAAAGTCCTTTATCTGACTAAAATATTTGCAACCCTAAGAAAAATGACAATTCTCCAAGCATAGACATCTCAAATTCTTTATGCATATTATCAAAAAATTCTTTTGTCATCTTTTCAATATTTCCTCCAAAAATGATGTCATCAACATTACCACAACAATCAATTGATGCTCACCTTCTATTTTAATGTAGATATTATTGTCAACAAATCCTCTCTTAAAACTTTGATCTTGTAGGTACTTATCAAGTCTTGCATACCAAGCTTTGGGAGCTTGTTTCAATCCATACAAATCTCTCTTCAATTTGCATACATGACTACTAATATTTAAGAGAATAAATCCCTCAAGCTTCTCAATGTAGACCACTTCTTCTAGATTCTTGTTTAGGAAGGTAGATTTAACATCCATCTAAAACATTTTGAAAATTTTAAATACTACATATGCAAGAAACATTATAATATCCTCTAACCTTGCCACTAGTATAAGAGATTCTTCAAAATCTATTCCCTGAATTTGAGCATATCTTTTACTACTAATCTTGCTTTATTTCTGGTCACTTCTCTATTTTCATTCAACTTATTTCTGTAAACCCATTTTGTTCTTATCATATTGTGATCTTTTGGTCTAGGCACCAATTCCCAAGTATCATTCTTTTCTATCTAATTTAATTCTTCATCCATTGCCTTAACCCAATGCTTATCATGTCTAGCTTCTAAAAAAGTTCTAGGCTGAATTTTGGATAATAAAGAGAAATTAACTTGCTCAAATTCACTTACCATCATTTTTCTAGTGTGAATTCATTCATTTATGTCCCTGACGATGTCACTTTCATTATGATTTCTTTTGACATATTTGGATGAGGTTTTGGTGTCCTTTTTCTCATTCTTCTCATCTTCATCTGATTCTTCAAAATCTTCCCCTTCAATAATTTCAAGAATGTCTATTGGATCACTGATTCTTTGTGCTCCATCTTCTTCTATCCTGATACTTGCACTTTCAACTATTTTCTTAGTTATTTTATTATAACATTTATAAGATTTAATTTTTCAAGAATAACCAATAAATATACTTTCATCTACTCTAGATTCAAATTTACCCAGTTTTCCATCAATTCTCTTTATGAAGCATCTGTTGTCAAAAACTCTAAAATAATCAACTATTGTTGGTTTATCTTTCCATAGCTCATAAGAAGTCTTATCACTATTGACTCTCAATAATTCTCTATTTTAAATATGCACTACTATAGCAACTACCTCTCTCCAATATTTATCTGGTATTTTGGATTCATTTAGTATTGTCCTCACCATCTCCTGAACTATTTTGTTTCTTCATTCAACTACTCCATTTTGTTGTAGAGTTTTGGATACTAAATAATTTCTCTTTATTTCATGGTATTCATAAAACTTAATAAACTAATCTAACATGAATTCTCCTCTTTGATATGATCTTAGGCACTTAATCTTCAAACTAGTTTCATTCTCAACTAATGCTTTGAATGCTTTGAAATGTCTGAAACTTTTTGATTTTTTTAATAAAAACATTACCTAAATCATACATAAAAATCATCAATAAACAAGGTGAAATACTTATCACCTTGAGTACTTTGAGTTCTCATAGGTCCACACAAATTAGTGTGAACAAGCTCTAACATCTGAGTTGTTGAGTACTCTTGTTTTGAACCACCTTTTGGCTTGCTTTTCATGCTGACAAGGTTCACAAAGCGTGTTGGATGGCTTTATAATCTTTAGAAGATTTATGACTGCTTGATTCTTACTGATATTTAAAAGATTTTTAAAATTTATGTGTCTCATTCTCCTTTTCCATAGCCAAATTTATTCAATCTGACTCAAAACAACATTTTTGACCTTTGATGTCTGATAACATATACAAATTATTGCCTATTCTCTAAGCATCTGCAACTAACACATCTAAATATTTTCTCCTAATTGTAAAATTTTTTGATTAAAACTTTAGTGTGTGCCCCTGATCACACATTTGACTTACACTCAAAATATTATACTTAAGACCTTCTATATACAAAACATTTTTAGTTTTAGTTTTACCATTATCCAAACTTAGTGTATCTTTTATAGCAATTTTGGTAGTAATATTATCTCTAAATTTCACTATGCCACCATTGATATTATTCAAGGTTATGAAATTTCTATTGTCTCTTGTCATGTGCCTCAAATATCTACTATAAAAAAACCATGTCTTTTATTCATTTCTTGCACGCAAAGCTATCTGGACCAACATAGACTTTTCAGGTTGTTTTTTTCTACCATGAACATGTCTGAACTTTATTCTTGATGAATGGAGCCTTAAAACTATGGTCCTTCTTGATGACTCAAACACGCTTCTACAACACCAAGATATGTGTCTGAAGTTATTGCACTTGTAACATATTATGGTCTCTTCATTGAAGCCTGATAGAGGAGCAAAAGAGTTGTGGCTTCTACTTGAATCTGCATGAGTTTCCTTCTCCTTATTTCTAAAATTGTTAGCCCTTTTTTGACATTCTATTCTCTTATGACTATATCCATTCTAATAAAAATAGTAACCATAAAAATAGGACTTGTTTATGTATCTCTGACCTAATTACCTTTTGTAACTTTATTCCTTCCATCCTTCTTTGTTTGAGATGTCTTTTGTATTCTTAACTTCTTCAATTTTTATTTCCCCATTTGTAAGAGCTTCAACATAGCTCTTTCCTTTTTCTATGTTAACCTTGTCTATGGCCTCCCCTTTCTCTTTTTCAAATCTGATACATGTCTTATCTGACATTGATCTTTGACTTTATAATATCTTATTTAACATATTAGTATTATTCTCAAATTTTAAATCATTAGCTACTCTATCATTGATTGCTTTATTTATTTTCTCAAGATTTGCTTCTAAAGAAGCAATTTAAATAACATACCTTTCATATTCTTCACTTACTTTTTGTAACTGTGATGTTAGATATTTTTCATTATTTTTGGCTTCTTCAAAGTGTGCTTGTAGATCTTCAATTATTTCCTTTGACTTCTTTTCATTTTTCTCGATCTAGAGCTTTAATTTTCAATTCTTTTTCTCAAGAGATTTTAATTCTTCTAAGTCAAAAATGAGTTCTCCTTCAAGATTCACTTTGACCTCATCTTATTCTTCTTCTTGATCATCTATACTTTTGTTTGTGGAGACATCTTCATGTATGGCCATGAATAAAATCTCTTCTTTTGAATCAATGACACCACTATCTTCAGCTAAGCTAGGATCTTTAGAATACAAACTCTTCTTCTCGAATTCCTTCTTGAATTTTTATTTGAAATTCTTCTTGTATGTATACTTTCCTTCTTCATTGTCACCATTACCCTTATCTAGGAACTTAGCTATAAAATGTCCAATCTTTTCATAAATAAAATATTTAAAAGGTAATTTTACTTGATATTTACCTATGTCTTTTTTTGGCTTGCGAATGAATAGAGCTTTGTTTTCATCTTCATCATCGTTAGAACTGTCACTTGATTCTTGAATCTTAGCCTTCTCTTTCTTTTATGTCTTGAAAGCAACTTCTCTCTTTGAGAGTTTCTCTTATTCGATCCACATCTCATATGCCATAAGAATACCATGTAGCTCATCCATCTTTAGCTTCGCTAAATTCTTCATCTCTTCAATTGACAAAACTTTTGCATCATATCTCAATGGTAGAGATCTCAAAACTTTCTGTACCATAATTGATTCTTCTAACTTTTTTCCAAGACCTTGAATCTAATTAACTATTTGATCAACTCACAAAAGATAACTTGTTATATTTTCTTCCTCTTCCATTTCCAAACTCTCAAACTATCGTCTGAAAGTCTGACGCTTAGCTTAATAAACTTTTCCATCACTTTTTTTAAATATTTTCAAGTTGTACACAAGTTTCATGAGCATATTTACATTGCATAACTTTAAAAAAATATAATTCACATAAACCACATAAAATAACATTTAAAACTTTAGCATTATTTTCACTTGCCTTCTTTTTCGCCAGAGTACTTACAAGTGTTTGTGGCTGTTCATATTCCTCCATCATTGCTTGCCAAATATTGAATCCAAGGGCCATCAAATAAGTCCTCATCCTTATGCTCCAAAAATCATAATTTGTCTCATAAAATAAAGGTGCCTTATTTTTAGAAAAACCTTCATGTGATCCAGCCATCGTGCTTTCCCAAGTCTACCTTCAAGCTATAAAACTTTTAAAAAAAAAACCTACTCTGATACTAATTATTAAGCATGAAATATACTGAGAGGGGGGGTGAATCAGTATATTATATATCTTTTACTTAATCTGATTTCTTTTCTTTAATCACTTAATCAAACATTTAAGATATGTAATAAAATTAAAACAATTATATGCGCCACATAAGAGAGAGAGACACCAAATTTTTACGTGAAAACCCAAAATGAATAAAACCATGGAGAATAATCTCAAGTATATAAATGAGCACCAACTCAAATTACAAAGTTTGCAAACACCAAATTGCAGGAGCACCAACCCCTTTATCGAGCACCAACATAATAACTATTTTTGAGAACCAACCCATATGAGCACCAACCCATAGGAGAACCAACCCCTCTGGTGTATAAAACACAACTATCTCTCAATGCTGCTTACTCAATAAATGATAGAACTCTACAATATCTCTTGCTTTTCTCTCCTCTAAAATAAATACAAACCATGCACTATCTTTCATCTTACAAATGGCTTCTCAAGCCTTTATTTATAGCTTTCCAAATGAAATTTGGAATTTACCCTTTGTGACCCTTCAATCTTCATGAAAAATGGCATCAAACTTGCATGACCCTTCATATCCTTGCATTTGAAAAGATACATGGTGACCCTTCATAAGCAAATGCATTTTTTCCTATTTTGTCTTTATCATGGTGACTTTTCATATTCATCAAAGTGTCCCTTCATGGAAAAATGCACATACCCTCTTTTGTCTTTACATGGTGACTCTTGAAATTCCTCAAGATGACTCTTCATGAGAAAATGCGTACCATTCCTCGTTTGTCTTTACCCCGTGACTCTTTGACTTCTCCATGGGCCCTCTTTTAACTTATAGGCAACCATAAATATATTCATTAATATTAAATAAAATTAACAAACATTAGATAAGATATGAATATTAAAAACACCATTAAATACAATGGGGCCTTTGTCACCAATACTATACCTCTGACGTTAATGACAATATTTCCAACAAGGCAATGGACCTTTAGAGGCAGTCTTGTATCTTTGTTGGGTATGTAGAGGGTACTAAGGGATACATGCTTCTCCATCCTAAAACTCATGAATTATTCATTGAAAGGAGTGTCAAGTTTCATGAGGGCCCACTTAAACTCACTACTGGCACTCTAGACTCTTCAAAAGTCTCACTGGACATTGATTCCACCTTAAACAGTGACGTGGATCCACGTTAAAATCCTCTTGATGATCAAGATGACTCTTCTTATTCTTCAAGTTCAAGTGATGAGATAAATGATGAGGATTCTCCTCTTCCATCTCACACTCACACTTCAGATGATGATGACTCACCTGCTGATTCTCTAATCTCATACAATTTTGGTCCCACTTGGGCTAGACAAACACTTCAAAGTGCTGGGAAATGGTTTAAAAATCCATCAAATACAAGGTGAACTTGTTCATAATTTTAGGGGACTTCACATGCCTACTTGGCCATTGCCTCAAATACATAAACCTTTCATAAGGCATCTGGCATCCTAGAATGGGATTATGCTATGTAGGAGGAGTATAGTTCCTTATCAAGAACAAAGCATGGGACTTGGTCCCTCTTCCTAAAGGAAGAAAATTGGTCCATTACAAATGGGTTTATCAGAATAAATATGGTGAATATGGGTCTATTGATAATTACAAGGATCGTATGGTTGCAAAGGGGTTTTTTTAGGTTCTTGGCATAAACTACACTAAGACATTTACTCCTATAGCTAAGGTGACGTCTATTAGACTCACTCTAGCCATCGTAACTGCACATTGGTGGGATGTTCACTAAATGGACATCAAGAGTGATTTTCTACATGGTGATCTCAAAGGAGAGATCTACATGGAGAAAATATAAGGCTTTGTGGAAGATTCCTCCTTAGTCTGTAGACTTAGGAAATCTACTACAAACTCAAATAGGCCCCTCAGGCATGGTATGCCAAGATAAAATCCTTTCTCTTCACAGTTGGGTTCACCAGATGCCACTCAGATCTAAATGTCTACATATTATGGTATGATGGTTCTCTATTAATCCTATTTCTCTATGTAGATGAATTGTTGATTATAGGGAGCTCATGATCATCCATCTCAATAAATGAAAACTACACTTTCAAATAGATTTTCAATGACAGACATGAGATTGTTGCATTAGTTTCTCAGGATTAAAATCATTTAGTTAGACTCCATAATAAATTTGTCACAATCCAAGTATTTTCTTAATTTTCTTGTGAGGTTTAACATGGCTAATTGTAAGCCCACTCCTACTCCCTTCTTGTCTAGTGTGAAGCTTGAGGTTGATTATCCTACACCATTGGTTGATGCAACTCCATATCAACAACTTGTGGGCAGTCTTATCTATCTCACACACACTAGACCTAACATATCCTATGCAGTTAACATGGTCTCCTAGTTTATGTAGGAGTCACATTAATTACAATGGAAAGTAGCTAAGCAAATTTTACACTACATTCAGAGTTCGCACAAATATGGGATACACTACCGAGTAGGAATATGGAATAGGTGGTATGGAACGTGAATGGAATGTGGGGTCACATGAAATTTACATGGAAATTAAATGGTTTATTTGGAACATTCAAAAAATATAAAATTGGATTGTGGAAAGCCACATGGTAGCTTGAGGACCCACCACGTGGTCCAATCCACGTTGTGCCACTTGTCGACATCCAAATAGATGTTCTGTTTGAACCCCAAATTTTTTACCGATTGTCAAAGATCACCTATTAAAGACAAATGATTGAAACCCACATTTTTTTACATGAACTAATTTCCACATGTCACGTTCTTACTAGTCCACATTTTGCCACGTCATCTTGTTGACCAAATTTGACCACAACTCTGACTGGCCATAACTCATGCATATGAGCTCCATTTTACAAACCTTAAATTGTGTCAAAAATCTCACAATGAGATATTCACCATGGAACTATTCACAAATCATTTCATAATGGTCAATTTCTATAGTTTGACTAACTTTGCCTTGATTTGACTAGCTTAACTAAAACATTGACTAGTTGCGCAAGGAGCATATGTTCCACATATCATTGGAAAGGTCTCAGTGGGATCTACGTGATGGTGTAGGTTTTGTTTTGACTCAAGACTTTTTTTGAGTTGACCTCCAGATCAATCCTCCCCACTAAGAAGGGTTTTTGTCCTCAAGAAGCCAGTATTGGACCTAGTACTTCATTAAAATGCTCTACAACACATCAAATATAAAACCATATCATAGCTTATGGTAAAATTTATGCTGAATCATAACTCAAACTATAAATCATAACTCAAATTGTAAAGCTTTGAACACAAGGCATGAGTTACATTGATTCTTGCAACTGTCATTAAGATCATAATATTTCTCAACAGTTTGCCCATCTATCACATCTTGTAAGTGGTGAATTACCAAACCCTAAAACAATCACCAATGCAATTATAAAACAAGTTTGTTAATGCAAATAAAATACATAAAATGTCGTAACTATGTTAAAATGCACTGCCCAAAACATAGGTCTTACTATGCTAAACAATTATGGTCTATGACCATGTCACAATTCATTGCCTTGGCATGGGTCTTAAAATGCTAAATAATATGGGAAAAACATAAACTATATAGAGTCTAGCATTAAAAATATTGCCCAGTAGGTCTACAAGTGCATTTAATCATTTACATGCCAAAAATAGATGCATCTCAAAATAGCAATTATTCTGTCAGAAGTACTCTAGAAAAACTAAATCTTATCCAAACAACTTGTACACTACTATCCAATCCCAAAGCTAATCAAATGAGTTACATTCCTTAATTTAAACTCATAAAGCTAATCAGGAGATTCCAAAAATTAGATCTTTTCAAAACATAAGTGTGAGAATAAAAAACTTTGAAAGATAACCCTATCTCAAAGTGTTCTCACTAGCTCTATAATGAATATGTCAAAGCAAGGTAAATTTCATTTATTAATATTCAACAGGAATTTCCAAAAATGCTTTGAAATGTTAATCCACTAATTATGACATCATGAAATTCAAAAACTGTATACCAACCCTTTTAATCATATTTCCCTATTTAGTTGGTGTGTTTTCTTTAGTGGATACCTAAGTTACTGTAGGGATCATTTTCAAATATGTTATTTTTACAATATTTTTCTTATTATCAAATTTTAAATTTTGTTCAGGATGAAGCTGCCAACACTTTTCAACTATATGACCTTTTTTTTACAGTGAACACAAAATCTCTTATCCACATTTTTACGATCCATTTTTTTAGGAAACTTACCTAAACTTATTTTCAATGAACTGTGTTTAGGAGAGTAATCTCTCTCAACCTTTTCCAACAAAGATTTATGTTTCCTATGTTTGTCTACACAATGGTTAGACAATCCAAAAAAATTGCACGGATAAACTTACCTCAAATTTTGCACATCATTACCAAACTTCTCAAATGTGGATAATGGATCAGAATGTTTACCTTTTATTTTATAATTATGGTAAACAAGAGGTGGAGGAAAATATTTACCTCTTCGTGGTGATCTCTTACTAAATCCTTCTTTAGAGGATGAGTCACTAGATGCCAATGGGGAAGCCTGTTTGTTGTGAGAAGCTTGTCTTCTTTCAACAGTCTTGGAGCTTTCTCCAATCTCCTTTTTCCTTTCATTAGCATACCCCAATATTGCAAAACAAGGTTAGTTTTTAACCAATATGGGGTTAGATATGCCTTGATTATCCTTTCCAAGGCTAATTCCATTAAATCCCATTTTAAATAATAATTTGGATCTAATGCCTCTAGTATGCTTTTCAAATGAACCAAAGAGGTCATTACCTAAATCTGAAATCATATGGGAGGAAGAACAAGATTCTTGTGGTGAAAAACTTACAGTGAATTCATCTATCATGGTCTCTGCATCTGAAGTGGAAGGCTTTTCCTTCTTATGTTCACTTTGTAACTGAGCTAAGAGCTTATCTTTGGCTTGAATCTCAACCTGCAACTCTTTAACAAATGTTATCAACTACTTACTCTGTATAAGCATCTTATTGGCATAGTCCTCTTTCTCTTTTATTGAGGATTGTGGCTCAATTTTTAACCTCACAATATCCTCTTTCAAGGAGTAAAACTTGGCTCTCAAAAAAGGGTTTTCTTCCTGGATCCTGTAGTTAATGGCTTCAAGCTCATCAAGCTTGGCTCTATTTTATAGCTTGCCCATTGCTCCTATTCAATCACAAAGTCAAAACAAATGCCAAACATGGAAGCCAAAATAAAAACCATCTGTTAATCATAGCTAAAACACACTTTTAAATCTCATTAATCAACTTCTCTGATACCAAATCTGATCTATAAATTGGCACTTATTTCCATACAAAAAAATTTACAATGGATTCTTCATAGGCAATTAATTAAATGTCAAAAATTATTCTGTAAAACAATCAACTTAAAGAAAAGTAATGTAAGAAAATACACACCACACTGCACAAGAGCTGATTACGGATTTTGACAATGCCTACATCTCTAAGTTTGCTAACTAGTTGAAACAATTCATTATAATATGTCTACAAGTAAATAAAAACCCTTACAAAACAATAATTAATCCAAGTGTTATGGACCTTCGAAGAATCTCAGAATCCACAAATAGATTCTTTACCTTCCCAAAACACACCTTTGGATGTCTTTTACTCAAAAATATCACTTTTAAGCATCAAAATTAACAAAAAATGGCCTTAAATTTGGACACACAACATATAGCTGGAACTGTCTCAAAAACTATAATATTTCACTAGTTTACCTCGAAGTCCAAAAATGACTCTAGATGCCTTAAATCGGAGGAAGAGTAGAAGTAGGTCCTTATACCTTAGCACAATAGACTACTTTTGAGGCTTTACAATTTCTTCAAAATTCCTCAAAATGAAAAAATGAACAACTACAAAGTTGTTCCTTGGAGAAAAATAATATTAGTCCATTTTCAGACTTTTCTCCAATTTTGCTTTGAACTCCTTCTACAAGATACACAAGCTTTTATATGCCTTTAACCTTTAACATTAGATGCTAAGCTTTTCAAATGCATTTAAATACAAGTTTTATCACTTTATATAGTGCTTGATCCTGTAGCCCAAGTGGTTGGACCTTATCCCTTTTACATGCGACGATGGGGTTTGAGTCTCCATCCACGCATTCGGTGGCCAATACATATCCCTTAGTCTCACATTTAGTAAGTGGGTGACTTCGTAGATATGGAAATACCACAAAATTAAAAGTTTGACATGCTAAGTATTTAACATTTACATATATTTCAGTGGAATTTGGTGAGAATTGTGGTGGCATATGAGTTTCACGTGGTATGTGTGTGCAAACCATGGAAAGATGTGGCAAGGAATATGGAATAGGTGGCATGGAATGTGAATGGAATATGGGGTTACATGGGCTTTACATGGAAATTAAATGGTTTATTTAGAACATTCAAAAGATATAAAATTAGATGGTGGAAAGCCACATGGTGGCTTGAGGACCCACCACGTGGTCTAATCTCACCATGCCACTTGTCGACCACTCGTTACACCACTTGTCGACGTCCAACTGGATGTTCCATCTAAACCCCAATTTTTTTATTGATTATCAAAGATCCCCTATCAAAGACAAATAATTGAAACCCACTATTTTTTTTGAATGAACTGACTGCCATGTGTCACATTCTTACTAGGCCATGTTTTGCCACGTCATCTTATTGACCAAGTTTGATCGGGCATAACTCATGCATATGAGCTCTATTTTACATACCATAAATTGTGCTAAAAATCTCATGATGAGCTCTTTGCCATGGAACTATTTGAAAATCATTCCATAATGGTCAATTTCTATAGTTTGACCAACTTTGCCCTGATTTGACCAGCTTGACTAAAACTTTAACTAGCTACACAAGGAGCATCAAGCTCTATTTTTTCATTCCACATATCATTGGAAAGTTCTCAATGGGATCTACGTGATGGTGTAGATTTCATTTTAACTTAAGATTTTTTTTGAGTTGACATATGGATCATTCTCCATCAAAGGACCAAGCACATAGAGATTCACATGCACTTCATCAGGGAACTTATCAATAAGTCATTGATCTTCAATATTATCCAACATTATATCAAATTATAGATATTCTGACCAAGCCCTTCACAAAGAGTAAATTTTTTCATCTATAAGCTCTCATTAGGGTTAGGGATGCTCCACATTCTCCTTCCTCTTATGGAGGTTCTTCATTATGTACTTGGGTACCTCATCGGGCTTTAATGTTGGGACCCAATTCTCATCTCACCTAAGCTACGCTTAAGGTGGGGTGTTATTGTAGTGCTTTTTTCCATTGGGTTTTGCCTACATGGCCTTATGGCCATTCTTTGTCAATTAAGTTTCCTTAGGTTAGTTATAATACGGTCACATAGGCTAATTATATTTTTAATATAATTATTTAATTAAAAAAATAGAGGATTCCTCATGTTGCTCTAATTTTTTCTATATGTATCCCACTTTTCCTTTTTAGAAGGTTAGACAAGAGAAACTCAAATGCAAATTTTGCAAGAAACTTGGGCATGAGGAATCTTAGTGCATGAAAAAGAAGATTGACACCTTGACTAGGATGCTTGAGAAGAATAACATTAGTGTTCCTAAGTCCTCAACTCAGAACATGTTTGCACAAGATTTTTCAAAGGCTAAATATAGCAAAAAGGGTAAAAAATGGGCAAGGAACTTGTTACAGTAGCTTCTCAGCCTTCAACTTGGGTTATTGACTCAGGTGCTTCCTATCACATGGCCTCCTCAAAGGATCTATTTTAAAAAATAGAGCCATGTTATATGCCTTCAATTCTCATGGATTATGACACTTTGGTAGAATTTAGTGTTAAAGGATCAGTTGAAGTAAGTGATAGGACCTTCAATGATGTTTTGTGTGTTCCTTCACTATCCACCAATCTTCTATCAGTGTACTAAATCACTCACATAGGTATAGAGAAGTGAGTTGAGTTCACACCTGATTTAGTAGTTATTAAGGAGCTGCATAGTGACACCATAGTGGCTTATGGTAAGGACAATCATCAGTCTAGGTTGTATACCTTCTCACAATTTTCCCCAAATCATCCCTCTACTGCACTACTTACTCATGTAGATGGAGTGAGCAAACTATGGCATAAACAATTTGGCCATTCAAACTACTGTTACCTAGAGAAAATCAGTCATCAGGGCATGGTTTCAGGGTTGCCTAAAGTCAAATTCTTGGATGGCCTATGCAATGGCTAATTTTTTGGCAAGCATCCAAAAGAGAAATATGATCAGGGAAAATCAAGGAGAGCTAAACAAAAGTTGAAAATTATCCATAGTGACATAGCAGGCCCATTTCCAAAACCTTCATTCAATAAGACTAGATACATGCTCACATTCATCAATGACTTTTTGAGGTACACCTGGGTATTTTTTATCAAAAAGAGTTTGAGGTCTTTGATCTCTTTAAGGATTTCAAGGTACTTGTGGAGAAGCAGTCAGACTATTTCATCAAAATATTAAGGACTGATAATGGTAGGGAGTATGTCAACAATAGGTTTGAGTAGTTATGCACATCAGAGGGGATTCATATGCAACACATAGTTCCATACAGTCCTCAATAGAATGGCGTGGCTGAATGTAACAACCATACCTTGAAGGAAATGACCAACTACACACTTCAATCAAAGTATCTTGCTCCTCAATTTTGGGCCAAAGTAATCAACTATGCGTGTTATATTCAGAACCATGTTCCACATAAAGCCTTGAAAGGAATCACTCCTTTTAAATCTTGGGATGGTCACAAACCCATAGTAGATCAATTTTGAGTGTTTGGATCACCAACAATGGCCCGTATTCCCAAGAAGAAATGCAAGGCAATGGACCTTCAGATTTAGTCTTGTATCGTTGTGGGGTATGCATAGGGTATTAAGGGATACAGGCTTCTCCATCCTAAAATTCATGAGTTTTTCATTGAAAGGAGTGTCAAGTTTCATGAGGGCCCACTTAAACTCACTACTGACACTCTTGACTCTTCAAAAGTCTCACTGGACATTGATTCTACCTCAGACAGTGACTTAGATCCACCTCAAAATCCTCTTGATGATCAAGATGACTCTTCTTCTTCTTCAAGTTCAAGTGATGAGAGCAATGATGAGGATTTTCCTCCTCCATCTCACACTCACACTTTAGATGATGATGACTCACCCCCTGATTCTCCAATCTCATACAATTTTGGTCCCACTTGGGCCAGACAGACACTTCAAAGTGCTAGGAAATAGGTTGAAAATCCATCAGATACAAGGCAAACATGTTGACAATTTTAGGGGACTTCACATGCCTACTTGGCCATTGCCTCAAATCCATAAACCTTTCATGAGGCATCTTGCATTCTAGATTGGGATTATGTTATGCAGGAGGAGTATAGTTTCCTAATCAATAACAAAGCATGGGACTTGGTCCCTCTTTCTAAATGAAGAAAATTGGTCCATTATGTTATCCCCAAAAATATCACTCATTTTTGGGACAACCTATGAACTATTTTGGTTCAACAGACCAAAATCCTCTCTCCCCTTTTCAAAAATTGTTCTGAGCATTCAAGTTCTTCATTTTTCAAAGATTTTCCAGAAATCTATAGACTTTGCAGGCTTAAATATATGGAATCTGTAGATATGTTTCTACGGACTCAACATGCTTGAAATTAGTAGGTTCAACAGGTTCAAAGGCTTCTGCAGGTGATTTCAATCAAAAGAACAAGTTTCCAACACTTAGTCATTTTTAGGACTGGTTCAACACCTTGGTTCAACCAAAAATGTTCATTGGCAAGCTTCTAAGCAAGGATTGAACCATTGAACCATTGAACCTTGAACCAAAAAGGTTCAAGGGTTCAATGGGTTCAAGGTTCAACGTCATCAAAAAGAGTTAAGTGCATTTGTCAAGGTTCAAAGTTCAACCGTTCCACTGCTTCAAACACTTAGTGAAAAAACAAAGGCTTGAACCGTTGAATCGTTAAACCTTGAACCATTTTAGTTCAACGGTTCAACGGGTTCAATGACCAATTGGTTTAACGCGCTTGGTTCAAAAGATCAAAAAAACTTAGCCAAATAACGAAGAATGAACCGATGAACCATTGAACCAAAGTTGGTCCAAACAAGTCAGTTCAATTGATAGGTTTAAGGGGATGCCCCAAAGCCAAAGGAAAAAGATATCCTTATGGAGGGCAATGAACCAAGTTGAGTGCCCTTGCGGAGGACAGTGAGCAAAAGCGAACCTGGAATCCCTTCGAAAAATTTCCCGCAGCAAAGTTGTTAAGGACCATTTCCTTCAGACAAAAAGTTTGAAGGAATTCCTTTAGACTTTTGTTTGAAGGAAATAAGCCCAACCAAAGAGAAAAGCCCATGAAAAAATGCCCCATGGAAAAAGATAAAGTGAATAAATTCCTTCAGACATTTTGTCTGAAGGAATTAAAGACCAAAGGCCACCCAAAAGATCTCAAAGGGTAGGTGCCCTCGCAGAAGACACTCAACACTCAGAAAATGAACCATCTCTCAAAACCCCGAAGGGCAGGTTCCCTCTAGGAAAGATCAAACCTCAAAGTGCAGCGGAAGCTGCCATGTGTCCCTTATAGAGTCAAAGCAGAAGCTGCCAAGTGTCATCTATCAAGACATAGTTTCTAATAAGTTTCAAAGCTATCGAACGTGCCACATGTTCTGTTATAACTCAGTGGAATCCGACAAGTGTCAACATCCATAGTTTCTTCCTTTTGTTTCATAAGGACTGTGGTGGGCCCCGAGCGAGTTACTAAGGTTAAGCGGAGTGCGCCAAGTGTTTGCATCCACGTGAATCCAAATGAGTCCTGAATATTTTTACATTGTTTTTAGGAGCTCAGTGGAAGCCACCACGTGTCATCTTCTACATGACTCTCAAAAGGTATCTAAAGCTTCACGAAACATGCCACGTATCCCATTAAAACTCAGTGGAGCATGACAAGTGTCTGCATCAGCATTTCAAGTTTATTATAAAGCTTCTTTCAATAAGCTTCTCTCAGATTTCCATGGAGGGTGCCACATGGCAACTGCGGAAGCTTTTAATATGTGTTTCTAAAAATCAAGTGGGAAACTCGCGAAGGAATTGCTGAGGATGACGGACTTGAAGATGTCAAATTTGTGGTAATAAACTAGCTGTTGATCTTTACAGGCTTGAGCGTAGGCTCAAATGCATTCAAAGGCCAAAATGCCAAAGGGAAGAACCGCTAATGGAAGAGCGTAAAGAGCCAGCAAGGCCGAAAAGATATCCAGAGGGCTCAAATCATAGCAGAAAGAGGGAAAGGCCAAAATATATTTAAGGAAGTTATTTCCAATAGGTGAAACAGTGGATCAATTGGATTTTTGAAGCACACCAAATCAAGGACACAGCCTATTTTTCTTCCATGAAGTAAAGGCAAAGGGACAACTGTGCAGACACCAAGAAAAGGACTAGACAGTCCATACTAAGGAAGAGACATATTAGGTGAATTAGCATGCCATAGTTAAGACAACTGCCCTGTTTTAGCATGGCCCTCCTGACAAAACTGAAAATGCATTTAAGGCATTGAATGCACAACATGGGCCATTCCATGGAACAAAGCATTAGGCCTTTCTTGGTTGTTATATATTTTAATCTCTTTTATTGTTTTAAGGGAGATCTTCCCAATACAAAAGCAAAACTCTGCCCAAATTGAAAGGCGAATACTGAGACTTTGAGCTCAGATTGTTGTTCATATCATTTTATCTGAATGAGAAAGCAAGTTGTTTGCAGACTTTGTGCTATTATAGCTTGTATCATTTTAGGAGATTGTTCTTATGTCTATTTTCTGAATGTGTTCTTGTTTATTTAATTTGGCAAGTAGAACTAGTGAAAGTAATCAGGAAGGTGTCCTAAAGCCAATTGTGGAGAGACTTTGTGCCTCCACAATTGCCTTTAGTGTGTTTTCTTTCTGTTCTTGTGTAAAGGATCTTGGGATGACTTTGTGCCCTCATTATCCTTCGTATTTCACTCTTGGGTAATCGAGGTGGAGACTTTGTGCTACATCTTAGTCTGATGGTTACTATGCCCTTGTTACTAGTTACTTGTTTTCTACCTGAAAGAACTCCTACTGTTCCCTGTAAGAACACTTCTGAAAGAAGAGAAGTGCCTTCAGTGTTTTCACTAGGATTATATCCTTTATTTGTGAACATCATCTCTGAAAGAAGAGAGTTGGATAGTGTATCCTACCCCTGAGTGTTATTTTCTGCTTATATATATAGTATATTGCCCCCTTCATATTTAATAGGGAACCTCCCCTTGATGAGAGGAGAGATTCATCCCTTTTGGATGTGGTAAACCTGCAACTTTAGATGACCAATCTCCCCTGCTGTGGATGATCAGACCTATTTTGCTCATCAGTACGCTGGTGACAAAATATTCACCCAAAAATTTTTGGCAACTCCGTTGGGGACACAGTAATTTTGTGCAATTTGAAGCCTCAAGATTCAGATTGAAACATCACCTGTGTCTTACCCATTATTTTATAGCCTTATCCATTTATTCCACTAGGGATGAACGTATAATCTGAATTCTCAAGTTTTAGATTGAAGTAGTCCCTACCCTTATCCATTATAGACTCTGGCGACTCCGTTCTGTGTCTTACCCACTATCATTATAGCCTTACCATCTTCCTCCACCCCCACGCTAACTAGGATAGAACACACAGTTTGAAGCCTCAAGCTTCAAGCTGAAACAGGCCTAGTTCTTTCCCATTTTTGTTCTACAATCTGACAACTCCACATTATACAAGAAGCTAAAAATTTCAAGGTGTTGTTGACTCTATTTTTGAGTTGGTGTAGCAGAGCAATTTTGATTTGTTTCCTCCACAACCTCACCTTCAACAAACTAGGAGTCTTCATCCTACCCATACTAGATCACTAATACAAGGCATAGCTTCTTTTTTTGTTGTTAGTAGAGCTTTGCCTATCCATACTCCACCCAGATTTGTGATCCCACTTCTACATAATCAAATCATGGCTCAAGGCCCCTGGGGTAACTCTCTGGGTCCACTAAATTTGATCCCACCTCTACATGAGCTTCCATGCAGTTCAAGGAAGAATTTCCCCAATTTTTTTGGTGATGGGAAAGTTCACCCTAGTGAACATATTGTTGCCTTTAGCATAGCCTGTGGTGTAATAGGTGTAGAGTATGAAGACATAACAGTCAAGCTATTCATAGAGACACTATAAGGCACTATTGTAGACTGGTTCTACCATTTATAAGCTCGGTCAGTGACTAATTGGGATACTCTTAAAGCTAAATTTGAAGCTAGGTTCAAGCCTGTAGAAGATGCACATGCCTTGCTGGCCTAGCTCACACAGATGAAGAAGGAGCCCCATGAACCTATGAGGGACTTCATTGCCAAGTTTGACAAGCTGAGGAACAGGATTCCCATGATTGCCCAGCTGACACCTGAGAATCTCAAGTGTTTCTTCATCAACTCACAATTGCCTGAAGTGAGTTTTTTGCTGAGATGGGCTAGACACATAGACCTTGTTGCTACTCAATACTTGGCTACTGAGGTAGAAGATGACCTTATCTTGGCTAGGAAGATAAGGAGGGATCCAAATAGATGTAAATCATCTTCATATTCTAAATACTCACCTATAGCCACCATGGATCAAATGGTGCAAAAGCTGGCAAATGAACTGCTAGCCTTGAAAAGACTAATGGCCCAAGGTATGTCTGCTCCTCCTAATTAGAATATGCCAAGGAGGACATTTCAGAATCAGTCATACCAAGGCAACATTGTCAGAAATCAAGGGTAGCCAAATCATCTTCCTCCCCCACAGAGGAACCTTGCCCTTGAAGCACCTCCAACCAATTCAGTAGTTGGATATCTGGAAATAGAACATGATTTCTCTTTCCAACCTAAGTTTAATCAAGAAAATGATGCTGATCTCTTCACAGAGGGTCAAGAAGAGTCAGTTGGTGACTCCCACATTAGTTTCCTAAATTACCAAGATGAACCTAGAAGTAAAGATGAAGCAGTCGAGGGATTATATGCTGTGTTCACCTAGTCCAAGAACTAGTCAGCCTAGCAAGTTGATAAAGAAAAGATAAAAGAGCGACCTCAACTAGAAATTTCAATTGCTAAATGTGGGACCACTTTGCCTTTCCAGCCAAAGGACCCAGTGATTGCTAAGAAGGTAAGTACATCAAACATCCCTACACCTTCTACTTCAAATTTACAAATCAATCCTCCCCCCTACAAACCAAAAGGATGAACTCCCATCCTCTCTTCATAGTCCATTTTAGTCATTTGACATAATTGAACATGTCAAGAAAACTAAAATTCAAATGACTAAATTTGAATTCCTACAAGCTAACCCTAAGCAGTTGGATAGGTTGGTCGAGTGTGTGAAGAATACAACTGTTCCTGTAGGACAAGAGATTAGAAAGGTAACTCATGATGCCCCAAGGAACATGCCCATCCTAAACAATCTTGTCATTACTCCTCCTCCTCCTACGCCTGGGAAAATAAAACCTTTCTATGTTTCCCTATTGATAAACGGTCACAAGCTGAGCAACTACATCATTGATTCTAGAGCTTTAGACAATGTCATGCCTACCAAGTGGCAGAATCTCTTAGTCTCACACTAACCAAGACATTTGGGAGATGTTTCTCCATGGATAAAAAATAAGTGCCACTATTAAGACAAATCAAGGATGCCCAATTTGCATTTACGATGTTCTCACACAAGAGAATCAAGATGACAGTCATGGTGGCCAACATCCCAGCCTCATACAGAATTCTACTAGGATGAAATTTTTGCAAAGATGTGGGAGGAGAATTAAGATGTGGGAGGAGAATTAAGGAAAGGGTCCCTATCAAAGGTGTTATGAAGAGGCTACTCCCTAAAAAGGAAGCAAAATATGTTGTCACTTAGACGTCAGCATCTTAAGCTCAGATTCTATTTGAGTCTTCAGGTAGGGGTAATTACTTCTTATCCATAGAGGATGTTCATATTTCAGTTGATGAAAGTCCTATAGGTGGTGATCCAAATATTGATTCAAGAAAAACATCAGAAGAATAAGTAGGGCACAATACAGATGAAAAAGGATCTTCCATCTCTAATGAAGAAAAATATAATAGAAGATCAGTTTCTGATGATGTTTGAATTTGAGAATTTGATGACAATAATTCCTCTATCGATTCAGGAGCCAGGATGGTGTTGATATGTCCTCAAGGGGATATTCTTCATCCTTCACATGAGTTGTAGTTTAGCAACGCCAACAACACTGACAAGTATGAATCTCTGTTACTCAGGTTGAAGGCTGCTCAAGACAAAGGTGTCAAACTCCTTCATGCTAAAGGAGATGCTAAACTAATGTTTTATCAAGAGTTTGATGCTAAAAACCAAATCATGTGCTGGACTGAACCAATAGAAGAACAAGCTATGGTAGTTGATCATACTGCTGCATGCCAAAGTCAAGAAGAGGAACTCTTCACTGAGAGAACAAAGATTTATGGTTTTTAGATTGGAGACCACGTCTTGCCATGGTGCAAGAAGAGAGAACCAAAAGGAGTACACAAGAAATGTGATTCCTAGTGGAGAGTTCCATTCACCCATCATAGATTCTGGGGACAAAATGGTTTCCTATTAGTTTATCAGGATGAAACACCATTTTTATTGTCTCATAATGGGCAGCATCTGAATCACTTCAATTCTTGAAGTATCAAATAAGTTCACCTATACATATGTATATTTGTATAGTCTTTTGTTTCAATTTTGTGCTTTTTATTTTCATTTTTTGGAGCCTTTCTTTTTGGGTAGCATGACTCCATATCCCAATGGCATACTTTAAGGCACTGGAGATTCTGGTTTCTACTCCCCTCAGCTATTCAAGGTTTTCAACTAAAGGAAGTTCCCCAACTGGAGCCAGCTGTTGTCCCCAAAAATATCACTCATTTTTGGGATAACCTATGAACTATTTTGGTTCAACAAACCAAAATCCTCTCTCCCCTTTTCAAAAATTGTTCTGAGCATTCAAGTTCTTCATTTTTCAAAGCTTTTCCAAAAATCTACGGACACTGCAGGCTTAAATCTACGGACTCTGCAGATATGTTTCTATGGACTCAACATGCTTGAAATTAGTAGGTTCAACAAGTTCAAAAGCTTCTGCAGGTGAGTTTAATCAAAAGAACAAGTTTCCAACACTTAGTCATTTTCAAGACTGGTTCAACAAAAAATGTTCATCAGCAAGCTTCTAAGCAAGGATTGAACCATTGAACCTTGAACCAAAAAGGTTCAAGGGTTCAATGGGTTCAAGGTTCAATGTCGTCGGCAATATTTAAGTGCATTTTTCAAGGTTCAAAGTTCAACCATTCTGTGGCTTCAAACACTTAGACAAAAAATAAAGGCTTGAACTGTTAAACCATTGAACCATTTTGGTTCAACAGTTCAATGGGTTCAATGACCAATTGGTTCAACTCACTTTGTTTAAAAGATCAAAAAGACTTAGCCAAATAACAAAGAATGAACCAATTAAACTGATGAACCATTGAACCAAAGTTGGTTCAAACAAGTCGATTCAATCGGTAGGTTCAAGGGGCTGCCCCAAAACCAAAGGAAAAAGATATCCTTGTGGAGGGCAATGAACCAAGCTGAGTGCCCTTACAGAGGACAACGAGCAAAAGTGAACAGGAATCCCTTCAGAAAAGTTCCTGCAAAAAAGTTGTTAAGGACCATTTCCTTCAGACAAAATTTTTGAAGGAATTCCTTCAAACTTTTGTCTGAAGGAAATAAGCCCGACTGAAGAGAAAAGCCTGCAAAAAAATGCCTGATGGAAAAAGACAAAGTGAAGAAATTCCTTCAGACATTTTTTCTAAAGGAATTAAAGCTTGAAGGCCACCTAAAATATCCCAAAGGGTAGGTGCCCTCGTGAAAGACACTCGACACTCAAAAAATGAACCATCTCTCAAGACCCCGAAGGGCAGGTTCCCTCCAGGATAGATCAAACCTCAAAGTGTAGCAAAAGCCACCACGTATCCCTTATAGAGTTGAAGCGGAAGCTGCCAAGTGTCATCTATTGGGACACAATTTCTAATAAGTTTCAAAGCTATGAAATGTGCCACATGTTCCATTATAACTCAGCGAAAGCTGACAAGTGTCAACATCCACAGTTTCTCCCTTTTGTTTCATAAGGACTGTGGTGGGCCCTAGGCGAGTTACTAAGGTTAAGCAAAGCACGCCAAGTGTCTGCATCCACATGAATCCAAATGAGTCCTGAATGTTTCTATAGTGTTTCTAGGAGCTTAGCGGAAGTCGCCATGTGTCATCTTCTGCAAGACTCTCAAAAGGTATCTAAAGCTTCGCGGAACATGCCACGTATCCTGTTAAAACTCAACGAAGCACGACAAGTGTCTGTGTCTGCATTTCAAGTTTCTTATAAATCTTCTTTCAATAAGCTTCTCTTAGATTTCTATGAAGGATACCATGCGGCAACTGTGGAAGGTTTTAATATGTGTTTCTAAAAAGCAAGCGGGAAAGACATGAAGGAATTTTTAAGGAGGATGATGGACCTGAATACATCAAATTTGTGGTAATAAACTAGCTGTTGATCTTTGCAGGCTTGAGCGTGGGCTCGAATGCATTCAAAGGCCAAAATGCCAAAGGGAAGAACCACTGATGGAAGAGCATAAAGAGCCATCAAGGCTGAAAAGATATCCCAAGGGCTCAAATCATAGCAGAAAGAGGGAAATGCCAATATATCTTCAAGGAAGTTATTTCCAGTAGGTGAAATAGTGGATCAATTGGATTTCTGAAGCACACCAAATCAAGGATGTGGCCTATTTTTCTTCCATGAAGTAAAGGCAAAGGGACAATTGTGTAGACACCAAGAAAAGGACCAGACATTCCATATTAAGGAAGAGACATATTAGATGAATTAGTATGCCATAGTTAAGACAACTGCCCTGTTCCAGCATGGCCCCCCTGACAGAATTGAAAATGCATTCAAGGCATTGAATGCACAACATGGGCCATTCCATGGAACAAAGTGCCAGGCCTTTCTTGGCTAATATATATTATAATCTCTTTTATTGTTTTAATGGAGATATTTCGAATACAAAAGCAAAAATCTGCCCAAATTGAAAGGTGAATACCGAGACTTTGAGCTCAGATTGTTATTCATATCATTTTATCTGAATGAGAAAGCAAGTTGTTTGCAGATTTTGTGTTGTTATAGCTTGTATCATTTTAGGAGATTGTTCTTATGTCTATCTTCTGAATGTGTTCTTGTTTATTTAATTTGGCAAGCATAACTAGTGAAAGTAATCAGGAAGGTGTCTTGAAGCCAACTGTGGAGAGACTTTGTGCCCCCACAATTGCCTTTAGTGTGTTTTCTTTCTATTCATGTGTAAAGGATCTTAGGATAACTTTGTGCCCTCATTATCCTTTGTATTTCACTCTTGGGCAGTCGAGGTGGAGACTTTGTGCTACATCTCAATCTGTTGGTTACTACGCCCTTGTTACTAGTTACTTGTTTCCTACCTAAAAGAACTCCTGTTGTTCCCTGCAAGAACACTTCTAAAAGAAGAGAAGTGCCTTCAGTGTTTTCACCAAGATTTTCTCCTTTGTTTGTGAACATCATATCTGAAAGAAGAGAGATGGATGGTGTATCCTACCCCTGAGTGTTATTTTTTGCTTATATATATAGTATATAGTCCCCTTCATATTTAATAGGGAACCTCCCCTTGATGAGAGGAGAAATTCTTCCCCATTGGATGTGGTAAACTTGCAACTTTGGATGATCAATCTCCCCTGTTGTGGATGATCAGACCTATTTTGATAATCAATATGTTGGTGACAGAATATTCACCCAACACATTACAAATGGGTTTATTAGACTAAGTATGGTGTAGATGGGTCTGTTGATAAGTACAAGGCTCATCTAGTTGCAAATGGGTTTTTTTAGGTCCTTGACATAGACTACACTGAGACATTTGCTCCTGTAGCCAAGATGATGTCTATTAGACTCACTCTAGCCATCATAGCTACACATTGGTGAGATGTTCACCAAATGGACATCAAGAGTGATTTTCTACATGGTGACCTCAAAGAAGATATCTATATGGAGCAACCATAAGTGTTTGTGGAAGATTCCTCCTTGGTCTGTAGACTTAGGAAATCTACTACAGACTCAAATAGGCCCCTCAAACATGGTAGCCAAGATAGATTCCTTTCTCCTCACAGTTAGGTTCACCAAATGCCACTTAGATCCAAATGTCCTCATCTTGTGGTCAAATGATTCTCTGTTGATCCTAGTTCTCTATGTAGATGACTTTTTGATTACAGGGAGCTCATGATCATCCATCTCAGTAGTGAAAATTGCACTTTTAGGTAGATTTTCAATGACAAACATGGGATTGTTGTATTACTTTCTCAAGATCGAAATCATTCAGTCAGACTCCAAAATAACTTTGTCATAATCCAAATATTTTCTTTATTTGCTTACGAGGTTTAACATGGCTACTTGTAAGCCTGCTCCTACTCCCTTCTTGTCTGGTGTGAAGCTTGAGGCTAGTTTTCCTACACCATTGTTTGATGTAACTCCATATCAATAACTTGTGGGTAGTCTTATCTATCTCACACACACTAGACTTGACATATCCTATATAGTTAACGTGGTCTCCTAGTTTATGCAAGAGTCACATGAATTGTATTGGAAAGTAGCTAAGCATATTTTGTAGTACATTCAAGGTTCACACAACTATGGGATTCCTCCTTAGTCTATAGACTTAGGAAATATACTACAGATTCAAACATGCCCCTCAAGCATGGTATGCCAAGATAGACTCCTTTCTCCTCATAGTCAGGTTCCCCATATACAAATTAGATTTAAATGTCTACATCTTATGACAAGATGATCCTTTGTTGATCTTAGTTCTCTATGTGGATGACTTGCTGATTACAGGGAGCTCACAATCATCCATCTCAACAGTGAAAACTACACTTTCAAATAAATTTTCAATGACAAACATGGGATTATTGCATTACATTCTCAGGATTGAAATCATTCAATTAGACTCAAGGATAACTTTATCATAATCCAAGTATTCTCTTGATTTGCTTGCAAGGTTTAATATGACTAATTGTAAGCCTACTCCTACTCCCTTCCTGTCTGGTGTGAAGCTTGAGGTTGATTATCCTACACCATTGGTTGATGTAACTCCATATCAGTAACTTGTGGGTAGTCTTATCTATCTCACACACACTAGACCTGACATATCCTATGCAGTTGGCATGGCCTCCTAGTTTATGCAAGAGCCACATGAATTGCATTAGAAAGTAGCTAAGTAGATTTTGCACTACATTTAGGGTTTACACAACTATAAGATACACTACAGAGTAGGAATAGAGGTTGAGTTAATTGGATACATAGATTCAGATTGGGTTGGAGATATTCAGAGTTGAAAGTCCACTTTAGGCTATAGTTTTTTCACTTGGTTCAGGTCCAATAAGTTGGTCAAACAAGAAGCAACATATAATTTATTTATCATCTATAGAGGTAGAATACAAAGGGGCTATTAATGCCACCATAGAGACAATCTAGATTTAGGGGATTCTCATTGAGTTTGGTATCCAGTTTCATAAGCCAACAATTATCTACTATGACAACCAAAGCACTATCCAAATTTGTAGGAATTTGGTTCTCCATCAAAGGACCAAGAACATAGAGATTCACATGCACTTCATCAGGGAGCTTATCAACGAGTAAGCCATTAATCTTCAGTAATATCCAACATTAGAGAAAATTATAGATATTCTGACCAAGCCCTTTATAGAGAGTAAATTCGTTCATCTGTGAGCTCTCATTGGGGTTAGGGTTACTCCACCTTATCCTTCCTCCTATGGAGGTTCTTCACTATGTACTTGGGTACCTCATTAGGCTTTCAATGTTGAGACCTAATTCTCATCTCACTTAAGCTATGCTTAAGGGGGGGTGTTAGGATAGTGCTTTTTCATATTGGATTTTGTCTACATGGCCTTATGGCCATTCCTTGTTAATTAAACTTCCTTAGGTTAGTTATAAAAGGGTCACATAGGCTAATTATATTTTAAATGTAATTATTTAATTAAAAAATTAGAGGCTTCCTCATGCTACCCTAATTTTCTCTATATGTACCCCACTTTTATTTTTTGCAAGGTTAGACAAGAGAAACGGGTTAATATGATTTTATGCAAGCAACTATATTATATAATATTGTCATGTAAAGACAAGCTTCTTCCTCCTTTGCAATTTATCTATGATGTCACTACTTTATACATAGATTTTCTCAATATTCTATGCAAAGATCTAAGATTGTGGCCAATTTGACAAGATCACCTCTTGTACTAGGATCAAGTATGATCTAATCTACACCATAAATTTTATCATGATAATAAGATTAGGGAAACACTTAGTTACAATGGCATGCAAGCACCTAAACCTCACATTGAAGCTTGTGAGACAATATGGAAAATGAGGAAACATAACTACTAGAGTACGTATGGTTATATGCATTTTATGAAACCTTACACACATGGGCATGGGTTTAGTATATTCATAAGAGTGACACATGGGAACCAAGTCTTAGAAATTACTGAAGGAAACCATGACATCGACACTCTCTTATTCCAAAACAAGGATGGACTTGTGCCTTACTCTTCAAACCATATGTGAAGTAGTTCTCAAAGACCCAAGTCCTTTAGAAGATCGCCTATAGAACATCCATTAGGAACTGGAAGAACCTTTACACTTGTTTGATGAGCCTCCAACACCTTCAATTTTGGCACCTACTATAGTTCTTGATGAAGAATGATGTGAAGAGATTTGCCTGGGAAAGCAAAAACTCATCTGCCAAGTAGATGAAGGTGATGAATATATTTCACTCAACCCCTTTAACAACCATTTAAATGTTCTTACAAGCATTGGTACATGAACTATTTAGGATACAAGTCTTCAAAAAAATAACCCCTATCATAGACCTATTCAAACCGTACAATGTAACATTGGGATGGATTAAGAATTAAAGATGGATACAGTTAGGCAATATTGGATTGATAATGAGATCTCACAAATATTTGAGTTATTGAAAGAGTATCAAGATATTTTCTGAACGAACTATAGTGATATGAAGGGAATCTACCCATCTTTAGGAAAAATGCACATCAAGCTAGTCGACGATGCTCAACTAGTAAAAATTGACCATACAGAATGAATCTTAATATTTGGGTGGATGTGAAGGAAGAAATTAACAATATGCTCCATGTTGGAGTAATCACTCCTATGGTTGAATCCAATTGGGTCAACCCATGTAATCAGTATAAAAAAAAGATGGATGTATATGTATCAGTGTGGACTATAGAGTGATCAATGCATCTTGTGTGATTGATCCCTTTCTAATGCCTTTCATAGAGGAAATACTAGAAGGTGTTGCTAGTTGTGAAGTATATTCTTTTATAGATGTATTCTCAAGGTACCACCAAGTCGAAATGGCTAAGGAAGACCAGTCTAAAAACTTTTTCTATAGAATGGGGATCTATTACCTATACCATTATGCCTTTTGTGTTAAAAAATGCCTCAATAGTATTTTCACAGATAGTAGTTGAGGATTTTAAATATTTCATTCACAAATTCCTCCAAGTCTACTTAGACAATTAGATGGTATATGGGTTGGTCAAGGACCATTGTGATAATCACAAACTCATGTTTGAGCTCTATCAAGTGTTACAAATTTCCTTAAATTTGAAGAAGTGCCTATTTGTGACACCTTTTGGCATACTTATTGGGCATATTATTTACAAGGAAGGATTCCTAGTGGACCCAAAAAAGGTTATTATGATTCTTTATCTATAAGCGCCCAAGACTTAGTGCAAGGGGCATGCCTTCTTAGGGCACACAGGTTATTATAGAAAGTTCATTCATGGTTATGCCAAGATTATAGTGCCTTTGGAAGAACTTTTAAAGCACAATGAGCAGTTCATATGGACTAATTATTGTAAGGTAGATTTTGAAACACTTAAAGAAAAGTTGGTTACTAATCCTATCCTATAATTCCCTGATTGGACAAAGCCTTTTCATGTTCATGTTGATGCATTTGGCATGGAAATTGACAAAATTCTCACACAACTAGGTGAAAGACATTTAGACCACCCAATTTATTTTACCAGTAGGAACTTGACACCCACTGAAAGAAATTACACCACCATCAAGCACAAAGCTTTGTTTATGGTCTATGCTTTACAAAAGTTTAGGCAATATCTTCTAGCCACTCCTTTTACATTCTATATAGATCATGAGGCCTTGAAATACCTTGTCAACAAACTAGTACTACATGGAATAATTTGTTGATGGATTATCCTATTCCAAGAATTCTAATTCTTTGTAATGGTAAAACTAGGAAAGGATAACTATGAATTTGACCACTTGTCTTGGATTGAGAACAGAGAACCCCCACATGCCATAGAATATGATATTTCTAATGTATACCTCTTTTGAATTGCATAGGTACCTAAATAACTAGAAGATATCATAGTATTTTTAAACACTGGCTCCGTGCTCGATTCTCTCACCACATAGGAGAAAAATCAACTTGTGGTCCACACCACACCCTATCATCTCATAGTAGGAGATATTTATAAAATGGATCATGATGAGGTGCCTCACCACTATGTAATGTAATATGAGCACCCTAAGGTACTATGAGAATTTCATAAAGGTATTACTAGAAGACACTGTGTTGGAGAGGCTACCATGTGCAAGGTGTTGCTCGTTGGACTTTGGTGGCCAACTCTATTCAAAGATGCTAAGGCATATGTCTAGTAATGTGATGTCTGCTAGCATGTAGGTAAAACTAATAGGAGAGATGCTATGCCTTTACAACCCATTCCTTTTTAACAACCATTCAAAAAATGGGCTATCAATTTTATTGGGCCCATCACTCCAACAGGCTGATGAATGGGTTCTTGATACATCATTGTAGTGACTAACTACCTCATGTGTTGGGATGAAATAGTGCTAACAAAGGATTGTACTATAGTAACTACTATGTGATTCATCTGGGAGAACATTATAACATGGTTCAGATGTCCCTTAATTTTCACCAACAATCAAGGAACCCACTTGATTGAGATGATTCACATCTTTTTGACCAAGTTCATGATCATGCACCACTAGACAACACCCTACCACCCATATGCCAATGAAACTACTTAAGCTTTCAATAATATTCTTAGTACCACTTTAAAAATATATATAATGTTAGCCAAACTGATTGGAATGATAGAGTATCTGTAGTACTTTTGGCCTACTAAACTACATATAAGCATCTCAATAAAAGCACACCATTCAATTTAGTGTATAGAAAGGAAGTAGTTATGCTAGTGGAGTTCTTGGTCCACCCCTCTATATAACATGTATGAGAAAAATAAATGAGGAGGCATCTTTGAAATCATGACTAAATAATTTAATGAAACTAGATGAGACTTGGTTTCTTTCCCATTAGAGTTAGGATGTCAAGAAACACAAACAGAAGGCATGACATGATTTCCATCTAAAGAATAAAATCTTGTCTCTAGGCATGAAAGTTTTGTTATATGACTTCAAGTTCATGTGCCACCCTGGGAAGCTCCACATCCATCGGGATGGTTTGTTTATAATACATAGCATTTGACCTACCAAGGCTTGTTGGTAAAAATAAATGGATGGTCAGTTCCTCCTAGGGAACTACAATGGAATTTGGCTTTGGTTGTATTTTGATCCAATATAACTAAACTTTTATAATCAATAAGTCTTAGGTCATTAGGTTAGAATTTATTTCTTCCAATAAAAAGCACTCCTTTTATGGCACACAATTCTCCTTTAAATGTAATTTTGAGTTTTTGTACTATTTTTTTTTTGAAGGACCACAAACCCTTTTAGTGTGGGGTAAGGAATCATACATATTGGTAAAAAAAAAAGTGTGAAAGAATAAAATTGGGCACGTAAGGTATGTGGGTGCGTAAGTCATTAAAGGTGTGCATGTAATTAAAGATACTTGAGTTATTTAAGGCACTTTGAGGAAAGGTTACCTCCATATGATTTAAAATTTAAATAGTTGTCTTCCACCACCGAAAATGTGGGATACAGTTGTCTTCCACTTCCAAGAAAGGCATGAGAAAGGATGGGCCATTAATGTGATGAGGCAAGAAGCATGTGAATAAAATGATGGGACAAAATTGTTTAGGCATTAAATACATCATGCAAGGTTCAAAATATGATGTCTTTTAAAATATTTGCATTTATGACTAGAAGTGACAAGTAGAGGGAAATAATTAATGAAGGTCAAACCCCACAAAGAGCCTATAAATAGGAATGTTAAATCCATTTCACACTTTACCTTGTGATAATTTTCTAAGTGTTAGTGCTAAGAATGAGCAACAAACCAAAGAACCAGAGATCACACCAAGATTGAATTACTCAATTCTTGAGAAAGAGTAGAGTGTTTGTAGTTGGTGAAGTCATGAAGGTTGTTATCTAGGCAAAAGGAGACCAGATTGGTGGAAAAAAGTGAGTTTTTGGAGTTGTAGGTTGCAGGTTTGCCATTGACAAAATGTGAAGCTCAAAAAGCTGAATTAAGATTGGTCTACCACCACATATTCATTTAGGAACATGGGATGGTCATGCATTAACCTTCAGGCTCCATGAAGGGTAATGTGGCCTAAGAAAAAATCCAAGAGACTCGAGCAACTACCAACTATACTAGAGATAGAAGAGGTGAGTGGAAGAGATTGGTTTCCTATTAGGGAAGATGCTCTAAAGAACCAAGAATAGAGACTAGAACAAGTAAAATTCATGGAAGGAGAAGCAAGATAATACATAGAACAAAAAAGGGACAAGATGGTAAAGAAAGGGAAGCAAGTGTAGACATTAGTAGTGTAAAATACCCCAACATCTCCACCTCTATCTCTATTGATAGAGGACATGCAATACCCATAATCAATATTATATGTGGATAATTGGGTCTCCAAAGTATCAACTACCACTATATTTGATTATAATCACCATCAAATGGGGAATGAAGTGGAGCTCCAAAATGATTACCATGTCAAGACCACCAATAGAATAAATCAAGTGGTATATGACTTGTCAATTAAAAACTAGTTGGATCAAGTACGCCTCTTCTAACTCTTTGAGTTACCATATTTTGGTAAACCTATAGAGGTAGTACAATTCCTCCTTTCTCACATTCATGAGGACTATATCTAATTCACTGGCTGTAACATGAATATCACTGCTGAGATGATCAGTAAAGTCATGGGACTACAATGCTTGAGGATGAATGTGATGGATGACTTAGTTGATATGAAGGAGATTTATAAGATTGCCACTACACTAATGTACCAAAAATAGGGGCATGTTATGCATATAAAAAACCTACAAGATCCTACTCCTAGATTCATATCACATATCACTTCCACCAAGATTTGAGGGACTGATCATTAGAAGGAGGTGGACATGTCCCACCTATACATTGCTCACCAAGTCACATAGGGACTAAAGTACAACTAAGCATTGTACTTTGTCCAAAAAATAATTGAAGATGCAATGATGACCCATAAGACACCCAAGTATAGGTTTCTTTGGGGAATAATCCTCTTACTAATGGTCTTCAATGAAATAAAGGTACCAAATTATAGTTTGGGTTCATTAAAGTGGGTGTACCCTCGCACTCACAAGTCCCCCACTGAGTGCTTAAAAGCATTCACTTGTTCCTAGCATATCAACCCCTTATACAAGGTAAAGATGAGGTATTTATTTGATGGAATGAAGGTAGAATTTTGGAATAAGTGGCACATTCCAAAGGACTTACCCCACTTGACCGTAGATCAAGCATAATTTGTTGTAAAGCAACATTACTACCTTTCACATATCCACATGAATCCATCGAGAGAGATTTTAACATGGCTCAAGGTGCCATTTACCTTCTTGTAATGGTACTTTATAGAATCCATTAATCAGATATATGATGCATAGTCAATCATTTTTTAGGTAGAAAGGATCTATTTGAAGCTCCACACCCTCTAAATAATGTATGTATATCTAGACAAGAAGGTCTATGTGGAGAGGTTAGAGATAGAATTAATCGACATCAAGGTTAATGATATTTTGGTTGGGGATCAAGTTTAAAAACTATTATATATGTTATTCCCCTACCAACACCCCTAGGATGAAGAACCTAAAGAAAGACTCCCTCAGGCACCATAATTATGGAGGACGTGACTGAAACTGAGTGTAAGTTCAAATGAGAAATAGGCCTCACACAAGCAGTAAAGAATGATAGAGGCATAGGCCTCTAGACCCATTGCTTCTCAACCCTTTGCACGTTTTCCACCTCACCCTTCACCTTCACCACCTCATCAATCTCCATCCCCTCCTCACACTCATCTCATCCTACTTCACCATCACCTACTCATTCCACTCCTCCCCATTCACCTATCCCTGACCCTTTATCTCCTCATCCCACTCCCCCACTTTCTCCACACCCACTTCCACCTTCATCCCCACTATCTCCAAAGACTATCATAGGATCTACCTCATAACAAATTCTTAGGTGATTACCCTAATAGGAGGCCCCCAAAGTGTATATCTATAGCTCAATATCAGACTCTGAAAAGAATCCATCCCTAATAAAGGAGGCCCCATTTGATGATCCCCAAATTTATATTGATGGATTGGGAGTAAGTGATATGGCCATATGAAGCCATCAAGAGGTTGAGATCAAATGGGACTCGAACAAGGGAAAGGGGCCAACTGAATCTGAAGAGCAAGAAGAGAGAACATTGACCATTGCATACAAACATTACCAGTTTGGCATAAAAGATAATGACCTCTATCTTTGACCACACTTCCACCCTAAGGATGTGACTCTAGACACTAGGAATCAAGTGTCTTTCCTTATAGATATGTATAGTGAGTAGCTTGAGTTTGACCTCTTGCTAAATAGCATTTTTTGATAACCCAAAAGCTCTAGGCCTGTCAAACCTAATGAGGGTTGACCCATAAAGGCTCACCAAACTAATGGTAAGCATAACATTTTTGAAACTGGGCATGGAAATAATGTTCCAGAAAATTTTGTCTAATTTTAATGCATGCATAGTAGAACAAAAACATGCTAAAGTAGTGGAATTTAAGCGCTTGCATAGAAGCAAGTGTTCATCGAGGAAGTATCCTCTTTGAAACAAAAGATATAAGAGGCCATAGAGGCAAAAGTAATGGTTTTAACCCATTATAAAACAAATTTTAAGGATAAACCAACACTTGTAGATGGTGTACCTATGGACAGGGATGCCATTGGAAAATTAGAGACCCTGGTTGAATTGTTTCTTAAGAAATGTAAGGAGCAACCCGCACCAAGCAACTAGGGGAAGGAAATTAAATAGATCACCATGGTAGTTGACATATGCAAGCATGACTTGAAGATATTTGGGTAAGTTATCCCCATTTTGGATGGCATTTTTTTGCACCTAGCATGCCCAAATAAAGTATTAGAGGCTCAGCTCCATGATGAAGAGGCCTTGAGGCAGCAAGCAATTGATGTTGCCCTATTAATAAAAGATCATGTTGAGTGTGTGAAAGCATTTAAAGATATTGAGATGATGGAAGATGATATTAATAATCATTGTCACTGCTTAAAGGTGAGTTTTGCCACCCTTTGAGGATAGGTTGATAAGGAGGTCTCTGTACTAGGAGATGTCCAAAAAGAAGCTAGTGTAGCTTTAGATGAGCAAGTGAAAAAGATCAAGAATCCAACCTAACCCTAAGAGTTGAAATAATCAAAAGAGGCCATCAAAGGAATAACTACCAAAATCCTCAACACAATATCCCATTGGGATAGTCTGAAGAAGGAACTCAAGCAAAAAGGGCCTAAATTTTTGGAAGATGATAGCATGACTTAGTCTAGGATGGACTAAGGAAATAGTGTGGGGTGATGTTGGCCCTTAAATTTTGACTAAATACTATCCCATTTTGGCATGCAAGACTATCATGGTGTGAAAGGATCATTATCCCATTTTGGAACAAGACCAACATGACGCAAAAGGACCATGGTACGGGAAGACCATGACACATAGATGATAGGTGAAAAAACATCATGGTGCAGAACTTGTTGGGCACGAGAGGATAATAGCATAGGATACCCGACATAAGAGGACCTAGTCAAAAGAAAATAAGTCATAAGGGACCCAAGAACTTAGGAATCAGAAGACTAGGGGAGAAATGAGAAGTAGAGTGTGTGGGAAGCAAGGGTAGTTAGAAGAAATATTCATATGGGACACTTCAACCTTATCAATAAAAGGCTTTGTACCAGCCTAAAAGGAATGAAACACATGGTTTATAGAATATATCATAGAGTGAGTATCTAAGGGTCGCAAAGACCCGAGTCTATAGGAATAACTTATTGTAAGAGCCATGACTCTCAATCTGTTGAGAGTCTATGTGCCATCTATTCATGAGATTTATGATAAGTAACACTTCGTCACAGAGAGACATGTATAAATACCCATGTTTTAATCATTTGCATGGGGGGATTTGGAGAATAAATAGTATAGATTTGTCATGTAGTTCATTAAGCATCTAATGAGAGATCAATTTTTACCAGATTATGTTATGGATGATTAAATATACTAGGTTATAGAAATGGATGTGGTTTATTTCTTTGTTTTGTTATTGGTATCTTTTTCTTTTCTAAGTCACTACTGTTAGATAATAATGGTGATCCTTGTAATAGTGGTAATATATTTATGTTATTAAATAACCCTTGCTTAGAGATGCATCATGAAAGATGAGCAAATACACATTAATATGTTACAAAAACTTTATAAATCAGTCTTTTGTTGCGTACTTTAGGTGAGCACACAAGCCTAACTCACGTGACAAGGATAACACACTAGTCTGTTGGTATAGACTTCAGTGTTAGAGCTAGAATCAATGAACAAAACTCAATATTGTACCTCTAACACTTGTAACATGAATTTATCCTTAACACTCTTCTAATTCCAATTTTGATTCATCCAAACCTCTTCATCCTCTTATCTTGAATTAATATTGATGACATACTCTTTAAACATCTTGGGTAATTCTAGGCATTTCTCTATGTAATTAACATTTATATTCTTCCATGGTAGGCTCATCATAGAAGATAGCTCATCACATCCTAGGAAAGGGTTAGTTTAATGCTAGATTGGGTGAAGAAAATGAGAAATTATGCATAAAATAGGCTTTACCTCCCTCCTTTCAATTATCTCATGGTGTGTATTAAAGATAATATACGTGTGCCTAAGTCTTAAATTTTTGATGAAACACATGAACCCATAACCTTTCAAGAAGCTAATGTATGCCGCATTTCCATGTCTCTTCAAATATTTGTATATATGTTTTATGAGAAGAATATCTACCATAAATTTTTAAACCCCAACAATTGTTTCTTCATTCAAACATGGTGCATATAGCCTCTTTGATAGCAGATCAAGTTAGTAGGTTGGGCTTAAGGATATCCCACCAACACATGTCAGTACTCCTTAGGGTTTGGATTAGAGTGATCAATACATCTTCATCATTATAGGCATTCACATATTTGGATCCTTCATACCATAGAAAATATACAACCTTTCTCATACGAAGGTAGTAAACTCTTTTTATCTTAGAGGATGTGTGTGAAACCCAAATCTTGTTGTTTTCAATTAAGATTGTTTTACCTTTGGGTCTTTTCATGTTTACATGTAGTGTATATGACCTCACTTTGAATTCATGATGTGATATTTACACCTAGTTACTTCATAATATTCTTGTACCCATCAGTTTCAAGTGATACTTGTGGTATCTAAAATAAAATTTGCATTTTCCCACCCTAAAATGCCTTCACCATCTGCATCCAAATGTATAACACTCTATACAATAATGTTTTATATGTTGTTAGCTTCTTCATCCATGTCTGTAATTTTGACATAGGCTATGCCATTTTTAGGATCAAGAGGGATTATGTCACATTGTTTTCCATTTTCAAAGCTCATGATCCACCTATTGAATCTCATAATTGTATTATTGGTGTAACACCATGGTATCCCAAGTAACATTGGGTATTTATTGGCTTAAACTAATATAATTACCTCAAAATATGCATGCAATTTCATTCCCATCACATCAACACAAACATACATCAAGACTCCTAAGGGTTACATGCGAGTTTTATTGTCGACTAAACAAACATGAGGAGAAGGCCTTAGTATAGGACTGCCCATATTATGTTAGGATTCTTGCATAAGAATGTTTACCTTGGTACCTATGTTGGTGAGGATATCACATATTTACCATCCATCTATTGTTGCATCAATAAGGATTTCTTGATCATATCCTACATTATGTGTAACCTTAACCTCATGTTATATAATCAAGCATGGTATAGGTACTTCAAACTTGTTTATAAGGTGATTCATCAACCAATTATTTATCATATGGATCATCCCTTATATGCATAATTTAGGAAATATATTTGATATAACATTCTCCACTGGTTCTTGTGATAGATTTTGTTAAAGTTCTTCATTCATCTTTTACTCCTAGTCATAAGAAGACTTAAGGTCACAATAAAATTTTCATATCATTTCCATCACTTATTACAAGATATCATTTTGATGTGATTTATCAAGATAGGTGGTATAAGGTGTTATGTATTTTACTTTATCATCTAATCTAGGATCATATCCTAGTAAAAAAAGTTTAGATGGTGTGAATCGAGGTCAAGTGGTAGCATCATTGTGCATCATGATATTTACCTTTGATCTTTGGGATTTTATACTTTCCTTCAACATCTATTTCCATGATGGGTGTATAATACTAATCATCCCCATACATTCTCTGACTTATCCTTTTATGTCATTTGGTCATAAATGGCAAGACAATCATTTATTTGGTGCTTACCCCTGTAATACCTATAAGTATGAAATTTTAGGAAATCCCTTTTGTAATGTTTTAGTGAAATGCACTTTTTAAAAGTATGTGGCAATAACAATTAACCCCCCATCCACCACCTCTACCCTAATATGGGCACTAACCACTATATTATTCTTGGTTTTTGTTGGCTAGACCAATAGTTGTTTAACATGTTCCATGTTCACGTGCCTCATGATTCACACCTATAACCCTAAAATCTTTAGTATTATGATTGGAAGATTCACATATTTTAAACCACATGGATACTTTTTCTTGTTTGCATTGGGGTAAATTGTGCACATGGTGGCCTTTGTGGTAAATCTCACAAGATGCAAGGAGTGCCCAAACATTTCACCTAAGGTAATCATCCTTATTATTCCCCTTGACTTCAAAACCAATACACCAAATGACACTGTACATTCATGTGCATTTTTCACTATGATATTTTATAATTATGACGTCATTAAATATTTATTTATCCTATTGAAGAGTTTGATGTTGTGTACTTTCCATAGTTATTTTCTTTCATTTATGAGAGCTTTGTCCATTTAAGTACTTTAATTTCATTTTGATAGTTACAATTCATTTACACCATTTTCTATCCTTCAATTCATTTTATCTTAATTAGAGTTAATATCCCAATTATTTCCAAATTCAAATAAAAATATCCCAACAACCTAGTGTTTCAGTGATGTGATAAAATACCTAATTGGACTCATTTATATACAAATCAAGGTATCACTTAATAGGAGACTTGGAACTTATCTAGTACACATATATACACTATTTCACATTGATATAATATTCCCTATTCTTCCAAATAACAAACATATCACTATAAGTAGTCACAAGACAAGTTTGAAGCATAAAAAATCCAATTCAAAGTAAGCATTGTCAAGTATCAAACCTAAATAACTAGCTATATAAGTATAGCAAAGGAACAAAATTTCATAATCAAAAAGTGTGAGAACTAAGTGTGGCTTGATTTCCATCCTCAAAGTATCAAATATGTAGGCATTGATCAATCATCAAATGAGGATGATTGGGGTCAACTTAACCCATTAAACTTTCCTTATTTTTCAAGCTTTTATCCCTTACAAATGCACCTAGGGTTTTGATGTAAAAGAGGCTAATTTTTGAAGTTGTGTGTATCATTAGGGTTTGACATCACACATATAGATCTTAAAAATGTAGAATAAGGTGACTGTATATTCACAAATCTATTTTTTTAGCACAAGTCACTACCAATAACTATAGGCCATTTCCTACTATTGGTACTAACCTAGATCCGACAGAACTAACCTTGCATAGATAGAAACATAGTTCCTAAATAGGATGAGTCATAAGCACATAAATAGTTTTTAGAGGTATGGAAATGTGATTGTATAATAACAGACTCCTTTTTTAGAAAAACTAACTAGCAACCACTAGGTCAGTTCTTATAATTGGCACTAACCTAGATCTGATAGAAACAACCCTGCAACAAAATATGGTTTTTAAACCAAATAAATCGCATGCATACTTTAGTTTATTTGTCACTACAAAAGTACAATCATAATTAAACTATTAATCAAAAAATTTAAGTACTCATCCCTTTATTTTGCTTACTATATTTAGCATATTCCACTTATCAAATCATTGCAATTAGTTTCAGTATTACATTTAGCTGTATGCTTAGATGTCATATCTATTAATATAAATTATTCTACAAATTTCTATCCCATTAATGTCTCTAAAAAAAATTAGGGTAAAACATATTGGGGAACTTTTACACTGATCAAACCATTTCAAACCATATATCTCCACTATGTTTTATCCTTGTAGTGTTTCAAAATTTAGCCCTAGGGTTTTCATTTCCAAAACCCTAATATCTCCATGTTTACTTATTTATTTAGATTAGACCTTGTTTATATATCAATAGCTTGTTTAAGACCTAATAAATATAATATGGAGAACCAATCAGAAACCCCTAGTATCCCTCATCATGTGGATTTATTATTACTTAGCAATTCCATCCCTAATGTTTATGATAATGAATGGACCAATAAATGTGTTATTAATGATGCTAGTTATGTAGACAATGAATACACTTGTCATGATTATGATATGATTATGGGAATGATTATAATTATGAAAATAAAGAGAATTGGTATAATAGTGAAGATTATAGTGAAGAAGAAAATAAACACACTAAATCTGAAATTGAAAAACCTACTTCCCGCACTTCTTTACATTCTTCTCTAAATCACCCACTAAAAAAAGAGGAAAAAAAAATAATGAATATACCCATATTCCTAATCATGTTCCATGGGATAAAAATTAAATATTTCCTCTTTAATATACCTCATTTATCCTAAAAGTTTCTGCTACACTTCATCTCATTAACCATTATAAAATACAAAAGTGTAAGACCTACATAGAAATGAAAAAATAATGTGCACTTCCTTATCGTTCTCTATAAAATCTAAAGGATACAAACATGTGTGATGATTTTTCCTTCTCTCTAGGAATACATTATCAAAACATCTTTTCACATGAGCCTTATCTTGAAACAAAATGGGATGAACCTCTAGGAAATGATATTTCCATTATAAATACTGATGCATCTTTAGAATATGAGTCCATGGAAGACAATAATATAAATAATTATGATGACTCTTCTTAACATATGTTCAATATAAATAAAATTATGCCTAGACCTTTTCTTCCAATTCGTAATAGTGTACCTATATAAACTTACAATAATAAGATTCAACAATTGAACAAAAATCTTAAGGATCTTAATATCCCTTCCCAAGAAGTTCATTTCCTTAATGCATGTTGGGGGTGCCTTCCAACACAAAATACACCATTTAACCTTATAAGACAAAACCTATCATGCTTGGGTTGACTCTAATGTTATTTATGAAATTCTAATTATACATAATATCCTAAATGCACCATTACATTTCAACAACCTCATACCTACTTTTCATGTGTTTTATAGAAGTGGTGATCCTTATCTACATCTCAAAGACTTCAAATCTTCAATGGACAAATATGATAATAGTCAGATTTTACTATTTCAAAAAAAATTAATTGGAAATACCTTAGATTAGTTTCATTCTCTTCTTAGTGGGTCTTTACACTCCTATCTTGATATAGAAGAGACATTATTAATGTGATACATTTAGAAGAAGAGACCAAGATTTAATTATGAGTGTTTACCTTTTCTTCATCAAGGTGAATCAAAGCTAGTTTGTAATTATATTTTACAATTCAGGAATTATATACACCGATTGACATACAAACCAACATATTTGGAAACACAATATATATTTTGTAGGGGCCTCATTTATCCTTTTAAACTGAAGTTGTTTTATTGCACTTTTGATTCAGTTCAATCTCTTTGTAATGAGACTTTCACACTAGAAAAGGAGTTGGCACTCAATCCAAATCTAAGAAGACACATGAAGAAATTAATTTATAGAAAAAATTACCATTCAAAAAATCCAAAACTATCATTCCTCTTTTTAAAGCAAAGCTTCCAATCAAGAAAAAATAGGTTAAAGTCCTAAATAAAGGGAAATAATCAGTTTATAATGCGACACCTAAAGTGAATAAACCTACCTTCAATAAGAAGTAACCACTCACATTCAACAATTTTAGAGATTGACCACATGATATTATACATGCATTGTTAGATAATAAGCTAATCACTCTACATCATAACTATTTTCACCCTCGTCATCATCTTGAGAAAGTAAAAAGGAAAACATTTTGCATTTATCATGGTATTAAGGGACATCGATAAAATGATTGTTACACATTATGACAAAATATTACACAACTTATGGATAGAGGGGTTATTACATTTTCAAAAGTTTATACTCATTCAATAAAATCCCCTTATCCATATTCTTCTACTACTCATTTGATGAAGACCAATACATCCTAGGCCCTCCCTACAAAAGAACCATAAACCTATCATAATTATAAAGATGATATTTCTATAAGAATATCTTATTATAATTAATATTCTACCATGAAAAAACCATCCTAATGCATTCCCATTGTGGAACCAATGGTCAATTAAGCTCTTATTAGAAGAGAACCTAGAGAACTCATAGTTAAAAATGATAAGGAATAACATAATGTAGGCACTATTACATATCCTTCCAAACAAGTCTGGATACCAAAAGTACATCGAGAATATAAATATCAAAGGAAAGTGAAAGTTAAAAATATCTATCAAAAAAATTAAGATAAGGAACCCTCTCATAATGTTCTATAAAAAGTTCCTTAGCTAACCTCACATGATTATAATAATTTTTTATTTTGCAGTGGTCGAAGATAAGCTCTTGGTCAAATATAGGTTCTTGGTCAAAGATAAAACCTTGGTTGAAGATAGGCTCGTGGTAAAAAATGGGATCTTGGATGAAGATAGGCTCTTCAATAAAAAATGAAGGTAGGCTATGGCGGTCAAAGATGGGTTGATCAACTATAGATTGGTTTAAAATGGGTGTATCAAAAAGAGGATCATCAAAAAATGGTGGAAGATTATGAATTTGATTTGGAAGTATATAAACTTGATTATGATGAATAAATACATTTTGGTATACCCCCAAGCTATGATTTTTAGATGTAGATACACTTGGCTCTACTTCAGTGTCCCTTTTGTCAGTCTTATTTTGGATGTAATCTTTGAATCTCATGCATATATGAATAAAGTGGATCTCAATCTTATGATACACATAGTATTAATTTTATCTATACCATTTAGGTTTTGAAACATTCTCATCAAAGGGTTTGGTGTGTGGAAACTTGATTATGTTTGCAATGACCAAATTTCAAAAGATAACATTGAGTGGTTCGTCTAAAGGATTGCAAGTTCATTTTTTGATTGTCTTGTCTAGGTTAACCACTAAGGATGGTAATATTATTGAGAGGTTGTGATGACAATATTTAATAGTAATAACACATTTTTATTCATATATTCATTAAAACAAACAATTTATATCTCACTTTCATTTATTTATTTTCAGTCAATCCACCTTTGAATTCAAAATAAACAAACACAGTTTTGCAGGATTTTTATCTCAGTAACCGAACGTATTTGGGATATATTTCCCTCGATATGTAACCAATCAATCTCTAATTATATTTTTTGGATTCTTAATTCAAAGGCTAAACTACGTATAAATTTCAAAACTTTTTATTAGATAGCTTTCAAGATATGACCCATTTACTAGCCGTGCTCTAATTCTGATTTTAGACAGTCTAATGGATAACTCATAAAAATGAAATTGATGAAGAATTCCCATATTTCACAATATATTAATGCTAGACCAATGTAGCATTATAATTTTCTAAATACAAGTGCTAACATCATTCCACTAGACCAATTTGATGATTTCGATTTCCATGTATAGCTGGGCAAATTATTTTTCTTACAGTTTCATCTTCATAGAACCTTTATCCACGTGCTAAGACCAATTTTGAAAATCAAATTGAATCTAGGTGGATTTTCACCATTACATGACATATTAAATCATTAATCAACAAATCTCTAAACTATTTATGATAAAATTATATTCCTCAAACCCAGTATTCTGCTAAATAATTCTTCCCATATCTCTTAACCTGAGAGGTTATACAAAGGTGTCGAACGACCCATTTTTATTAAACTACTTTCAAACAATCATGTATAATTTTATATTTTTGAACCATGTACTAAAAAATCAACTTAGATAGTCATAAAACATAATGGCTATATATGACTGTCACACCTATAAATCTAAAGCATTCGACAAAATAGAATTCAAGCTTGGTCTTAGATGAAAATTCTTCATTGTTACACATTTGTCTAAGATTTAAAACTCAAACAGTCTTCGACAATTGAAAGTCTACTCTTATTCATTGACTGTTATAAAATTTATTTTATCAGACTCGAGAATGGAGAATTGCTCCCGATTCCATTGTGGATAAACTTTCAAATATTATTCACAATCTAAAAAAAAATTCTTCAATTCTTCAAACCATTATTTATAACGCCAAACATTCAATTAAATACATTTTCCATTATAACAGTTATGCTCATAGAATATAGACCCAAGAGTTTCTCAAAAGACCTTCAAAACATACATGCCTTCATATATAATAGAAATAAATGGTCATGTGTTTTATGAATGTAACTATAACAAAGATTTACATATACAATAATATCTGATTAAACACCAATTGTGATAAATTATTCTTATAAACTCTTCCTTCCTTATAAATCTTCATTATCGACTCTAAAACTTACAATTCTCCTCTTTTGTATAGACCTACAGGTCTGCAAATCCACACCTAACAGTTTCTTACAACTTACTTTTATCTTTGTCTCATAACTTGATTTAGCTCATTCTCATATGCTTTAGGTCTTATCGACTATCTATTCTTCCTAAATTTTAGAAACCAACTCCTATCTTCCTAACAATGTAGACTCTTCTTTTAAAACCTTTCCCAATGAAATCCTAGCATATTTACACAAGATTAATTCTAGAACATACTTCAATGACTCTTTATGATAAGATGACGAATGAACTTTCTATGTATAACTTGTCCATATTCACTCTCGACACATTTGAATCCATTATTACAATTTGAATGTATTTTTGGAGGGAAATGGATTACAATAAAATTTAGAAAGGTTTATTATCATCAAACACACCACTTAGAACTTATTAAATCACAAGTTGACATTATTTACAAAATTTAGAGATGATGTTCCTACTTCAGTTTAGGTGCTTTGGATTTGTTGTGGCTTTAGGGCCAAAGTGATGCTAGATGGTAGGGGTGATAGAATTTGGTTTCCTTTGTTAGTGTGATAAAGGATGTTGGAATCAAGCCTATAAATAATGGATGGAAGAAATAATTGATTTTGGATAATGAAGTGACTAGTAGTACGTTGATGTTGATGTGGAATGGTTTGGGGTTCCCTACTTATGAGTTGGGCTAAATAGATGGGATCAAGGTTGCTAGGAAGATGAGCACCTAACTCTATGAGGCATAGAAAGAAATCATCCTTATTTGCAAATAGGAATTGTTGAATGTGGGTTATATCAAGATTGGTTTTGGGTGCCATAACTCAATATGGTTTTGGATTTAAGGTGTTTTAGACTCAATATTGATTTTAAGATTTAAAATTGGTTTGGACTTGGGATTGGTTTTTTTGGATAAAGTTTTGTTTCAAAAGATAAACTTTGGTTTACAAATAAAAGCTTCAAGTATGTGGATTTCATAAGAAGATTAAAAAGAAATAAAAAGAACAAGTAAGCTCTACTTTGATGAAAAAGAACCATGCAAGTCACATAAAGGGATAAAATCTAGGCAAAAGGACTTGAATGACTTGTAGGCTCTCATATATACTAGTTCACCTATTTGAAAGTGTCAAGCCAATGTTTTAGATCACTAACTATGGATGTAGAACAATATCCATAGCCTAATTAACCCAACTTCAAGGGTAAGTTGAGAGTAACTTTGTGGAGCTAATTTCTTGTTGATGCACTACAATTCAAATAGATGAAGGGCTATCTTAAAGTTTAAGGTTTAGAAAAGTATTTATAAAGGGGATTCGTCTATATACCTTTTGATACTTTGAATCCCAAGACCATAGAAGAATTTATTTTAATAGGTGCACATAAAAGAGTTTATTTTGTATGTTTCCAACCCAATCATAAGATTATAGTAGGTTGATGTCAGAAAAATTAGACTTCAAAGTTGTTGAAACCCTGAGTATTAGAGGATAAAACCCTCTCACATCATGGTGTGCTTAAAACACAAAACCACTTAGGAAATTGAAACAACAAACCTTCAATTTATATACTTTGTTGGTACATGAGGTTTAGCCTACCATGTGGTGATGAAATTCTATTAGGAATAAAACTAGAAATTGATGTAAAACAATTTCACAGAATCATAATAATAGATATAAACAAAGATGCATAAAGAATAGAAATAAACATGCATAATTAGAAGACCAGATTTAATGTGGTTAAGCCAATGTGGGCTACATCCATCAAGAAACACTTTCATAGATTTTATTATATGCCACTAGAGTAAAATCACTCTCTGATCTATCTGCACAATTACAATACGAAAATATTGTTTGGAGTTGTGCTCTTAAATAAACCCTCTTAAATTTGCACTTAAATTCACACACTCTGTTCTTCCTTCTCATACCCTAGTTCTCATGATGTATTACCTATGAAATATATATCTATACATAATATATCAACAAAATAGTATTAAAAAATAATGGGTACCAAAACCATGGGTAGAATCAACCCAAAATGGTTTCCCATTAAAAGGGGTCCAGAAATTTTTTCAGGGAATACCACCCCCGAACCCCCATTTGTCAAGGGGAACCGCCCCCAAAACCGTGCTTTTCAAGCACTACCACCCTTGAACCCTTGCTCGAGACCCAGCCCGGCCCCAAACCTTGATGAGAATACATATAGAGTGTATAGTACATTTAAAATATACAGTATTTGAAAAAACATTGTAATTTTGAAATAGACTCCACAACACAACAAATTCATGATCAATAAAGTCCTTGAAAAAAAAGAGTTAACACTTGTTTCTAATTTCAAGGTATTGTCACCAATGTGATGCCAAGGAAATAACATATGTAAGTGTAATTTAGATAACCAAAAATATTTTTGATTTCTAGGTATTATCACTAATGTGATGCCAATGAAAGAATGTATGCAAAATTTTATGACACAGAGGTAAACTTTGCAATAAAATTAAATGTGAGTTAATTAATACTTGTAATAAACAAAAACTTGAAATAAGCAAAAAGGTTGGCAATAAAGAACTAAATAAAGAAAAATATATATTATTAACTTAGTTTTACGTTCTTTGACAAACATCCCTACACAAAAATTGTTAGTAGTTTGTTTGTGAATATTAGGCAACCCAAGAAACTTACAAGTTATTCAAAATGTTAAAAAATATACAAACTTAAAAATTAGAAAAACATAATTTTTTTTCATGATTTTGTCAATATATCTTAAACCATAATTCAAATTTACATGAAATTTTAAAAAGTTAATGTTATTATAAAACCAAACAAACTTTTAAAAAATTAAAGAAAATCAATTTGTAAATTAAAAGTTATAACTATTTTAATAGACATGTATTTAAAAAAACTAAAAAAAAATAGTCATATATTTTATGATATCTCCTAAACTACAATTTTGATTTACAAAAAATTTCAATAGGTTAGTGTTAGTTTAAAGATGAACCAAACTAAAAAAAATCAGAAAAAATATAGATTATAAATTAAAAGTTATAGTTATTTTAATAGTCATGTGTTTTTAAATTAAAAACTTAAATTAGATTCGAGGAAAAAAAAAATCAACTTGGATCCAAATTATCCTAAAAGTTGCATAGCAATAAAAAAGAAGTTAATTAAACTGTCAAAAAAATAAGAAAAAAATGATAAAATGAAAAATATTTGGAAAAAGTTCCATCAAGCCTCCTAGAACGTGTATCTAAAATTCATAAATTAACAAATCTAGAAAAATGAAATGTACAAATCATATTCTAAATCCAAACTGAACCTATAATAAAGCTAATATAACAAAATAAATCTAAACATATAAATACTTAAACAAACTATGTAGAATGCATCATCACCTTCTCCATTGTGATTTTTAATTTGCTCTTACTTTTTAAAATGTAGGTGTTCAATTCATTTTCCAAATAAATGTCAATTGGGCAACATATGGGTGCATAAGTTTGATTTCTCAATGAATGCATATAATAAAATTGATAGAAATTTGATAACTTTAAGGTGAACAATGAACATGAAGGATAATACTTCTATTTATAAATTTTCATATGAGAAAATAGATGGTTGAGATAAATATATATTTATTAGATAATGTTAATTATCTACGGTTAGATTTCAGACCTCATCCAAGTGGAAGATACCACTTCCTCATACATGTAAGAGAAATAAATAGATTTAGTTTGTAGTTGAATGACTCATCATGAATGGGTCAAGTTAGTTTAGTGACTCACCATGTTAGTTGAAATGTTCAATAGTGACTCAACAATTGGTTGATGAAGTTAATAAGGTGGTTGGATGACTCAATAATTGGTTGAGAGAAGTGTGAAAGATGTCTGGAAGAAGTGAAAATTCTAGATTTTAATTAGTTTTGAAGAATTATGTGTGCATGAGTAATTAATATGAATTAATTTTAAAAATGGGGAGAGAAATGATGTTAGGATGAAATTTGAATGTAGGGTGGTAGTTGAGTTAGTAATCAAAGATAATTACAACAATAAATGTGATAAAATTTAGGTGTCTAGAGGTAGAGAAATTATTTTTAAGCATCAAGGATAACTAGCACTACCATGGATACATATCATCAAATACAAAATCTTATTAACAAAATTATTATTTAGGTTGATACATCTATATAAGAATCAAGATCACAATTGAATGATAATCAAAATTCAAAACCTATCACAATCACTACAAGTACTCGACACACGTATGAGAAACTTAAGCATGATAGTGATGATGAATATCACATAACACATAATTAGTGCACATATCCAAATTTAAATTTTACATCTACATCAGATATATTTGATAGATTGTACCAATTTAATGAGATATTGATACCACCAGATACAAGATATTTACATGAGTTGTTTTAGTTGGCTACAACACATATCATTGTACATATCTTCTTCATGACTATTTTCTAGATCATCCTTTTCTACCCTTCTATCTTGTATATAAGGTATGGCCTTGATAATTATTGTAGCCCTTCATTGTGTTTTCACTTGGCCCTGACCCCTTATTGTTAACGTGATCTAGACATCTGTGATAGTTATCCTATAATTATTCTAAGTATGATCCTTCTCATAATTCTACTTTCCCACTCTTATATTTTGAGTAATTATACATCCTTTGTGGCTTCCATTGAGATTACATGATCACATACATATTACATGAGAAAAAATTGAGTCCTACCCACTGGGGCATGTATATCCTTATCTCTACATATGCTATCAAGATAAATTGTTGTGATTTACTTATATAGTGGGGCATATTGTTTATTTTCACTTTATCCACATAGCCATCCTATCACATATAATACACACTATGCCTTGACACATGTTGTAAATTGTTTGGATCCTTCCTATTATATTATTTTCAAAATCATTGCCATTTGGCCTTGTTTAAATAATTTCAAATATTTCCGAAAAAAAATCAATAGAATATAAAAACATTCAAAATATTCAAAAAAGAAAAAAATCAAGCTATAAACATGACATGATTACACTATTTATATATATATATATATATCATTTATCACATGTTTGGTAGATGGAATATTCTTTTAATACACATGTATTTCATAATATATGAGTGTGATATAGGACATACATGTTATACATGGACATATAGATGTTATGGCATTTTATTCCATAGGTTTCACTATTACAGATTATAACTCTATATGACCTCTACCATGTTGAGCTATCTATATTGTTTACACATATCTTTTTAGTTACTCATAATATTGATGGGTTGTTTGGCACATAATTCTAGGCAAGATGACAGATTGTCTAGCCTCTCCTAAAAATAGTTCCATACACCTCCTTAAGGTCTATATCTATTGGATCGTGACATATTGAGTAACTCGGTTAATCAATGTGAAACAATTCCAATACAATGGGCCTACTAATTTGAAATTTTAAACATGGATTTAAATTTAAATAAATAATAAGGAAATGAAGTTTTTGTTGTTTCCTTCATGTGGGGTTTGAATACATTTTAGAAAACAACAAAACATGCACAAATTTACCCAAAAGAGAAATCAACGTTTGGAAATTTAAAGAAAATAAATATGATTATTTTTTTATGTTCATTCCATTACATCATAAAATTTCAACACTACATAGAATTATAAGAATGATATCTTGCAATCATTGTATCTAAATCTAAATAAAACCCTAACTAACTAAATTAATACAAAAGTACATAATAAAGAGAGAGAAAAGAGAAAAATCCTATTGAAGTGAAGCCAAATTTGATCCTCCTAATTGAATGTACCCATGAAATCAATCTCCTACCTAGCCAACATACACAACCAAAAACAGAGATCATGCAAGAGTCTAAAGATAGGAAAATTGAGAAGTAGAATTACACTACCACCATTAACATGCATAGGAAGTGAAATAAAATCTCTACAGTTAAATTAATAAATATGTTTGCTTGAATATCAAAATTTTGGGCTTACATTGAACATTTGGTTACAATTTTGGAAACATAACATCAATTCCAAGAAAGAGAGAGGGAGAGATTACATTACAAAACCATAAAAATGCATAAAGAAAAGGACTGGTTCACAATGTCTCCAATGGATAAAAAATGAGCCAACGCTTTGAATAGATTTGGGTTAGCTATTTATAAAATATTTAGTCAATTGAGGGAAATATTTTTCCCTCCAAATATTCTATGCACTTTTTCATCCACTTCTAGACTTCCTTTTCACTTTATCCACATTTACACCTACAAAATAGATAAGACAAATCACTTTTGACACATTTGGAAGAATTTTTTTTAAGTCATTAAAATGCTCTTTATTTAAAAAAGAAGGGAACTTGGTTATGAGAATATGAATAGGTTTTTATTGGCATACTTTCCAAAAAAATATTAGGTCATGATGACTGTGTTGGAGTCAGCTTCCCAATGTCGTAGACAACTCACAAAATGGTGCAATAGGCTAAACATTATTCACAAAAAATTGTATGACACTCAAATTTGGCCTAGTAGACCTATTCAAAATTTTCACTTGGGTAGGAAATGAGATTTTTTATTTTTTATTTTAGTTCTAATTGGGCTTCTAAATCTTGATTAGGTCTTCAGGCTCTAAAGTCACTCTTCTCAGTGGTAATCAAAATTTTCATTCTAATTTTGTCTAAGTTTTATGTGTGGGGTCATTATAGTTCTAATAAGAATTTATGGTCCAATTAGGTTGATGTGATTAAATTGTGATCTTGTAGTTATAATTGGGTTTGGAAATCCTATTTGGGTATTGCATGGTTTGGGTAGTGAGTCACTTTGTTAGGTGGGACTTAAATCCTAATTTAGTTTATGTTTCATTCATCAATGAATGTAGTGGTGGCTGAGGATAAATCCGTGACTAGGTCTATTAGAATTTAAGCCCCTTTTCATAGTCATAGTTGGGCAGTCAGGTCTGCAAAGTCCCCAAGGCTTCATTTCTATATTAATTATGGCCTAGATCCCAATTGGGTTTGTGGCTCCTCTCTTACTCTTCTATAATTCTATGTAGGCTTATAGGCCTCGATTAGAATGTGGCCACCATTTTCACAACCAAGAAATGATGAAAACATTTTTAAACCCCAATTATAACATGAGAAATTTTTATTGAGGCCCATATAACGAATCGGGGGTCCTATACTTGATTAGGTCTATAAACCCCCTTAATCTAAAATTAATGTTAATCGATATTTGGGGTGTTGATTGGGTCTAAAACACATTAAAAATGCTAATACTTTGCTAATCTATCTCTGTAAGCCTAATTAGCATTAAAAATTTTAAATTTTAAAAAAGTGCATTCCCTCTGAGCCTAAAAGCTCGATTAGGTTTACGAGTGATTTTTTGGACCACATTTTGGTTTTTAATGTATATCTTTTGAACCATGGCTCCATTTTGTGAGTCATTTATGCATCGGGAAATTAAATTTGACCTAGTCATCATCATGGAATCAATTTTAGGAAATGGTATACCAATTAAAACTTATACTCATTCTCATCACCTAGTTTGTTATAAAGTTCTTGTTGACCAAATTTGACTTTTAGGCCAAATTGGGGTACCCCTAGTAAAAAACTTCACTTTTATGTGTTTTAAGTGGTTTAATATTTGGTAATAAGTTATATCATAGGTCATTTAATGTTATTCAATGATATATTAACCTTGGTCACTTATTTCATTAGCCAACATGTCCTTTTGAGTCATTTTAGGGGTAAAAAAGGTACATTTAATGAGTTGTATAGGTTTATTGGGAAGTATGAAGATTAAAAAGGGTGATTTAATTCTCCATGTGTCATCTTAGGTCTTAACCAATTGTTTGTAACTAAAAAGTGGTATGTCCCTCAGAAAAAGGGTAATTTTCTTAAATAAAAAAAGAGTTTGGCACTTGTACGACCTCTTAGGGAAGTGTGCCCCATGGGAAAAGATTTTAATATGACTCTTAACATTATTAATGTTCATTTATATATTTTTAATTCTTTGAAATTGTAATTTATAGGCTAAAACCATTATCCTCCTTTTTTACCCTTCTTGGCAAGCAAAAGTAACCTTCAAGTTTCTATGTGGTACAGTCATCATGAAGGGTTTCAGGAAAAAATATTTTATGGGTATATTACACACTCATTAATATTCCATTTTATGTTTGGTTATAGAGGAATGGTGTCCTGAGCTTTATGAACCATTCCTAAGAAGTTGAACTTTTAAATCTGCCTGCTAATCTATGTAGTCTGTAGGTTTTACCTTGGTTTATGGATCTCAATTGATTATAATAGTTATAGATGATTTTAACTATGTCCCCTCATGTCTCCCATGTTTTTTTTCACATTTAAAGGTCTTTTGATGAGTTAAGTATCTCAAAGTTTTAAGAAGATACAATTTTCTGAGTTGTAGGCAGTTTTCACCATTTTCAGGAGTTTCAAGCTGGTTCATGGCTCTAATAAGTTGTGTTAAGATAATTTTCATGTTTCAAATATGTTTTTTACTCCCTCTTCACCTTTTCATCCTCTTTCTCCACGAAATGTTTCATGATTTGCAGTCATGAACACCACACTAACTAGCCACTAGATACTTGCCAGCTCTATTCCATATGTTTGCAGGTGTTTTCACATTGAATGAGATGTTTTAGAATTGGTATTAAGAATTACTTCATGGAAATAAATAAAATTTATTAATTGGTAATGAGATTGAGTTTCCATAAATATTTTTCATTCACACTCTTTCTCCATTTCATGTTCATTGTCCACACTCAGCCATACACATATACAAGGGTTTCCATGATTATGTCATGCCATTATGAGGGCCTTAGTAATGGTGTAAAATTCATTGAGGAATGAAGATTGAATTTATAATTGTGGAGGTAAGTTTTTAACTCATAAAATGATCAAAAGTAAAGTGCACTACTTGCATTCTCCTTACTGCCTGTGTATAGGAAAATAGCCACCTACAGGTGACAACTCAAGGAATTTAGAAGTTATTTTGAGGCATTGAAACATGTTGTAATCATTATTTAGAGCCTTAAAAAGTTGGGTAACCATGGAATACCTATCTGAGGTTTTGATTTGTAAATTCAAGTTGAGATTTACCTTCTAAAGACTCAATGATAGAATTCAGGGCTTCAATCCCTAAAGGTACAAAACAAAGCACCTAAGCTTTTGGTTGAAGGCTTACAATAGGATTTTGAAGACTTGTGATGTACCCACGTGAGCATACCCTTTAGCTCTCACATAGGGGATCAAATTTCAAAAAGGAAAAAAGTGTTTTATTCCTTTGGCTCTCTTGATGGTGAAGGCTTGAACATGTACTCCTCATCACTATTTTTTGACAGTGAAGTCTACAACCATGAGTCCTAAAAGCCCTCACACCTTTGGATGCAAGGATAGATCATGATAGCATATGGAGATAGTTATAAATGATCTAACATAGAATTAATGGCATGAAAAACCATAATGAGGAGTTTTTGAGATAGGTGTCAAAGTCTAATAACCACCTACAGTTTGTACATATGGCCTTAGTGAGCACTTACAGTAGCAAGAAGGTAAAAAAGTGTTTTGGAATAAACATTGAGGAAGGAAGAAGATTTGAGGACCCACTTGAGTGTTTAGAGAGATTAGAGGGTTTTATTATGATATATGGACCACCAAAATAAGTTGGTATGTGGGTTTTGCTCTCAAAAAACACCTACAGGGTTTTAACTCCATGGAAAAGCACACCTATGACCACTATGTTTACTAAGACAGATAATGGGATAAACACGTCACCCAAGAGGTTGGGAACTTTATCTTAATGAAATTAATGATTAAAAAATATGATAGTTGACCCTCTAACTTCAAAAAATGTCTCTATCATCATGATCAAATCCATTCAGGTAAAATATCCACTTACAATCAACTTTGAGTGACTAAGACAGGGCAAGCAGTGACCTAAGAAATGAGTTTTGATGGTGTTTTATCCATCCAAGGTGAGTACAAGGTAATAAATAGGATAGAATATATTTTAATGCTTAAATAAGGTTATGCATTATTTTCAAATTCTAATCAAACCTAAGACATCTCTAGGTACCTTCCTACAGGCCAATACAGTCAGAAAACTTGTGTTTATAGTCTCAACCAGACAGAGTAAAGAGAGTGTTTTGACTAGGAATATGACTATGTGAGATGAACATGGGTAAAATAACTTATTTAATGATCCAAGAATATATAATTAATACATAAACACTTACCAAATCCTAATCTATACAAATGGTATAAACATGGGTCATTCAGGCAGGTTGTCTCAATCAAGTAGTGAGCTTAAGGAGTGAAGATGCTTAGTATTGGCACTGAATAACATGATAAACATGTTAAAATCATTTAAAATTGACCTATAATCTCCAAATAATGTCTTTATGCACTAACACATAGGTTCCAAATGTGCATAATAACCTACAGGCAGGGGTCTTTTCGAATAAAAACACAGTCAGAAGATGCATGTTATTTGAGAGTTTAGGGTGTGTGCAGAGTATATATGGAAGGTTTTAGTGATGATGAGAATTAGGAAAACTCCATAAAAGTAATTAAAATATTTATGGACCCATTAAAATATAAATAAAACATAAAAATAACCTTTCAAAGGCCAAACACAGTGCATTGTCTTGAAACCCTACCCATAGTCTTGCCTGGTAGGTCTGTATTGGTGCTTAGTGTTCTTGAAGGATATAATAATTGAATTAAGAGATTAATTTTTTTTTAATTAATATTAAAAATTTTATGGGGTTCATAAATTATTTAAATTTGTTCAATTAAATAAGGGAGTGCCATCTATTTTTTCTCAAACATAGGGCACTCCCTCCATGCACAAACCTTGACAATTTTGGGAAAAAGTGTCAAAGTGACTCTTCAGGAGCTGTTGGAACTTTATAAAAGGAATGGAAGGCTGAGGGTAACTTATTATAATCATTTAAATAAATTAAAATATGATTAAACCAAACAAAGTTCCCTAGACCCTCGAGAGTACAGGTAGGCCTACTAGGCAAGGATTAGGCCTAATGTCTAAAGAGGAGGTATTTCACACTTTTAGCTTTGGATATGCCTTTTAACCTATTTAATAACGTTTTTGGGACATATAAATATGTTTTAATTCTTTTATAGTGTAAATAAAACCAAATTAATCCATTCATGGACATCATATTAACTCAGACCTGCAGGAAAGTGAAGGACAAGCTTGATATGAGAGGTTCGAGTGCTCATATATTTTTAGGGGTTTTACATGGGAGCCATAGGAGTTTATGGATGTTATAAAATGTCTTGAAATATGAATTTTTGGAATTTTTTGGCAAATTGGAGGTCAAACCTTTATGAACGAACCTTAAGAATTTAAATTGCTCAAAAACCCTCCAAAACCCTTGCAAGGACCAGTCTAGAGAAATGAAGATGTAAAACTATTATAATGATAAAATTTGAATAGGATGGTGAATTTAAATTGTATAGGATTCCATTAATATACCCCCCATGTTTTTTTTCTATATGGACTTGTACATATGGGATGATAAATAGGGTATTTTTGACCATTTTTTATGTTGTGCAAGTTCTAGGAGGAGTCTGAAGATGAAGAAAACTTTGGGAGAAATATTAAGACTTTTTATAACTCCCCATATTAATTTTATTCCTTATAATAACTCCTATGTTCCTCAATAGGAGCTCTAATCTCAGCCAATCAAAACTGGCATATTGGACAAGCTAGTGAGAATGTGAAAACTCTAAGGGAAAGTGATTTTAAGGTGTCCCTAATTATTATAGAGCCATGGAGGGTCTCAAAAAATTTCATCCACTACCTCCCACATATTTTCATGAGAAATTGATGCCAATTTTGAGGACAAGTGTGCAGGGTGCATGAAAGAGGAGTTTTCTGGATTGTAGATGATGATATCTCCTTTCCAGGTGTTTCTAGAGGACCAATGATGTAACCAATGCATGGAGAGGCATGCTTGAACCCCTTAACCTTAATTTAAATAATTTAAACTGGTCCTAGTTATTTATAAGTCATTCAAACAAGGTCAATCATGTAGGCAATTTTTTTGAACTAGAATGAGGAGTTTTATGCCACTTTGGAAGAATTTGATGACTTGGATGGACACTTGGGCTCCCTGACCTTGTATGGCTCATACCATATCATATTATCATGTATAAGTAACTAATTTTCTCAACTTTAAAAGTGTCCTTATGAACCTTGGACTTATATCTTCTCCTCCCTCTCTCAAGTTCTATAAGAACTAGCCATTTTGGCATTGTAATGGATGCTCCACCTGAGTATGGTAAAGCCCTACTCATTTGTATACCTTTTGATCAATAATAATATTGATTTTTACCTCTTCCATGATTGTTCTTAGTGTGTTCATTTAGAATTTTTGATTTTTCATAAGTGATAACTCTTGTTTCCTTAGCATGATTGTTTCGTTTTATCATCTATTTACAATTAGAAAGCTTCATCTTGCAGGGCATGTGAAGTGTTCTAGGAAATGTCAAGGATTTAGTGAGTTAGCCTATTAATTAGTTCCTTCATAGGCCTCTTTTATATTCCTCCTATCTTTTCACATTCATCCATAACCTCACAATGTAATATTGATGAGAGAAGATGAAGATTGGAGAAGTGTATGTTTAGTTTGTCCCTTAATTTCAAGTGTAACATGCATATGGTTGGAAGTCATCAGTATATTTGGTGTATCATCTCCCTTAGGATAATTTTTTTTTCATTTACCTCTCTCACTTTTCACTCCCCAAGTTTAATTATAGATGTGATCCAAAGTGGTACATCAAAGGAGCTAGCCCTTTCTAGAGATTCACCTCATTCCTTAGGCTACTCACAAGCCTAGAGGTGTTTCTATTATGCCACTTAGAGGAGGAGAGATTTTACATCTCCTCAAAGGGTGTAAATCCAAGTGAAAATAATTATTTTAATGAAAATAATTAACTTATTTTAATTTATTGTTTAGGTTTTGAAGGGCAAAAAGGTGGAGTGTGGTGTGGAAATTCAAATAAAAAAAGGTTGGTGGAGGTGCATTAATGGATACATCTACATTTTGGAGGGAAAATGCCTTACCATTGGAATATAAATGTCTATATATGTCCACATTGTATATATATTTTGAGGTGGCTCTTTGTTGATATTTGAAGACATATTGAACCAGTCATTTCCTTTTATACAATTTTTTTCAATTTGTAGTGTAATTTTTCCCTCACTTTTACTTGGCATTGTTGTTATGATATCAAAATTGTAACCAAATGATCAATGTAAGCCCCAAAATTGGCTGCCAAATGAATTTTTATTAATATAAGGTTGTGAAGGTTTTGTTTCATGATCTACACATGTAAATGGTGCTTGTGATCATTCTCTTCATAGTTGAGTTACCATGAGATGCTTGCATCATCTCTGATGTGGTTGTGCATTTGTTGATCAGGTAAAAAAATAATTTATGGGGTTTCATTTTATTAAATGTTTCAACTTCATACTCATTGTAGTAAGCTTTTTATTTTCTCTATTTCTCTATCTTTTGCACTTTTTTATCAAATCAATTAGCTAGGGTTTAGTTTAGTTTCTAAATGGAATATGTTGCACATGTTTATCTTGATTGCAAGAGTTTTTTATTACCATTTTTGCATTGTTGAATAACACGTAATATACATGTTAAAAATCAGCTACATCTCCATTATATAAATCCTAAAAGTGCTGATTTTGATATGGGTAAATCAAATATATGCATAATGGTTATTGTTATTTGTCATATGCTTAAAACCCGCATCAATGGAATGAAAAACTTAAAATGTCCTCTAATTTTTTAAAGCTTAAAATTACATTTAAATTTTCAAACTAGTAGGCCCCTTCTAATGGAATAGTCTCACATAGACCAACTGGGTTGCCCAGTATGCCAAAACCTGGCAAATATAAACCTTGAGTAAATATTTGGAACTCCTTTCAGGAGAGGCTAGATGAGCAACCACCCCACCTAAATTGGTGTATTAAATGACCCATCAACAATACTTTACATAGTTTTACATAGATATTTTATTATACTATGATGTGACATTGATACACATTGATGGTGTAAACTAGTCTTTACTTGTTATATGCTAAATTGACATTTTTACTATCTTACATGATAGGCTAGTTTGTGTTTGTCTATTATATATGGCCCTTTGGCATTTTTTGTGACATATTTATGTCTATTGCATATGTCCCTTGGCATTTTTTGATGTGACATCTTTATGTCCCTTGTTTTCGACATCTTCATGTCCCTTGTATGTGGCCCTTGGCCTTATGTGTGAGACTAACACTTGAGCTTATTGCGCTTGTTGAGCTTATTGACATTGAATGGTGACATGATCCATATCATACACTATTAATGCATAATTTTATTTATTTATCCTTCTACTGTAAGCTTCATTGATACATCTACCTAATATATGAAACTTATATGATCTGTACTACATATGTTACATACATGCCTTGATTGACACATACATTATTATGATGACACACTCTCCACATACTCACATGATTATACATGATGTTATCTTTATACATGACATTATACAATTAAATCTTATTTTGATGTGAGTGACTTATAAGACACATCCCCCAAATCAAATGAGGGGAATTACAATGGGATTGTCATAGAGACATAAGCCTCTATGAATAGAAATCATATCAGAGTATAAATTTTAAAAATTTAGAATGGTTCATCTATCAGATGGTTCAGTTACATGATAGATATTGGCATATTGATTAGATTATGAGGGCATATTAAATTCATATACACTCACTTCATAGATATTTGAGTAGAAATTCATACACACTTGGGTGCATGGGCATGTGTACACAATTTACAAGAACAAGAATTATAGGTTTCCACACACCCATACATTTTAGATATAGGTTATCAAAATTAGAATATGAATGTATATCATTCTATATCAACTAGTACATATTTAGGGGGAATGATATTAGCTCATACACATATAGACACTTCTAGATTCATGAGGCATGATATTGGTTCATGCATGCATAACAACATATTTTAGAGCTAAATGGAAAATAATTGTCATTACAATTTACACTTATCAAATCTATGATCATGATGTGGGCATGAAAATTGTTCATTCTATTTCAATCATGCATTCTATTATACATTGAGATAATTTGAGTGAATTTGCATAATCAAACCTACAATCATGATGGGGACATGGACATTTTTTATTTTATTTTGATCATTCATTTTGTTTTACATGGAGTGAACTTGAGAGAACTGGAGACAAAATATATAATTTAATATATAAGCCATCTACAGTGGTTGATTTAGTTTATTTTAGGAAACCCATCATATGGATCCCTCTTTCTTTATTGCATAGTTATTTAGGTTAGTACACTACATTTATGAGGATTGAGGTATATATCTCCCCAACCTAAGGGTTTGCATAGTTACACAAAATTGGGTCATAATCACCCCAACTCTCTATGTGCTTCAATAAGGAAGCAAACATTTCTCCAATGCTTCAATAAGGGAGCATCATCTCCAACATGTTACAATGGAAACATGGTTTTCAATAACATATAATTGTACTCCTTCCTTGCTCTTTAAATTTTCAAAAATTCAATTTCATATTAAAATTTTCAATCTATGGACATTGACTACACAAGTTGGTTTGACGTTTTGATATTGAGTGACCTACACAATTGGAGTTTCATACCAAAGATAAAGTGTGTTGTACACACTTAGGTATATCTTTTTATTTTACTCAAATAAAATGGGGGCGAGGGGGGGGGGAGGAGATTTGTAGATACTAAAATATGGTATTAGGTACTTGATAATAAAAAATGTGACACATATCTACCATGCATGACTTGATCACACAAAAATGGTCTTAACCTACCATTCTCTTACACCTACATGCTATATTATGAGTTTGACCCTTCCATTATTTTATTACACACCTATGAAAACCTCACCATTTTTTTTCAAACCTACTTATTATCTTGTACAGAGATCTCTAAACATTTAGTTTAATTTACTTGTACATAGGTTAGTTCCATTAGTTTTGATCATTATCACTAATCAATACTAACTTGATTCATTCAATACCAACCTCTCTCAGAAACAACTAATTTTTAAAATAAATTATTTCTTTAAGGTTGACCCATCTGCATAGCATGTCAGTGGCATGAGAAAATACCCAATTGGGCTCATATATATACATATCAAGGTCTCACTAATAGGGAGCTTGGCCTTTATCTGGTACACATCCATACATTATTGACATTAATAAAATTTACCCTATTCTTCCCAAATTATGAATCTATCAATAGAAGCATTCATAAGCCAAGTTTGAAGCATACCAAATCTAAGTCAAAGCAAACATTATCACATATCAAATCCAAATCAGTAGCTACACACATATAATGAAGGATCATAATTACAAAAGCACACTAGGTGGGAGAACTACATGTGGCTTGATTTCTCTCATTAAAGTATTGGATATGTAGGCAATAGTTAATTATCAAATGGGGATGATTGGGGTTAACTCAGCCCATTAAATGCTTCCAATTTTTATAGTTATAGCTCTCATAAGCACACCTAGTGTTTCAAGGTGAAGGAGGATGATTTTTGGAGTTGCATGCATCATCAAGTTTTGACATTGCATATACAAATATTATAGATTCAAGAAAAGGTGACTACACAATCATAGACCCTTTTTAGGCATAGGTTATTACCGACCACTATAGGTTAGTTCCTACAATTGGTACTGATTCATATCCGATGGGACTAAACTTTCACAGAAAAAAAGAGTTCTTAAATGGGATGAATCATGGGCACATACATATCTTTTAAAGGTAGGCAAAGGTGATCGTATGGTCACAAACCCATTTTAGGTATATATGTTACTGACCACTATAAGTTAGTTCCTATAGTTTGTACTAACTCAATTTTGATAGAACCAACCCTATTAGAAACAAAGTTTCTAAACCAAATGAATCACATGCCTGCTTTAGTTTGTTTTTCACTACCAAAATATAGTCATAGTTAGATAGTCAACTAAAAAAGTGAAGTACCCATCAATTTATTATTCTTATTATATTTAGCATATGCCACTTATAAAATCATTGCAATTAGTTTCAATATTTTTCATCCATATGTATGTTTGAATGCCATATTTATTAATCTAAATTATTCTACTAGTTTCTATCTTATTAGGGGTTATAAAACCAAATTAGGGTAAAATACCTTGTTCTCTTTTTTTGAGTCTTTTAGCACTATATCCCATCTTTTTTTATGTGTTTGAGTTCAAATCCATATTTATTTAATGTAGTTTAAACAAGATTATGTGCTTTATTTTTCTTATGTGTTATTAAAAAGATCTATTATAGACCATTTAACCTAAACATCATTTACTTGTTCTACAATAATTGGTGATGTTTGAGTCCATCTTCCATAATATTGAGGGGTGGTATACATGGATCTAATATCAAATCCACTCATATCATCTCTATATTTCCTAGAGGATGGGGTTTTAAAACTTAGCTTGGCCAGATTTTCACCTATGTTATCAACTTGTTAATGTTAGAATAATTAATTTATCATTGCTTATTGTAATAAATGTATCAAGGTATTACACTTTTGATTGACATAGGTTAGTTAGATGCGGTATTTCCTATTTGTGATTAGTTAGTGTGAATCATAATCTCCTACAGATTAGGAGATATAATCTCACTTAGTATTGTACAAATAAGCACCTCTTGTAGTGCTTTTGTTAATTCAATTTCATTCTGCCTTTCATTTGGTATCAAAGTTAGACTAGGAGCCCCAAACACCTATAATATGGCTTAAGGGGTGGTGTTGGAAATAATCCACACTCGAATAATAATGGGATGGCCATAAAGGGGCCAATAGCTCAATTGGTAGAGTATTCCAACAACAATGGAAGGAAATATTGAAGAGTTTTTCAAAGCATTGGAGATTCAATGGAGATAGAGAGCCAAGTATGTACAATCCTTGGATATGTCACACTGCTCTAATTTTTACCATCCCAAGATGAAACACTACCAAAATTTTAGAAAATTTTGTGGAAGGAAAATAGTTGTCAATACAGGGAAATTTTTATTTATTTTGATAAATTTTTGCCATATTTGTATTAAATTGGGCTTAAAATATTCTTATTTTTAGAGAGTTTTGACCGTACACTTTCATATCTGAGTTTTCATGTGCTTGAAAATATTTGAGATCAGGTTTAAGAGCTTTTAATTTGATTTTATTATTTTTGGTCAAGCTCTAATTTTGAATTGATGGAGGAATAGATCTGCTCTTTTGTTGTCATAATATAGGCTGTATATTTTCTACATTGTTGAGTATTTGATTTGATCTAAATTTGGTAGATTTATAAAATCTATTCAGATATTGAATATAATAATTATTTTATATCAAAAATCTTGGTATAATATTTATTTATATATTTGTTATAAGTCTTGGCATGACTCCATCAACCCTTTGGACAATTTTTTTATCAAATCTATCCAGTAATTAAGAAAAAAAAATCAATCAAATAGCCTAAAGCAAATTTCTAGAAAAATATAGAATATCTAGAACTGATCCTATATGTTTTTTGAATTCTACTCAGAAAAATATGAATTAAAAAAAATCAGAATTTTCAGAGCTTTTGGTGATTTTCTATGATTTTTTTAAGTTTCTATTTTTTAGGACAAGCAAGGAACAATAGAAAAATGGTATTTTTGCTGACAATTTTTGCAGAATCATGGATCAAATATTATATCATCAGATTATTTTGATTGAGATCTTTCCTAAAAGTATTCATTTTCTAAAAATGGAACACCAAGGCACCCATGGTGAAAGTTTGAAGGTAGAGGACAATTTGGAAAGTTTTCATTTGATGCAGTGTCAATTTTTTGGGTGGAGCACCACCCAAATTTGCCACTTGCAGCAACAACACCACCAACATGCACCAATATTTTTCAACCTCTATTCATGCCATATTACCACCTCCTGGATATTTTTTAGCCCCTAAGGGCTTGTCTTTCACCAGTATGAGCCATCTTTGAAGATATTTTCTTTTGAGACTCATAGCTTTTGGTCTATGAAGCTTGGGAAGGTGAATGTTTTTTTCACCTTTGCTATTTTTCCAAGATATATGCAGTGGTAAGGCTAGTTTTTAAATTTTAATCACCCATATTTATAGAATTTTTAGTTTCTTGCCAATTTAGCTGACCAACTCATGTATTTTGAACCTTTAAGATACCATAACTTTTGATTGATAACTCTGATTTGCATGATATATATTTTAAAAATGCTATTTTTCCATGATCTTCATAGCTAAAAATATATTTATTTTTATTCTATATTAGATTGTAAACTTCATTGGTTAAATTTATTGATTCATCATAACATTACAAATTGTAAGGCAAAAAGCCCATTATTTTCCCATAATTGTAAAGACTGTCAAGTGGGGTGGGGACATTTTATTACCTTAACACATCTTGCAATGAAAAAATTGTAAATATCCTTGAATGTATTTTTATTTTAAATTGATGTCTACTTTTCTCATTTTTCATTGCATTTTTGAATGCATTTTCGTTGGAGTCCGATGTCTATTATGTGCTTGTGTGTGATTTGTCATCTTTATGTATGCACTTTTTGCATTTTATTTACATTTTACAAATGCACATTTCATTTTTGCACTTAAACACACTTGTATTTTTTTGTCATTCATAACTTTCATGATGTCTAGTTTTGGACCACATTTTGTGCTCCCCAACACATAATTACTTTGTAGTGATAATTACGCAGCATGGAAAACAAAAGTATAAACACATATTGAGTTTGAAGACATTGGTTAGTTGTAGAAGGTACATGGGTTTGACATGCAATATATGTTGATCAACAAAAAGAATATGACAAAACTAATAAAAAGGCTAAGTTAATAATCATGTTTGGAGTTTTAGATGAGGTACAACCTCATATTGGTAGTGCTACAACTAAAAAAGATGCTTGGGATAAGCTTAAAATATTATATGAAGCTAATAATTGAAATCAAATCTTACATATTCAGAGACAATTGCACACTCTCAAGCTCAAATCAGATGAAAAAGTAGAAGCATTCCTTAGACGGGTTGCAACTTTGTGGGCTTCACTTCAATCTTTAGGTGAGCTAATGACAGATGATTCTTTAGTCCCTATAGTCCTTAGAGCACTAACCCCTGCATATAGGATCTTTTTGACCACTTTTAATGTCACAAGACAAAACCAACCTTTGAGGTGTTGGTAAATTTATTACAACAAGAGGAAGCTATGCATAATTTAGAGGAAATAGATGATGAGCATGCACTCGCATTGAATCAAAAGGAGGAAAAACCCATGAAGGGCCCAAAGCAATCTCCAAAGAAAAATAATCAACAAAACCAACAAGGGAACAATTCACATTCTTTTAAAGCATGTCAAATTTATAGAAAATAAGGACATGACTTACAACATTATTGGTAAAACACATTTTAAAAGGGCTTATCAAGCAAGAATCCCTATTTCAACAAATCACCACAAACAAAAAAGAAGCAACCACAACAAAATAGGTGGAAACAAAAAAATTCCAAGCTTAAACAACATGGTAATGTTGTTGAAGATAATGATTCTTCAAATGAGGAATATGGTTTAGCTACTCAAACACATGAGTCTATGAATCATCCAAGTACAGTTTGGTATGTTGATTCAAGCGCAACTAGACACATGATAGGAAGAAAAGAATAGTTTTTTACTTTGACAAAGGGAAATGTTTCACTTGGAGATGATGCCTCATATATAGTACAAGGTAGTGGTGACATCAAACTTCAACTTAGAAACAAAAATTGTAACATTTTAAATGCTCTTTATGTTCCAGGACTAACAAAAAATATGTTATCTATTAATTAGCTACTTAACCACAATATCATGGTTAAATTTGATAACTAAAATGATCAAATTTTTTTCCACATCAAAGACAAGACTAGGCATTTCAAAGTGATTGTCAAGGCTTCCATCATTGGCAAAATGTTTGAGCTTGATTTTTTTCAAAATGATCATCAAGCACTTGTGGTCAAATATACAGAACTAGGCAATTTATGGTATAGAAGATATGGTCATTTGAGTTATGGTTATTTGGTATAATTGAGCAAACAATAAATGGTTCGTGGTCTTCCCAAATTCAAGCAATATTCTAATATATGTACTAGTTACTTAGCAGTAAAATAAAGATGAGATCCCTTTAGAAAGATTGAGTATTGGTCACTAGGTAAGTTGGACTTGGTGTACACTAATCTTTGTGGACATTTTACTCCCAATCTCAGACTGTACAAATACTTTTAGTTTTTTGTTGATGAATACTCATAGAAAATGTGGGTATATTTATTAAAGACTATGGATCAATATTTTCAAGTCTTGAAAGAATTCAAGGCCAAGGATGAAAATGAAACTAGTAGGAAAATCAAGACCCTCCACATAGATTGTGGGGGGGAATATATGAGTAAGGAATTCTCAACCTATCTTAGTGTGAATGGAATTAGTTGACAATTGACAACTCCATATTCACCTCAGTACAATGGAGTTGTAGAACAATGTAATAGAGTCATTATGAAAATGTTTCATAGCATGGTTGAGGATGCAAAATTGCCTAATATATATTGGGTATAATCTTGTCACACTGCAGTCTACTTGTTAAATAGGTCACCCACCAAAGCTCTTGATGAAATCACACCACATGAAGCTTAGATAGGGAATAAATCAAAGGTAACTCACCTTCGTGTTTTTGGTTGCAAGGCATATACACATGTTCCTACGAAGAAAAGAAATAAATTAGATAAGAAAACAAAAGAATATATTTTTGTGGGATACAATGCACAATCAAAGGCATGCAAGTTCCTTAATCCAGAAACAAAGAAGGTACTAATTAGCAAAGATGTAGTGTTTGATGAAAAAACTGGAACCAATCCACCTTCTACATAGGCAAATGATACATGCAAAAGTCCAATAATCTTTTCAAATAGTGATGGTGAAAGTGAAAAGGAAGATAGTCAAACAGGACCTACAACACCACCACCTAGAGTTCAATGTATGCCAAAGTGGTATATAAGTATTATACAAGATGATAACTTGGATGGAGTACCAGAGACATCCAATTCAAGATCGAGGACTCGAAGCATGGCTCGAGAAGAGGTTAATATGGACCTTATGAGTATTATGCAAGAAACATATGATCCCTCTATAGTAACAAAAGCCCTACAGTCTAGACCTTGGAAAGATGCCATGGATATAGAATATCAATCACTGATGAAGAATAACACTTGGTAGCTTGTTGATCTTCCATGAGAGAAGAAGCCTATTGGATGCAAATTGGTCTTTAACACCAAGTACAAAGCAGATGGTAGTATTGATAAATACAAGGCAAGGCTTGTTGTAAAAGGGTATATACTTAGAAAGAAGGAATTGACTATGAGGAGACTTTTTCTCCCATAACTAAGATAAAGACTATCAGAATGGTTTTTATGATGGATGCATAGTTTATATGTAAAGTCCATCAAATGGACATAAAAAGTGCCTTTCTCAATGGAGATTTGAAAGAGGAAGTCTACATGACTCAACCTAAAGGATTTGTGGCACCTAATCAGGAATAAAAAGTGTGTAGGCTTATCAAGTCTCTCTATGGGCTAAAACAGGCTCCCCAAGATTGGTACATCAAGATTGATGAGCATCTCATATGACATGGATTCAATAGGAGTCCATATGATCTTAACCTCTACCTCAAACAACATGGGGAGAGGTTGTTATAGTGATTATTTATGTCGATGATCTAGTCATCACTGGCAACATAGTGAAGATTATCAATGTAATTAAGAATGATCTCAAGTGATCATTTGACATGACATATCTCAGGTTGCTAAACTATTATCTTGGTTTGGAGATATGTCAAAAGGAACATTACATTTTTTTTCATAGATGAAGTATACTCAGACATTGCTCAAGAAATTTAGGATGATGGACTACAAGCTTATTACAACAACTATGGAGGCAAGAATTTAGTTATCTTGTACAAATCTATCACCAGAAGTAAATGCAACTCTCTATTGGCAGTTGATTGGGAGTCTCATTTACTAGACATATACTAGGCTAGATATTAGTTATGCTATCATCTATCTTTCTTGATTCATGCAGGAACGAAAAGTGACACTTTAGAAAGTAGCCAAAAAGGTATTGAGATACATCAAAATTAAAACTGAGTATGGCCTAAAGTACAAGAAGAATGATGAGTTCTTCTTGATATGATACATAGATGCAAATCATGCAACATTTATTGATGACAAGAAATCCACTTATGGATTTGTGTTCTTTCTAGGATCTGGTCTAATTTCACAAGGAATTAAGAAGCAAAATTATGTTTCTAGATATTCCACAGAGGCAAAATATCACATTATAATAAGATATTTTTGTGAAGCGATATGGATACGTTACATTCTTTCAGGGCTTAGCGTTCCATAGACTGAGCCTACAATTCTAAATTGTGACAATTAGTGTGTTCTACATCTTATTCACAATACAATGTTTCATGAGAGAACCAAGCACATAGAGGTTCATATTCATTTCATACGTGAATATGTTTAGTAGCACAACATACAACTCCAATATTGCCCCACTCAAGATCAGTGTGTAGATGTCTTCATGAAATCACTTACATGTGATAAGTTTGAGGCATTCAGGAATTCTCTCTCTTCTTCTCTTCAAGCTATGATCAATTAAGGGGTGGGGGTAATGTTATAATAATTAACTTATCCTAGCCTATTGTAATAAATGTCTCAATGTATTATACTTTTGATTGACATAGGTTAGTTAGATGGGGTATTTGCTATGTGTGATTAGTTAGTGTGAGTCATAATCTCCTACAAGTTAGGAGATCTATTCTCACTTAGTATTTTATAAATAAGCACCTCTTGTAGTGCTTTTGTTAACTCAATTTCATTTTTGCTTTTAGTTAATCATTATCTTCTTTGGCATTACTACATTTACCAATTTCAAATGTTTTCACTTATTCTATTAGAATAAATTGTTGAGGTGCCATTATAGTTCATTGATTCTTATTCAAGTAAGACACAAAAATATCTAGAGGCAAAATCAATTTATAAAAATATAAATTACACATAATTTTTAGGAGGTATAAATGAGTTTCTCATCTATGAATTTCAAACATGTATGTAAGGTGAATGGGACAACCCTTATGTCATGGATCCAAGGTCTCATGACTAAAATAGTCTAGCTCACATCATCAAGTATAAATTGACATTCTATAACAATAATTTTTGGTCTTAATAATATATTTAATGTAGTCTCTTTAAGATAATTTCTTACTTGACTATCAAAACCATTAACGATCATGTTTAAACTAGTGTTGTATTATCTTCCAATGCTTAGTTGTAAGATAAACATTTCATTACAAATGTTTAATTTTGAATTGTTGGAAAAAATTACTCTTCTAATTTATATGTTGTTGATTGAAACTTAAATGTGCTAAGGTAAATATAGATAAAAAATATAATTTGGAAGCATCTCATCATCATCAAAGGGAATAAAATCTTCATTATTTTTTAAAGATTTAATAATAGAATCAAGAGAAGGTTGAGCATCACTTGAAAGTTTAAAATGTCATGTCCTCTAATGTTTTGTAAATGATATCCCTATACATATTGGATTTGGTAAGTAATTTTAGGATAAATATCTTAACATGAGTATATTGCAATTGATTCATAGTATCACAATCATTTTTTACATGCACCCTAAACTTGGGAGTTGCAGGGAGATTATTAAAGATGTTTTGACTATTCCCACCTTGAGATTAAGGAATATTAGGAGGGGATACTGCATTATTTTCCTTAACCCTCCTTTGCTTGGTATGGTTCACCTCATAATAAGTCCTCATACAATGGGAAACATCTAATCAACATAATTTTTATCTATATAAGCACCAATAATTTTATAATATTGGTAAGGGTAACAAGATATAAGCATGAAAAACTATTACAATAGCATTAAAGCTAACATTTATTGGCAAAGATCCTAACATCATATGATATACTATCTTAAATGTACATTTGAACATGAATATAAACATGTATAATAAGAACAACACAATACATAACAATATATACATTGAAAAATATGTCAAAATAGAATCATTTCTAAGAGTATTCTTATCGAAAACAAGAGCTATATTAGTTGGGTGACAAAAAAAATACTATGTCCCACTTTTTGACATTTATTTACAAAATAAAAATATTTAGCACTGACAAAACTTAAATTTAGATGTCTAAAAAAATATACACATATTTTTATTAGTTTATATATAGAAAGATGATATATACGATACAAGGCATCCATATTTTTCTAAAAAATTTAAAGTTTGTTAAATATTTTTTAGATTCATTTATTAGACAATTAAAAATATGGTGGCCTAGTGGGACAATATTATGCTTTCATCCATTTGTAGATATATATAATTTAAAATTATTACTACAACCAATTATTAGGGTTTGATGAATATGAATAAATAAAACCCTAAGAAGAGACACACAAGCAAGCATAATTTTAACAAGCAAACTAAGGGTTGAAACAAATTTTCATATATTTGAGAATGACATAGGGCTTAGGATCAAGTAAATAGAAGTTAGGAAAAGTGAAGTTAAGAGCATGTGATAAAATAATTCATAAAACATTTAGATAGATGCTAATGTAATGTTATGTGAAACAAGATTTAAAGAAGAAATTACTTCAAGCAACTCTAAGTAAATTAAGATATGTCATAATATAGAGCAACAATTGACCTTAGAAAGATAAAGACCATGCAAGAGAATGCAAGTTTAGAAAAATATAGTATGAATAAATAAATATAAGCTAAGTTACATCATATTTACTCATAAAACATGTAATTAAGTCTAATAAAATATAAATACTAAAATTGGACGTAATTATTAAACTAATTTCAATGTAATAACTAACAAGATAAGAGTTTAGAGGAATATTTGATTTTTGTATAAATATAGAAATAAATGTCATATGCTGAAAAAATCAAGATTTTAAGGCAAGATAGTGAGAACCTAAAAAACTTGCAGCAACTCAAGTACTTCACCAAAATCATACACTCGATATTTTTTGTAAATTAGAATCATATAATGTATGTTCTTAGCATATTGCACACAAGCATAAACAGGTTTGAAAAATATGTTCGTTAATTTTGTGGATCCAAAAACCTTATTCAAATTTCTAAAATTTTCCACAGATATTTTGGAAATAGGTCTTCTTTGAAATCCTAATATTGTAGCTTAACCTATAAAGGATAACGAAAATATTTGTTTTAGGGATTATGTTTAGGGTCAATGTGGGGTTTAAACATCAATTACTTATTAGGGCCCTTACGTGTTCAAAATATCAAAAATAACATGCCAAGAAATATGTAATCCAACCATAAATTTCAATACGATGCAGTGTCTAATCTACTATGACTATCAATAGTATAACAAATGTTTGATTTGTTCTAGGATACAATAATAAATGCTTGATGTTCTTCAAATTTCTTTAGATTCTTTAATTTCTTCTATGCTTGAATTGATTACTTGTGCCCATTCATTGTATATTCTAAATGCACTAATGTACTTGTATATTTACAGACTTATCAAGTTAAATTATGAATATATTGGCATACAATCCAACACACAATAGGTGAAAAGGCCGATAAAGAAGGACCCACAATCCTCAAAGAGTCCAAAGAAGGGAAAGCAGGGCCCAATATACAATTATGGGAGAAACATAGGAAGTTAAGGAAACCAAAGGGGAGGAGAGAGGAGGTATGAGAGAGAAAAATAAGGGGAACATGACAAGAAATATTTGAAAATATATGGAAACACATCGATAAGAACCTAATCTAGACCAATATTAACAAACACAAAGTTCCCTGGAATGATGCAATTTTATGACTAATAAATTCCCAATGACATTTTTTAATTGTCTAAAATATGATATATGTTTTCATATTACATCAATAACATTTTTAATTGAAAAAATGTATATTCTTTAGACCACTAATCAAGAAGGATAGACAGTACTTACACCACCATGAGAAAAACAACTATATAATATTTATGAATTTTTCATAACACATAACAACTATAACCCTTTTTGGGCGATATCTAACAACAAAGTTTATGTTTTTAGTCGAAGGATATATGTTTTCAACTTACATCTTGTAGATTTTCTAATATTTTTTATAAGGAACAAAATCTATTTAATGTGTTATTTTTGGAACACATAATTCCAACTATAACCCTTTTTTTGAGATGGTGTGTCAACTAAAATGCCAAGTAAACAAGTAATAGGGTTATAAATTCTATTATAGAACCATGAGCTATAGAGATTTTGAAGGGAGCTACTTAGGGAAAAAAATACAAGCAAAAAATAACATTATAACAAGTCACTAGTTGAAGTAAGAAACAAGCAACATGGAAATCTCATGACATAAAAAAATTACAAGAGAAACATCTAAAATGGATTAAAAAATTTAGCATCTCGAACTAGAGAATTTTTTAATGGGTTATTTAAAATGGCTTCCCGGATAAAGTGGAAAACTAGCTTAACCATACCTTTGTTTGAGAGTGGAGATAATAATATTTCAAACTATTGAATTATCATGGTCAATCCTTTCTTTGCAAAGCTTTTTGGGATTATGTTTAAATGTAGGATTAACAATTTAGCTAAGGAAAAAGAAAAGAGAGCAAAAAAGCAAATAGGTTTTATATCAAAACATTCAACAATAAATAATTGTGCCACACTTAGACACATAGTTGAAAATGTTTCGGATAAAAAAGAAAAATATTGTTATTTCGTAGATTTTAAGAAGGCATTTGACATAATACGAAGACAGAAATTATGTATTAGAATGGAGGAACTAGGGGTCCCAATACAGTACAATACATCAATTCATAGATTATACAGGTAATTCAAATCCAAAATCAATATATAAGCAAGGTTGTCTAAGTGTTTTGAGAGTAACATAGACATTAAACAAGGCTTCCCAGTTGCCCTTTGTCCCCTAATATGTTTTGGATATATATTGAAAAGCTAGAAGAATATATAGACAAATATAGAAGGGGAGAGGTCTACTTGGACAAATATGTGATGAAACTCCTACTATATGTTGATGATCTAAATTTTAATGGCAAAGATAATTAAAGAATTAAGAGACTGCTTCTATGCATTATAACTCCTTTGTAAATAGGCATGATTATAGGTGAACATCGACAAAAATAAAATCGTGATCTTCTTCCTTCTTCTTCCTAAAAGGGAAAAGAAATATTTCAACTTCCAATTTTAAGGAGAGCCTCTTGAAGTAGTATCGGAAAACAAATATTTCAGTTTAGAATTTCCTAACAAACTTAGCTAGGACACATGTAGAATGAAAATAATACAAGGTAGATGGATAGCTCTTTATGCAACTTTAAAATAGATGCAAGAATGCTAAGTTATGAGATTAGAAGAACACCAGGGTCATATTTGGGTTACTTGTGATAGATACCAAACCGACTTCTCAAACATTCACTTATGATTGTATCAATGAATCCATTCATGCTTTATTATACCCTTTCTAGTTCTGCAATCTTCTTTTCTGATCTTCCTTATGATGCTTGAAACCCTTACTAGCTTCTTAAGCCTTAATGGAGCTTTAGGTATTCAATCTACAATATTCATCTATTTGAAGCTTCCAATAAGTTTAGACAAATTTGATTCAATGTATCTAACATGTTTCAATCCTCATATAATATATAAGATTCTAAGATATTGAATTTTGTCTCTAAACTCCTTACCTTGTTCAGAAGCTTGTAGGTCTTATTAGGCCTAATTGTGCCTCCAATAGGTAAAAATAATTATTATCCCCTTATTCAATCTGAAAAAAACTTTATTAAGGTATTTAAAACATAATAAATATGATCCAAGCCTTATACCAAGTTATAGCACTCAAGAGTAAGGAAAACTCAACTTTGACTTTTTGACAATTTTGAAAAATGAGCACCTACAGGTTGATAAAAACACAATCATCTATATCTACAAATATATAGCTCCTTTTGTCATGAAAACATTCTTATTACATCACAAATAATTTTATATAACTTTTCCAAAAATAATCAAGTCATTTGGATTAGTATTTTAGGAGTTATGGCCTTTTTAGTGACTGGGAACACATTTTTCTGAACTGTTTTAGAACTTCAGGTCTGTATTTTGACCATATCTTTTTACACATTGCTCCATTTGATCTGAAACCACTTTCATTGGATTCATAACTCCAAGGCTCATATACACACAAAATTTCATATGTTTTTATTTTTTAAAACTCGATATGTACTCATTTTTCCAACCGTGCCTAGTTGTTTTTCCACACAGGCCTGCACCCTGTCACCTATAGGCCGAGAGTTAAAGTTTGGAGTTTTTAAAATATATAAATGATTTCAAGACTTATTTTCTTCTCATATAGACTCTCTCTTACCCCACAGACCTCTTCCTCAGCTTTTATAAGTCTCATGCATGTATTTTCACGTAAATCTAACCTTGGAACAGTGGACTGTGTATTTGTTGAAGCACCCTGTTTACAACCCTGCTCATTCATTCTCAGAACATTTCATGCATTATAAACTTCCTAAAACCAAACACAAGTCTTGGATTGTTTCTCCTTTACAATATTTAATGGTTTCTCATGCCTTTTCTTATGAAAATAGATATTCATTATTTTGTATGCTCAAAGAAACACACACACAGATCTACATACTGTGTAAGTCAAACCTCTTATACATGAGAGCACTATTTGCATATAATAACATGAAAATAAAATATTTGTATTCTTAATCAATCAATAATACTTACCATATAGGAGTTACAATATCCCATGCTCAATGGCTTAACAAAGCCTTATGAGATACTTTATTTCTTCTCTTTTTTCTTCACATGTAAACTCCTCTTTATCCCTTACATTCTTACATACCTTGATCTCCTGATTCACCTCTCCATCTCTCTTCCTCTATTCTCTACGTCCCACTATCCTCTTGAATGAATTTTTCTTGTTTTCTCCCCTTCTCTAATTAATGCATATCCTACTCTTTTGGTTTTAAAGAATCTCCTCCAAACTTCTACGCCCAACTTGGGCTCAAGGTAAAACAAAAACAGTTTTTAATTTGCAACAATATACTAAGGTTGAAATATTTTCAACCACTCCTTTCTTTTCTCAACAGCCCCAACATTTACTTTTTATCTTTACTTTTTACAATCACTCCTCATTAACAACATTTTGGAGGAAAAAATACAATAAATTGAAATTTGAATTCAAACATGAATTGCATCCCAACATAGCTATGTCTTGCATGAATTTTGTATGTAAATGCTCCTGCATCATACTCTCCCTCTAGAAACAATTTGAACCTTAGTTCAAATGAGATATCTCCTCAATGTTTTAGTCTTCACTCTATCCCTGGATCCCAAGGTCTTGTTGCCAATACCAATGCTTGTCTTTGTTTGAAATAGTCTTTGTTCTTCATCTTGCTATTCTTTCTCTTTACATATGTCCTTTTTCTCATTTCTTTCTCAGCTGCCATCTCCTGCTTCCATGCTTCTTCATCTTCATACATGTCTTCTAGATCTTGTTGTTGTTCTTCTTGTTTCAAAAATTTGTCCATTGAACTATGGACTTCATTCATCTCCACAACTTTAACACCTGCATTCAAAACATTCAAAGCCACCTTAGAATCAAAATCTTTAGGCCATGAAGCCTCTTGGCTGCCTTCACATTCTTGCTCCTTGATCAAAATTGTCTTGACCTCTTTGTTTTGCTCTTGTCTTGTTTCACTTTTCCCAATGGTGTTCTCATCATGGTTTGTGCCTGTATGTAGCTCTCTTGAAGAACTAAAGAGCTCTTCCAACATTCTCATTTCTTCCTTTAGTGAGTTCTCATCTATCTCACTATTCTCTTCATCAAACTTGGGTTCGTCTTTCTTAAGGATTACTTGCCCTTTACCCCTTATCTCATCTTTTCTTAGCTTGTCTTCACATAAACCAACTTCTTCATCAACATCAATATACTTATCAAAAATAATTGGAGCAATATTACCTTGTGTTTCCTTGCTCTTTTCAATCTCTGCTTGAAGCCATCTTATTTGTTTTTTGTTTTCAATGAGGCATTGCTTTGCTGCATACTCTCCTCTTTCCTCATCATCAATCCATTTGGAATTCTCTCTTTGCTGCATATAAGTCCACATAGCCACTTTCCATTTTTCATTTCTCATGAAAATATCATTGAAGGATTCAAAAACATCATCATAAACAATTTGTTTACCTTTTACCTCTTTGGTATATCTCTCAAGTGTCCTATCTTCATGGAATGCCTCTTCCATACTCACCATCTCACCTTCATTCTCTTGGTTGCTTGAATCACCTTCAATCCTCTTCCATTGACTTCTTAGTGTTGTTGCCTCAACACTCACATCTTCTCTCTTTGCCTTCTTAAGCACCCACATTTGATTCTTTCTCTTATCAATTGACTTCACAAGCCATTTAGGCATCCTGTAACCATGCTCTTGTACTAGCACTTCCTGTTGCTTGGGAGTTTGCTTCTTCCACCATTTAGGCATCACATATTCATGGTTAATTGGAAACTTCACCTTTTTCTTTGCTTCTCTAACATGCATATCAACAATTTCATTCTTATAAGAATAAGAAAAATCAATTTTTGAATTCACCTTTACCTCCTTAATGGGCTGCTCCATTAGTTCTTTGACTTGCATAGCTTCATGATTATTTGTACTTTCTTCTTCCTTTATGTTTGGCTGTTCTCTTTCCTCTTCTTGGCATTCAATGGCATCATGGAAGTCATCCTCATCTTCCATCTCTTCTCTTGCTTGTAGGGGTTCCTTAACACCTTCCTCATGCATTAACCAATGCATCCCTTCTTCTTTATCAACAACAACAAATTCTCTTCTCTTTCTTACACATTCACTTGTGCACTTGGTGTCTCTTCTTACACCCATCTCTTCATTCTTCAAGGCCTTTCTTTTGACCTTCATAAGGCTGCTCATACCTGCAATTACCCATGCAAAGACAACATTAGATATAAAAATAAGAGACCACAAGGTCCCTATGAGTGTTCTCTTCACCAACACTCTCATCTTCTCAAGTGCTCTTCCTGGCACTTCATCTTTTCTTTCTTCTCTTCTCTTATTCTCCACAATGAGAACCTTCTTCTCCACCTCTTTCTCTTGTTGCTCACTTGGCAACCTACTCATCCTCTTGCCTCTATGGGCTTCTCTCTTCTTGGCAATCTCATTTTGCCTTCTTCTCCTCTTCATTAGGAGATCCATTGGCCACTTCAACCTCTTCTTCATTGGCCATATCCATGCTTGCTTGTCCATCTGCATCCAAGACTCATATCTATCTGCAAACTTATCTAAATCTCTTTTCAAACTAGCTATCTCTTTATCAATTTTAATACTGGTCATACCTTTCTTCTTTGGGGTGCTTATTTTTTTCTTGGTACTCTCATGTACCTTGCTACTCTGTAGTGCCTTCAACAATACTTCCATTTTTGATATCTTCACCCAAGTCTTTCTCCTTGACTGGTCTTTTGACAATCTCCTTGATCTCACCTATGCCTTTTGCATCCTAGTCTTTTGATCCTCCTTAATAGTTTTATTGAGCTTCACACTGAGTCATTGGTCTGCAATATGACACTACTTTAATCAAATATCAATAATTTCACAAATCCAAGCTTACCTTGCTTTGGATCTTTCCCTTGAGCATTCACTATGCTCTTCTTTTAGAGCTTCTCTTGGCTCTTCACTAGGCTTTTCTTGGCTTCTTCTCCTCTTAAGCCTCAATGGATTTAAGACTTACTCTTCACCTGTTTACTTCTCAAACACAATAAAATCCAATCAAATATCAAAGTTACTCATACCTTTCCTCAACAAGGTCTTCTAGCACTTTGTCCTGTTGATCCTTTTCTCAATCCTGTAGGAACTTATTATCAACCATGAAATCCCAAGAGCTTCAAGCTCTGATACCAAAAATGATAGATACCAAACTCACTTCTCAAACATTCACTTATGATTGTATCAATGAATCCATTCATGCTTTATTATACCCTTTCTAGTTCTGCAATCTTCTTTTCTGATCTTCCTTATGATGCTTGAAACCCTTACTAGCTTCTTAAGCCTTAATGGAGCTTTAGGTATTCAATCTACAATATGCATCTATTTGAAGCTTCCAATAAGTTTAGACACATGTGATTCAATTTATCTAACATGTTTCAATCCTCATATAATATATAAGATTCTAAGATATTGAATTTTGTCTCTAAACTCCTTACCTTGTTCAGAAGCTTGTAGGTCTTATTAGGCCTAATTGTGCCTCCAATAGGTCAAAATCATTATTATCCCCTTCTTAAATCTAAAAACAACTTTATTAAGGTATTTAAAACATAATAAATATGATCCAAGCCTTATACCAAGTTATAGCACTCAAGAGTAAGGAAAACTCAACTTTGACTTTTTGACAATTTTTGAAAAATGAGCACCTACAGGTTGATAAAAACACAGTCATCTATATCTGCAAATATATAGCTCCTTTTGTCGTGAAAATATTTTTATTACATCACAAATACTTTTATCTAAATTTTCAAAAAATAATCAAGTCATTTGGATTAGTATTTTAGGAGTTATGGCCTTTTTAGTGACTGGGAACACATTTTTCTGAACTGTTTTAGAACTACAGGTATGTATTTTGACCATATCTTTTTCCACATTGCTCCATTAGATCTGAAACCACTTGCATTGGATTAATAACTCCAAGGCTCATATACACACAAATTTTCATATGTTTTCATTTTGTAAAACTCGAGATGTACTCATTTTTCCAACCGTGCCTAGTTGTTTTTCCACACAGGCCTGCACCCTGTCACCTACAAGCCGAGAGTTAAAGTTTGGAGTTTTTAAAATATATAAATGATTTCAAGACTTATTTTCTTCTCATATAGACTCTCTCTTACTCCACAGACCTCTTCCTCAGCTTTTATAAGTCTCATGCATGTATTTTCACGTAAATCTAACCTTGGAACAGTGGACTATGTATTTGTTGAAGCACCCTGTTTACAACCCTGCTCATTCATTCTCAAAATATTTCATGCATTCTAAACTTCCTGAAACCAAACACAAGTCTTGGATTGTTTCTCCTTTACAATAGTTAATGGTTTCTCATGCCTTTTCTTATGAAAATAGATATTCATTATTTTGTATGCTCAAAGAAACACACACACAGATCTACATACTGTGTAAGTCAAACCGCTTATACATGAGAGCACTGTTTGCATATAATAACATGAAAATCAAATATTTGTCTTCTTAATCAATCAATAATACTTACCATACAGGAGTTACAATATCCCATGCTCAATGGCTTAACAAAGCCTTATGAGATACTTTATTTCTTCTCTTTTTTCTTCACATGTAAACTCCTCTTTCTCCCTTACATTCTTACATACCTTGATCTCCTGATTCACCTCTCCATCTCTCTTCCTCTATTCTCTACGTCCCACTGTCCTCTTGAATGAATTTTTCTTGTTTTCTCCCCTTCTCTAATTAATGCATATCCTACTCTTTTGGTTTTAAAGAATCTCCTCCAAACTTCTACGCCCAACTTGGGCTCAAGGTAAAACAAAAACAGTTTTTAATTTGCAACAATATACTAAGGTTGAAATATTTTCAACCACTCCTTTCTTTTCTCAACAGCCCCAACATTTACTTTTTATCTTTACTTTTTACAATCACTCCTCATTAACAACATTTTGGAGGAAAAAATACAATAAATTGAAATTTGAATTCAAACATGAATTGCATCCCAACATAGCTATGTCTTGCATGAATTTTGTATGTAGATGCTCCTGCATCAACTTGTCACCCTGGTGGTGTTGTATGTATGTAAACTATGGATTAGTGGCATGTTGAGTTTGAAATAAAGACAAATAGAAATTATTTAAAAGTGTATAATCAAAATCAACTTTAAAATCAAGGCTTTCGTTCCCTACAAAAAAATCCTTGCAAAAACATGTACTTTCCTATTAGAGGCAACTACTATGACCATGCTACTATGTTACTTGAAAAAAATATAAATATAGAGACTGGCAAGGGGCTTAGGGCTGCAAGAGAATAAGCAATGCATAAAAGGAAGAGCACATAGATAAAACAAAATCACTAGTGGATGAGTATGTGGGTTATCAACCTAAACAAATGCCTAAATATTAACAAAGAAATAAATAATTATGTGAATGAAAGGTTTAGAATAGTCATATGGAGAAAGAAAGCAAGGAAGGAATGACAACACTATATTACATAAATCAATTTGACTTATGAGCATTGCCAAAAGGTACACACACTACTCATAGCTCAAATAAGAACTAGTTCCCCACAAACTTAAACGTGAGATGGGTAGATGGATGAGTCATAAAGAAGAGTGAGAGGAGATGACATGAATTTTTTACACCACATATGTTATAGAAATGGAGAACTATTTCATCCTTGAATGCCCAACTTACACAAACATTAGAATCAAATATACAAAAATATTAAGAGTTGATTCTATGTTATAATTATTAAAGAAACTAGAATAAAAAAATTAGAGGAGATGAGAATCTTAATCGGTAAGATAAGAAACAACCTTTTTAAAAAAACAACTCAAACTACAACATCATCATCTTTAAATAATCCCATAAACCATCAAGTCTCGTACACAAAATTAAAATTGTTTCAATTAATTTCATATATATATTACACAAAACTCCAACTATAATCTTCATCGAGTGATATTGTATAGAGTATATAAGTACAATCATATAACATTCATAATATTTTTGCAACACAAAATTCTAATTATAACCCACATTAGGGATGGTCTATCCTTTGGGTGGATGCTTATTAATTGCGACTTAATATTTAAAAAATTCTTTTAAAATGTGTTAATGTGTAATTTGTTCCTTATACTCTATATTTTTCGTATCTACATAAAAATTTAATTTTATATTATTTAGAATTTTATATTTTAGATAATATATAAATACAATTTACCATGATTTTCATATTAAGGGAGTGAAGTGACAATGGAAGTGCCTTCTTATTTTTTATTAGAGTTATGAATTGGTTTGGGACACAAATGAGAGGTTTAGATCCTCCTTAAAACTATCACAATAGCCACAAATGGTTCTACAAACATTATCACAATCATTACTAGTCCACGGCCACGGTGGGCCCCACAAACATCTTCATCAACCACAATTAGCGTAACATGCCACCAAGATCTAAACTTGAATGAGGTTGGACACAACAAAGTCACTTTAACCAATTCACCCACATCTCATTAACTACTATATACGTTTAGTTTATAATAAATATATATTTAATCTTTAAATGTTTCACTCTTTAAAAATGATTTGCCTTCAACTTTTGAATAACAATGTTGAATGGATGTCTAATCGTATTTTTTAAAATTTGATTGGTAAGATATAGGGTCAAATTTAACTGACTCAGTTTGGGATACAAATGGGAGGCCTAGAGCCCCCTTACAACTATTACAACAACGACGAACAGCCCTGTAAATATTATCTTGGCCACCATAGGTCTCATAAATATTACTACGATTATGACGAACCTCACAAATATCTCCATCAACCACAACTAACCTAATATACCATCGAAATTTGACTTTGAATGAGATTAAACATAAGGAAACCACTTCAACCAATTTACTCACATCTCATCAACTAAAATATATTTTATTTTATTATATATATATATATATATATATATATAATCTTTCAATATTTCATTCTTTGAAAATAATTTATCTTTTAACTTTTGAATAGCAATATTGAATGGATAGTCAGTCCTATTTTTTAAAATTGAGTGAGAAAATATAAGATCAAATTTAACCCCTACTTCAAATTTCTACTAACATAATGGTTTGATTAGTTGGAATGGTTGGAGATGAATATAAATTGTAGTTATGCAATCTAATTCGTGAAGAAGTTTCTAAACATGGTTTGCTGCATTAATTGTAGGGCATTCCGACCCTGTGTGGGGCTCATTTCCACCTCCATGATAGCATACATTTAGAAATAAAGATGAGAAACTATTATTAAGGTTGTTTCCATCACAATTTCTTGGGACCCACGTGGATAGTAGAACCCTCCAGGCAAAATCTTTATATCAGTATGTCTGCTCATGTTCGTCTGCACGCTCGTGTAGTATTGTTTTGTGTGCGGTCAAAGATGAACTTGAATGAACTGATATATACCATTTCTATGCCTGTGCCTATATTTAATCTTACAATATTCATGTCTACGCTCTAGAGTCCAGACTTTTCAGGTGAGATCTTATCATTCAGAGACACATGCTGGGCTGCTGCAAGAATGGAGGATCAACACAAGAAGTTGGTGATGATTATGGCATTGTTTTTTATGTTTTATGAAGGTCATGCAGGTCAAATGCAATCCGATTATCATGCATTGATGGCATTCAAGGCCTCCTCTGATACAACCAACAGGTTGATCAATTGGACCCATAAAAATCCCTGCAGAAGAAGGTGGTATGGAGTGGACTGTGAAAATGGCAGAGTGGTGAGGATTGTGCTTGAGAATCTGGACCTTGTTGGATCCATCAATGCATTGACAGCCTTAGATGAGCTGAGAATATTGAGCTTGAAGAAAAACTCTTTTACAGGCCCTGTTCCTGAACTCTCAAACTGGAGAAGCCTCAAGCTCTTGTTTCTTTCCCAAAACCAGTTTTCAGGCCCACTGCCTCTGTCTGTCAATTCCTTAGATCGTTTGGTGAGATTGGATGTTTCAGACAATGAGCTCAGTGGGCAGATTCCTGTGACTCTTGCTTCTCTGACCCATTTGCTCACTCTCAGGCTTGAGAACAATGAATTTTCAGGTGACATTTCAGAGCTCATGCTGCCCACGACGCTAGAAGTATTCAATGTTTCAGGCAATAGATTGAATGGTGTGATACCTGCAAGTTTATCCAAGTTTCCAAGCTCTGCTTTTGGAAGGAATGGGGAACTCTGTGGCAGCCCTCTGAAGAGCTGTAACAGTAGTATTAGTAGTAGTAATCCAGTCACAGATTTTAGTCCCCCTGGTGCTAACAATAAGCCTTCCATGATTTCAAACCCACTGCCATCAGAGAATACTACCCACTATACAAAACTGAGCAAGGGAAACATTGTAGCAATAGTAGTGGGAGATGTTGCAGTGTTGTTGCTCATAGCCTGTCTTGTCTTTTTCTACTACTGGAAAAAACAGGGTGATAGTCATGGCAACAAGACTAAGGTCCCTAAGACTAAGAGGTCGTGTGAAAAAGAGAAGGCTGCCCATGATTTAAATCAGTGTTCCAATCAGACCCCCACCTTGACAGAGAAATGCAAGCTTGTCTTCTTTGAGGACAGAAGGCCCTTTGAGCTGGAGCACCTTCTCCGTGCCTCTGCAGAAATGCTTGGGAAGGGCAACTTTGGCAGTGCTTATAAGGCTATAATGGAAGATGGGTCTGTTGTTGCTGTCAAGAGATTGAAGGATGTGCATGGCGTTGGAAGGAAAGAGTTTGAGCAACAGATGGAGCTGGTGGGAAAGTTGAGACATCAGAATGTGGTGAATCTGAGGGCTTATTATTATGCTAAAGAGGAAAAGCTTCTTGTCTATGACTTTATGCCAAATGGGAGCCTCTTTGCACTTCTTCATGGTATGTATATTCCTCCCAACACCCTCATTTCTTTAGCCTCATTGGTCATCATACATGGCCGATGGATATTTCCATTATTAAGTTAAGTTTTCAACAATGGATAAGTTTGGTTTCCTGTGTTTGATATGGCATTGTGGGGTATGTGTCATCTGATTGTCTCATTTTGTGGATTAATTGTTTACTTTCCCAGGCCACCAAAAGCAAATTGTAGTGAAGATATGGATGGCTTCTAGTATTTGTAGGCTTTTTGTAGTGTACCATACCAGCCAGTCATGTCTTTTGTTTGGAACTTTTGTATATCTGATGCGAGATCATATCAGTCGGTCAGTCATTTTATAGTAATTTTACAGAGTGCAATCTATTGAAAACCTTGGAAGATGAGAAGACTCTTAGCTTTTCACTTGCTTAAATGAATAAGTTTGTTGGCACCATAGTTAGGGGGAAACTCCATTACAAGCATGAGGGTACCCACATTTCCATGATTTGAATGGCATCCCCGTACCAGTACCAGTACCTGTGCCCCCACATCTCCAGCTAACTATGGTTTATACCTATTCTAAACTTTGGAAGAAAGCATAGCAACCTGGGTTTTCACTAATGTTTTTCCACCTGCAAATCAAGGATGCTCTTGATGTTTAATAAGGTTTTTATGAACTGTATAGTATTAAGTCATTACATTGTTTACATACACCACATTGAAAATAGATTGATATTGAGTAAAATCCTGTTATCAACTAATCCATGTCATCAATGGGGGAAGTAGCTTTAGGATGAAGATCAGTTTCATTTTCCATTCCCCAAATGTTTTTTTTAACACCCACACTCCTTTTCATAATATTTTTTTTAAGTTTCAGGTAGTCGTGGTCCTGGTAGAACAGCACTGGATTGGACTACCAGAATGAAGATATCATTGGGTGCAGCTCGCGGCTTGGCTTTCATTCACGAATATTGTAAATCAGTCAAGATTGGCCATGGAAACATTAAGTCTTCTAATATTTTGCTTGATAGAAGTGGGAATGCCTGCATCTCAGACTTTGGACTTACACTACTTGTAAGCCCATCGGTTGCAGCTTTGAGAATGGCAGGATACAGAGCTCCTGAGCAGGCTGCCAGCAAAAAGATATCCCAGAAAGCAGATGTGTATAGTTTTGGAGTGTTACTGCTTGAAATAATTACTGGTAAGGCCCCTGTTCAAACTCAGACACAAGAGGAAGGCATAGACCTGCCTAGGTGGGTACAGTCTGTTGTTAGAGAAGAATGGACATCAGAAGTGTTTGACATAGAGTTGATGAGGTTCAAGAACATTGAAGAGGAACTAGTAAGCATGCTTCAGATTGCCATGCTCTGCACCTCACAATCTCCTCAACAACGCCCAAAGATGAGTCATGTGGTAAAGATGATTCAAGATATTGGAGGAGCACAGTCTCCCATGGAGGAGCCACTCCATTCAATATCTGAATCTCCTTCCATATCAGAAGACTCAGGAATAAGGAGCATTTGAATTCTGAATTCTGATACTATCATTGGAGGTACACAGGGTCCCATAAAATGCATCACACAATATTGTTATGGTTTTGATGACCATCTATGCTCCTGGAATCCAAAGAGTTACTTCTTGCTTAATCAATCTGCTAGCCCTTAGTGTTATGGTGCTTTTATAATATTTGTTTCAACTAACAGTTTTGAGACTGTTTTTGATACTTTCGTATTTTGCTGACTTCTCAAAGACCTAGTTTGATGGTTTTTGAGGGGCCGTGATTTATTCCCACCTACATTTTTTAGTGGAATAGTCTGTAATTTTTTATTTTAAGTAATATAGCACTGTTTTATTTTAAAAAACATCCGATAGACCTTTTGTTTTAAAGGTTTAACTAGTAAGGCGAGGGATTATTGTCTTTAGGCCTTGCTGCATATGTATGTGTTCCAGTTAAATCCATGTAAGAGAGTCTTGCATTTAACCTGGCCTTGATTTCTTTGAAGTTTATGATTTTGTAGTACTCAGGCCATCGGTAACATAGGCCATATTTATTATGACGTGAATAGAGTTTGAATTTTATGTGTTAAACTTGATATTATTATTTTATGTGTGGATAGATCAAGGATGATGTAATTTTTTTAATTTTGTTGAATAAATTTCAAGTTAAAGTTTTGTATTTATTCTAATCATGATTTTTTTAAAGTTCATGATTTTGTAACACTGAGGGCATATGTGATGATGTAACATAGAGCATATTTATTATGACATGAATCAAGTTTGAATTTTGTGTTAAATTTGATACCAGTATTTTATGTATGAATGGATCAATGCAAGAATGATATATTTTTTATAATTTTGTTGGATAAATAAAGTCATGTAAGAGAGTCTTGAATTTATCTTAATCGTGATTTTTTTAAAGTTTATGATTTTGTAGCAATCAGGGCATACAAGGTGATATAACACGGCATATTTACTATGGCTTGGACAAAGTTTGAATTTTATATGTTAAATTTGATACCATTATTTTATATGTGGATGGGTTAATACAAGGATGATTTACTTTTTATAATTTTGTTGGATAAATTTTAAGTGCTGTTATGCGATGCCTTTAATGTCATGCAAGGTATGTTATTGAATAATGTTTGTTGGATAAATTTTAAGTGCGTTATCGGATGTCTTTAATATCATGTGGGGTATGTTATTGAGTAATGCTCAAACATACTTTAAGTACTGGTTTCAAATCTTTTTGTCTTCAATGATAAGTTCAACGTCAAAAAATTCAAGCACTACATAATTGTACTTAGAAAACTTTATGAATGTTCGAATATATTTTATAATTGCAAACACAAAAGTCAAGCACTATATTATTGTACTCAAAACTCTTATGAATGTTCAAATATATGCCATAATTGCTAACACCTCCACCTTAACCCATATTTCTAGGGGTTGCGGGCCATTTTATTTCAGTGAAAGTGACCCTGTTGGCATTATGAGACACTTTATTTCAGTAATTTCCAGCTGGTTTACTATTATACTAATGTTCCCAATTATCATTACACCACAATTTCATATAGCATATTTTAGTAGTTCATTTTAGATGTTGACTTTCAGAGAAAATTAATTTGAAACAAATAAATTTGAAAATTTTACTTCAGTTAAATTTAAAGAAAAATGGTCTGAGCGCTGGATGCAGTGGTAGGAATTTGGGGTCTATCATTAAGTTGTCCCAAGTTTGAATTATAAAAGTTGACTTCTTCATAGTAACCTCCTTCAAAATAAATTTTAAAAAAAAGTAGAGAATTTTTTTAACTTCCATTAAAATTAGATTTTTATTTTATCTTAATGATTTCAAGTGATCCTGCTAGAGTTATGAAATATTTTATTTCAGTGATTTCAAGGTAGTTCACAATAGTACTAACATCCTGGAGTTATGGAAAACTTTATTTCAGTGATTTCAAGCTAATTTACAATTATATTAATGTCTTCAATTATCATTACATGACAACCCAAGATGATAATCTTTACTAATTCATTTGTTTAATCATTTTAACTATTAAATTTCAAAAAGAACTAATTTAAAACTAATAAATTTGAAAAATTTACTGTAATTAAATAGATCTTGTGAGACAAACTAATAAAAAAATGTTTGATTCTATAACTTTATTCAATAGTCATGATGTGAAAAACCTCCAGTGATTCTTGTGTGTGGTTGCAATGATTTTTTTTTTTTTTTTTTCCTTCAAGAAAATATTTCCTTTTTTGACTTTTCGTTGTTGAAATTACAAGGTGGGGGACAACTGATGTCCCACATGCCATTACAGGTCTCATAATGTGCAGGCATAAATCATGGAAAGATTCAGTGATTAATACAATTCTCTCCGGTGCCCACAATCATAATCAATCAGCTTTCAGTGGTGGGTGGCACATGAATTGACCAAATTGTCATCCCACGGATGCCCAACCAAAAAATGATAAAAGTAAAAGTAGGGTGGCACATGAAACCCACTGTTATTTTCATCATTTAAGTATGAAGACGAAAAGTTAAATTGATATTTTATTTATTTAATTTTTTGATGAAATTGTAGGATATCATTACTACACATGATGGTTTCAAGCCAGAATATTTTGAAAAAAGTTTAGAACTGTTCAAACCTGAAACGTACAGGTTCTAAATTAACTGTCGTGAACATGACAAATTCTTGCTTTCACAAGACCAATTCCCCATGCAACCAAAGAAGCATTGTTTTTTCCCTCAAGGCAATAAAGGATGCTAGGAAGGTATTTTTAATGTTTCGAATGGGGACAGGAACACTGGTCAGTGCCAACAATAAATGCAGGCTCCACAGAGAGGACAACCTTCTTGGATATTGTGTCTGGACTGTATCCTCTGGACATTTCGCATTTGAAAAAAAATCACCCATCTTCTCGCACTTTTAAGAGTTATTTAGTCTTTTAGTTTGTAAGAGTCATTTGGTTTTTTAATCTGGGTTTATATTTAGAAATAAAAAGATTTAGTTGAATTGAATTATAGAGTGTACAATTTTTTTTGGTTTTGATTTTCAGTATCGAATATTTAGAGGGATTTGTATTTTAGTGGATAGATATAAACAACTATCATCTTCATTAGATGGACTACAATTCTTTCAATGAGATTAATACATTTAGATAACTAAGAGATTTAAACTTAAAACGAGTTATCAACAATCCACCCACGTAACCAAATGAGTTATAGCTTATGAAGGCCATAATCCTATATAAACTTGAAGCATGTAATTTATTTTAAAAGAATAAAAGAAAGAAAATGTGAAGTACTTTATAGAGTAGGGGAAGGGCACAGTTGTTGGGACCTTAATTTCGGGGTCCCATATCTTCTATATTACAGTTATTCGTGTTCTAAAATTTTGGATTTAAATAGCTTAATATTTTTTTAGTTCGAAAAAGTGGTCTGAAAGAAAAAATTACGTTTTGGGAAGATGTACGATGGAGTTTTTGGTAACATGTCATTTTTTCATAAACTAGAAGTTCGACCGATCGTTGGGACCTTAGGGACTAGTAGTTGAGATCGAAATCGCCAAAAAATAATATCAAATGAACCCATTATTTTATTATTGTCTTATAATGTTGACACGTAAGCGAGGGATTGAAATATTCACAGATCAGTAACATGAAAGGATGTGCCATGTTATAAGGCCCGTGACTCATTACTATGACACAATGTACTGTGTTGTAAGACATACGACTCATTAATGTCAAAGCCAACACCTTTTTCCACATGGCTCGGTGGGCTTTTCTCCATTAATGTGACGAGTTAATGCCCCCCTACGCACCACTTACCACATTCTCTCCCAGCTTTTTCGTGTACCTCCTCTCCCAAAATGAATGGAACCTGCCCGAAAGTTCTTGAACATGCCACGTTATGTAGAGGAATTTCAGTCAATAGAATGTAGGGATGAAAACGTTCATGCATGTGTGTTGGCCGTAACTGAACCCACATCAATGTTTCATTTGTTTTTGCTTCACTATTATTGTTATTGTGCCTTCTCTCTTCATGTTTCTTGTTGCATGCCTTTTTGTAAATATTTTTTGTTGTATGTCTGCGTTGTTCATGTTTTTTGATGTATGCCTTCTACATTCATTGAATTTTTTGGGTCTTCACACTTGATGGTTTTTTTTGCTTACTTTCATATCTGAATAAACGTTTACTGATATGCTAATGAATTGACATAGTTATTGTTTACATGTTTTCCATTCATTCTGTTTTGTTATTTATATATGCAACACATTTATGTTGGGTTGAGCTTGGAATGGAAGATGCGTGGGTCATTACTATGAAAGTCACCACCATTTTCCCAATGGCTTGATGGGCTTTTTTCCATTACTGTGACAAGTTAATGATGCCCTGTGTGCCATGAACAAATATTTTTTGGCATGTTTTATTTGTTCATGTTTTTTTACGTGCCTTCACATCCAAGTAAACGTTTACTGGTTGTTAATGGAGCGATGAAATGTTACATCAACAAAGTCTCTCCCTGCCTCTTTCATGGACCTCCTCCTTGCAAACGACCATGAAACCTACCATGTAATGTTTTGCAGAGCATTTTCAGTCGACAAAATGGATGGATTAAAACTATTGTTATGGTGCCTTCTACGTTCATTATTTTTTAGCGCACCTACATATCTAACTAAACATTTACTAGTATGCTAATGGAGAGATAAAACATTACATAGAGGTGTGTTTCCTGTTAATAAACCCACAACTATGTTCTTTTTCTTTTCATGTGCCTATTATTTTTATCGTGCCTTCAATGCCCTTGTTGGAAGATGCTTGCTGGAGGGATGAAACATTATCCAATTCTGAACCCACATCATCTGCATGTTTTCATTCACATCTTGCTTCAAATTTGTTGGTATTTTAAAGGAAGCCCTGGATGTTTTTTGAATTTATGTCACTATGTGCTTCATTTCTATGTTGCATTTCTATTTGCTTGCATGACATGGGTTGGAAGACGTAATATTCACTACTGTGTGGATGTAATTTCTGAAGGTTTTAATGTACATACCAGAATATGTTATTTTCATTTGTACCTGTCAATTAATGTTGTATTTTCATGCTCAATTCTAAACCCACATCATCCACATATTTTTATTCACATCTTACTCTAAATTTGTTGGTTTTCATTCATATGTACCTGTCAATTAATGTTGTGGTTATTCATTCACATTTTATAAGTTGTTGATAAAATCACTCAACATTTTTTGTTGTCTGGATGGAAATCATGAAATTTGTTGATATGCTATTCTGAATTAATATGGGCCATTCATATAAAACAATGTGTCATGTTGAAAGATAAGTGTGTACGCAAGACGTAACACTTACTAGTATGTGGATGGAATTTATAAGGGTTTTTATTCACATACCAGTAAATGTTTATAGGGTTTTGTCTAAAATAATAATTTTATTAACATACTAGTAAATGTTTTTGTCTATCCATACTGAATAAATTTTTTATAAACATACCAGTAAATGTTTATGTGTTTCGGTCTTAAATAAGAATTTCATTAACATACCAGTAAATGTTGCTATGTTGATGTTGCATGTTGCTTATATGTTTTCCATTCTATTGACAATGTTGTTGAATAGGTTTTCCATTGAATTGTCACAAACAACATCCATGCATTTTTGTTTTGGATAGAAGTTGCATTGTTGAAAAGGGTGAATGCTTGCTGGGCTGCTCAATTTGCAAAAATTTATGAACATTGTGTTTCTTGACACTTATTAAATTTGCAAAGATTGTGCTACATTTATTGTTTTTAAATTGTGTTTCTTAACACAATATATGTTTCTGAAGTTTGGAAAGTTTTACATTTATTATTTTTCAAAGTTTATGAAGTTTGTAAAGCTCAATTTTTATTGCTTCTATTGTTTGCGTGTTGTTCATGTTTGTTATATATGGGTAATGATGATAGATTTTGATTTTGTAGTCGAAAGTGGAGAAGAACAATGGCTAACTCACTTTCAGGTGAAAGTATTCAATCTTTCATTAAGCTTATGATCCATTTGTAGACTTAATTGTAGATAATAAATAAAATTAATAACATAGATGACAAGTAAAATTAATCACAGTACATTATAAAACTAAATATATCTAATTTCATTACATTTTTTAATACCATTATTTACATTATAAAAGAAGTTAAATACATTTCATTTCATTTCTTTATGGTAAAAAAAACTTAAACCATCAAAGGTGGAAAAGTTGAGTTATGCCTTCATTCCCTATATTCAGATATATGGGAGTTGTTGTTGGTCCTTCAATGGCTATGTTCTTAGTGGGATTTAATGCAATGTTAACAAAAAGAGGAGTGCTACCACATGAACCAATTGGGGATATAATGTTTATCATGTCATTTAATATCTGATGCTATTCAGTAGAGGATTGAATTTCATGCTATAATGCCTTCGCCTCTCTAGTTCTCTTATAGCCTTCCTGAATTCCTTGTCTCTTTTCTCTTGCTCTCCTTTCTTCTCCTTTTCTTACCTATGTTGTATCTTCTCCTACTCCATATGCCTTTTTATTGCATTTCCAAGTTTATGATTTCCCCTTATTTCCCTCTCGACCTACCGTAAGGATTTCCTATCATCATATTCTTATTTCTTCCATGCCTTCAATTCTTCATTCTCCTTCTTGTGGGTCTCTTGTTCTATAAACATTTGTTGATACTCATTCGATGAGAGAATTTACGATTGTCGACTCAGCTTGAGTGCAATGTTTCTTGATTTATATACAATCCTTTTTGTTGGCAATTTTAGAAATGCCAACATAGGAGTTTGACACTCATTACTTTCTGCTTGCTTGCATTCATTGATTTCTATAATTTATTCTTGGCATCTAGATAAATTATTTCATCATCTATGCTCTATTGTCCATTTGGTGTATTGTAATGAACTAGTTTTGGTGGAACAAAAGGCAGTGGTGATGTAAATGACATAGAGACACCAACTTCAATAATTTCATAATTGAGGCCTAGATTTGTTGCTCCCTCCCTTAACCAATCTAGTGGGCTTACTTGCATAGGCAGACTTAAACCGTCTAGGTTAAAACTGAATAATGCATCCATTTCATTGCAATGGACATTTAAAGCCTCTTCACTGTCAATGTCTATAACATTTAGATAATTTTTTTCATGTTCAACGCTTTCTACATTGGCCACATTTCCTACATTTGTTATTTCACCTTCTTCACCTTGGACATCATTACCTTCCTTCATTTGCTCCATCTTCTCCATTGTAGCTTCAATGTCTTCCTCAGTCAGGCTTGCCAACCTCATTATATTTTCTATAGCACTTACTTCATCCTCCTCGACATGGAATGCTACACTTAGATTCATATCATTATCCACTGCCTCAAGGTTAAAGCGCCATATACATATCCATCAAAATCTAAATTTGACATTCTTAGGAGTTAATGCCATAGTCATACTTGTGCTACCCAAAGTGGCCAATTTTTATATATTTATCTCACAACCGTGATGCATATTCATCCATGTCATCCTTTCATTCCTAAAGTAGGCCTTGAATGGACCAATGACACTTACATCAAGTGGATACAACTTGTGGCTAGTAAGTGTAGGTAATGTAAGGAGATGTATCCCCAAAGCTCTAGCCTCTTTAATTATTGAAATCACTACATGGATATCGTGCCCATTAAAAATGAGAAGATGCCTATTACTAGGAGAAACTCCTCTAGGTACATATCTAGTGAAATGATGCAACCAATTCATGAAAAGTTCTTTCGTCATCCAAGCATGGGCTTGGGCATCCATGCATGCACCTAGTTAACATCTAGCAATGAAATTCTATAATTAACTCTTCACTTTAAAGAGGTAAAACCCTGGGATCCTCTACCTAGCTACATTCACACATGCTAAAATAGTTATCCATTTTTTACTCTTTGATATTATCCATGGCACACTCCTTGTCCCTTTCTTGGTGATGACTTACATGGCGTAATTCCTTCCAGCTTGCATCCCTGTCTCATCACAATTCTAAATTTTATATGGTCCATGATTAATTTCAACATACAATATTTTTAAATTTTCATAAAACTTGCACACAATGAATGGCCTTAGCATGACAACCCTATCTAGTCCTACTATTCTCATAGACAAATCAGGGTGCCTATTTTTGAATCCTTTCTACCATGACTTTGGGGACACCATCACTGAAAGGGTTGGGTCTAATTTCACATATTTGGGCAATGTGTGACTTCAAATATGATATGTCCAACCCATTCCCCATGTTGGTTAAGTCTTTGCACCACTGCATATATCACTTTCTTCTGTTATTGATATAATAGGGGGTGGGCCCTTCTTATTGGTAGATGTGATTCCTTTCAGCCAATTTGAAAAAGTACTTGTTTTGATGCCCCACTAAACAACTATAACACTAATGGTGTAACTATTATGGCCCACATCTCTTATTGCACATTCTATATCTTCCATTATCCACTCCCACTGTAATGACACACATGCATTGGCAATAACATATGTGTTACATTCCTTATCTACATGGTTGGTAGGGGGTTATATAATCTTCTTTGAAATGGGTTGCAAAACTTTGTTAACATCTTTATCAACATATTCAAGAATTTTGTCTCCTCTGTTCTTCATAGTTGCATGCAACCATTTTTAGACAAATTGCATCCTCTTCTTCATATTCCTCATGCTAAACAACAATAGTCAAGAAATTATATAAGTAACTAAAAATATAATGGAAAACATAAGAACATCAACTATGGGAAAGAATAGTTGCATAATTTAAAGTGTGACTAAATAACATAGCTAGAAGAAATCACAAGAACATATGACAAACATAGTAATATGAGTTGAGTGTAGAATTTTATTTGATACATCTGACTAAACAGTTACTGGTATGTTAATGACATTCTTAATTTTGATAGAAAGACATAAACATTTACTGGTATGTGAATGGAAACATGTGTGGCTTCCATGCACATACTAGTAAATGTTAATTGTTGTAGACATTCTTAATTTTGATAGCAAGACATAAATATTTATTGGTATGTGAATGGAAACCTACGTGGATTTCATGCACATACTAGTAAATATTAATTATTTCAAACACACTCATCTTCTAACATGGCACATTGTTTCATAATAAATGACCCATAGTAATTTACGCCACAACTAAAATAATGTTTTCATTTGAAAATTATTAGTGGTCATAATTTTAAACCTAGTGGTTTAAGTCTACCTCCTCATGTAAGCCCACTAGATAGGTTGAGAGAGGGAACAATAAACAACATCAACAACATTAATTGACATGAACAGATGAAAAACATAATAACATATGGTTGTTCACTAATAGGAGCATTGAAATGCACCCCATAAATAAGGAGTCTTTAATGATATCCACTATTATGGGGTGAATTTAAATGCTTCATGTAGTGAAGCACCTTCAAGGCTTCCATAAACATTAGAATATTAGAAACTTATAAAATTTGAATGAATTACATATCAACATTAACTGATAGGTACATATGAGAATACCAGATTTTGATATGTGCATTAAAAAATTCAAGGATTACATCCACATAGTAGTGAATGTTGCATATTCCAAACCATGTCATGCAGGGAAATAAAAATTTGACATAGAAATGAAGCACAAATCAACATGAATTTAGAAAAAATCTAGGGCTTCCATGAAAAAGTTAGTTTTGTATCCAACTACCCAACCTTCATATAAGGGAGAATAGTCTACTTAGGTTGAAGTGGAAGATGATGACCAAGTTACCTTACAAACCCTACTCACCACTGAGTGTAGCACTTTTTTGCAAACACAAGAGGATGACACAGTCACTTTATTAAGAACCTATTATCTCACATATATGCAAATACTAAATATATTACTAAAATATTCCTTTTTGGTAGGAAGGAATAACTCCATAATTGCTTTCCACTTCGAGGAGGTTACCTCCTTAAGAGCAATGCTCTGATACCAAATGTTATGAACCTAATATAACTAATACACAAAATAACTAAAATTACTGACTATATTAATTTTGTATTCATTTTATGGAAAGAATCACTCTGAATCGCTTGCCACTTTGAGGGGGATACCTCATTTGAGTCATGCTCAATTAAAATTCTTATTGGATATATTACAATGGGCTATGCCCTCTTATTTATACTATTCCAATCTATCTCACTCTTATATTCTATGCATGTAGGATTATTATTTCTATTCACTACTATTCACTACTATTCACTTTATTACTATTCTACCCCCAATATACAATATATACCCTTATATAGGTATATTACATTCCATCCCTCTTAAATATGTTTTTCCCTCGAAACACGATAAGAAATATGAGGAAGAACAATTAAAAGCCAAACCAAAAATAGGTTGAAGACCAAATGGAAGCTCTACCATGCATTCGTTTTAGTTTCCACTTCTTCCTCCGAGGCTAGGATGTGAACATGCACAACCATAATGTGAACTCAAACACTACAATATGAGAGTTAAGTGCATAGAGATCAATGGATAGAGTAACCTCATCTTGAAACATGAGGTTAGAGTTGATCACAAAAAGTTTAAGCTTGATAATCCACACCTCAAAACTAGAAGAAAGGGGCACAAAATAGGTATCTCAGTGCACTGACTAAGGATATATGCCATCCACCTTAGCATTTTTATCTAAGGGATTTGAAGACTTGGTTCTCTACTTGGAAGCTATGATTTTTGGCTTGGGCTCATTGGGGGCTTGCTCAAACATGGTGATTTCCTGAATGGGCTCATCGATGACCTACTCAGGCACTTTGGGTGCTTGCTCAGAGTCTTCAAGTGCCTTATTGAACTCTTTTGGTACTTGATCTAATGCATGGGATGCCAACTCAAGCTCAACTAGGGCTTGTTTGGTCACTTTTGTTACTGGCTCAAGTGCTACAAGTGCATGCTCTAATGCTTTTACAGTTTGGAGAGGGGGCATTATGTGAAGATGTTACCAATTGATATGATCTTCAATGATTTTGGCTAAACCTTGTACTACCATCAAGGATTGAGGTTGCCTCATGCCAAATTCATGTTAGATTGCATCATTAAGACCATTAATGAAGCAACATTTTAAGAAAACATTGGATAATCCTTCAGTCTAGTTGGTGAGTGCTTCAAATGATGTTTGATATTCCTACACTATGTTACTCTGATGAAGCTGAGTCAATTCTCTACATAAAATAGAAATCTCCATAATAACCAAAAGATGGACTCAACAATTAAAACATTTTTTTTCTCTTTATTTTTATTTTTTTTTGTAAATTTTCTTACAAACTAGCAATCACTAAAACTATGATAAATTTTAAAATAGTAAATAAAATTGAAAACTTTAAAATGTTATAAAAATCTAAGACAAAGTCACACGAAACCTAGAAATGATTTGACACAATCTATTACAGTCTGAGATCAGTTTAACAAAAACCAGTCAGATTCTTTGAGGACAAATAACTAAAATCTACACTTCTTAGACTTGCTCTATGAAGCTCCCAAAATCTACCTATAATAAAAACCTCACCACAATACCTTGCATACACAAACTCAAACTATAATTTATATCCTAAATCTCTCCTCAAATAAACACAAATTTTATCTACTTTTTGATCACCAGGTTCTCGTTAAGGCAATGTGAGAGCATACGATGAACAAAATTATAAACTTCTAATTCACTCAATCTCCTACAAGAAAAAAAAACACAAAAATAGCCTTGGAAAATACTTTTATACCATATGTTAAGAACTTATTATCTCACATATATGCAAATACTAAATATATTATTAAAATATTCCTTTTTGGTGGGAAGGAATAACTCCACAATTGCTTGCCATTTCGAGGGGGCTACCTCCTCAAGAACAATGCTCTGATACCAAATGTTATGAACCTAATATAACTAAAACATAAAATAACTAAAAATATTAACTATATTAATATTGTATTCCTTTTATGGAAAGAATCACTCTGAATCACTTGCCACTTCGAGGGGGCTACTGCCTTTGAGCCATGCTCAATTACAATTCTTCTTAGATATATTACAATGGGCTATGCCCTCTTATTTATACTATTCTAATATATCCCACTTTTATATTCTATGCATGTGGGATTATTATTTATATTCATTACTATTCACTACTATTCACCCTATTACTATTCTACCCCCAATATACAATATATACCCCTATATAGGTATATTACACACTTACAATGTCATACAAAATATTTATACATCTGACCAACATGAAAATAATCTCCTCAAATACACACATTGTCCCCTTAGCGATATCTTCTCAGTAGACAAATCCTTAGACACAAGGTAAAATATCCAAACTTTCCATTACCTCTTACCACACCCTCATTGCATTGGCACTCTTTAAAGAACATTGAGTCTATGAAAACCCTATAAAAATAAGTGGATATAATTTTTGGAAGACCCCTCAATGTTAACAATAAATTGGATCCCCAATAGGAAACATAACAAGACACGATGCTACAAAAACATATAATAATGATTGCATGGGATTACCATGATATGAAAGGAATACACTTGGAATTATGAACTCACCATTTATACATTAAAAAATAGTACAAACCCATTAGAAAACCACAATAAAGAGTAAACCTTGATGTTTGATAAATTGTAAAAACTGAATTACAAAAATTTCTGGATGCAGGCTTTATCTACCCCATCTCCAATAGCCAGTGAGGATCTCCACTCATCATTATCCCAAAAAAGAATGGTAAATTGTGCATCTATGTGGACTATAGAGAGATAAAAACTACCACAAAAAAATATCATTTACCTCTCCCATTCATTGACTAGGTTCTTGACACCATGTATAGAAAGAAATACTTCTCTTTTCTTGACAGTTTCAACGGATGCAAACATATCTAAGTTACCTTAGAATACCAATATAAAATAACATTTACATCCTCTTGGGGCACTTATGCCTAATCAGTCCTCGGTTATGCAATGTTCCTGCCACCTTTCAAAGGGATGTCTTGAGCATTTTATTTATTTATCTCATGACTATGCTAAAATCTATATGAATGACTTCACGGTCTATGGGAACACTTACGATGAATCCATCACCAAAACTATCAAGATAATGGCCTATTATTGAGTCATGAGAAGTGTTACAAGTTAATTCAATAAGGTATTGTACTAGGACACCATATATGTAATTATGGAATTAAGGTAGACCCTGCTAAAATAGAATTAATAAAGAACTTGCCTACACCAAAAAAATAATGTGATGTGAGAAATTTCTTATGACATGCTAGATATTACCATAGATTCATCAAAAAATAGTAAGATAACATCTCTATTGTTTTTTACTAAGAAAATATGCTATTTTTTATGTAATGATGCATGCCAAAAAGATTTTCAAACTCTTAAATACTTGTGATAACACACATGTTGAGAGGTCAAAATTGGAAGCTACACTTACACATTCATTCCGATGAATCTAACACATCACTTGGGATATTCCTTGAGAAAAATGATGGGTGATTCAACTACACTATATATTTCATCATCAATAACTTAGATAACATAACTGAACTACATAGTTATAGAGAAGGAATTTCTCCCAGTAGTATATGCTATAAACAAATTCTAATGCTACATTATTGATTATCTTGTTTTTGTTCATACTAATCATGTTACTATTAAATATTTTATAAACAAATTAGTAGTAATTGGTAGGATAATCAGATGGTTGTCATTACTATGGAAATTTGACATTATCATCATGAATAGGCATGGTAAAGATAACATAATTACATATTTTCTATTTAGATTACAATATGATGAAAATAGTCTATTAGTATATGACTCTTTTTCTGATGAACATCTATTTGCTTTGATTATTAATACTCCTTGGTTTTTAGATATTGATAACTATTTGGCTACAAGTTAGACTCCTCCACACTTTTCACAAAATGAAAAATGTAACTTGGTGGCCAAGAGCATCTCATATTCATGGATCTCTAGGTATCTCTTTGACACTGGGCCTAATTTAATCATGTGAAAGTGTGTGAGAGAGGATGATGTGTTTGATATCCTCCGTGCATGTCATGATGAACCTTGTGGGGGACTTTTTGCAACAAGGATAATAACATACAAGATACCATTGGTTACTATTGGCCCATTCTATATGGAGATTATTTTTTATATACTCTCTCATGTGATGAATGCCAATGTATAGGGAAACCTACATGTTCGGATGAGATTTCACTTTAGCCACAGTTGGTCTTGGATCCCTTTGAAAAATGGGGGATTTATTTCATTAGTCCAATAGATCCACCTTCTCAAGATAAGAAGTACATTTTGGTATGCATCGACTACCTCACTGAATGGGTAGAGGTCAGAGTTTTGGCTCATGCACAAGATAAAAAGGTAGCAAAAATCCTTTAGTAGGATATCTTCATAAGATATGGAGTTCTAAGAGAGATAGTCTTTGATCAAGTTCCACAATTCATGTCTGATTTAATTTCAGCCCTTGTATGAAAATATGAATTTATACATAATGAGTCTAATCTGTATCATCCACAATCTAATGGCAAGAAGAAGTCATAAATAGGGGCTTGGAGAACATCCTTACCAAAAAAATAGCTATACATCATCATAACTAGGCAAAACATCTTTTAGAGGTTGTACAAGCTTATAAGACCATGTGAAAGACAACCACAAGGTTCACACCCTATGAATTGGTGTATGGTAAGAAGGTTTTTCTTCCCATAGATTTTGAACTCAAAACTCTATGAACTAACCTATAACTTGGCATGGATTTGTTTGAATAATAAAGAGAAAGGATCATGTATCCAACTCTTTTTATGAACTAATAAGAGAAGATCTACAACATACAAATACAATTCAACAAAAAAGGATAAAATATCATGACAAGTTCATTAAAACACATAAGTTTTAGCCAGGTGATTTGGCATTATTTTTTATTCCAAAAAAAAAAAACCATAAATGGAAACTTTAGATCAGATGATTAGGCACTTATGATATAGAAAAGGTGTTACATAATGGAACAATCAAGCTATGCACTATTAATCTAGTTAGAATTTCTTTGATGATAAATGGTCACCATCTCAAGTTGTATAAGATTTTTTTTTCCAAAGAATAATTCATTCATAAGATCATAATGGAGGAAAGGCCTCACATAGACATGGAGCTCAACCACATACTAGATGACCACTATTGTCCAACTGTTGATCAACCCAATTTTTTTCTAAAGTATAGACGAAACACTTCAACCCCACTTCTCCAAGGTAATAACACCACATGTGGCATTTTTGGCCATAAAACCAACTTGTTTGTTGGTAAGAACTTCATAAAATGGGTTTGAATTGAAAACTAGCTTATTGGCCATTCAAGAGTAAATGTTAAAAATAATAATAATATCTAGGTGGAAAATTATCTTGTTGACCACCTAGTTAAGAAAAACAATAATAAAATCCATCTGATAAAGAGCACATACAACCTCATAGATGATACAAGTTTTGTTTTAGTTATCGAAAATAACTTTTAACTTGCAACAAATACAAATATAACTTGATGTGTTCTACAAGTATAATTTTAGTTGTTTCAAGCACCTCTATATTGACTTGCAACATCAATAGGAGTATTTTTATAAAGTTGGATCTTCATTCTCATTTTACATCCATTTTTTCATATCATATTATCTCATAAGGTGGAATGACTACAATATTCATTGTTATTTTGCTAATTTTTTTTGCATAGTTGTTACAGGTCCCCAAAATGAACCTATAACTACTACTACTTATTTATTTTTATAAAAATCCTCATTTCCAATAGAAACTTACAATCTTTTATCCCCAATTCATTAGTTATAAACACATGAATTCATTGTTTTTCCCTAAGATCATTCCATAATCTCATGATTTTTTTAGATTTGTCAGTTTAAAATTTGGGAATTCCTCTTAAAGTTGAAAATTCCCACTAAAAAAATTATCAAAGTATTGGTGAAGCATCAAATCCTTTCTTGATCACTACAAAGACAAATTCACCAAGAGAACTTTTTTGAGCTATCAACTATCCTACATTACTTCATTTGACACAATTGATGGCTTGTATCAAAATATTTCAAGGTGACACCTTCATCAATATGTAGTTGAGATATCATTGTTAAAACAATGCCTTAAACTAAGTAATTATGTTAGGCATTTTGAATAAGTATACTTTTATTAATATTTATTTTTATATCTATTTCTTATTCATATTCCATGAATACTTATGAGTTACTCCCTCAAATGTCATTATCCCATGACTGTTGTACCTTTTTGCACTCATGTCATTCCAATTATGTGTCTTTTCACCACACCCCACTTCATGTTCCCTATCATTACTTCCTAATGTACCCCATTATTACTTTGGATTCAAACTAAATTTACATCTTATCCTATTGGTTGAGTGTACTCCCTTTGTCATGTCTATTTCACATGAGGACAAGTGAACCAATAAATTTGGGTGGAGCAGGGATAATCAATGATATCTGACACATGTGATTATCCAAGGGCAAGTTGATTATCATTTCACATGTAGCATATCAATAAAAAGGAGGTACATAATAAATATGGAATGATTGCATCAACAAAGAACTAAAAAAACATTATATTTCATTATCATCCCTCCCAAAACTAACATTTTACTCCTTTATGTAGGGTATGTGATATTTTTTAACCTTACTGAAATGACAAAAGGATAGGGGTGTAACAAGTAATAACTAAGTAATATATACAAGGTAAAAATGGGGGGAGACATAAAGAAAGTGGAGTTGAACAATCATATAGTACTAAGTAACTATCTAAGGGTAGTAACTATTTTTGAAAATGTAGGATGGATGGTTTTTATTGAAAGACTCACAGGATATGACCTAAATGTAGTTAGGATTTTGCTCAAAACTTTTGAAATGATAGAGCTGATTTCAAGGGAATTGAAGTGGTTTTAACAGAGATGTTAATATTTGAAGCAACTAGCCAACCTACAATAGGAGAATAATGGATTGAGTTCCATTTAATCACTGACGCTAGAGAAAGGTTCACCAAATGAGGATAAATAATTAAATTTGGTGCCCAAGGTACACAAAGATTATATATCCTTCCTCTTTGACAACAAGTAGTAATTTTTATAACTAAATATTTCATTTATGAGGGTACATTATCTTTAGTGTAAACCCCTCATCTTAATCTCCTAAGTCACTTGAGACATAGACATAATGTGAATGTCTCAATTATTTCCTACTTTTCTTGAGAAGGATGGCTTGGGAATACCCAAAAGGAAAACCTACAAAATCAACTCACTATTGTCTGATTAAATTGATAGTAAGGAGAGATTTGTCTAGAAATAGGCTTGAAATCACTTGTGAAAACTTTGTTTTATTTCCTCATCTCAGACCACATGGTGGTGTTTGGCCTAGGGCACTTGAAATGGCTAGACCTGTAGCATCTCCTCCCATTATCAAAATGAATAATACCTTTGAGGCCTCATCGAGTAGACCTAGGAGACATTCCCACATATTGAGAGCTAAAGGATTAAGGGCATATAAATCTTATTCTAAGGAAATGAAATTTAACATCACTTCAAAAGAAGAAATTTTTAAAGAAGAGGTTTTGAATGTTAGTGAAGAAGAAACATGGGACAAGGAAGAAGACACTAATGAGGAAGAAACTAGTGGGAGCTTAGGGTCTGATGAAGAAATAAAGGAAGAGCCTATAACCAAATAGGAAATTTAAGAATAAAAATAAAGGCAAGATTTTGTGGTAGAAAAATAAAAATAATAAACCCCCATATCTCCTAGCCTAGAATTGAAATACCATGAAAAACTCTTGCTCATATACAAGGATCTGAAAGTAAGAAGTAGTGGATTAGACACTATCAGAAGTGGCAACTAAAGAGGAAGAAAGAGGAAATATAACTATTGATGGGTTTCTTATCACACCAACTTAGGTAGGATGGAATCTACCCAACCTCTCCTAAAAGGAGACAAAATCTCCCCAAGGTCTTTATTTGCCAGGACTTGTCTTGTAGGGTAACTTAATAGTTGATGTAAAACTATTCCATTTCAGAGGCATATTTGGAATAAACTTAGATAAATGATAAGTATGTGCATGTGGATCAGTTTCTCATACAATCAATAAAAAATATTTTTTCATGAAGACATAGCTGATTAACTAATTATTCATTGCATATATGGGTTTAACAATACATTAGCAACAATGACAAGATTTACACTCAAGATAAAGCTTCTAAAAATGGATTATAGCTTTCAGATCTATTCTACATACTCTAATAGATGTATAAAAAAAGAACAAAAGGTGAGGGTAAAGATTAAAATTTAAGCTTGTTTTGTAGTTAGAAAAATCTTGGTTCATTTAACTTAGATGAACTCTATGGAACCAATCTATTGCCTGGCCAATATACACACAACCATGAACAAAGATGGTGCAAGAGTCTGAGGTATTCAACTATGAATAAATATGGATAAAATCACCATATACATGTGTAGATATTGAACAATAGTCTTCATAACCTTTTAATAGATAGATATTTTCTTGAAAAATAGTGTTTGGATCCACCTTAATTAGTGGAATTATAGAAACTGCTTCATAATTGCATTGCCTACAAGAAAATATAACTAAGAAAATAAGAAATAGTAGAAAAAATGTTTGGTTGTCTACTTTATTCTATCACTAATAAACCAACCCCTAACTCTGTCTCATGATTGGCCTTATATAGACTTTGAATAGTCTCACCAATCATCAGGTGGTTGAAAATATTCAATGCATTACCCACCCACCCAGTGGTTGTAAGCATTAACTAATAGGCACCAAGGCACCAATTTTATGTGTGCTCATATTCAAGATAACAAATTTGTTGGTAGATGGACCCTTTTCGATAAATATTAGTAACATGAAAATATTGGACCGATGCATCATTTCAATTGACATATATTTAAGTTAAATTCCAATCTTTTTGATGGATTAATGTTGTATTAAATACAGGGGCAAAAGTTTTTATCTTCTAGTTGTGAACACTCCTCTTGAAAATTGATTATGCGCATGCATTCTTTGTCCTTTTGTGATCTTAGATTACTTGATCCTGATGTACATGCCACTTTTTAAATTAGCCCAATATCTATTTTACTTTGGAATCTATTTCCATGATCTATTTACACTAGGTGACAAGATATTTAGTGATTAATCAGATCTGATTGGAATCATATTCCAATTGCTAGATCTTGAAAGCTTAAGCGAGTAAAATGGGTGTCAATTTCAGCTTTTAATTTTATTTGTTGAGGCCCACATATATTCTTTGGAAAGGTCACTCTACATGTCCACTTGTTACTGTTTTGGAAAAGCCAACGTGTTCTTGATATGTAGAGATCCTGCTATGTGTCACTTCTCCATTCATTCATAGCTTGCTGAGGGTCTTGAATTTTATTTAGACTATGGTGTAATGATATATTGAAAAGTGGCAAGATCTCCCTCACCTTGAGCTTTGAATGTCCTCATTAATTATTTCATGTCTTGTATGCCTTGGTGATTCAAGATCATTCCACATGAAATCATCTCGGGAACTCACTTGGTATATTATCTATCATATTGATCTTGCTTGATTCAGAGGTACATAAAAGTGGGATGATGCCATCTGGCATCATCCCATTCACCTAGAAGGTCCAATGCCTACTCACTATATCTCAATCATCTTGAGGGCACAAAGAAGCAAGATCATGCCACATGATATGATCTCAGGCATCCAAAAGGTCTAAATCTTGGCCCTATTTCCAAAGTATTATGGAGAAATGAAGACCCAAACTATTGATAGGTGGTGGTGTCTCAATGAATCTGTACCTATAGATAAAAATAACTATTAGATTTTAAATAAATAGACTAGTTGTTAGAATTTGAATTCTATGAGAATCAACTAAGAATAAAGTCTAAAAAGAGAGGATGAAAATTTTGTAAATTTAAAAATCAAGAAGGGAATTTTCACTAAAGACACAATTGATGCATTTAAAAAATGAGTGATTAAATCTTTAAGATCAAATAACTCATAACACAGTCAATGTGATGCCCTATAAGGGATGAATTGGAGTTAGAATCAAAAGACTTAAGTAGATTCAAATAGTTAGGTCCAAAGGGAAAACTTTCTATTTTTGTGATAGTCTTTATAGGCTAGACGACCATCAAATTTAAGCTCATAAAATACTGATGTAGATGTAAACAATTTATCTAATTACAGTCAATGCCATGTGGAATCCATCACTCATTTAGGGCATGATTTAACATCTACTTGGGTTGATGACCTATATACTCTTGGTGAAATGAGATCTTGACACTTATCCATATCTCATGCATCTGGAACCTCACGAGAAACTCACAAACATATATACCACCCTAAGGGCTTAAAGAAATAAGATCATGACATGTAACATAATCTTAGGCATCCAATGGATTGATTATCATCAGGAAGGGCCAGAGAAATGGGATTACACCACGTGGTGTGATCTCACACATCCAAGAGGTCCAAGGCCTATTGAATAAATCTAAGGGGTTTAGGGGAGTGGGGATTTAGGATTGTGCCATGTGGCATTATCCTGAATATGCATAAAGTTTAGGCAAATATGACTAAGTCAAAAGAGGCATGGAAAAGTGAGTGAGTGACAAGTGGTATATTTTCACTTACCTTGAGACTCATGGGAAAGTTAGATGACTGTTGGCTCACAAGAAACCAAAAGAACCATTAGGCTTAAAATATGAATTCAAAATAAAATGACTAAGTCACAAAGAAAGGTAAAAGAAACAAGCCCACAAATAAATAATATTTTGCCTAACTTAAAGCCAAAATCAGTCCATTTTTGGTAAATCAACTAAATCAAAAAACATAAACACAAAGATCCAACCAATTAACCCTAAAATACTAAAAAAATGAAACCAATGATTCTAATAAAAGAATGCAAACACTCTGAAATAGTTATATAAATTGTAGAAATCTAAGGTAAAATGGTCTTAAAATGGGAACTTTAATGCCATTCAAAACATGATACAAAATAAACTAAAACTTATCAGATATAAAAAAGTTCAAAAATTTATATCAATACAAACCTAATTACCAATACATATCTAATTTCCAAAACTCTTCTAGACTTAAAGCATATAATGGACACTTTAAGTTCAGACCAAGTTCAAAGAGTAAAGCCAATTTAATATCAAACCTGAAACTTAGCAAGAATAAACCCAATTAGACCATGAATAAAAAAAGACCCAGACTTGATTATACTAGAAGACTAGACTCCAGAGTAAAAATAAGTTCCATAATTTTAGTGATAAAATTACAGTGTGTTATGTAATAAATAACAAATGGTGACTCTATTGGAAAATACTCTTGAGTATTTTGAATCAAAGAACCCAAAATCTTTAGTTAAAATAGTGTACATAACATGAACAAATAAAAGAAGGGAGAAGATGGGAGTAACTAAGTGACCCAATCAGGTATACTCATTAACCTGGTGTGTGAAAAATTAGTTAATTTATCAATTCATAGGATCTACAAGGATTAATATATGGTTCCAACCATTAGTATAGTGAGTCCTACCTTGAAGACATTTGCCTAGACACTATTCCACTTTCAGCTAGGCATCTATAGCCTTGATAGAGTTTCCTTTGATCCCACTCAAGACCTTGCTCCATTGTCATCCATGTGTCCATATCCTCGATAGAGGTTTCCTAAATTACCCAAGACTGAGTTTTTCTAAATTTGATTTTCTTTTATGTTTTCTTTTTCTTTTATGTTTTCTTTTTCTTTTATTTTATTTTATGCCTGAGTTCAAGTTTAGGGATTACCATGGTAAATGAAAGGTAGAACTATAAAAATTTTACCCTGGGTTTTTACCATAATAGGTTCACCCAAAAAAATTTAGAAACCTTTTAAGATGTAAAATTTGTGCTTGATTTCAAGTGGATATCAATAACCAACTAGTTTTACCCAAAATTATACAAACACTAACAAGTGCAGTACCTAAACAACAGTCTTAACCTTCAGGACTAACTCAATGATAGAATCTAAGGTCACAAAACAACTTAGGAAGCACCTTCACATAAATTTCATTTATGTTACCTATTTTCAAGATTTTTACTTCATCACTTTTCATTAATGTGAAACCATAACATAAAAATAGTTGGAAACAGATCGAATAAGGAAAATAGAAAGACAAATAAGAAAGAAAAACTTAAACTAAACAATAAAAATGGAAAAGTAAAAAAATTAAATAAGGAAAGCAAAAGGAAGCAAAACTTAAATATTTACAAGATCATTCCAAGTTATCTCAAACTTGGAAGTAGGGGTTGAAGAGATGGATTTTGACAAGTGACAAGGTCTCCTCACTAGTTAGACACCTGAAATAGAACATAATTATGTTCAAGATTTTGATAAGTTTGTTAGGAATCTTACCAAGGGAAGACATGCACTTGCATTCATGTTAAAAAATTGTATCCCAAATAACCTTATTAACAATATTTTCATTCAAGTTAATCAAATTTTTGTTATAAAACTTAGATATGTACTTACATTATATTAACATGAAACACCTAGGATAGAGTTTAGGAAATACCTCTACCCAAAAATTTAAATTTTGGCGAGGGGATAAGGATGGGCATCAATGCATACTAGAGTAACTTGTATACCAAACTTGGTAGAGATGTTTTCTTTGTGACAACCTAGTGGTGAATCCACTATTGGCTGTTCTTCAACTAATACAGGCACTTTGGTAGTATCCATAGTATTATTTGTTGTCATATAGAATATGTGGACTTGGTTCTTCCCAATTCAAGTACTTTTTGTCTTTATCATCAGTAATTGAAATGTTTGGAGAGTTATATTAGATAATGTCATTTTCAAGTTTAACTCTCATTAACTTCACTCATTCACTTAGGCCACTATATTAATAATTATTCATGTCAAACTTGATTGTGTCTATTGCTGAGATAATTTCATGGGTGATGCAATCTCATTGTATAGGTTACTTCAAAGATTCCAAGTCTTCAATCTTCAAATGCAAGGACAACCACTTGACTCTCTTCTACTTCTTCCATCTCTAATGAAGGGATGGGTGTCAATTGGCTACCACCAAGTTTTTGATATTATGGAGCTAGCTTGTCAAATGTGAGAGTAACAATATATGACATGGGTATTTTAGATGCATAACATACATCTTCTTCATCTATCTACTCCAAATCTTGTATTTCATCTTCAATTTGATTGCAAGAAATTTTTTATTTTCCCACTTGTTCACACAACTCTTTGTTACTTGAATCTTCATATGGGAACTTGTTAGATATGAATTATATCTCTTCATTATCATAATCATCCTCCTCACTACTCTAAGGGACTAAATTTTACCTTTTTAATGGGACATTCTTAGTCAACATGACTACTTCAACATCCATCTCATTTTTGTATCCATAGATTCCAAGTTATGAACATAAAAAAGTAGTCTCATAAGTCATCCCTTGCATTATTTTTGTAGAACCTCCTACAATAAATGACATTTGATCATTAAAGGCATTAAAAGACACTTGATTATTAACACAAGGAAAAACAACTTGTTCATCAAGAGTTGAAAAATCATGATCACTTGAATTAAAATCAATAACAAGGTTTCATTTTATCATAGGGAGGTCTGGTTGGACATATGATTGAGGCAAGGTTTGATTATAGGGCACACATTGGTCCACAAAATAACATATAGGAAGATAAATATGAGTATTTTAGGTGTGAACACCTAGTTGTTATGATGAGTATAGATGCCAAGGATGTGAGTGAATATGGGTTCCTTCAAATAAGCATAGCAGTTAGGGCATCAAATGTTCTCAAATAAACTTTAATATCCACCACCTTTGTTTGTAGCAAAGGGTTTTTCAACCACCTATACAACTAATGAAAATGACTATTGAATGAACTTATAGGATTAGTAGGCTCCCTACAAGCTATATCAAACTAGTAATACAAGTCATTAGGGTCAATAGGCACACTAAAATGGTTGAAAAATAGATTTTCAAATTTAATCTATGAAGTGATGCATTTGTTTGGTAGACATATGTACCATTGGTAAGCATCTTCATTTAGGGAATAAAGAAACAGATGGAAAGTAACATTTTCATGTTGGATCTAGTTTCAAATGATAGCCTCTTTAAATTCTTGAATGTTCTTTTCAATAGTTTAAATCCCATCATGGGTATATTTTAAACATAATGTATCAAGATTCTTAGGTAATTCATGAGCAAGCCCTGGAATGTTCATAGGATGGAAACTTCCACCCATCCAAGCTAAGGCCATAGGTGGTTTCAAAGGTAAGTAATAAGATCAAAATAAAAAATAAACATTAGATAGTATCCTATTCAAGCTTCCTTCTTTTACCAAGCTATTGGTGTGTTGTTTAAGCACACAACAAAGTATGGAAAACATAACCACAAGACTAAAACTAGTCTTAAATCTAAATAAACATTCTAGATCAGGTCTTAATTATAACACTAATATATTGATGGGGTGTTTAGGACACCAACTTAATTAGGATGGAATCCACCTAGCTTCTCTTGAAATGAGACAAAACCTCCTCAATGTCTTTGTTTTTCAGGTCTTGGCTTGTAGGGTAACTTAGTAGTTGATGTTAAACCATTCCATTTCAAGTGACATGTTTAGAATAAACTTAGATAAATGATAAGTATGGTCTTTTGGACCAGTTTCTCATACAATCATAAAAAATGAATTTGTCTTAAAGATATAATTAATTTAATAATTATTCATTGCATACATGGGTTCAAAAATACATTTAAAAAAATGACAATATTTTCACTCAAGATAAAGCTTATAAACATATGTATTAAAAAAGAGAAAAAGGTGAGGGTAAAGAAGAAAATGTAACCTTATTTTGTAGCTAGAATAATTCTGATTCATTTAATTTAGATGAACTCCATGGAACTAATTTGTCACATGGAATATACACACAACCATGAAAGAAGATGGTGTAAAAGTTTGAGGTATTCAACTATGAATAAATATGGACAAAATCTCCATATACATGCATAGATGTTGAACAATAATATTCACAACCTTTCAATAAATAGATATTTACTTCAAAACTAGTGTTTGGATCCACCTTAAATAAGGGAATTACATAAAATGCTTCCCAAAAACATTATCTACAAGAAAATCTAACTAAAAAAACAAAAAATAATAGAAACACGTCTGGTTGTCTACTCTTTTCTAACATTGATCAACCAAACCTAACTCAATATCATGGCTAGCCTTATATATATTTTTAGTAGTCTCACCCACCCACTATGTGGTTGAAAATATTCAATGCATTACCCACCACCAAGTGGTTACAAGAATTAACTAATAGGCACCAATTTAATGTGTGCTCATCTTCAAGATAATATCTCTATTGATGGATGGACCATTTTCCATAAATATTAGTAGATGTATCATTTAAACTGGCACACATTCAATTTGAAGTCCACTTATTTTGATGGATTATTATTGTATTAAATGTAAGGACACAAGTTTTTATCTTCCATTTGTGAACGCTCCTCTTAAAAATTGACTGTGTGCATGTATTCTTTATCTTTTCATGATCTTAGCTTACTTGATCCTAATGTGCATGCCATTGTCTAACTTAGCCTAGTATCTAATTTACTTTGGAATTTATTTCCATGATCTATTTACACTAAGAAACAAGATATTTAGTGATTAATCTTATCCGATTAGACTCAGTCCAATTTTTGGACCTTGATGACATAGCGGGTAAAATAGGCATCAATTATAGATTTTGAGTATGTTCATGGAGTCCCACGAATATTCTTTGAAAAGGTTATTCTACGTGTCCAATTGTCATTTATTTGGGAAATACATGTTCTTGATATTTAGGGATCCTACTATATGTCATTTCTCCATTAATTTATATCTTTTTTAGGGTCTTGAATTTTCTTTAGACTATGGTGTAGTGATATCTTGACAAATGGTAAGATCTTGTTGACCTAGAGCTCTGAAGGTCCTTATTCATTGTTTCATGCCTTTTCTACCCTAGAGTACCAAGATTATGTTATGTGGCATTATCTTGGGATCTCACTTGGTCTATGCTCTATCATACTACTCCTACTTGATTTGGAGGCATGGAGAAACAGTATGATGTCATGTGGAATCATCTCATTCACTTGGAAGGTCCACTTCCTGCTCACTCTATCCTGATCATCCCAAAGCCCTGAAGAAGTGAGATCATGGCACATGGTATGATCTTGAGCATTTAGAGGGTTGAAGTCCTATCCCTATGTCCAAAGTGTTCCAAATAAATTAAGATCCATAATATCCATAGGTGGTGTCATCTCAGTGAATCTAGACCTACAGATATAAAATAATAATTAGACATTAAATAAATGGAATATCTGTTAGACTTTAAATTTTATAAAAATCAACTAAGAGTAAAGTTTGAAAAGAGAGGATAAAAAGTTTTAAAATTTAACAATTAAGAAGGGGATTTTCACCAAAGACACAATTGTTCCATTTAAGAGATGAATGATTAAATATTTAAGATCAAACAACTCATTACACAATCAATTTTATGCCATTTAAGGGATGAATTGGAGTTAAAACTAAAATAATTAAGTGGATTCAAATAATTAGATCCAAAGGGAAAAGCATGTTAGTTCCATGATAGTTTTTACAAATAAGATGAATGTCAAATTTAAGCTCATGAAATGCTGATGTGGATGTCAGTGCTCTATCTAGTTGGTAGTCGATAGCACATGGAATCTACTCACTCATTCAGGGCATGATTTGGTGTGTACTTAGGTTGATGACTCGTATACTCTTAATGAAATGAGATATTAACACTTGTCCAAATCTCATTCATCGGGGGCCTAACAAGAGACTCACAAGCATAAGGACCTCCCTAGGGGCCCAAAGAAATGGGATTGTGCCATGCGATAGGATCTCAGGTATTTAGGGGTTTGGATATCATCAATAAGTATACAAATTACCCTAAGGAACCAAAAAAATGGGATCATGCCACATAGTATGATATTATGCATATAATAGGCCCAAGGCCTATTGAATAAACTACGGTATTTTAGGGGGTTGGGGATGTAGAGATACTAGGTACTCAAAAAGTTTAGGTAAAAATGGCTAAGTCAAAAGAGGCCCAGGAAAGTGAGTGAGCGATAAGTGGCAGCTCCTTACTTCCCTGAGGACTCATAGGAAAGTTAGATGACTATTGGTTCATGGGAAACCAAAATAATTATTAGCCTTAAAATATGAATTTGAAATAAAATGGTTAGGTTTGAAAGAAAGGTAAAAGAAATGAGCCCACAAATAAATAATATTTTCCCTAACTTAAAGCCAAAATTAGTCCATTTTTGGTAAAGTGACTAAATCCAAGAACAGAAACACACAAAGATCCAACCAATATTGTAAAAATGGACCAAAAAATGCTAAGAAATTATGTAAACACTTTGAAATAATTAGATAATATGTATAAATTTGAGGAAAAATGGTCTGAAAATGGGAACTTTAATGTTGTTCAAAATATGATGCAAAATAGACCAAGACTTATCTCATATAAACAAGTTCAAAAAGTTATATCAATACAAATATAATTGCCAAAACTCTTCTAGATGAGAATCATACAATGGACACTTTAAGTTTAGACCAATTTCAAAGAGTATATCCAACATAATATCAAACTTGTAACTTATCAAGAATCTTCCCAATCAGACCATGAATAAAAAGAGACCCAAACTTGATTAGACTGGAAGCCCAGACTCTAGAGAAAAAAATAAGTTTCATGATTTTAGTGATGAAATTAGGGCATGTTATGAAAGCAAAAATAATACCTTGTAGTAATTTAACCACAATAACATGCAACAATTGAACCATAATATCCTGATGCAAATGAACAATAAAAACTTGTAACAAATGAACCTCATACCTCTATAGTAATTATTATTGAAGAACCTGTATCTAATATACCTAAATAACTTGCATCCATTATTCTTGAGGAATTTGCATCTTTTAGTTCATAAATGAATCAAAAGCCTCTACTACACAACTAGTTGTTCCAAAAGGACCTAATAATACCCATGCATGTTATGTTTCTAGGAAAGGACACCAATATGTTATTAAGGCATTTAAATTAAGCTAATTCATGGCCTATAAGGGTCAAAAATAATTATCCACCTATTAATAAAATAAAACAATGCTTTTAAATAATAATTGGTAGAAAAAGTTAAATAATTAAAGAAGAAAGGAAAGGCTATTGTTGGTTTTGATTCTTTTGTTCATAGGGTCTATGAATTATCCATGAAAATGTTACAATATAGACCCCCTCCTAGGGTATATGCCCTGTACCTCCAAAAGAAATGGATTCAATTTAAAATATGTAGATTTATTTCTTATAAGAAGGATTTTATAGGGTTACCTTTTAATTTTTTCAATGAGTATCTTAGTGGTATTGATGAATATAAGGGTTTGATATGTGATTTTTATCATCATGAATTTTTGGTAACATTTGAAAAAGAGTGGAATCCAAATATCATAGTAGGATATGCGGAACTAGGTCCTTTTGTCAATACCTCAAGAATGAATTGAGAAGAGGGTAGGAAATAGAGGCATATTATATAGTAGAGACATCCACTCTATTGAGCCTCAGGTCAGAGTTCTTCATTGTTAAAATCATCAAACAATGAGACAACCTCATCCAACATTCTCATTTCAATTCTCTAGTTCATATTTATATAAAAGAGATTATCAAACATTTCATTTCCATATTTAATAATATTTTTAAAGAGTCCTTGGTTGCATGCAAGGTAAAGTGGTAAAATTTGACCTTTCACTTGTGGCAGAGAGCCATATTTTGTCTATAACTTCAAAGCTGCCAACAAGAGATCTATTAAGTTTATGGAATATTTGAAGGTAGGTATGGTTGGATGGATGGATCGGGTTTAGATTCATAATTCTTATATTATGGTTTCGTATTATCATATAGACTGTAATAGAGCCAATAAATAAATAAGAAGCGAATAGGAAATGGGAGTTTTAAAATTAGACCAAATGTTATCTTCCTTAACAGACAATGGGGGATGAAATCCCCTATGACTTCATAAATATATGTGCCTACATCATGTTTTATTCTTATTTTGAACCTTCCTAGTCTAATTTTGTTTACAAAAGAGACATACAAAACCTTAAGTTGAGGGGTGTGATGAGACCTAAAAATGGTATCATCTATGTATATAATCCATTCCCAAAAGGTTCCCCTTTTTATCACATTTTCCATCTTTAAGACTCATAATATACTAGTGTGCATACATAAAATATATTTCTAATTAATCTTGAGTTTAATATTATATTTATAAATTTCATAATGTAGTTTAATGGTTTTATAATGGTTTACTATTTTCAGGGCTAAAGTGGAATAGAAAACATATTTGTTTTCTATGTTCAGCAACCTACAACCATTTTGGTAGATAAATGCATAGACATCAGCTGCCTAGACCTTGAAGGCACAAAACACATACAATAAACAAGAACCACTTATAAAAACTATCCAGGGGCACCTGCAATAATTAATTGGGACCACCCACAACTACTACTATAGGTGCATATTTTCCAAAACCTCACATAATCTCCAATTGTCATCTCCAAACTATTTTAAAACTCATCGAATGAACTCAAATAGTCATAAAATATGACAAGAAGTTGTTATAACTATATGATGACTTCATTGGACCATGTATTTATTTTTTATGATTATACATTCATTTAGTTTTAGCCATTGTAACATCTTTTTTGTCTTTATTTGATTTCTATAACATTATGAGATCTTACGACTGTAACCTATTATGACTTTGTTTATATAATAATCACCTACCTCCCCTGTATAATGAGATGAGTTGTAGGAAATAACTAGAGTAGAAAAGATAAAGAGTGAGTAAGAATTAAATAGAATTGTTATGATTCATTGTAATTTTTTATAGTAAGCATTTTATTTCTACAAAGTTGATCAATGTATGTTACCCCCTTAACCTATAGTGTGTTTATTGATATGTGTGGCTGACTTGTGGCTTATAAAACTTCATATTATCTTGTTGCATTTATTAAAGTTATTAGTATGGTAAACCTATAGAATAACCATGGCTAAGTAGAGTATATATAAGAGGCAGTGGTTAGTTTTTCATCATCATATTGTGAATTTCGTTCTTATTGCATTATTGTGGAGATTGCCCCCTCAAAGTGGCTCAGTCATAATATTCAAGTATTCTACCCTTTCATAAATTTTTGTTATGGATATGTTTATTCTATTATTAATTATATGATATATAATTCTATTATTGTGAATTATCTAAGTAATTTCATTACAAGTGGGATGAGAGCTTCGATTTGGGTAAGTTTTTGTGATGCAATTTTTTTGGATCTTGTGTCTTGAAGACTAGAAGGCTGAAAAAACATAAATTGTGATCTGGGATGAATTGAATTTTTCTATCAGCATAGTTTTATTCGTGAGGTTTTTTAACATAAAATAAAAAAATACGAGTAAAAAAAAGTCAAGATTTTTTTACCTTGTGTGAATTAGTAGTCATTAGATTCATCTCTATGAGATGATCTCAACAATATATTTTATTGGTAGACTTTTTTGGGCCAACTATTTTCACCCTTGAACACATTAGCATTCTTGGATTCGTTTTGTGAGATGTTCACAAGGGTGTATTCCATTGATACATTTTTTGGGGTTGGAACCCTCCTAGGTTTTGTGCATGGATGGTCCAAACACTCATGGACATGGGAAAGGGAAAGAAACTCCGAAAAATCCTCACAAGGAGGACATGGAGTCTAAAATCTCCGATCTATGTATTTAAGAGGTAGTTTAACAACTTAAGTTAGAGTTGCAGGGAATGGTGAAAAAATATGATTTTGATAGGTTAAAGGGGACATCATGATCTAGACAATGATTCAAAGGACAATTCAGGTAATGGGTCCACCCCAATTGATGGCGAAACTTCCAGGAGCCATAACTTTTGCACCGTAGCTCCAATTGACTCACCGTTTGAACCGTTGGAAAGCTAATAATGAGGGGGAAGTCATGAGATGGCATTGAGCTTTGCTCAATGAAGTTTGACCCCATACAACCCAATAGTGTTAGAAATATTGTCATTGATATCAAAGATTTAACATTATTGGTGATAAAGGCCCCATTGCATTTAATGTTGTTGGTAATAAATATATCTTGGCTAATATGAGTTAATATTTATTTAATATTAATGAATATATTTTTGGTTGCATATGAGACAAAAAAAGGGCCCATGGAGAAGTCGAAGAGCCATGGGGTAAAGACAAAAGAAGGATGGGACGCATTTTCCCATGAAGACTCATCTTGGGGAATACCAAGAGTCACCAAGTGAAGACAAAAGAGTAAAAGCACAATTTCTCATGAAGGGACACTTTGAGAAATATGAAGAGTCACCAAAGATAAGGACAAAAGTGGGAAAGATGTTTTTGGTCATGAAGGGTCACTACATGACTTTTCAAATGCTTGGATATGAAGGGTCATCCAAGATTGGCACCATTTTCTATGAGGATTGAAGGGTCACAAAGGGGGAAGGCCAAAGGTCATTTGGAAAGCTATAAATAGAGGCTTGAGTAGCCATTTGTAATGTGGAAGTGAGAGGTTGATTTGTTATTGTAATATCTAGATTAGAAGAGCAATTGTGAGAGATGAATATGATTTGTATTTGTTATATCTAGCTTAGAAGAGCAAAGGTGAGAGAGAGGAAGGAGATGTTGTATTGATCTATCATTTGTTGAGATAACAACATTGAGAGATAAGTGTGTGGTATACACAAAGGGGTTGGTGCTCCTGTGGGTTAGTGCTCACAAATTGTTGCTCCTATGGGTTGGTGCTCATGAATTGTTGCTGGGTTGGTGCTCGGCAAAGGGGTTGATGCTCCTGTGGGTTGGTGCTCACGAATAGGTGCTGGGTTGGTGCTCGGCAAAGGGGTTTGAAGCTCTTATGGGTTGGTGCTCACAAATTGTAGCTGAGGTTTGTACTTGGAAAGGGGTATGGTGCTCTTGTGGGTTTATTCTCACGAATATATTTGACATTGATTCTTCGTGGTTTTTCCCACATTGGGTTTCCACGTTATATCTGGTGTCTCTCTCTATCTTGTGTGATGTTTATTGTTTGAGTTTTATTGCGTATCTTGAATGTTTGATTAAGTGGAATTTGATAAAGAGAAAGTTTTATAAGATATATAATATACTGATTCACCCCCTCCCCTCTCATTATATTCTGTGCTTAACAATTGGTATCAGAGTAGGTTCCTTTTTGAAAAGTTTTATAGCTTGAAGGTAGTTCGGGAAAGCACGATGGCTAGGTCACAAGAAGGATTTTCTACAAATAAGGAACCTTTGTTTGATGGGATGAATTATGCTTTTTGGAGCATGAGAATGAAGGTTTATTTGATGGCCCTTGGATTCGACATATAGAAATCAGTGGTGGAGGAATATGAAGAGCCACAGACATCTACAATTACTCCAATAGAAAAGAAGGCAAGTGAATGTAATGCTAAAGCTTTAAATGCTATTTTATGTGGTTTATGTGAATCTGAATTTGTTAAAGTTATGCAATGTAAATCTACTCATGAAACTTGGATAAAACTTGTGAATATTTACAAAGGTGATGGAAAGGTTCAGCAAGCTAAGTTGCAGACTTTTAGAAGGCAGTTTGAAAGTTTGAAGATGGAAGAAGAAGAAGATATAACAAGTTATCTTTTGTGGGTTGATCAAGTCGTAAATTAGATTCAAGGTCTTGGAGAAACATTGGATGAGTCAATGGTGGTGCAAAAGGTTTTGAGATCTCTACCAATGAGATATGATGTAAAGGTTTCGGCAATTGAGGAGATGAAGAATTTAGCCAAGCTAGAGATGGATGAGCTTCATGGTATTCTCATGGCATATGAGATGTGGACAGAATAAAATAAAATCTCAAAGAGAGAAGTGGCTTTCAAGACATCAAAGAAGGAGAAAGCTAAGATTCTAGAATCAAGTGATAGTTCCAGTGATGATGAAGATGACAACGAAGCACTTTTCATTCGCAGGCCGAAAAGAGGAATAGGTAAATATCAAGGAAAATTACCTTTAAATGTTTTAATTGTGGAAAAATTGAACATTTTTCAGCTAGATGCCCAGATAAGGTTAATGATGAAGAAGAAGAAAAGCCTACAAACAAGAAGAATTTCAAAGGCAAATCTAAGAAGGGATTTGAGAAGAAGAGCCTGTATTCTAAAGATCCTAGCTCAGGTGAAGATAGTGGAGTCAGCGATTCAGAAGAAGAGATTCTATTCATGGCCATACATGATAATCAAGAAGAAGAGGAGGAAGCTAAAGTAGATATGGAAGGAGAACTCAATTGTGCCCTAGAAGAGTTAGAAGCTGTTCAGAAGAAGAATCAAAGATTAAAGCGCCAGATCGAGAAAAATGAACAAGAGTCAAAGGAAATGATTGAAGATCTACAAGCACACTTTGAAGAAGCCAAGAAGAATGAACAAGATCTCATAGCATAGTTGGAAATAGAAAGAAAAGATTATGAAAGGTATGTTATTGAAATTGCCTCTTTAAAAGAAGATATTAAGAAAGCAGTCAGTGATAAAGTAATCAGTGATTCGAAATTTGAAGATAACACTAACATGCTGAATAAGATATTGGAAAGTCAAAAAACATATTTAGATAAGACAGGGATCAGTTTTGAAAAGAAAAAGAGCTATGCTGAAGCTCTTACACAAGAGGAAAAAAAAGGGGAGAAGTGAAGAATACAGAGGACATTCCAAATAGAGAAGGCTGGAAAGAACAAAGCTACAAAAGGCAATCAGGTCAGAGATATACAGTCAGGTCTTATTTTTATGGCTATTATTTTTATTGTAATGGATATGGTCACAAGAAATTAAAACGTATAAAAAGAGATAACAATTTTAAAAATAAGGAGAAGGAAAGTCAAGTAGAGTCAAGCAGAAGCCACAACTCTTTTGCTCCTCTATCAAGCTTTGGATGAAGAGACCATAGTATGCTACAAGTGCAACAACTTCGAACACATAGCTTGGTATTGCAGAAGTGTGTTCAATTCAGTCAAGAAGGATCAGAGTTTTAAAGCTCCATTCATCAAGAAGAAGAATCAGAGTGTCAAAGATCCATTCATCAGGAAGAAGGTTCAGACATGTTCATGGTAGAAGAAACAATCTGAAGATTCAATGATGGTTCAGACAACACTGCATGTAAGAGGTAAAGATCAGCCATGGTTAATTGATAGCAGATGTTCGAGGCATATGATATAAGATAAAATCAAATTCATATCTCTAAAGAAGATCAATGGTGGTACAGTGAGGTTCGGAGATAAAACCACTGCCAAGATAGCTAGAAAAGGTACTTTGAGTTTGGATTATGGTAGAACTAAGACTAAAAATGTTTTGTATGTAAAAGGTCTTAAGCATAATCTGTTGAGTGTTAGTCAAATTTGTGATCAAGGATACACATTAAGGTTTCATGCTAAAGGTTGTGAGATTAGAAGAAAAGATTCAAATGAGTTGGTTGCAGATGCTCAAAGGATAGGGAAAAATGTATATGTTTTGTCAGATATCTTCTCAAAGGCACGATCAAAGGATACATTCAAAGATCGGCGAGAGGAGTTGGGAGTAATTTATATTAATTCCTACCATTGATGTTTAGCATCAAGTGAGGGGGAGCTAAGTGTTAGCTCCAAGTAGGCCCTTTTCCATTGATGTCAAAGGGGGAGAATAATAGGTATAGGTAAAGGTGAAAAAAATAGGTACAGGAAACAGGTACAAGTTGCTACAGTAAGGGGGAGTTACTGTATGTTTTCAGATGATGGTATGTGTAGGTGACAAGATGTGGCAGTTTCAAGATTGAGGTTGCCATCAATGACAAAAGGGGAGATTGTTGGAAATATTGTCATTGATGTCAAAGGTTTAACATTATTGGTGATAAAGGCCCCATTGCATTTAATGTTATTGGTAATAAATATATCTTGGCTAATATGAGTTAATATTTATTTAATATTAACGAATATATTTTTGGTTGCATATGAGACAAAAGAAGGGCCCATGGAGAAGTCGAAGAGCCATGGGGTAAAGACAAAAGAAGGATGGGACGCATTTTCCCATGAAGACTCATCTTGGGGAATACCAAGAGTCACCAAGTGAAGACAAAAGAGTAAAAGCACAATTTCTCATGAAGGGACACTTTGAGAAATATGAAGAGTCACCAAAGATAAGGACAAAAGTGGGAAAGATGTTTTTGGTCATGAAGGGTCACTACATGACTTTTCAAATGCTTGGATATGAAGGTTCATCCAAGATTGGCACCATTTTCTATGAGGATTGAAGGGTCACAAAGGGGGAAGGCCAAAGGTCATTTGGAAAGCTATAAATAAAGGCTTGAGTAGCCATTTGTAATGTGGAAGTGAGAGGTTGATTTGTTATTGTAATATCTAGATTAGAAGAGCAATTGTGAGAGATGAATATGATTTGTATTTGTTATATCTAGCTTAGAAGAGCAAAGGTGAGAGAGAGGAAGGAGATGTATTGATCTATCATTTGTTGAGATAACAACATTAAGAGATAGGTGTGTGGTATACACAAAGGGGTTGGTGCTCCTGTGGGTTAGTGCTCACGAATTGTTGTTGGGTTGGTACTCGGCAAAGGGGCTGATGCTCCTGTGGGTTGGTGCTCACGAATAGGTGCTGGGTTGGTGCTCGGCAAAGGGGTTTGAAGCTCCTGTGGGTTGGTGCTCATTAATTTTAGCTAAGGTTTGTACTTGGCAAAGGGGTATGGTGCTCCTATGGGTTTGTTCTCATGAATATATTTGAGATTGATTCTCTGTGGTTTTTCACACATTGGGTTTCCACATTATATCTAGTGTCTCTCTCTATCTTGTGTGATGTTTATTGTTTGAGTTTTATTGCATATCTTGAATGTTTGATTAAGTGGAATTTGATAAAGGGAAAGTTTTATAAGATATATAATATACTGATTCACCCCCCCCTCAGTATATTTCATGCTTAAAAAATGAAAGTGTCCCGAATTTCAATTTTAGTAGTGCAGTCTAAAAATAGTAAGTTTCTAAAAATAATAATTTTTCGTGTTCTGTATTGTTGTAAATCATGGAAGTCAAACCAATTCATCTCCCTCGAGATTGGTGACCTTCCACATCCTCCCCACACCTTCAAAACATGTATAAATGAAGATGTAACTCGAAATAGAAATGAGACATCTCTTCTTAGAGATAAGCATATGTTTAGGTCTGCAAATTTGATCAATAAAACATCTCTTATCAGAGATAGCATTATTTAAATTGTTTTGTTCTTGTTTCTTGAATTATCTTTCAACCAAATCTTTCGAGTTTTGGATCACATCATGGGGTTGAGATGGGCCCTGAATGGCATGATGGATCAATAGTAAAAAATGACTAGGTAATTGGCCAAATTATCATTTCAACTACTACAAAATAACCCTCCACCACTTTAGTTTAGTTGTCCCCCTCCAAACAATCTCAACACCAATCCTGGTCCCAATCTAATGTTGCCAAAAGTGGACCTGCATAAGTTTTAAGGTAATGATCCACTCACTTGGATCACTCAACTTAAAAAAATATTTGATTTACATTAGACTCCATGTTCATAAAAAGTGGTCATGACCTCTTTGTATCTGAAACCTGAGCCATTCATTTGGTATTGTTGGTCATGTGCTTCAAAGAAAAAAAAGGATGTCCCAATTACATGGTCAATATTTTATGAGGATTTATAGCTCCACTATCACAATAATGTCTCTAAAAACTACTTTAGTCATCTAGCCAAGTTGTGCTAGACCAGGACTATAAAGGATTACATTCATGAAATTTAAAATCTCTCCTTATATGTGGCAGGCATCACTGAAGAAAATTTGACTAGCCTATTTTTTGGGTGGCCTCAAAGAAGCATCCACTTAGAGGTGCACATGTTTCATCTAAGTAATTTATCTGAAGCCATACCAAGGGCATGCATGGATGAGGAAAAATAAATGATCAAATGAAGACCTTTTATTAATGTGCATGAACACACCTTCCCAGTACCATTATTTCCATAGCCTACCATATTGACACCTCAACAATTTGAATAAAAATGTGCAAAAGGTTTATGGTTTAGATGCAATAGCAAATAGAGAAAAGGACATCGGTGTGATGAAATAATTTTTTTTACATTGAAGGTAATGATGAAGAAGAAGAAGATGACGAGGATCTAGGGGAAGGCTTGGAAGAATCTGAGGATGACTCTGAATATTCTCAACCTACTATTTCCTGTCATGCACTTTTAGGCATTACTATTCATCAAACTCTCAAAGTGGTGGGTTTCATAAAGAAATAAAAGGTGATTGTATTAAATGAATCTAGGAGTACACATAACTTAATCGATAGTAATTTAGCTACTCATTTGAACTATTTCAATTAGCTAACTCCATAATTTCATGTCATGATTATAGATGGTGGTACAATCAATTATTTTGGAAAATGCCATAGCATTAAGCTTGCTATGGAAGACTAATTTTTAGATTCCCTTATGTTTGTTATTCCTATGTGAAGAGCTAACATTATTTTGGGAGTGCAGTGGCTCACCACTTTTGGCACCATTGAGATGAATTTATAGGAACCATTCATGAGGTTCCATTCAGAAGGTAGGACCTTTAAACTGCATGGGTTACACACTAAATCTTTACAACTAGTTAGTTCCTATCAAATGATGAATATTATTAGAAAAGGTCCATAAATATTTATGGCAGACTTATTTTCCATAGAAATTAACCAACCAAGGAGTCTACACATCTTGATTTACAAAGGGTATTGGATGCCCATTCTATTATTTTTGGTGACCTACCAAAATGACTTTATCTATTCATGCACATGATCATACCATTAGGTTCATTCAAATAAGTACACCACCTAACATCAGACCCTATAGGTATCCCTATGCCTAGAAGAGTGAAATTAAAAAGATGGTACATGAGATGTTGGAGGCAAGAATCATCTAACATAGTCTATGTGAATATTCATTCCCAAGGGTCATGGTGCAAAGTAAGGATTACAGTTGGAGGATGTGCCTAGACTATAGAGAACTCAACAAGTACACCATAAAAGATAAGCTTCATATTCCAATAATTGATGATTTTCTAGATGAATTGCATGGTGAAGTTTATTTTACCAAGTTAGACCTTCACTATGGGTATCATCAGATTTGCATCTGTGATAAGGACATACATAAAACAACTTTCATAACTCATGAAGGCCATTATGAATATATGGTTATGCCTTTTGGCCTCCCAAATACACCATCTACATTTTAGAGTTTGATGAATACTATTTTTAGGCCATTTTTGAGAAAGTTTATATTAGCATTTTTTGATGATATCCTCATATTTAATAAAAATTGGGAAGACCATTTGAAGCATGGGAAACAGATACTTTTGTTGTCCCCAAAAATAGCTTTCTCATTTTTTGGACAACATATGAATTATTTTGGTCCTGCATGACCAAAATTGTCTCTTCCTTTCCCAAAAATTTGTTCTAAGCATTCAATTTCGTCATTTTCTCAACTTTTTGGTAAAGGGACTAGCAGGTTCAACAGGTTCAAAGGCTTCTACAAGTGAGTTCAATCAAAAGAGCAAGTTTCCAGTACTTGGTCACCTTCAAGTTTGGGTCAGCACTTTGGTTCAATCAAAAAGGGCCTGTCGACAAGCATCAGGGCAAGGATTGAACCATTGAACCTTGAACCATTTCGGTTTAATGGGTTTAATGGGTTCAAAGGTTCAAACATCATCAACAAGAGCTAGGCACTTTGGCAGTGGTTCAAAGTTCAACTCTTTCAAAGTTCCATGGCCCTGAGCACTTAACGAGTCTCAAAAGCTTGAACCTTTGAACCGTTGAACCTTGAACCATTTTGGTTCATCAGTTCAACTGGTTCAACATTAAATTAGTTCAATGCGTTGGGTTCAAAGGTTTAAAGACTACCTCAGTTATGAAGAGAAATGTGTGAAATAGAAAGAGTCAAGTGGATGCTGCCAAGTGTCATCAGTCGACCCCCTTTATGCTTTGTTTCTCTGAATTGGTAGATGCTGCCACGTGTCCCTCTTGAAGCTTGTCAGAAGCCTCTAAGTGCTAATATCTGTAGGCTCTTCCCTTAGCTTCACTATTTAGAGCAAAGACCATGGTGGGCCATGTGGAAAATGACTAAATTGAAGTGAAAGCTCTCACGTGTCTGCATTCACGTGACTGTTTAAAGTATTCAGACCATGCCACATGTCCTATCCTAGTTGAAGTGGAAGCTGCCACATGTCTGCATCCGTGCCCCCTAGCCTCTAACAATTTCAAAGCTTATTCCAATAAGTTTATTCCAAAGCCGCGGATGCCACCACGTGTCCTCACCTACATCACAGTAGAATGACTGACCCACGGATGTCAAATTTGGAGTGACTGGCTAGCCATTAACCTTTAATAGAGGAAAGACCTGTGAATGCCAAATCAGCTGCATTTAAGTGTATGTTGATTTTTGCAGACTTAGAAGATGAATCTGGGTGCATTCAAAAAGCCTAAGGCCAGACCAAGAGAAGGAAGTGACAAAGAAGGAAACTCAGTGAGAGTTATTTCTAGTAGATGGAGCAGTTCATCGGGTAGATATTTAGGGCTTGCAAACATTGAAAGCACCATTTGTTTGTCCCCTTTGAGATAAAAACAGAATAGACAGTTGTGTGGCTAAGTAGGTGATGGAATGAGAGATTCAGACTCGGGAGGAGGCACTAGAGATGAACCAACATGCCATAGTTAAAGCAGCTACCCTATTCCAGCATGACAAAACCAAGAATGTATCCAAGGCATTAATGTGCCGAATGGGTCACTCCATGGGAAAAAGGGCCAAGCCTCTCTTTGCATCTATATAATGTAATCTTTTGTATCATTGGAGGGGGACTTTTCATTTTTACAGGAGTGAAACTCTGCCCATTTTGAAAGAAGAAGACTGAGACTTTGAGCTCAGATTGTAATTTCATTTCATTTTATCTGAATGAGAAAGCAAGTTGTTTGCAGACTTTGTGCTATTTTGGCTTGTGCTACTTTAGGAAATTGTTCTTATGTCTATTTCCTAGAAGCATTCTTATTTATTTAATTTGACAAGCAGAACTAGTGAAAGTAATTAGTAAAGTGTCCTTAAATCAACTGTGAGGAAGACTTTGCACTTTCACATTTGCTTTCAGTCTATGTTTTCCTTTTCTTTCTGTGTTGAGGATTCTGGGATGACTTTGTGCCCCCATTATCCTTTGTGATATACTCTTTGGGCAGTTGAGGTGGAAACTTTGTGTTTTGTTTCATCCTACTGGTTACTGCGCCCTTTTGCCATCAGTTACTTTTACTACCTGAAAGAAACTCCTATTGTTTCCTGCAAGAACAATTTCGAAAGAAGAGAAGTGCCTTCAGTGTTTCCACTAGGATTTTCTCCTTTGTCTGTGAGCATCATCTCTGAAAGAAGAGAGATGGATGGTTTATTCTACCCCCATGTGTTATTTTTTGCTTATTTATATAGTATATAGCCTCCGTATATTTAATAGAGAACCTCACCTTGATGAGAGGAGAGATTTGTCCCCTTTGGATGTGGTAAACCTGCAACATTGGACAACCAATCTCCCTATGTTGTGGTGATAGGAACTATTTTGGTCACTAGTTAGCTGGCCGACAAAATATTCACCTAATAGTTTTTGGTGACTCTGTTGGGGACACAATAATTTTGTGCAATTTGGAACCTCAAGTTTCAGATTGAAACATCACCTGTGTCTTACCCATAATCATTATAACCCTTATCCATTACAGACTCTGGCGACTCTATTCAATGTCTTACCCATTATCATTATAGCCTTACCATCTTCCTCCACTTCTGTTATTTTATCTAGTCTGCAAAACTAGAGCTACTGGAAAAGAGTGCACAGTTTGAAGCCTCAAGCCTCAAGTTGAAGCAGGGTCAGTTCTTTTCTATTTTTTGTTCTGCAATCTGGCCACTCCACCCAAATTTATTATCCCTATTTGTCATAATTAAATCATGGCATTTCGAGGCCCCTGGGGTAACTCTTTTGGTCCACTCAACTTGACTCCACCTCTGCATGAACTTCCACACATTTCAAGAAAGAATTTTCCCAAATTCTTTGGTGATGGGAAGGTTCATCCTGATGAACACATTGTAGCTTTTAGCATAGCCTATGGTGTAATAGGGGTGGAATTTGAAGACATAGTGGTTAGGCTATTCGTGGAGACACTACAAGGCGCTACTACAGACTGGTTTTACCATCTACAAGCTGGATCAGTGACTAACTAGGATACACTCAAAGCCAATTTTGAAGCCAGGTTCAAGCCTATAGAGGATGCACATGCTTTGCTGGCCCAACTCACTCAAATGAAGAAGGAACCTCATGAGCCTATGAGGGATTTTATTGCCAAGTTCAACAAGTTGAGGCACAGGATTCCCATGGTCGCCCAGCTAACACCTCAGAATATCAAATGCTTCTTCATCAACTCACAGCTGCCTGAAGTGATTTTTTTGTTGAGACAGGCTAGACACATAGACCTTGAGGCTACTCAAAACTTGGCTACTAAGATAGAAGATGACTTTATCTTGACAGGAAAGATAAGGAGAGATCTTAACAGAGGTAAAACCTCTTCATCTTCTGAATACTCACCCACAACCACCATTGACCCAATGGTACAAAAGCTGGCAAATGAATTGCTAGCCTTGAAAAGGCAAATGGCACAATGTATGTCTTCTACTCCTCTATATAAAGATATACCAAGGAGGACATTCCCCAATTAGCCATATCAAGGAAATGCTACTCGAATTCAAGGGCAACCAAATCGTCTTCCTCCCCCATAGAGGAACCTTGCCCTTGAAGCACCTCCAACCAACTCAGCAGTGGGATATCTAGAAACAAAACATGTTTCCTATTTCCAACTTGAGTTTGAGCAAGAAAATGATGCTAGTCTCTTCATGGAGGATCAAGAAGAATTAGTTGGTGACTCCCACATTAGTTTTCTGAATTACCAAGATGAACCCAAAAGTGAAGGTGAAGCAGATGAGGGATCATACACAGTATTCACCTGGCTCAAGAATCATTCAGCCCAACAAGCTGATAAAGAAAGACAAAGGAACGAGCTCAGCTTGCAATCTCAATTTCCAAACATGGGACCACTCTACATTTCCAGTCAAAAGACCTAGTGATTGCCAAGAAGGCTATTACATCAAACATCTCTTCACCTTCTACTTCAACTTCGCAAACTAGTTATCCCCCTCCCAAAAACCAAAAGGATGAACTCCCATCCTCCCTTCTAAGTCCATTCCAGTCATTTGGCATAATTGATCATGTCAATAAATCCAAAATTCAAATGACTGAGTTTAAATCCCTGAAAGCCAATCTTGAGCAATTGGACATTGATGGAGAACCAGGTGCAGACCTGTCTGAGGCAAAAATTATAGACACCCAAACGTCGGCCCCTACAACTCAAATTTCATGTGAGTCTTTAGGCAGGGGTAATTACTCCTTGACCACAGAGGATGCTCGTGTCTTAGATGATGAAAGTCTCGTGACTGGCAATCCAGTATTTGATCCAAAAAAGGCATCAAAAGAATTAGTAGGGCACAATACAAATCAAGAGGGATCTTCCATCTCCAATGAAGAAAAATTTGATAGGAGATCAACTTCTGATGATGCTTGGATCCTAGAATCCAATGGCAACAATTCTTCCACTCATGCTGGATGCATATCTCTGTTTCTCAGATTGAAAACTACTCAAGATGAAGAGATCAAACTCCTTCACACCAAAGGAGATGCTGAGCTGATGGCTTGTTAGGGGTTTAAAGCTGACAATCAAAATATGTGCTGGATTGAACCATTAGAACAAAAAGCTATGGTGGTGGACCATACTGCTGTATTCTAAAGTTAGCAAAAGGAAACCTTCATAGGGAGAGCAAGGAGTTAAGGTTTTTAGTTTGAAGACCATGTCCTACCATGGAGAAAGAAGAAGAAAAGGCCAAGAGAAAGACACAAAAAATTGGTTTTTTGGTGGAGAGCTCCATTCGCCCATCACCATTTTTGGGGGCAAAATGGTTTCCTGCTGGTTTACCAGGATGGCATCCCCTTTCATTGTCCCATGATGAGCAGCGTCTGATGTGCTTCAATTCTTGAAGTATTAGATAAGTTCACCTGTACATATGTATAGTTTTTGTTTCTGCTTTGTGTTTTTCATTTTCATTTTTTGGAGCCTTTCTTTTTGGGTAGCATGACTCCGTAGCCCAATGGCACACTTCAAGGCACTAGAGATTCTGGTTTCTACTCCCCTCAGCTATTTTGAGTTTTCATCTAATGGAATTTCCCCAACTAGAGTTAGCTATTGTCCCCAAAAATAGCTTTCTCATTTTTTGGACAACATATGAATTATTTTGGTCCTACATGACCAAAATTGTCTCTTTGTTTCCCAAAAATTTGTTTTGAGCATTCAATTTCATCATTTTCTCAACTTTTTGGTAAAGGGACTAGCAGGTTCAATAGGTTCAAAGGATTCTATAGGTGAGTTCAATAAAAAGAGTGAGTTTCCAGTACTTGATCACCTTCAGGTTTGGGTCAGCACTTTGGTTCAATCAAAAAGGGCCTGTCGACAAGCATCATGACAAGGATTGAACCATTGAACCTTGAACCATTTCAGTTCAATGGGTTCAATGGGTTCAAAGGTTCAAACATCATTAACAAGAGCTAAGCACTTTGGCAATGGTTCAAAGTTTAACTGTTTCAAAGTTCCACTGCCCTGAGCACTTAACGAGTCTCAAAATCTTAAACCGTTGAACCGTTGAACCTTGAACCATTTTAGTTCATCAGTTCAACGGGTTCAATGTTCAATCGGTTCAACACGTCAGGTTCAAAGGTTTAAATACTACCTCAGTTATGAAGAGAAACACATGCAATAGAAAGAGTCAAACAGATGCTGCCAAGTGTCATCAGTCGACCCCCTTTATGCTTTGTTTCTGTGAATTGGCAGATGCTTCCACGTGTCCCTCTTGAAGCTTGTTAGAAGCCTCCAAGTGCCAATATCCATAGGCTCTTCCCTTAGCTTCACTATTTTGAGAAAATACCATGGTGGGCCCCAGGGCAAATGACTAAATTAAAGTGAAAGCTGCTACGTGTCTGCATCCATGTGATTGTTTAAAGTATTTAGACCATGCCACGTGTCCCATCCTAGTTGAAGCGGAAGCTGCCACATGTCTGCATCCATGCCCCCCAACCTCTAATAGTTTCAAAGCTTATTCCAATAATTTTATTCTAAAGCTATGGATGCCACCATGTGTCCTCACTCACATCATAGCAGAATGACTGACCCGTGGACGTCAAATTTGGAGCGACTGGCTAGCCGTTAACCTTTAATAGAGGAAAGACCTGCGAACACCAATTTGGCTGCATTTAAGTGTATGTTGATTTTTGCAGACTTAGAAGATGAATTTGGGTGCATTCAAAAAGCCTAAGGCTAGACCAAGAGAAGGAAGTGACAAAGAGGGAAACTCAGCAGGAGTTATTTCCAGTAGATGGAGCAGTTCATTGGGTAGATATTTGGGGCCTGCAAACATTAAAAGTGCCATATGTTTGTCCCCTTTGAGATAAAGATAGATTAGATAGTTGCACGGCTAAGCAGGTGATGGAATGAGAGATTCAGACTCAGGAGGAGGCACTAGAGATGAACCAACATGCCACAGTTAAAGTAGCTACCCTGCTCCAACGTGATAAAACCAAGAATGCATCCAAGGCATTAATGTGCCAAATGGGTCACTCCATGGGAAAAAGGGCCAAGCCTCTCTTTGCATCTATATAATGTAATCTTTTATATCATTGGAGGGGGAATTTTCATTTTTATAGGAGTGAAACTCTGCCCATTTTGAAAGAAGAAGACTGAGACTTTGAGCTCAAATTGTAATTTCATTTCATTTTATCTAAATGAGAAAGCAAGTTGTTTGTAGACTTTGTGCTATTTTGGCTTGTGCTACTTTAGGAAATTGTTCTTATGTCTGTTTCCTAGAAGCATTCTTATTTATTTAATTTGACAAGTAGAACCAGTGAAAGTAATTAGTAAAGTGTCCTTAAATCAACTGTGAGGAAGACTTTGCACTTTCACATTTGCTTTCAGTCTGTGTTTTTCTTTTCTTTCTGTGTTGAGGATTCTGGGATGACTTTGTGCCCCCATTATCCTTTGTGATATACTCTTTGGGAAGTTGAGGTGGAAACTTTGTGTTCTGTTTCATCCTACTAGTTACTGCACCCTTTTGCCATCAGTTACTTTTACTACCTGAAAGAAACTCCTGCTATTTCTTGCAAGAACACTTCTGAAAGAAGAGAAGTGCCTTCAGTGTTTCCACCAAGATTTTCTCCTTTGTCTGTGAGCATCATCTCTGAAAGAAGAGATATGGATGGTTTATTCTACCCCCATGTGTTATTTTTTGCTTATTTATATAGTATATAGCCTCTGTATATTTAATAGGGAACCTCTCCTTGATGAGAGGAGAGATTTTTCCCCTTTGGATGTGGTAAACCTACAACATTGGATGACCAATCTCCCTATGCTATGGTGATAGGAACTATTTTGGTCACCAATTAGTTGGCCGACAAAATATTCGCCCAACAACTTTTAGTTATGGAAAAATAATTACATTAAGTTATAGAACAACATCAACTTTATGGAAAACCTTCCAAATGTGATTTTGGTGTCCAAGAGGTGGATTACTTGGGTTATATTGATTCACATGAAGGAGTGAAAGTTGATTCTAAAAAAATCTAAGTGATGATGGAGTGGCAGGTTCCCAAGACCCTGAAGAATCTCCAAGTATTTTTTGGGTTAACTAGTTACTATCATAGATTTATCAAAAATTATGATAGCATTTCATCCCCACTCACCTATTTATTAAACATATTGAGCATGGTAATTGATGTTAGGTTGTCATTTATGTCAAAAAGAGCATGTGATTCTAGTGCATGAATGAAAAAGAAGTTGTGAGGTATCCATAGATGTTTTGGTGAAGTTTTGGTTTGTTTCTTGATCATTTGGAATGACAAACTTGCATATTCTAGCTTAAGAGAAGCTAGATCATCACTACACATCATAAAGATGTGAACAAACCAACAAGTTTGTGCATTTATTTTTGGTACTCAGAAAGTCAATATAGGTCAAAAGATTTCATGGAGATGGATATAGTGGCAAGAAGGTACATTGAAGATTTTGAGTCTTAAAGTGCTTTCTATCTTGAGATATAAATCTTTAAAGTTACACTTTTAGACTATAATGGGCCAGAGATCATCGAGTTTAACTACGTTGAAGTTTGAGGTTAACTAGTCAGTAGATCTAATGGTGCATGTAAAAGTCAATATGTCAAAGAATGAATGTGTTAGTGACATGTGTCACATTCACAAAACTTGGACATAAGATCAATAGTTCATGGGAATTTGTACTATCAAAATATCAATGATATGAGTCAAAGTCAAAAAGTCAAATTTGTAGAAGGCACATAGTGCTACCATGTGGCACAATCGTAGGAGCTCAAAGCTTAGATCAATGGTGAGCACTGCAAGATAAAGACTTGCTTAATCTACAGAGATTGATGGTGCATATTTAGTAAAAAATTTTAGGGATCACAAGATGAGGTCAATGTGTTCGAGGTTTAACATATGCTCAGTGACCGTTGGAATTTAAATATTCAAATTTGCAAAGGAAAACCAATGCTTAGTTTTTATGCTATAACTTTTGATATATGTAGAATTTATTGATGGTGTAAAAAGCAAAGTTATAGAGGACTTCAAGGCACATCCATAGAATGAGAACCTAGTTAGAAGGTTTGAATGTTTTTTCAAACAAAGTTATGGAGCTTCAAAGTTGACTATATGTTCATTAGTGGTGCTACAATGTACAAAATGTTGTTTAAGTAAATTGTTCTTTAGTAGAAGAGTGAGTTGGCATGAGTAATCATCTGAATATGTCATAAGGATCATATGGAGTGGACCCATGTGATTAAAAGTGATATTATGTTCTTAATTTACTCGATGAAGTGCTAATTGGGTGAATATATATCCATAATACCTATAAGGGATAATAAAGCCTAATTGAAAGGCGTAGCTACTTAAGTGTGACTCATAGTTACTATGGCCAAATTATGAGGATGGTATTGAGCTATGTAACATGTCTTAAGGGTTAATACAAGTATTGTGTCTAACCTAGATGGTGATATGCATAAAGACTCTATAAATAGTAGAGACCAAGTCAATGGTTTCTAAACTTGTGAATGAAGAGAAGAGAAGATGTGATATTGAGTGAAGGAACCTTTGAAAGAGAAGGTATAGGTCAGTGAGGACCATCAAATGGAAAAGAGGATCAGTCATGTTTATCTAATCTAGTTGACGAATGTGAACTTATTGGTTATTGGACCTAATAAGCCTAGAAGAGGCAAATTGAGTAAGTAAGCCCTAGAGGCTAATTAAGTGGGTGTGTTTAGAGGATGGATTAAAGATCTGAGTAGGTTGAGGAGTGTATGATTGACATGCAGTTCATGTTGATGATTTTATAACATATTTGTTGTAGGTTTTTTATTATGTATGTGCTTAGAAGTGAAGAGTGATCTAAAAGGGTGTTTTAGATGCATTGCTTGTGTGTGCAAGTCTGTGAGAGTGTAAAGGGAAAAGAGTGCAAGTAAGAGAAGTCCATCATCAAATGTAGAAGACATCAAATCAAAGGTGGAGATCAGATCAAGGTAGTTGAGTGGATGCTTGGTTGTGTAAGGGGTGGGTGCTTCTTATGAGATAGGTGTCTCACTAAACTAAAGGATGGGTGTTCCTTGATTAGTTGGTGCTAGTCTAAATGTTGGATCTTGTTTTATAGGACTGTAGTCCATCTTGCAGGGTTTAGTGGGTTTTATCCCCCAAGAGGGTTTCCTACATATATGATGCATTCATGTGATGTATGCTCTTATGTATGATTTGGATGTATGTGATTTCTTGTTTATGTTACTTGATCAATATTGATGTATGCTAAATGTATAAGAGTTGGGAATTGAATTGGATTATCTTGCATCACTGATTCACCTCCCACTCAGTGATTGTACCTCTAATAATTGGTATCAGAGCAGGACCTTCATTGAAAGTTTAACCAATTGAAAGTGATCCAAGGTACAACATGGGTGAAAATATCATCATGTTTTATGATTAAGTTTACTATGATAGAGAGGAAGAAGAAATTGACCTAGAAGTTGAAATCATGAGTGCACATGGTGAACTGAAGGAGCAAAAGAAAAGGAATTATAAAATGAGGAATATGATCAAAGGTCTTGAAGCACAAGTTAGATCTCTTGAGGGAAGTTTATCATGCAAATCCATGAGAAAGGATAAGGAGAATCAAGAACTGATCAAGTCTTTGGAAAAGGCAAGCTCAAGATAAAAAGATGATAAAGAGAAGATCAACTTTCTTAAAGATAAATTAAGGGCTATAAAGACAAATCTGAGTTCAAAATAGGAAGAATACAAACATCTCAAGACTTAGTTGAGTTCAAATCAAGGTGAGCATAATGAGTGAAATTCCAATCTTGATTCTATAAATATTATTGAAGATCAAGCATGTATAATGAAGGATGACATGGCTAAAGAAGCTAAGAGGGATAAGGACACCATTAAAGATCTCAAAACTCAATTAGAGGTTGCAAGTTTAAGCATGAGAGCTAAAAAAGATGAATATATTCAATTGAAGACTAATATTGTTTCCCTAAAGGATGAGCATGAAAAGGTCATAGTCAAGATAGGCAATCTTGAAAAATATCAAAAGAAATCAAGACAAGACAAAGAGGTTGGTAGCATGAAAGTCAACAAGATAGATCAGGTCAAGAGCAAAATGAAGAAGCCTATCAAACAACCAAATGCTTTAAGGTATGAAAAATATTTTTGGGACCATTGTTTTATTTGTCATATTGTTGGTTATAAGGCAAAGGAATATGTAAAAAGAAACAACCAGTCAAAGGGAGATCACTACCATAGTCAAATAAAATGTATGGAAGACATTGTGTGTTATAGTTGTCAAAAAGTTGGTCATAGTACTAAGTTATGCTCCTAGAGTGAAAAAAAGAAGACAAGATAGTTAGATAAATGTAATGAGATATTCATCCCAGAATCATTGTTATGAATGCAATCAGTTTGGCCACATTGCTAGAGAATGCAAGAGGAGAAGAAATCAGTCAAAGAAAGATCATAATCATTATCAAGTAAAAGGTATGAATGATCTTATTTGTTTCAAATGTCATAGAGTTGGTCACATTGTTAGGTATTGAAAGAATAGGTTGAATGATTCTTCAAAGAAAAATAAGGTGTATGGAGCTCCTAGTGTTCAAGGAAGAGGTTGCAAAAGGTTTTGGAAACCTAAGACTGTTAGGAGAGATCAAACTAAGACTAAAGATGGTTTGTTTGCCATGATAGACATGAAGAAAAGTTTAGAGTTTCTATTATCTACATTTTTTGACAAGTATAAAGAAAATAATGAAGTCAAAGATCCATTCAAAGTTAATTTGGTGATGAAGCAGGACTACAATTCAAATGAGAGTATGGAGATATGGGAGTCTCCTGAGTTTTGGGACTTTTAATTTCACTATGACAAAGGGGTGTCTCTATCTAGGCTTCAAGGAGACACTTGAAAAGCAAGAGTAAGCATGGTGGATACTAGTTGATATTTGATTGATATTACAGGATAAGAAAGAATTGTTGAAAGATCAAGTGGTTCAAATTTCTGAAGATGTTATAGTTTTGAGTGTGTTTTTGAGAAGATAGAAGAATGATGTTCCATAAGGTGTTTCTTTGTGTTGAGAGCTTCATTAATCTTGTGGTAACATCATAAGGTCATGAGATGATTTATTATTATATTATAGGAGTACATGAATAAGTTTAGTGATCTGAAGGTGATTACTTTCTGAGTTGTTCATTTCAAGATCTAGATTGCAAGTATTTATGCTCAAGGTATGTTTAGGGATTTTGACCCTGAAGGTCTGTAGGCAGAGTATAGAGATTTCTAGGTGTCGTTTGAGGAATTAAAAGCTTTTAAGGTGTCTTAGTGGCATATAAATGGTTGATGACTCTATTTGGATGTGATCTATGTGTTTTAAAGCCTTAAAGGTCTTTTGTATGCAATTGCATAATTTTATTTGTTCTCGGGTTTCCAAGTTTGTGCTTAAGGATATGCTAGTCAAAAACCATGATATATAAAGTATGGATTATAAAAAAATTTTGAGATCAAAATTTGGTCCATAAGTGTGTATTGGTGACCTATAGGTGTGGAATAAGTTTCAAGTGATGGTGTTGACTGGAAGATAGTATGTTGACCATTTTTATTTTATAAACCTAATGTTTTGGTCTTTGTTAAAAAGTGGTTTTCCTAATGAGTTGAGGTCTAAGGATGATTAATTAGCTAAAATATCCAAATGGGTGCTCAAAAAGTGTCTAATGGTCATCTTAAAGTGTGTGGTTTCTTTCATGGATGAGGATTTGTGCAAATGGAGGGCTAATTGGCTAGTAAGTTTATGAAGGAGCTATGGTGCATAAGTAGAGTTGGAAGATGATTTTTGGCATGAATGAGGGGGAACATGATTTTACTTTAGATATGAAATTTTAAGTCTTGAAGGTGAATACATAGAAATATATGGGGGTTTCAAAGTTTAGGTAGGGCTAATAGGCCTCTAGGCAAGGCTAGTAAAGATAAGAGTGGTCTTTGGTCATTTGCTCCAAATGAAAAAGTTATGGTTGTTCCTAAATGAGTTTTTTAGTTGTTTTTATGCATATTTCCTATTTAAATATTTACTTGTTCATCTACTAGTAATCATGGAGGTAGATTGAATTAATAAGGTATGAAGGCAAGTGTGGAGATGGTTTGAAGGTGCTCAAAGGATGCCTAAGCTCATAAGCTATGTATGATCAAAGAAGAGTGTAGTCATGGAAAATGTGTGAGATGTTTGTATAAGTATGGTCTTATAATAGATGACATGAGATGGAACATAATGTTAAGGGGAGTTTTCTAAGCTCTATGAGTAGTTCATCAGATCCAAGGATCATACAAGTCCAAGTTCATATTAATGTATATCAAAGGTGGATCAATTGATTCATATGATTTAAAGTATGTAAGTATCCTGAGCATCCTTAATTGTATTTTAATGCATTAATTATATTATTATTATCATGTTGAGGAAGATACCCTTTGTCATTAATGTCAAATGGGGAGAAAGATCAGAATGAATAATTTCAAATGAGAAAAAGTCATTTTGAGGCTGTTTTGTGATCAATGACAAAGGGGAAGATTGTTAAGCATGGTTATTGATGTTAAGTTGTCATTTATGTTAAAAAGAGCATGTGATTCTAGTGCATGAATGACAAAGAAGTTGTGAGGCATCCATAGATATCTTGGTGAAGCTCTGGTGTGTTGTTTAATCATTTGGAATGAGAAACTTGCATATTCTAGCTTAAGAGAAGCCTGACTGTCACTGCACATCATGAAAATATGAATGAACTAGCAAGTTTGTGTATTTATTTTTGGTACTCATAAAGTTTATCTAGATCAAAGGATTTCATGGAGATGTTGTCTATAGTGCCAAGAAGGTACCCTAAATATTTGGAGTCCTAAAGTGCTTTTTAGCTCAAGATATAAATATTAAAAGTTACACTTATAGGCTATGATGGGATAGAGACTATCAAGTTTAACTATGTTGAAGTCTAAGGTTAACTAGTTAGTATATCTAACTTTGCACATTAAATCATAGATCTTGATCCAATGGTGCACATAAAAGTCAACATGTCAAAGAATGAATGTGCTAGTGACATGTGTCACATTCACAAATCTTGGGTAGAAGATCAATAGTTCATGAGAGTTCATAATGTCAGAAGATCAATGGTGTGAGTCAAAGTCAAAGATTCAAATGTGCAAAAGGCATACAGAGCTACCAAGTGGCATAATCATGGGAGCTTGGACCTTAGATCAATGATGGGCATTGCAAGATAAATAACTAGTTAATCTACAAAGATTGAAGGTGCGTATTTAGTCAAATTTGTCAAGGATCATGAGATGAGTTCAATGTGTCTGAGGTTTAACACATTCTTAGTGACCGTTGGAATTTAAATATTTGAATTTGCAAAGGAAAATTAGTTCTCAATTTTTGTGCTATAACTTTTGATATATGTAGAATTTATTGATGGTGTAAAAAGTAAAGTTGTAGAGGACTTCAAGAAAAATATAGAAAACTTATTTATAAGGTTTTAATATTTGTATAGACAAATTTATGGAGATTCAAATTTAACTATATGTTTAGTAATGGTGCTACAGTGTACAGAATGTTGTTTAAGCAAATTGTGCTTTAGCAGAAGATTCCTTTAGAATGATCAATCATATGAATATGCCATAAGGATCATATGGAGTGGAATCATGTAACTAAAAGTGATATTATGTTCTTAAGTTACTTTATGAAGTGATAATTGGGTGAATAGGTCTCCATAAGACCTATAAGGGCTAATAAAGCCTAATTGAGAGGTGTAACTGCTTAAGTGTGACCCATAGATGCTATGGCTAACCTATGAGTATGGTATTGAGATATGTAAGATGTCTTAAGGGTTAAGACAAGTATTATCTCCTACCTAGATGGTGATATGCATGAAGAGTCTATAAATAGTGGATACCAAGTCAATGGTTTCTAGACTTATGAATGAAAAAAAGAGTAGATGTGATATTGAGTGAAGGAACCTTTGAAAGAGAAGGTGCAGGTCAATAAGGACCATTAGAGTAAAAATAGGTTTATTCATGTTTATCTAATATAGTTGATGAATGTGAACTCATAGGTTATTGGACCTAATAAGCCTAGAAGAGGAAGATTAAGCGAGTAAGCCTTAGAGGCTGATTGAGTGAGTGTGCTTAGAGGATGGATTGAAGAGATGAGTAGGTTGAGGAGTGTGTACTTGACCTAAATGTCACATTGATGATGTTTTGACATATTTGTTATAGGATTTTCGATTGTGTATGTGATTAGAAGTGAAGAGTGATCCAAAAGGGTGTTTTGGATGCATTGTTTGTGTGTGAAATTTTGTGAGAGTGTAAAGGAAAAGAGTGCAAGTAAGATAAGTCCATCATCAGATGTAGAAGACATTAGATAAAATATGGAGATCATATCAAGTTAGATGAGTGGGTACTTGGTTTCCTAAGGGGTGGGTGCTCCTTGTGAAATGGGTGTCTCACTAAACTAAAGGATGGATATTCCTAGATCAGTTGGTGTTGGTCTAAATGTTGGATCTTGTTTTATAGGACTATAGTCCATCTTGCAAGTTTTAGTGGGTTTTATTCTCCAAGATGGTTTCTCACATATATGATGTGTTCATGTGATGTATGCTCTTGTGTATACTTTGGATGTATGTGCTTTCGTGTTTATGTTGATTGATAAAGATTGATGTATGTTGAATGTATAAGAATTGGGAATTAAATTAGATCATCTTGCATCATTGATTCACCCCACTCTCAGTGATTATAGACACAACAAAATAAATACTAATTTTAGTGGACTGATTCAACTACCAAGGCATTTAAATAGTTGAAAATGGCTATGTGCACAACTCCATTTTTTGTTACTCCTAATTTTTCAAAAAAAAATATTATGGAGTGTGATGCATTGGGATACAGCATGGGGGTTTTAATCATGCAAGAAGGCATACCACTGATATTTAAAAGTCTCTAATTGAAAGGAAATACTGGCTTAAACTAATCAATGAGAAAGATATTATGGCTATCTTGCATGCAATGAAGTAATGGAGAGATTATCTGATGGGTCATCACTTTTAGGTAAATACTCATCATGATAACCTCAAATATTTTTTAGAATAATTATTTTCATCTAAATAACAACAAAAATGAGTGGCTAAAATGTTAGGCTATGATTTTGAAATAGGTTATAAGAAATGAAAAGAGAATGTGGTGGCAGATGCCCTCTCCCTATGAGATGAATTAGTTGAGGCATTATTATGAGCCATGACCATTTGGAAAGCATATTAACTAGAGGAAGTAAGATATGACTATAAAAATGATAGTACTACCAAGGATTTGATTCAATATCTTCAATAGGGTTTTGATGAATCTAAAAAATTTACATAGAAGGGGAACACATTATGGTATACATATAGATTATACCTTTATAAGCATTCTTCCTCAAATATAAAATTCTTCAAGAATTTCATGCCTCTCCATAGGTCACTTTGATTTTTTTTAAACATATCATATAATCAAGCAAGATTTATTTTGGGAAGGAATCAAGGGATATGTCGAAAAATATGTGGCTGAATGCATGGTATGTCAACAAAATAAAGGTGAAACCATTAAGACCCTAGGTCTTTTGTATACTTTATCCATCCCTAGATAATGTTGGAAGGAGGTTTCCATTGATTTCATTATGGATTTAACATGGTTTGAGGGTAAAAATGTTATCATGGTAGTTGTGGATCAACCCACCAAGTATGCTCATTTTTGTTCCTTATCACAATCTTTTGTTTTTAGTACAATAGCTTTTGTTTTTCTCAATATAGTCCAAAAATTACATGGTAATCCAAAGATCATTATAAGTGATTGAGATCCTATATCTACTAGTAATTTTTAGATTGAATCATTTGCATGTTTGGGCACTTACTTGTCTCATAGCTCATCTTATAATCCTCAATCTAATGGACAAATAGAGATAGTCAACAACTGTATAGAAGGGTATATTCATTGTTTTGTTTCTATAAAATAGGACAAATGGGTTCATTGGCTACTACTTGTTGAATGGTGGTATAACACTTCTTCCAAGATGTCTCCCTTTGTGATATTATATGGGCATCACCCCCCTCCCCCCCATCCATCACTTCATCTTTGATAGTGTATCAGGTTTGATATTTTGAGGAACACATTCACCATTAATAGGAGGTACTAGTTAGTTTGTGACAAAATTTAGTAGTGACACAAAATATAATGAAATAACAAGCAAATCAACACTGCAGTGAGTGGTAATTTGACATAGCTGATTGGGTGTTTGTAATTTTATAACCATATAAGTATATGTATTTGAAGAAAAATAAAAAGGATAACAAGATGACACCTAAGTATTATGTCCTTTATTAAATCTTGTATAAAATTGGTAGTGTGGCTTACAAACTAGAATTACCCCATCTATTCATATACGTCTGGTACTCCATGTATCTTTCTTGAAGAAGGTAATTAGACACAATATTTCCACTCAGAATAAGTTACCTAAATTAGATGGAGAAGGTCAAGTCATTATTGATCTTAAATAGATCCTTCACATGTACACTAAGCAACTACAAACCAGAGCCATTAAGGATTATTTGATCATATGGAAGAAACTGCATTCTAAAGATGCAACATGGGAGGATGAAGCATAACAATATCCTAGTTTGATTCAATATTGAGGAAAATGTTTTTTTGAATGGGAGGGGCATGCTACACCCTTAAAATATAGTGTGTCTAGGGATATGTGTGGCTAAATTGTGGCTTACACTTCATATTATCTTGTTGTATTTTTCAATATTCTTAGTATGGCTGGCTTATGGAATAAACATGACTAAGTAGAGTATATATAGGAAGTAGTGGCTAGTATTTTATCATCATATTATGAATTATGTTCTTATTAAATTATTTTGAAGGTTTCCCCCTTGAAGTAGCTCAGTCATAATATTCAAGTATTCTACTCTTTCAAAAATTGTTGTTGTAGATATGTTTATTTTGTTCTTAATTCTATGATATATAATTCTATTATTATGAATCATCTAAGTAATTTCATTACAATGTAAGTTAGGTGATTTGAGATAAATTATTTTAATCAAGGAAGGTATCTAATCACAATTTAAAATGAGGTCGTCCCACTCACAAGGAGTTGTCATGACAATCCCATATGTTAGCTAGATCTTTCAATTTTGTTGGACATTTCAATCCCAACTTTATGTATGTACTTTTTTAGTCTCCATAGTTGATTACATTACTATAAATTTTTTCTTATGTGTGATAGATAAATTATTTTCCATTAAAGTGTGGAAATATTAAAAAATGATCTAAATTAACAAATCAATTCTAGCCAATTTAACATTTATGTAATTGTATCATTCATTTCGTGCAAGTGTTTTTACTTTTTATCATTTGCATTCATGAAAAGTGTGTTTCCATATACGAAACTAGTATTAATGTAGATTTTCAAAGATTTTAGTGTCATATATAGTTTCTATACCTTAAAAAATTATATGGACCCCATGTTTACAATTTAATGAAGAAGTGTAATCAATAAACCAAGTGGATGCCCCTTTTGAGCACATCTGTCAGGTTATACATGCCACCACATCAAGTTTAATTAGTAGTTTTATTTTTCTTGTCAGATTCCATAATCCCTTAAATCCTCAAAATAGTGTGTGTGCCATACTATCAATAACCCCCTATATTCTTAATTTATTATCTCATCTCCTCTAAACGTATAGGCATTATGTGTCCATTGATTGCCAAATACATCAAAGGATAGAAATACTCAAATATTACTATTATACATTATTGATACTTATACACATATAATATACTATATAACACGTGTATAGGTGAACTAGAGGAATGAGGCCATCTAGGGAAGTTTTCTTGTTTAAATTTCATCATAGCACAAAAAACATATACCAAGTAAAACTTCATGTAGTAAATTTTGGCCTTCCTTAACTCTATGGAATTACTATTGCAAATTAAAAGAGATAATTTCACCTAAGGCAATTTTTTAATTCTCATTAATAATCATTACAATAAAAGGCACCCATAATTTATTGAAATGGTTAATATTAGTAGAACCATATAGTTTGTTCATCAATAACATTCCCAATCTGATGCCAGCCCTGAAAGTATTGATAGTGTAGCTATCCACATTGCCCTTGTTGGTCTAATTTTTTGTATCTTCAACCCAATATTTTAACAAATTTCATTAAAACATGGCTCTTCATCCACTTAAAGGAATCATCTTGATTATAAGTGAATATTGGAGTGAATATATTAAAATAACTATCACATTATACTCCAATAACATAAGCCACTATATTTCTCTTGTGTGGAGCATACAATATATCATCCTTTAAAATAAACCTTGACAAAACATTAAGAAAAAAATCTTTTCAAAGAAATAACTCATGTTTGGTTTATGCTTGATGGAGGCCTAGTTTCTTCTTGATTGAGGCATAGGTAGTGTATTCACCATCAAATAGATTTTAAGCCTCATTTGTCTCACAAAACATTGCATTTTAATTCTTTGGGTAAACAATATGGGAAGGAAATGTTGTATCTTTAAATTATTATGGGGGACATAAATAATATTATATAATGACTTGAAGATTGTGTTCCATAATGTAATTTGTATTGAATGTTTACTAAAACTTAATGAATTTATTTCCCTCTATGCATTCTGAAAATTCTCACTCAGTTTGTCCTTTCAAATTTCAAACAAATGTTCTTTGCATTTATTTTTAATTTACTATATCAACAAGAATTATAGAGAATGGGGTTCACTCATGAATTGCATTAATTGAAATTAATCACCATAAATCCAATTTATTTCTTAATTAAAATTATATCAACCATTATGTGTCACATTTAATTCACCTCTCAACACTTTTTTCATTGTGAATTAATGGTAGGTAGTGTTATATATACATACAAATTACTCCTTAAATCCCATATCACTATAGATTTAGATATTTGTGAATTCATGACCCCACTCAACATATAATAATCTTGAACATCCACATGTCTCAATCTCATGGTCTCAAAGTCATGGTTTCATAGACTCATGAATTTATTCTTTGGTGTTAAAATCACCTCCAATAGGCTCTATGGATCTGTTGAATTATCAATTCACCTTTATATCTAATTGAGCCCATATCCTTTCCAATTTTACATATATTAAGGCCACATGGTGAAATCCTATTAAATTTTATCTTGCTAACGTCAAATCTCCTTCCCTTTTATCGTTATCATGCCCATTCATAGTGGTACATGTGGAAATATCTCATTCTCTCTAGGTTACAAGGTGATGGAGTCTCTTTTAGTTTTAAATGGATTTCATTTAGAGTCCATGGACCTATTAAACTTTTCATTATTACTATATATTTATTTGCATCCATATTTCCTCTACACACAATACACTAAAATATTGAAATCATATATTTTAAAAAGAATCAATAATGCACACAAATATCCAAAGGACTTTAATGAATTTTGATAGTAAACAAAATATATGGTAATCAAATGGAGTCACAAGATTGTGCAGCTATAGAGTTCCAAAAAATAATAATTTTACCTCTCCAAACCTAAACATACCTCCATAGATGTGTTAACTCATGAATTTATTTATATATATATTGTGGTTGGGTCCTCCAAATGCAAGGGTCTCTAGTGACATATAGTAAGGTGTGAACCTTAAACTTGGATATTAGTGGCCAATTATTTATTTAACTTTTATACAAGGATACATATGGGCTTATTTTTTGATAATTCAATCTAATAAAAAAAAAATGGATTTTAATGTAAATTAATATTCTAATGAACCATGAAATTACTTATAAATTGGTTTGAAGGAGAGAAAATTTAATTTCTTCTAATCTACCTTCTAATTCAGTTTACTTGAGCAATCTTGACCTTCTAAAATGAGATAAAACGATGTTTTTTTCAAATGAAAATTTATCTCAATTTGATAAAAGGGGGGGTACCTTGTTTACTCCAAGAAATATGGGTGTGTTGGCCACAACAATATCATTACTCTTGTTGCCACATTTTATGTAAATCCTCATTTTAAAATTTGTGTGTAGATAAGTTTAGCTACCATTAATTAACTTCTCTTTATGTTAGAGTAGGATTGGATTAATTTTATGTTTGTGTGAGAGAAATAAACACGAGTTTTTATTGATTAAGTTTTATAATTAGTAGATCTAATCCTATGAGTGTCTATGAGAGTGAAGAGCTGATAGAAGACAAAGCCATTGTTTTTTTGTGGTTGAAATAATCCCATGAGAAAATTCTAGTAGATGTATCTAATTAAAACAAGCATATTCCCATCTAATATCGGTTAGAGTATTTTTTATTTGGAAAGATAAAAGTGAGGTCTAAAAAAATTAATTATATCTCTTCAAATTCTATATGCCACTATGATTAAATCATAGTGTAAATTTGCATGATTAGTTTTATGTCGAAAAAATATAGAGCATGGTGGCATTAAGAAGGTGAGAATATTGTTTTATTGATTGATGGTTGAAAGAATTTATAGACATAAAATAATGTGTTTAAAACCTAAACAAATAAGCTATAAGAATCACTCACCCAAAATAAGAAGTGCCATATAGAATAGGAACTTCCAACAATAGCAATGGTGCTTGTAGGAAATCTTCATAAAATTTTAATATAAATATTTTTTGTTATATAAATATCTAGGGCACATACTTTAGTTTTTTATTTTATTATTATTAATTTTTTATATATTTTTCAAAATTATTAAAAAAATTTAAAAGTAATTTTTTAAGTTTATGCAGGGAAAATGAATTAATTTTGTAACTTTAAAATGAGGAGTTTATTTTAGGAAAACCAATTACCACATAGTTTTAAATGGTAGCATTATCATTATGGAAAAAGGATTTCACCCAAAATTTTATGATTTGTGTGAAATAATTATTTTTATATAAATTAATGAGATAAAAAGAATTATATGTACATGTGTTCATTGTCTATTGTACCCGACATCCATACAAGTATTTTTGCTTGTCGGAGAAAGTTTATGAAAAAAATAGATAATGTTGAAACCATTGAGTATTAAGATTCATATTTTAATTGAGCCAAATTTATAGGAAGCAAGAGGCTATGGAGGAAGGAGGGCAATCACAATCTCAATTTTTCTACCAACTTAGAGATTAGTAGTCTACTATATTAGTAAAATAATGAACCCAAAAGACAACATAGCCTAAAGAGTTTTATTTTTTAGTGGTAGTGATGATGCACTCTGGGTATAGAATATTTAAAAATACGTACCAAACCAACTATAAATCCATGGATGGTTTCTAGTTTAGTTTTCATCATACTATTGTTCATGATCTAATGGTAGTGATCAAGTATAGTGGTTGCTTAGCAATGTCCAATGAGGTGGATAATACCCATTGAATTGATAAAGAGGACACAATCTCACTATATGATTTGTACTTTCTTAGTGATCTTAGTGAAACAAATGAACATATTTTAAATGAAAATAAAGGCTTAGCCACACTTGAGTTGATTAATAATTATGTCCCTATTTACATTGTAAAGGTCATTATGGGTTAGTCTAACTAAACTTGTTGTGAACCATGTATGTTCATTCACATTTTTTATAGTGTGTTCTCCATATCCATTTTTTTATGATCTTAGATATGTATGTGTTCCTATCCCTATCAGAGTGGTAGTGATATCATTTTCACTTTATTTGTAATTGGTATGAACTCAGTATATGTCTTAGTTCGTATTATCCATATTGGGTTGGCATTAAGTTTCAATCCATAGTTACTCATCTCAAATTGATGTTTATCCCAGTTTGTGTGCAGTAGCATTCCTTTACCTTTGAATTATGTTTTTATTGGGGGAATGTTGGAGATTTATCTAGGTTAGTACAACATAGTTTAATGTTATATTAATATATTAGTTAGTTATAGTCTAATATTAATCATTGTTAGGTGTTTTTACATGAGTTATGGTAATAAATTTCCTATAAATTAGGATATAATATTGAAAATAGGAGAGATAGCAGCTAACTCATCCTTTGTAGGCATTCAAGCCTGTATAAGTATCTTCCTATGATTTTAAATAAAATTAATATAGTTTTTATTTTTAATATTTACTCATTTATTCCTGATATCTAGACAGGTTAGTACAATAAATCGTACACACTCACACACTCTAATATTTTATTAATAATATTATACTATGACCAACTAATATATTATTAAAATATTAAAATATGTTGCACTAATCTAGGTACATCTCCAACATAATGTATGGGTTGAAAGAAACACAAACTAGAAGAAGCACACTAAGGATCAAAGAAGGGAGGTTCTGGTAGATATTAAACATCAAGATGGGGAAAATTCATATGGAAATGGATCGATCCATGTTGAATAATACTAATGGGAAGTATAGGTGGAAAAATAGTTGAAAAACATGGACAGGCGGGTTGATTTAGTTATAGCTAGTAGAAGGCAAGGGGTCCTAGAAACATGTAAATATACATGTCAACCTCTCATTTAAAAAATCTTGGACTATATATATCTCAAAGTTTTTGTAAGCATAGTGAATTGAAGAATGTTTTAGGAGTAAGATTGGGGTAACTTGATGAGATCAAGTCTATTGTATATGATTTTAATGAAATGCAAAATGAATTCAAGTTTTTATACATTCATGAATGATTGGTAGATCTTTGTGTGTATATTTTAACAATGATATATAATTGTGTAATTGAATTTGCTTTGAGTTTTATATTAAGCTATAGTGTGGATGACTTGTGTATGCACTTATTACAATTTATATCTTCTTTTAATAATATGGTTCTTAGTTTTATCTTATTGTGTCTTAGGTGAGTGATTAAGTCTCTCACTTAGGTAATATGCTTATGTTATGATTATTCTTATTTTTTATGCATAGTTTGGTTTGTACAAGACTATGAGAAAAGTATACTTAATAATCAAAACACTAGCCAAGATAGAATGTATTTGAGTTGTAAGAGTGTGATATAATTCAATTTATGAGATTAATTAATGTTTTCATGGTATTCCATGAATTTGATGTGTTATATTTTGTTATGTAATCTAATAAGTAATGGGTTTGATGCTTTCTCATCTTACCCTTAACCTTGATGCATCATTTGATATTTAACAAAGTTAAATATTTTTTATTTTTTAAGAGTTGATTTGAATGATATAATGTAGGATGGATAACCTATGTGTGTGAAGGTTGGTCTAAGAAAAGGGCATAAGATTTACTTAAGGATCTGTAGGCCAACTTGTAAGTTATTATGAGAATTTTATCTACATAGTATCACAACAAGGGAATGTTATAATAGTTTTTTTGGGTTGAGTAAGAGAGTGTAAAAAAGAGATGGATCAAATAAAATTCAAGATATAGATAAGTGGTCAAGAGGAATTGTTGATATTAGATTTAAACACATTTGAGCATGTGTTCAAGGAAATGCAAGAGAAGCTAGATGCTATAAAGGCAATCAAATAAAAAATTAGGATGAAGAGCCAAGTAAAAAAAAATTATGTGGATAATAATCGAGTGGTGAAGAGAAAATAAGAGTCCATGAAAAATAAAATACTAATAGTTGTCATGGAGAAGGTGGAATATGAGCCCAAATTGGAAGCCCCTCATTTTTTAGGAAGATAGAGCCAAAAAGAGTTGTTGAGATGGGTTATGGAGTTATAATTTTAATTTGAATAAAGGGGGATATAAGACTCCAGAGGGTAAAATTTTCAAGCATATGGTTATGTGGATATTCAACTATATATTGGGAAGATCTTTGACAGATAAAATGGTGAAAAGGGCAAAAGAAAGCTATTTTTTTAGATATGATGACATCTAAGATGATGGGTGTTGGTGTACACCCAAAATAGTAGTCAATATGGCTGAGTAGGCAACATGATATGGTGATAATAATGAAGCAAAATATTATTGTTATGGAATTTCCATTTTTATAGCAATAATTTGCTCAAGGAAGTAGAAGAGAGGTGATACATGAGAATCAAAACCTTTGATTGATTGTTACATAATGGAATTTTTTTTAGCATATATCTTATTCAATAATAGATTAATCATCATTCCAATCATATTTGGTTGTACCTTAAAGTCCTAGATCCTCTTCTATGATGGCACACAACTCTGAAAATATCACTATTTTGTGCACAAAACTATAATGGTTTTATCAAAAGATGAAAAACTCATGACTAGTTATGAAGTAGTTATTACAAACACTTGCAAAAATAAAATAGACACTTCATCATACTCATTCATATATCAATTCACATTCCCATTATTTTTTGTTATAAAATGAATTTAGGAAGTAGTGGTCAAACATCATAATAAGATCTAACCTTTTGGATCATTTTATAAGACATTTACATAATATAGTTTTGTAGTTAGAGTTATAATGTGATGTACATTCTCTTATTGTCTCTCTCTCTCTTTTTACATTGCACTCTAATACATCCTTCAACCTTTATCATTCAGTATGCACTTTCATAAAAACCCATTTAATCCATTAAGTGTGGCTATCCACCAAAGTCCTCCTGGGCCCCCAATCAGTGGTATTAGAGCATATACACTTAATACCATCTCAAAATGGTAATGAAGATGTATTTAAAGTCCTTATTTTTTGTATTCCCACTCATATGAGGTTTAATTATAATAATATAGGGCTCAAAACTCGTGACTATTTGTCATACCTTCCTTCCTATCCTAAAATTGTATAAAAACCAACTTTAGAGATGTCAAATTTAGAAATGATCTAGAAAATGATAAATGATTCTTTAAAGAGGTGCATTCACTCTCCTTCCAACACATATCATTAATAGTGACCTTTTTTTGGTCATATACCATATAAGGTACAATTCAATCTAGACATACCTATGTTTGAAGGAAAAATAGATGTTAAATCCCTAGATAATTAGTTCAATCTAGTATGTTCACACTACATGATAAATCAATTATTTGACCAATAAAATATTGCATTTGATCTTGTGATATTTTATTTATCTATAAATAAATGATGGGATAATTTTTTCACTACATATAAATCACGTGAATATGATGACTTAGACACATCTATAGATACCTACAATGGTTTCATATAATCAATAAAACATATCTATTACCCTATTGAAAACTATGATGCAAAATACATAAAGCGTTCTTAGTTGTGCCATGGTTGTGATCAATATGATCAATAAAAAACATCTCTTTCATACTTTGGTTTCTAAAATAAATGTTCAAGAACTTGATAAGATTATTTTTAAAAAATATAATTCAAGATTTAGACCATATATCCAATCTAATTTCAATTTCCTCTTGATCTCCTCCATTTAATAATCATATAGATTTACATATAAGTTTGAAGTAAAATTTAAATTAGAGACTAAGAAATAATATTCCAATTATGAATATAATTTTTAGTCTTATCAGTCTAAAAATAATCCTAAATAAGGAAATTTCCCTTCACTCCATTCTCAAAACAAGAATACACCAAAAAATGATCAGATTAAGCAATCCAAGATTGGCAAGTGGTGTTCAATTCATAACTCCAACAATCACTCTAATGAAGAGTGTTGCGCTAGGAAAAATCTACTTGAAAAATGTAAGGAAGTAGGTACTAAAATTGTGACATTAGAGAAACATAAACAAATCATGTAATTTTATCTTATTTTTATGGTAGGTACCAATAAAAACATATCTTCCTCCACCACATATTTAAAGGAAGTCGAAATATGGTTCCAATGTCACATGTGGATCAATGGTCAACTTGTACACTTTATAATTGATAATGGAAGTTAAAAGTAACATAATTCATCATGATGCCTCACCATAATAATACTCCATTGGATAGTTAATTATGGGTTTTAATAAATGCTTCACTCAAATTTGTCACTTGGTATACAAAATCAACCCTTTTCAATATGCAATCCTTTACGGCATCACAACATTATAGGTCTATGATTTTTCCTTGGTAAACCATGATTTATCATCAAAATGCATTTTATGAATCAAATCATTTAAATTTTTTAATAGATTTTGGTGATATGATATAATTTATACCAGAAGTGGAAGAAGCTAGGTAGTTTTAGTAAGAATTTTATACTCTTGATGGTAGGACATAAATGTAAGATATAATTTTGGCACAAACTCATGTAGACACTCCTTTTTGGCCACTTCAATTTTTAAATAGACATCATATTGATTTCTTGCAAACAATGCAAAATAAGCCTAAAAATCATTGGTTATCCCAAATTCATCTGCACATTGGATGTAAGTGCCCTAAATCATGTCAATGCATGCCTAATTGGGGAATTATGTTGTAAAAAATAATAAACTCTCTCTAATTCATCCCCAATACAATTTTTATCTATCAAATTAATGTTTTTGACCAAGGGTGAGGGATAACCTTACATAAATTCAAAAAATTCAATTAACCTTAACAAAATTGCTTAATTAATTAAACCTAATTAAATGCATAGTTAAAAATTCCATGGATAATTAGTGAGTTTTTATTTTTAGGAATTCATAAATCTAGATTTGATGACATCATCATGACATCACAAAAATATCTAAAATCTATAACTTTTGAAATTTCATATTTTATAAATTCACTAATTAAATTTATTACTCAACTCTCATGACAAGTGGCCAAGTGGGTCATGAAGAATTAATGAATTTATATTTTTGGAATTTCATAAATTCAACCAAAATATATTATATGAGTTTTCAATCCACTTATAAAATATCAGGAATTGGGTGGGAGACCTAATTATTCTTGACCCATGTCTCTCACATGGCTCTCATGATTATCTTTGACCCAACCTAGAATTAGCCTAACTCAATCTAGGGTTAGATTAACTCAACCAAGTTTAATTCTAAAAATCACCTCCCTGGGGTTAAATTTAGTTCTGATACCTATAAATACAAGTGCCATGACCATTCATAAATAAGCTTTGAATCCAAAGTTATAATGTTCATTTTTTGAGAGACAGCTTCTTTTATGTAAAGTTGTGATAGTAAATTGTTAAGACAAGCCAAAGCCAACATTACCAAGGTGACAAGGAGAGTTAGTGTAATAAGCTTTATTTCCAAATAATTATTGATCATACAACTGGGCACATCAATTCATTGCCAACATATAACTCTTACTCTCATGGAAGGTAAAATCATTTGTTTTGTCTTCATTTGATAGTTACTTGTATAGTTTTCTTGCTATTTGAGTGTCTAGGCTAGAGGTGTAAGTTTCATTAGTTTATTTTTTATTGATTTTGATCATAATAACACCATACTAATCTCCCCTCTTGGATTCCTATTGATTACAACTCATACTATATTTTATTTAATAATGAAAAATACACCATGGTTTAATAACATGTTGGGAGAATATAAGATATCTTCTAGTCACTTAAATAAGTGCTTACACACTCTGTGGTAAAGCATAATTTGATTTTATACCATGACTACCTCTATTTAATGCTTATTTATGTTGTAAATAATTTATGGAGATGAAAAGATCAAGTGCAAATCCATAACTATTGGATAAATGGGACATCAAGTTAAGCTCATTACCTTATGGAAGCCTCATTGTGCTTACACTAAATAAGGATGACAAATGGAGATTATGAATTAATTAAAAATCTCTGAAAATATACTATATTAAATAACTATTAACCTCTTCTAATAATTTAGGACTTAATAGACCACCTCTTTAGTTCTAAATTCTTCATCGAAATTTATCTTAAGTCTAGGTGTCATCAAAATCCTATTGAACTTAAAGATATTTTAAAAACAACATTGAAAATAAAGGAATATTTATTTAAATGGTTGGTTATTCACTTAAATTTAACTAATTCAATTACAACATTCATGTGGATGATGAAATATATCCTCATGGCTTTCACTTCTTCATTTTTTTTAGTCTACCTTATTGTAAGCTTTATCCACTTTAGTATGGGACTTACACCATCATCAAACAAGTAGGAGGTAATGTTTTTGAGATTATTATTATTTATTACATTGGTTTTCATATATTATTTAATACTTAACTCTTTCAATAGTATTTTACACCTTTATTGGACACTTTAAAAGTTGCAAAGACATTTTAGCAAGTAGAGATCGGTCCTAACTACAATGCACCATTAGTCTCATATCAAATAATTAATGCCAGGGTCAAATGAACACATCAACAAGAGATCCCTCTCTTTTATATCATTAAATGAAGTCAATATATTCCCAAGTAATTTTTTTTACAAAAGTGTAGGTTTTTAACTTCTTTCCACTTCTTGTTTTGTAACTATTCAAAATATGGATGATTCTTCTTCAAGGGGGTGACTGATCCAAGAGGACGCAAGTCTTCAATTGACTTGTGGCATAACATCATTTATCTATGGCATATTTCATTTTCACCAATATCTTTAATATCATCCCAAGTACACATGGTCATATATTTAATTCCTAACTCCTCTTCTACAATGTTGCATATATATGACAATGCTAGTATTATTCCATGGAATGCTACATTAGCACTACCAAAAGGTGACATACTAATGATTAGTTATAAATTAGTTGTTACCAAATTTTTTAATATTCCAGCTCATTAATCATATTCTAATTTTTTATATTAATGTACACTCTCATTCTTTGTAGTTAGAAAGTGAAGTTAGGAAGTAGTGGTTAAACATTAGAATAACATTTGGCATCTCTGATCATTATATAAGACTATTGTTTAATATGTATTTATAGATATAATTATAATTTGGTATCCATTATCTTATTTTATCTTTCCCAAGTCTCATTTCACTATGATATATCATATGGCCTTTGCCATTCAATATATGCTTTTGCAATAACCCATTTAATATGTTAAATGTGTTTATCCATTGGTTTTCACTTGAGCCCCAGATCAAGAGGAGATGGAAGGTTATAAGAAACTAGTATTAAAAGAAAAAATTCTAATCAAGGATTATATGAAAGCTTTAGTTAATGATGTAGGACAAGTAGATGACATATAGGATTTTTTATTTTATTATTTCCATGTAAGAGACATCGAGTGGAAAATAAGGTGTTATGGTATATATAGAGGTGATAGAATGATGTCCAAGAGAATCCCAAAGTGGAGAAGAGTGTGTGTTGGTGTGTAAGGAGGTAACTAAGGATTTTCTCAAAGAATAATCTAATATTATATGGGTACAAGTGTAAGGCATTGATGAGAGTCATTTATTTGAGGTGACAAGAACTATTTTTTGTTACTTACATTGGAGGTGAAGGTGAAGGAAGTGCAGGATATTATACAAGTTGAAACTTTTGAGGGAGTTTTAGAATAAATTAAAAGTGAAGATGAAGATGAGGAGATTATAATAGAATAATCTTTTCAAGTTGGGATGATTGTCTATGAAGGTTTCATATTTTACATACAAAAATGTGAAAAAAAATCTCTTATAAGAAGAGGAGGTGAGAGAAATTAAGAAGATTTTGGATGAAGTTCCATTGGAAGTTCATCAGGGAACCCTTATTCTCATTTTTTTGTTTTTATTTAATTTTATGTAGGTGAAGTAGTGAAAAATAAGAGTGTTCATGCAACTGAATAGAATTATGAAAAAGTTGAATGTGTCCTAAAAGATGATGACATGGTTTTTTGATATGGTCTATACACAAATGTGTTTTATGAGTGATTTAAAGGTTTTTTTTGTTTGATGAAAATTAATAAATTGTAGTAGATATGAGTGATATATAACATGTGCATCTAGTATTGGAAATGGTATGACAAACTATACATTATGTATGTTTTATAATATGTTGTAGAAGTGATATGGAAGACAAATAAAGAGAATATGGAGGAAGTGACTGAAATGGTAAAGTGTCACCTACATAAGAAGGTTGAATATTTGAGGATTGAAATGAATAAGTGTTCATATGGATGGAAAAAAAGAAATAAATATAGAGCTAGGTGGAGAAGGATGGTTAATGGGTTGTTAAACCTAAAGGAAGGGGTTAAGGCCTTGAAGGTGAGTTGAAAAATAAAAAAATAATAGAAATTACATATTTTAGGGTTGATAATGAGGTGTAAGGGCACACTGAAACCATTGTATTTGGCCAAAAGAGTGTTTCTACCATTTAGCCAATGTTTGTGAGCATTAAGTTTGATAAAATCTAAATTAGGGAGTTTGATGCAAGAGCATCCAAAAAAAATAACATCTTGAATTTTTTAAATAGTTTTGAGTTATCATGAAGGTGAAAAATTTGTTGTTATTTTCACAACACACCCTAATTTCACCTTGAGAAATAATGGAACCTATTTTTTACTTTAGATCCTGATATTTTGCTTTGATCAAGTTTGTGCCTTGGGTTTATAGCAGTTGTTTGTTGGTATGATTAAAAAGAGTCATTGGGATAGGATACAATCATATTGATTAATATTGATTTATTGTTCTTACCAAGTCTAAAACATATATTTTTATATTATGTGCTTGGTCTAAAAGGATTATAATTTCATTGATGCAACTATCTGAATTTGTCTAAATCAGATAAGTTTTGGTCTGTGTCTGATTATATTTTGAACTTTATTCAAATTTGCATTTATAAACCATTTTGCCTCAAATTTATGTATATTATTTGAATATTATAGATTTTTTGTTGTTTTCCTTGAGTAATTTGGCCTAATAATGTTTAATTTTAGTTTATTTGACTAAGTATTTGCATTATTTAACTTTTAAAACTCGATCGCTTTGTGGACTGTTAGACTAAATTTTCTTTAAGTGTTGGTCAAATAGGACTATTATATATATATATATGGTCTATTTGTTCATTTTGAATTGATTTATCTAAGTCTTTTCAAAATTTTATTATAAAACTTAGTCACTTTCAAAAAATGGATCAAACTAAATTAACTTCAATATTGGTAAAATGCATGTGTTTATTCGTTAACTTTTCCAAAATAAAGGAAAAATGTATAATAAAAAGAAAGTTAAAATGCAATAAAGTTAACGAATAAACACATGCATTTTACCAATATTGAAGTTAATTTAGTTTGATCCATTTTTTGAAAGTGACTAAGTTTTATAATAAAATTTTGAAAAGACTTAGATAAATCAATTCAAAATGAACAAATAGACCATATATATATATATATATATATATATATGGTCTATTTGTTCATTTTGAATTGATTTATCTAAGTCTTTTCAAAATTTTATTATAAAACTTAGTCACTTTCAAAAAATGGATCAAACTAAATTAACTTCAATATTGGTAAAATGCATGTGTTTATTCGTTAACTTTATTGCATTTTAACTTTCTTTTTATTATACATTTTTCCTTTATTTTGGATTTGCACTTAATAATTTTTCTCAAATTTTAAATTTGAAAACTAATGGATATTGTCTTTTTTTCCCAACCAATGGAAACTTTTCATCCTAGAAGCCCTGAGCAAGTGAGGAGATTCCACTTATTTTTTGCTCACCTCGTAGGGCCTATTTTGAATTAGTCATTTTTATTGGATCTTCTAATTGCCTAGGATGAGGATGCATGAAATGGTCCAATTTCCCCACTTCACTGGGCCCCCTTAGTTTCTTCAATAGATCGAAGACCTTCTGAATGCATGAGATCATACCACATGGTATAATATCATTTCTTCAAGCCCCCAAGATGATCTGTATACTTCTAATCTACACTCAATCTCTTGAATGCCCAGGATTATACCATGTGGAAAGATCCTCTTTCCTCCCTTCTCAAGATTATCCCTATATTTTTATGTCTCAGGCAAGGTCTTGAATGAGCGATATATAGACAAGTGTCAAGATCTTGCTTCACCAAATGTAGAGGTCACCAGCCCATGTGGACATTAAATTAGGCCTTGGATGAGCGAATGAATATTGTGTGGCATCAAATGCTAATTGGATGACATGTTAGCATCTATGTCATCATTTCATGTGTTTAAATTTGATGGTCATCTGGCTTGTCAAGACTACTAATGATCAAAATGTGTTCTCTTTGGGATGAAATGTTTTAGTTTGTTTTAGCTTATCAATTTTGGCTCCATTTATTCTCTTAATTAGCCTGAATTGACTATGTTACATGATTTTATCTTGAGACTTAGTCATGCAAATTTTAAATGGACTATGGGTTCATGTTATTTTTTTTAGACTTGGTCATTGTACCAATTGATAGACTAGATTCAAAAGGGGTGGTTATTAGATTAAGAAATTATGTCCTCTAGTTTTAACCTATTTTTGCCCTATTTTGACTTAAAGTGGCTGATGGTCTGTACTATTTTATCTTTTGGACTCAGTCAATTTTTACTAGAAATAGAATAAATTAGTTGTGATTGGTGAAAATCCCCTTTTTATTTTTATGCTTTTAGACCTAGTTATTTTTATTTAAAAATTCAAATTAATCTAATGGTTAGTTTCTTTTTTATAGGCATAGATTCATTGAGAAGCTACCATCTATCACAATTTCAGATATCTGCTTATCTAAGGCACTTTAGATAAAGGGCTCACCCATACATCTTACAGGTCCTCGAGATGACACCACATGGTTCAATCTCATTTCTTTAAGCCCTCAAGATGATCAAAATAATATTGTCAGGTAGTAGCCCCTCTAGGTGAATGAGATGCTTACACATGGAAACATCTTTCTTCCTCATGTACCTAGATCAAATAAGAGCAGTACAATAGAATAGATATTAAGTGAGTGTCTGGAATGAGGCTATGTGATAACATATTGGGGTTCTGGGGTGGTCAAGACATTGAACATCAAGAAGGACCTACTGAACTCTAAGTGAGTGGGATATTACCACTTTTAAAGATATTTTTGCATCATAACCAAGGAAAAGTCAAGATGATCTAGAACCTCAACCATGCTATGAGTTAATATAAATTCAACACATAACAAGACCTTGGTACATTTTGACATGTTGCCCTTCCCATGTAGCAAGAAGTAGACATATGGTGTGAATTTACATAGAAATATATGTGGACATCCATGAAGGGATTAGTCTAAATTTGATGTTCATCTTGACCATCTAGGTTGTCAAGATCCAAATATTAGATTATGAGTCTAATCATATCTAATTAGTCATTGAATATTGTCTCTAGTACAAGAGAAATAGTGGGACTTAAATTCCTAAGTAATATACATAGTGGATTCATCTAAGTGATGGTGTGCCCAACTTGAATTAAATATTAGGTAGGTGAAAGCCATAAGAGACAAAGAAATGTCTTAATCAAGCATGATCATCATAGTGAAGCACATGATCAATTGTCAAAAGGAGTGTTCACAATTAGAAGATGAAAATTTCCCCAACATTTAATAAAATGATAATTGATCAAAATGATTAAGATTCAACTTGACCCTATGTAAATTGGAATAATGCATTATTTAAATATTGCTTTGTTACCAACATTTAATGTAAATTTGTGTATTTAAAGGAGATATTGTTATTATCGACCAAATTTTGGCCCTTCAGGTCAAAATTGGGCACCCCTATATAAAAGCTCAACCGTCTAAGTCTATACCTTTTGGCTAGGTCCTGTATGTGGAATTCCTTCGAAGGAGGTGTTCCACACAAAAAATTTGGCAAAAGTACAAGAGTTTATTCTTTCAGAGGTTGTGTTTTTAGGTTTTTTATTTAAGTGTCAATAATTATTTCAAACATTTTTCCCTAAGTGATTTTCCCAAAGGGTATCTTTTTTTGGCCTAAGGATTAGAAGTCTTTCAATAAAATTGTCCACTTCAATTTTTTTGAAGGGCACTTCAATTTTTTCAAAGGGCATACTGCAATCCTTCTAAAGGGGTGCTTTTAGAATTCTAAAGGTATTTTTCTCAAAGAAAGGGCCCATTTAAAATATGAAAGGTACTTTAAAAAAACCAAAGGGTGTTTTCATTTTGAAAGGGCATTTTACAAAAACTTGAAGGGACAATTTTCCTTTTGAAAGGTTCATTTGCAAGAACTTTGAAGGTCTATTTCTAGAAATTTGAAGGGCACTTTTCTCGACAAAAAGGCAAAGGGAGCATTTAAATTTTTTTTGAAAGACATTTAAAAGAACTTTGAAGGTCTATTTCTCAAAAGTTGAAGGGTACTTTCCCTTCAAAAAGGGCACTTAGCAAAAGTCCAGAAAATTGTTTGAATTGAAAAAGGGCTAAGTCTAATTATTTCAGACATTTTTTCTGATACAAGGGGAAACAAAAAAATCCAAAGAAATTTGGTTGAAGTCAATAATTCCATGGGAAAGTGCCCAATTAATAAAATTCTAAGGGAAACAAATGTTTGAATGAAATAAAAAAGTGTTTGAGCAAAACATCTTGAAGGAATTCATGATGGGTCTGCGGATGTCAACTTTAGGGTCATGGGCTAGCCATTAGAATTAAAAATCTTGGTAGGAACTTGAGGGTAAACATGGAGGTGACAAATGGTATAATCTTGAGCATCTGGTGTAGACAAAGCAAGAAAAAAATAGGTAGATCAATGGTTTGAGTCAATTACTGGTAGCCAACCAAATCAAAGGGCTTCCATGAAAAAATAAACACAAGTGTCCAGAGGATGGCTAGCAGTTAGGGAAAGAATTTTATAATTATCAAAATGAATTCCAATTACCTTGAGTAGTGATATGTTTTAGCTCCCCTGTTGCTCATGGATGGTATTTGATGGAGGTAGTTTCATGAAAGATGACAAAAGAGTCATTACACCATTTCAGAAGAGTCTACCATAATTTTACATGGACATGTGTCTTAGGATACATTCATTATCTGATTCCCACTCAACCATATGTGTAATGTAACTATTTCTATTCTTAGGCCCGAGCATGTTTTTCTGTGACCTTTGAGCTTCCCTCTTTTCTATTCTCAAAATTTCTATAAATGAAGCCATTTTGGCTTGTATAGGAATCTCTCTGCCTGGGTATGGTGAAAGCCAGAGAAAATTTTACCTTGAATCAATAAATACAAGTGTTTTACCTCATTCAAATATTTCATTAAGTGTACATTCTTGGTATTAGGCTTGTGCAAGTGTAATTTCCATTTACCTTCACATGTTGATTCTATTAGTACCTAGTATATTATGATTTCCTTCTTGCAGGTCAACAAGAATTGTTTGAAGAGAATGTAGGTGTGAGTAGGCTACTCAATAGAGTGTCTTATAATGCCTATTGTTCAGTTCCTCCTATCCTATGTCATCTTTAAGAACCCATGTTGAAGCATTAGTGTGAGAGGAGAGATTGATGTTGAATGAAGTGTATGTGCTACTTGTCCTTAGTTTCAAGTGTATGTTAAAGGTATGAGTAGAGAAAATATTTTTGTGCATCACCCCCAGTAGGATAGGTTTACTTTCAGTTATTATAATCCTTTTCATCCCCCCAAGTTGTTAGTAGTAAGAGTATGAGCTTCAATGATGCATCAAGGGGAGCTAGCCCTTAATATAGAGATCCACCTCCTAATAGGGATACCCACAGCCCTAAGGTGGTTCCATTTTTTCACTTGAATGAGGATAATCTTGTCCCATCTCCTCATTGGGTGCAATTTTAAGTGACAATAGTTTTTGGCATGCCTGGTGGGATAAGAGTTCCATTCCTTGAGAAGTTTTGGTGTTCTTCTCAAGATATCAGCCTTTGGAGGCAAGTTTGCTAAACACTAGTGGTGACTCCACATGTGAACATATTGGCAAAGCATCTCAAGTATCCTTATTGAAGTGTTTTATTTCTCTACATACTTTTCACAAGTCATGGATTACTTTTATGTGGAATTTTTCCTAACACAAGTGGGTAAAACTTACCCTATGCTACCTATTCCTCCTAATTGTGAACAAGTCTTTGTTCAACCTTGTCATGAGCTCCATGTTTCCTACAATAAATCTTATCCATCTTATACCCCACATATTCCACCTAATTTATCTCCAAGTTATACAATTTCTAGCTTTGAAAAAGTCTTTTTTAGCTATCAAGACTACATGCTAGACCTTGACACTAGATATGGTTGTGGTGAAATCATATCTAGTGTTTGTATTGAGAGTGTAAGGAATGCCTTGGAACAAACCAAGAAGGAGTAGATAAATATAGTGGGGGATAATTGGCCAAGTCTGACCTATGAGATGCTTGATGTTTGTGGCCTAATCTTCAATCTAGAGGAGAGATTGAGAACTCATGAACTAATCCCATTTTGGCAACCTCAACATGCCTCAAGCTCTTTGTCCATTTCCCAAAGCTCTCCCTCTTAGAAATCCATCCAATAAAAAAATCAAATGAAAGAGGAGATCATGCTTGAGCAAGTTGATACTTTTGAAGGACATGGTGAGAAAGAAGTATTGAGTTTTGAATCTCATCTTGAAAGAAAGCTTGAATTGGCAAATCAAGTTTTGAGACAATCCATCATGGCCATTGAAGGTGAACTCTCAAAGCCCACTTCCCCAAGTTCTCATCAAGATTTTAACCCCAAAGATACCTCAATATTCTTGAATATATCATTCAATTCTCCACTATCACCTCAACCCCATGTAGACACTTTTGAACCCACTTTTCCAAGATGGAAAGAGGTGGTGGTGGCTAGAGAAGAGAACAATAAATCATGTTTAGGTGTAGATGTGGTTAGTGGAGAGAAACCTAAGATCATTCAACACACTCCCAATCCTCATCAAGAGGCCATTTAACTCATTTCCCACTCCTCTCCAACTATTCTAAGTTTCCCCTCTAATGATGAAAATTGTGTTGTCTTTTGGGAATCCCCTTTAGCCAAACTCCTTATTTTTGAGAGACCTGATGTTGACACAACTAAGGGGGAGAATGAGATTGAAATATCTAATTAGAAGGAAGATGAAGATAAGCTAATTATAGGTTATGAAAAGAAGGAAGAATATCCTCATTATTTTAAAGACGAAGAGGAAAGGATCCTTGTTTCTCCTTTTCATGAAGCAAACTAGCCACAAGATGAGGACCTATGGTAGATTTTTTAGAGAATAAATAGTGAAGGTGAAGCCCTCAAAGAGTCGACAAGTTCTTTGGAGATAGCTACTAGTCATGATAAGTAAAAGGTTATCTCTCAAGAGGAAGACATGTGGCCAACTTATGTTCAAATGTTTAAGGACTATGAGGAACGTGAGAAGGCTAAAATCCTAAAAAAACAAACCCAAGAGATTGGAGAGTAGGTTTATATTAAAGAACACCATCATCAAGAGAGCCTTGATCATAATAAGGCCATCTATGATGATTTTTATCTCTTTAAAGGTGATTTTAAGTATGATCCAATAATCTTATATGAAGATGCCTCTACCAACTTCCAAGAAGAATGTGAACAAGTACACTTCCACCTGGTCATGATACAATGCCCATTGGAGATTTTGAAGACATTATGACCATTGAGCAAGATAATGGAATCCTTTAAAGAGAGATTAAATTCCAACAAATTGTTCCATACCTAAACACATAAACTTGCCAATGACAAGATGATAGAACAACAGTTTGAAGCATGCTTCAAGGTTGAAGAGAACATTACCAACCTTGAGAATGTATGGGAGATGACTCCATTGGAAAATGTACAAGAACAAAGAGCAAAAATGAAAAAAGATTCATCTTACATTCCATCTAAAAAGAAGCATGCTTGGTATCCTCACTCATCTAGTGAGGAAGGAGACCTACGTTACTTCCCTTTTGATCCAGGAAGGGAGGTATGATGAATATGTATGTACATATTTGTTTACTTTCAATTGTGTTTGCTTTCCCTAAGTGCTTAGTAGCATAGGTGTGTCCTTGTCTTATTTGTTGTTGGTTTTTTGTGTGTGTTGTTCTTTCCCTTTATGTGTTTTAGGTAGAATTACTATCTTGTTAGCCTCTTCAAGGTCTAGTCCTAATGTTCTCTAAGTGTATTCTGACCCCCATGCCCAATGGACTAATTAGGCTACTGGTCTGGTTAGTATAGTATGCATACTACCCCTACGAGTCACTAATTTGTTGACCAAATTTTGGCCCTTTAGGTCAAAATTGAGTACCCCTATATGAAAGTTTGACCATCTAAGTCTATACCTTTTGGCTAGGTCCAGTATGTAGAATTCCTTCGGAGGAGGTGTTCCACACAAAATTCATGACAAAAGTACAAATGTTCATTATTTTGGAGGTTTTATTTTTGATTTTTTTGTTTAAATGTTAGGAATTATTTCAAAGATTTTGTCCGAAGCAATTTTCTTGAAGGGTACATTTTTTTAGGCTAAGGGTTAAAAGTCTTTTGAGAAAGTTATCCACTTCAATTTTTCTGAAGGGCATACTACAATCCTTTCAAAGGGGTGTTTTCAGAATTCTAAAGGTATTTTTCTTGGAGAAAGGGACCATTTCAAATCTGAAAGGTACTTTACAAAAACTTGAAGGGTATTTTCCTTTTGAAAGGGGCATTTTACAAAAACTTAAAGGGACAATTTTCCTTTTGGAAGGTTCATTGGCAAGAACTCTGTAGGTCTATTTCTAGAAATATGAAGGGAACTTTTCTCAACAAAGGGACCATTTACAATTTTAATAAAATACATTTACAATAACTTTGAAGGTATATTTCTCAAAATCTGAAGGGCACTTAGGAAAAGTCCAAAAAATTATCCGCATTAAAAAAGGGCTAAGTCTAATTCTTTCAAACATTTTGTTTGATACAAGGGGAAACAAAAAAATCCAAAGAAATTTGGTCGAAGACATTAAGTCCATGGGAAATTTTTTGATGAAGGAAAGTTCAAGGGAAATAAAAATTTGAGGGAAACAAAAAAGTGTTCGAGGAAAATATCATGAAAGAATTCATGACGGGTCCACAGACATCAACTTCAAGATCATGGGATAGCCATTGGAATTAAAAATATTGGTGGGAACTTGAGGGAAAACATGGAGTTGACAAATGATAGAATCTTGAGCATCTGGTGCAGACAAAGCAAGTAAAAAATAGGTAGGTTGATGGTTTGAGTCATTGCTAGCAGCTAACAAAATCAAAGGGCTTCCACAAAATCATAAACATAGTTGTTTAGAGGATGGCTACCAGTTAGGGAAAACATTTTTTAACTATCAAAATGAATTCCACTTCCCTCAAGCAGTGATATGTGTTGGCTCCCCTATTGACAGTTTCAAATGCTCATGGATGGTCTTTGATGGAGGTAGTTTCATGAAGGATGACAAAAGAGTCATTAAACTATTTTGGATGAGTCTACCATGATTTTACATGGACATCTATCTCAGGATACATTCATTGTTTGCTTCCCACTCAACCATACGTGTAATGTAACTATTTTTGTTCTTAGGCTCGAGCATGTTTTTCTACAACCTTTGAGATTCCCTATTTTTTGTTCTTAAAAATTCTATAAATGAAGCCATTTTGGAATTGTATAGGAATCTCTCTGCCTAGGTATGGCGAAGCCCTACCAAATTTTACCTTGAATCAATAAAGACAAGTGTTTTACCTCATTCAAAGATTCCATTAAGTGTACATGCTTGGTATTAGTCTTGTGCAAGTGTAATTTCCATTTACCTTCACATGTTGATTCTATTAGTACCTAATGTATTATGATTTCCTTCTAGCAGGTCAACAAGAAGTGTTTGAAGAGAATGCAGGTGTAAGTGAGTAGGATAATCAATAGATTGTCTTAGAATGCCTATTGTTTAGTTCCTCCTATCCTATGTCATCTCTAAGAACCCATGTTGAAGCATTAGTGAGAGAGGAGAGATTGATGTTGAATGAAGTGTATGTGCTACTTGTCCTTAGTTTCAAGTATATGTTAAAGGTATGAGTAGAGAAAATATTTTTGTGCATCACCCCCAGTAGGGTAGGTTTACTTTCAGTTATTCTAACCCTTTTCATCCCCCCAAGTTGTTAGTAGTAAGAGTATGAGCTTCAATGATGCATCAAGGGGAACTAACCCCTAATCTAGAGATCCACCTCCTAATAGGGATACCCATAGCTTTGAGGTGGTTCCATTTTTTCACTTGAACAAGGAGAAGCTTGTCCCATCTCCTCATTGGGTGCAAGTTTAAGTGACAATAGTTACCTTAAAGATGAACACACATTGAATTTGTGCCTTAGTTGATGCCTATTATTTAATGTTTGTAACCACCTGGTGGGTGGGTGAGAGTGGATTGAAATCTATATAAGGGAAATAATAAGACTAATTTAGTGGCTACTTCATTAGTATTATAAAGTAAATTAGAAGAGCAAACACTTATTTCTTATGATTTATTGCTTTCCTATTTTGTTTGTCTTGTGAGAAATGTTGTTGTGAAGAATTTTTTTGTACTTCCCATGTTTATGGCAGATCAAAACACTATTTTTAATCAAATATATATCAATTGAAAGTTTTGGAAGACTTTCATTCATTATCTACACATATATACGATGATTTTTTCCATATTTATTCATAGTTGAATACCTCAGACTCTTGCATCTTCTTTGTTCATGATTTCCTATAGATTGGTCAAACAACAAATTGATTTCATGTAGTTTATTTAATCAAATTTATCAAAATAATATTCACTCCAAAACAAGCTATCTTCTTTATCTTTCCCCTTCTCTTTTATTATTTTTTATATATCTATTAGAGTAGGTAGAATAGATATGAAATTTTAATCCATGATTAAAATATTTATCTTAATTGTAAACCCTTTTCATTATTGTCAATACAATGTTGAATGCATGTATGAAATGAAAAATAATTACATTATTCATATTTCCATGATAAATCTAAAACAATGATTTTCAAGGATATGAATCCATTGAGGGTGACTTTGAACTATTATATCTCATCGAGCATTAAAAAACTAGATCTGACAAAGGGAAACCCAAAATTAAATATACTAATTCAACCAATAGTTATCCTAAGGCTATAGTTTCCTTTTTCAATAATTTTTTTACCCATCTAAGCCCACCAATGATTGTTTCTTGGCTTGGTGGAGGTAACTACCCTACAAACATTCTAGGGATTGCTCATGTTTTGACAAAGGATCTTGAAATATTATACTCAAAATATGTGCAAGGTGAGATTCATACCACTGAAGAACATATTCAAGATTTTAAATATGCCATTATAATAAATCAAGTCCAACATAAGGATGTGGCTTCCAAATTTGTTTTTGTATTCCTTAGACAAGGCAACCTATGGTTGGTATCTTGGATTGCTAGATGGATCCATCACCTCTTGGAATGATCTAGTAATTGTGTTTGTCAATCACTTTAGGGTACCTATTTGTCTTAACATCTTGTATCATCACTTTTTTACTACCCATAGATAACTAAATGAACCAATGTTTAACACCCATTTCCATAAGATGTATAATACGTTAAAATATCCCTATAACCAAATAGAATTGGTTGTTATTCAAACATACTTAAGAGCATTATACCCAATGACATCTATGTTAATTATAAAAACTCAAACCTCCCTTGCATATTTGTCTTTAGTCTAAAATAAATCCATCAATATTGAGTAACAAATGATGCCACAAGGATATGGTGTTAGTCTACTACCATCTTTAGGACAACTAGGAACATATAACCAATCCCCAATCATTAATCAAACACTTATGCATAATACACTAGTGATGAACCCAATCCTAGTAGCCATATACCCAAATCAAAATGTGATTTACAATCCAATCCCCTCAAATAAAATGCTCGAAAGTCCATTTTTCTTCCAAATCAAATGTTGTCATAGCTAGGTAATCAACAAATCCTTCCTACAATTCATAATCTAATAAGACCTCTTATACCTACATTTTTGAACCATGAAACACCTATATCTAACATAAATCATCATAATAGTATAAACAATAGTTATAATATTAATGTAAATCCTGAGTTAAGAAAACTGTCGTGGTTGGTTATAATATTGACAAATAATGTAGCTGATTTACGAAGACATGTACCTCAGAATAAAATTACTAATAACCCTCTTCAAAAATAAATTTCAATTTCCAAAGGACTAATTACCAATGGAATACCAATCCTAATAATGGCATGTACCTACTCCCCTTGATAAAGTAAGTTAGACCAATAACAATGCTATTTTTTTTGTAAACTTGGTTGATTTAGCCTTACCTATTGTGTGTAGATTGTATAATATAATAGATCATGTTGAAATTGACTATGTTGATTTTATGTTAGTTTCAAACGGATTTAAAAAATAAATGGTAATTTTTGAAATAGTGACTACAACTAAAAATAATTGTTGTCAAATTTGAGTTGCACCCTTGAAAAGTCTTGTTTCAGGAAATTTTCACCCAATTGACACAATGGGATCTCTATAACCCATGGCTAGAGATAATCTCCAGAGAGGGTTGGATCCCTTGGTACAACACCTAAAACTAACACTAACCTACTCAACTTGAAATGAAAAGGGATAAAGATAAACATGAAAGTAAAAGGGGTGATGCATCAAAATCTTGACCTCGACTTGCCTATGCACTTGTGAAGTGAAACAAGACTGATCAAACCACATAACTTCAACTTGAGGTTCTCCTTACATCAATGTTTAAATAGGATGTCTTGAGATATGCATGAATTAGGAGGGAAAACCAAGAAGTGAATTGAATCAACACTAATGACAAATTTCCACATCGAAGTCCCTACAAAACTTCATATGACCTACAAAGAGTCAACCTAATTATAATAAGGTAAGGGTGAGAGGAAAAAAGAGATGGAAATAGGATAGTACCACTATTAATCATGCACAAACACAAGCATACACTAAAATTAAGATTGAATAAGGCTAAAACCAACTTATTATTCATCTCAAAAATTAAGAACAAGTGCTAACTTGAGAAGGGCTTAACCATACTCAAATTGAGGATCCTTAGAATGCTAAACAAGGTCAAACTTATAGAATAATGAAGAGAGGGATAAGGTGGACATGTCAAGAGTCCATAATGGCTATTATCCATCATCAAATTAGTTATAATGCCAAGTGAAAGGTATACAATTAGTCACATCACTCATCTTCATCATGTGTTGGCTTGGTGTTATGATGGTCTTCATGAAGTTGGCATAGTAGTTCTTGCTTGTGCTTAATGACTCATCAAATCTCTCTTGAAACTGACCTTTATTGATTGAGTAGTTATAATTTGTTAGTTTGACACATGTCACACTTAACCTTTATAAAATCTTCTTATGCCATTCTTGTCTCTTTATTGCTTCTACCACCTTGTGAGAGTGAAACTTGAACCTTAGACCTCCTTATAGTATGTTCCTTATCATCATGACCTGTAACTTATTGTGAAAGATTGTATTAAGAAAGGAAGGTTATGAGGATAAGTCTATCTCATCATCCAAAATTTGTCTTGCACTTGAGATCTACTGCAATAACTTACTCATCCCATGTGGGTCTTTTAGAAGGTTATACAACCTACGTTCAACTTGTAGACCATTTCCAAGGATTGATATATAGGTGTATTAGGTCCCTTAAGAGATCTTAAGGAGCATATATAACTATGACAAGGTCTCTATGAAAGGGGTTTGATGGAATGACTTTTAAGATCTCTTTCTAAGACTATTAGAGGCAAGAATGGGATTTATCAAGCCATATACTATTCACTGCTTGTACAATCATAACATAGGATGAAAGGACCTTGAGACAAACTTGAGAGAGTTACTAGAGAGTTTCAATTCATCTTGAAGAGATCCTATCACTATTGAGATAATAAACTATTTATACAACCAATCATCCAACATTTCCTACAACCTATGAAATTGAGCTATGCATGACTTGTAGACTCCTCCAAGGATGTTATTAGGTGGATATAGGGTGTCCTAAAGTTTTTTTAATCATTCAAGACCCTAGAAAGATCTACTAGTATCACCCTTTTAAATAAAGTATGGAAAGTATCCATCCTAATCCTGATTAAAGACTTAGAACCTATTACATCACCATGAAGGTATCTTGAAAAGTTTATAGGAGGTAAATTTACCTCTTCCCAAGCCTAATAAACCTCTCCAACTGATCAGGAAGACCTCATTATTTCAAATACCTACAAATAGGTCTAAAATGTATCTTTTAGGCCATTTTCATGCATTCTCTTCTTAACACATGCCAACTAATGGATTCAATATGTGCTCATGGGACATACAAATTTATTCTAGTTGTTTTCAAGATGTTTTAAGTGCATTAGAAACCAATAAATAAGCAATATCAATCATCAGGCTTCATTTGGGGTTTTAATAAGGTTTAAAGGTGTTTGTCTTCTTAACAATCCTTCATAAAGGACTTACCCCTGATTGATTGACAAATAAAAAAAGTTGTAGTAGACTAACCCTTTTTAACCATTCCTTATATCATTTTTATCCATGAACTTCCTCAACAAATTTCTCATGCAAGTAAATTGACCTTCTCAAGCCTATAGGTATCTACTTGAGTTAACTATTTAAAAAAAACCTCTTTTATGTTTGTTTTTGGATTGAAATTATTTAATTAGGATTTATTCATCTCTCATCAGGTCTACATACACTTTTATAAGCATTTGAACTCTCTTAATGGTCTTGAATCTTGATTTGACCATGGCTATGGTTTTCTTGATTGTTTAGGGGTTTCGACCCTACTTGTCATATTTTCATGTTTTCTCCTTCCTTCAAGGACTCTAGTCACTCTTTTAATATTTATTAAAGTCCCTCACATCTTACTTGACCTTATAAACTTCAAACCCAACTCAATAATTACATAATATTTCCATTTCTACATTTATAGCTTGTGTGTTCTCCTTTAGGCTTATCATCCTATCAAAGTTTAAGAATCACTTCATCCTTATATACATGCATATAAAAAGTTTAATATTAAATATAAGAGTTTATTGAACTTTTTTAGGGCTCAATTATGAGGGAAACCTCCATAAACATTGGGAACATCCTTTTGTCATTTTGTAGTCTTATAGATGTATCTCCCAAGCTTAAAACCCATCTCAAACCTGTTAGTTGAATTGATTACCCTATTTATTGTGACCTAAAATGATATTTAAATTTATGTGAATAAAATTTAAATTTATTTATGAAATTTTCCAAGGATGAAACATATAGGGTTTTCCAAGAACCTATCACTCTAGACTGCCTGCAAGTTTACATAGTCCACTTGAATATGTATACACTAATTGTCTTCTTACCACCTATTTCCAAGGATGACCATGGGATTATTTATCAATTGGAATATGTTTAATTGATATATTTAATTCATTTAACATGATATTAAGCCAATATAATTATTGGTTTCTTTAATATTTAACTTCAATGGCAATACTACTATCTCTAAGTTTCTATAGACCTAATACTTTCTTTAATCGATTTTAACTCAAATCAGATGGTTTCTTATCATTTTAAGAGGTATAAACATTCTATAATATTAACTCATGTTATTAAAACTCTATTTTATCTCTTAAACCTTATATACAATGCAAAACCTACCTATGTTTTCTCATTCTTTGCATATAGGCTTGTAGGTACCTATTTTAGGCTTAACACTTGCTTCAATTTATCATATGATGATTTATCTTGATTTGATGATTCAAAATGGTTGTATAGGAAATGTGGGGTTTATTTTAGTTTTTTTAGGACCCTTTCCAACTAATAAAACACACATAATTTTTAATATTCTCTCAATCCTTCTTGCAGACCTACATAATCCAACTATAGCTGTATGCCTATCTTTCTCTTTATCATCTTGATCATGAAGGAGATCAAAGAATTGATTTAAGGTTGGTCACCAAGATTAATAATTTAATAATGTATTGAAGACTTTATTGGTGATCATAGGTCTATCATTTTATTTCTTACACTTATAACCCAATTCAAGCACATGCGGCTAATGATCTCTCTATCAAGAGTGATCTTGGAGGTTTGTACACCTATTGAATTCTTGATAAGTGTCTTATACAACTTTCCTAAATGTCTCAAACTTCACTTCAGTAAGTATTACTTTCCAAAATTAATAAATTACTTGTCGACAAGAGCATTTCTCTCTCCTGTAAGATTGCATGTTTAGACCAGTAAAAGAAAGACATTCTGGGGATGAAAATAAGATGGTTGAATGTTGGTCCAACTTAAGAACTTAACATTCTCAAACCTTGCAGACCTATACCTTCATGTTTGATTGATCCATGCATTGAATGTTTGATTGAAGTGGGTTATGAAAACTCATTAAACCTTGAAATATTTATTACAACCTTCTATTTTCATCAATGAACTCTCAAACGAACTCCAATAAGCGAAAATTGTGCCTGTGGGGTTTACAAGGGTTTTAGAGAGGTTTAACTCATTAGTGATTGTTCATAAAGCCTATGCCTTTTAACCCTAAACCTTTACCAAAAATTATTTATTGCATATGGGTTTACTTAAATCCATAATACCATTTATCCTTATATATCTCCTCCTTCATGGAAAAACCTCATGAAATTGGCTCTTATTGGCTTACCAAGGAATGTAATATACTCTTGGATAAGTGTTAAATGACTCCAACAAGACATTTTTGACCTATATACATGATATTATACCTTTAAGTTTGATCTTTCCTCAGGGAGTTACATTATAACATAAGAACATGCAATAAGACTAAGACAAGTGAAAACCTTAATATTTCCAAAAATACCTTAACCTCTCCAAAAGATTGAAAGTGCGAAGTTGCATTCTTACTAGCTTTGATTCTTGGTTCACTTTCTCATCTTGTAACATCCTAATTCCTTGAGAGATCACCACCTCATTACATTCACCATGGACCAAACATTCCTTACATTTTGCAAATCAACTTTAAAATCTACAAATTTACCTTAACCTATGCTAAACTATCTACAAAAGACCTCATTTAAAAGGTAAATTGGTGTAAAAGATCAAGTTTTAGATTACAGGGGTTGAAATTTGGCCTAGGAGCTCAAATTTTTAATATTTTTGGTGACTCATAGGGGTAGGTTAGCATGCTAATCAATTAGACCAGTAGCCTTATCAGTCCATTAGGCTATGTGGTCATGAAAACTCAACACAAACCTAAATTGGACCTTGAGAACTAATTATAAGTTCTTAAAGAAGATGAAACAAAAAATAACACCTTCACAACACACTACCAATAAAATGACACACATAATAAGGACAACAAGATGACACACTACACTATAAGGCACTTAGAGGAAAGACAAGACCACAAACAACTACACAAACAATGTACAAGAATCACTTGGAGAAAGTAAAAACTTATCCTACTATTTACAATATTAGAACAACTTCATCCCTCTTAGATCAAAGTGAAATCCCTTGAGATCCTCATTTCTCTAAGAGGGTAATTTACCATGATTGGAAGGACTGAATGAAAGGTTGTAGCTAAGAGTGATCATGTAACCTACCAAATTTTAAAGGCCTGTCACTTAAGATAACTTCTTGTTCATATTCCTCTAGTTTGGCAACTTGACAACCTTATTCACTCTTAAAAAGCTCATAAAAGTTCATCATACTAAAATTTGACTTCTTATGAATGCATGGTTCACCCAAATTTGGAGTTTGGTAGTCCTCTTAATTGATTACTAGGTTATCTTATTCAAACTTGGAAAGATAATTCAAAATCAAAACCTTGTCTTACCTTGGACTAATCATACCTTGACTGATTTGAACAACTACAAGTAGTGATCCATCCAATTGTTTCTCTTGTTTAATCATGATTGCTTATGGCATGTTTCCTTTTGGTTTTTCATTCTATTCACCAAGGAGGAAAAAAAATTTGGTATCATCTTCATACTTATCCTTAGGGAGTGGTGGCTTGTTGATGACCTCAAAGTTTTTGTAAATAACAAGGTATTGCTACCACATGTCATCTTGATCTCCTTGATCCCCACCTTGAACCTCTTGGGGTCCACTAAGAATCACTACTTCTTTCTGAATATCTTTCTCATGTTTTAATACCACCTCAAACAATACTGCCATGTCCTCTTACACCTCAACTATAGAAACCTCATTTGTGTCCTCACTTGACTCAAGCTTGGGGATATCATCTTGTGAAAATACTACTATCATCTCATCAAATTCTTATTTACAACAAGACGTGGGTTTATTATTCTCAATGAAATAAGGTAGTTTAAGACCAACATTTACCTCTTCTTGGCCACTTGAGACCCCTTAAGGGTTGTCTCACTGTACCTCTACAATTGTTATTACTTGAACATCTTCATATTGGATTTCCTGAAGCTCATTTGCAACTACTTAAAGAATGAACCCAAGTACAACCTTAGTTTTAGAAACTTATGAATTCCTAGATGAGAATGACAATGAGATGGAAGATAACTTAGGTGAGGTTTAGGATTTTAGGTAGTTTAAAAGAGGAAATAATTACATGTTGAGGAGAAAATTACAAACACCTTTGATAATTTATACTCCTCCAAAAAACATGTAGGTTCCACCTGATGAAAACTTGAATAATAATTAATTTTCTTTGAAGGGGCCTAACACATATTCATAATCAAATAATAATGCCACTCCTCTATAATCTAATAAGACACTAATACAATAAACTTGGATACAACATTGTATAAGACTTAAATAAAACTAAATATAACATATCCTTGTTTGAGCTACTACAGATGTCTAATAAAAATAATTATTGTTAAAAGATTTATCTCCTCCAAAAGGAAAATAAATTAGTAAAGTAACATATGCATATGTTGTTTTTGATAAAGAAAAAACTGAAACTCTCCCTTTTATTTTAATAATTCATATTTTTAGTAAAAACTTACATAATTGTTTGTTGAATTTAGGCACTTCAAGAAATATGATGTCATTTTTAGTTTGTCAAAAGTTAATATTGACTCCTACCAAGTCAAATAGGAAAGTGGTGTAGCTATAAAAATCATAGGTTAAAGTCATCAATGAATTGAATCATATTCACATGCAATTAACTTCAGATCCTAGGGTACAATAGTTTGTTTATATTTAGGTAGTTGATATCCCTAATGCGTATGGTATGCTCTTGAGTAGAGATTGGTCTAGGATATTGAACAAATATACGGGGACTAATTTTGCCCATATGTGGCTCCCATGGCATGGTATACCAAATTAGATTAAATCAAGAGGGAACTAAAAATAAAACATTTGATCATTGAATATAATAAAACCAATGATATATTGTATGAAGAATCTAATCTTGGTGTTTATATTATTGCAAACATAATTTAATAAGTTTTGTTCACTAGTGTTATTTCACTTGTTAAGTAAGATATGATGTAAAATGATATAAATGGTGTTGGTTATAATGATAAAATAGTTGTTTCTAATGAGGTAATTTTTGAAAATATGAATGTTAATATTTTTCTCATGCAATAAAAACTAGAAGTTCCAAATATTCAACTACCAAATTAGATTGAGGAGATAGAGAAACTAGATGAAGAAGATTCATTCTATGCATCTGAAGTAGTATTGACATCTATTATTATCCCTACATTTAGACATTTACATCATCTTGAACCTTGAGTGAGGTACTTCAGTCCACTATACCTCTACGTACTAAAAATAATAGAAACATAGATAGTGGGTAGTTATAAATAAGGCAATCCAAGTGAGTACGAAGTGTTAACAATGATCAAGGCTGGAAATACCTCTACATTAAACAACTCTACTCATACTTTAGCTACTAAAGAGAGAACCAAGAGGGAATTTAAAATCAAGAACAAGGTGTTTATATTATTGATGTCAAGAGTAGAAATAATGAAACTAACATTGTTGCAACATTCATATCTTTAAAAAAAATAGGAAATAAAAGATAATTAGTTATGGATATTAAATTTTGATCATTCCAAATCCAAACAAGGTTGTAGTGCTAGACTTGAACTCATCAATCCAATGGGGAAGGCTTATTTGGCTACATTCAAGTTTTAATTTTATTGTAAAAATAATGTTGTTGAATATGAAGAATTGATTCATGGAATTTAGTTTAATCATAGGAATAAAGTCAAATACTTGAAGGTATTAGGTGATTAATAGATTATGATTAAGAAAGTTAGAAGCCATTTGATGCAGGGGCATCACTCTTTGGGAGTATTTTTTTTTATCAAATCTGGATTTTTTTTCATTGAATAAGGTTTATGAATTCTTTTTATGTCCTTATAATACCTCAAACATTCTTATTTTTCATTTTGATAGCTTAGGAGTGCAGTTAGCTAGTTTAAATTTTCAACTTTTGATTTCCTACCAAAATTTGTAAGGTCAAAAATTTAAATTTTTAGTGTGTTTCTAGGATTTTTAGGGTATGATTAGGATGAAAAAAGTTTTTTAACATGTTTGAATTTATATCTAGGTCCTTTTACACCCATTACAAGGGTCAAAGAGACAAAAGTTGAGAAAATAATCTTGGTGTTTGGTCACCTTGCAAAAATTGTCTTATGATCATTGATAAACCCCTCCAAGGTGGTTACCAAATGGTTTCCAACATAAAAAATGGAATATTTTAAAATTTAAAAGGTTTTTGGCAGGTTTTTAAGATCAAATAATTTTAAGGAAAAAATAAAAAGGGATCCCTATTTAAGAAAGTTGTTGCACAGACCTTATTCTATGAATTTTGGAATTGTTTACAAACTGTATCTTCTTAGAAAAATGATCAAGTGGAATTAAAGGATTGTTTCCTATATTATTGAAGAATTTTATAAATGTATTTTTTATCATAAATTTATTTAAATAATAAAAATACATCTGGTGTTCTATAATGTATACAAATTGATCATTGTTTTTTGATCTTTCAATTTGGCATAGACTGTTTACTAGTTCTTTTCAAGAATGAACATTGAGTCCTTATTCAAAGTGATTTGAATGTATCTAAAGGATATTAAATATTTTTTGAGTATTCTTGTATCCAAATTATAGTAAATAATACTTATTTAACCTTATAATTAGTGTAGTAAACCTTTATTTTTGTAACAGGCAATTCTATGCATGACTGAATACAAATTCCACTACAAAAAACATCTTTTGATGCAACAATTAAGTGCTTCAGTGCATTATGGTAAGTTTTTTATATTCATTTGGTAGTTACTTGACTCCATTGACATGTTAATGTGAAATTTCTTGCTCACAAAACAACCTAGGCCTGTAGACATTTTGTTCTTTTGCATAGTCAATACCATTTTGGGATAAAAATACTTAGCAGTGGATTAAGAATTGAGATCCAACACTTGGAGTAGTTAGGGAAGGTTTATAAAGACCTTAAAAATTAAATTTTGAATCTTGAAACATCTTTAAATTCCTATAGTGGAATTTTGAAAGCTCTCGACTGGTTATAGAGCCTCATAAGCCCTATTTTAGGGTTTTAACTATATCTTGAAATTGAACTGGTAAAATCCCACAAAAATGTGTGTTCTAAGTGATTTAGGTGTGATCTAATTTAATATTATGGTTTCAAGACCATATGGACTTATTGGTATGGATGTATACTAACTGTCATGTGTATTGGCTTAAGAAGGCCTAATAGGCAAGGCTAATAGCTAGAAAGAGGATCTATAAAGGGACTTAAGTTCTGAAACTTGAAACATAGGTGTATTTCCATAAATGGCACTCATAAATATAATTATTTTCTTTAGAAACATTTTATTTTTTTTACCATTAAGAAAATAGGGCAAACAAGGTTAGTAAGAAGGGTCTAAAACACAGGTGTTTGGTAAAATATTGCAAGTTGAAACTCTACATAATTTTTAGTATCAGATCCAACCTTGGATACTTAAGAATAAGTGGGAGAGATAATATTATTGGGGAAAGAGAATAAGAGGTACTTGTTTGACAAATAGCCTACAAAAAGTTCATAATGCCACCTAGGAGAAATAGAGGAGATGCAGCAAGAAACCAAGGGGAACCAAGATGTTGTGTTGGTTGAGTTGAGAGACCTTAGAGTCAGCTTGGATTCAAGGTTAATAGATGTGGAAATAAATCAAATAAGAGGATTCTTAATAGGGTACTTGAGTGATAGAGAAGATGAGCTAATAAAAATCCCAAAAAATGAAGGGAGAAATCAAATTGCATAAGGAGAGGAAGAGAGTGTTTGCTCTTCATCATAAATGTTAGAGTCTGATGTGGGAGAATCACTGCTCATGAGGAGGGTGTTGATCAAGCCACCCAAGGAGAAGGATCTACCATAAAGGAAGATCCTCTTCAGGACATCATACAAATTCTAAGGTAAGTATTGTAAGATGGTCATTGATTTAAGAAGTATGAACAATCTTGTTTTAGTAGAAATGGTTAACAATCTTGGGATAAAAAATTATCTCACCCCACTCTATATAAGGTGTCATGGCTGAATAAGGGACATCAATTCTTGGTTAGTGAGCAAAGTTGGGAAGAGTTTCAAATTATAACATATAAAGATAAGGTGTTTTATAATGTCATCCCCATAGATGTGTGCCATGTGCTTCTTGGTAGGCCTTGGAAATATGATAGACAAACTACTCATGATGGAAGGAGAAATATGTATACCTTGACTAAAGATGGAGTTAGTTACACCTTGATTCCCTTGAAAGATGAAGAGATTGATCAATAGGTTGGTTCACATGTGATGTTGATAGGTGGAAAGGAGTTCTTGATTGCCATGCAAGAAGAGAGATAGGATTTGCTTTAGTCACTAACCTACGACTATTATGACAGCCACTAAAATCAATGAGCTTCCCCTAGAGATTCAATAAATGTTGGAAAGGTATGTTGATATATTTATTGATGAGCTGCCTAATACATTTCCACTAATGAGGAACATAACACACCACATAGACTTTGTACCTGGAGCAAGTCTACCAAACAAGGATGCATATAAGATGACCCCATAAGAAAATGCTAAGATCAAGAGACAAGTGTAGGAGTTATACTATGGGTATTACACATGGACTCAATTTTGGAGGTATCATCAAGGAGGTCATCATCTTGAAGAAAAGGAGATCAAGCAATAAAACTCTATAAAAATTACTTCAAGTCTTCATCAACTATCAATAAACCAATCTTCATCAATAAGCATCTTCAAGCATTGAGGTAATCTTGTTGTTTAGTTATCTTAATTTATGTATTCCTTTCCCCTTGGCATTCTTATTTCGCTTGCTTCCTTCATCACCCTCTTTTCATTTTATCCTCTTATCCATATCCCCTTTGTCTTCTTGATCACCATTTACCCCTTTGCCTTCTTGGCTTCATTTTGACCATTTCCCCCTTTGCCTTCTTGGCCCTCTTTTGACCATTTATCCCTCTTGTTTTCTTGAACACATTACCCTTCACCATCTCAACCCCTTTCCAACCCCAACCAAATCAGTCTTTTGACCTTTATCAAACCAATCCAAACCAAAAACCACAACTTTATTTTAGATAATTTTCAACATTAGCATTATTTAAACTAGTTGCTTTATTTTAGCCATCTAAGCAAGGTATTTAGTTTTCTTGATTAATTTTCTATTATTTGTTGTATTTCATTTAAATTTTATATTCATATAAGGCAAATATATTTCTTTGATCATTACCACTCAAGTGTTTAAAAGCAAGTGGATTGATAACCTCCTAGAAAGCTTTCACTTCTAGGATCTAGCTCATGCTAGGCAATCCACCCATCTACTTGTCTAACAAACAAGTTTCTTTTAGTATTTTATTATTTTTAGGTCATCCTCCAAATCTAAGGAGGAGCTCTCCATAATCATTTGGATCCAATGTGCACACTTTAATAGGTATTCTTCCACACCCTCCATAACTAGTTTTTACTTTTCACACTTAGGAAAAAGCAAAAATTAGATAGAAACACAAGCCAAAGAAAACACACCTAAGCTACTATTTAAAATAGGATTTCAAGGACTAAAATAAAGACTTTAGATGTATCCCATTCATAGGGATAGGAAAGTCTTCTCCATTCATCTTGGTTAGCTAGAAAGAGTTGTTCTACTTGCACTTGTTATTGATGTAAGGGCTAATCCATAAAGTGTCAAACTTTGCAAGTCCACCTAGTTTTGCTCTGTCCTCATCACATTTTAGGATTAACCCTCCTTGAATACTCTTTCACTTGCTCTTTTTTCAAAATACTTCTTCATGAGTACTTGGTCGTATTCCATGGTCTTATGTGTATTGTCTCTTACTTCTTGCAACTGCATTAGTTCTATCAATCTGACCTCTATTGAAGTATTTTCAAGTAGTTATAGCTGATATGTAAGTTCCAAAGTAGGGAGTTTTTAAGATATGGATAACCTAGCCTCTCTCCCATAAAAAATAACAAAGGGAGAATTACCAATTGATATTTTAGGAGTAATCCTATCAACCCATAAGGCTATCTTTAACTTGTTGTGTGATGCTCTTTGATTGTTCTTTAATGTTCTCTTGATGATCTTGATGAGATTCTTGTTAGTAGAATCAGCCAATCCATTACCTTGAGGGTAAAAATTGGATAAGGCACTCAAGTAAACCCCATTCCTATTTACCCAATCAAAAGTTTTAGCACTTATAAAATTAAGTGCATTATCAAAAATAATAACATGGGGAATTCCAAACCTAGTTATAATGCTCTCATAGAACTCCAAAATAGCATTTTCCCTTACGTCCTTCAATGCAACAGCCTCTACCCACCTTGTAAAGTAGTCGGTAGTAGTCAATATCCATTTGTGTCCATCACTTGATATAGGTTTGATCATACCAATGAAATCAAGGCCCTATTATATGAAAGGCTAGTCTAATTGGATAGGATTCTATGGAAGGGCTACAAGATTCTATTTGCATATAAAGAAGGCACATTAAAGGAAAATTTTAGCCCAGTGGTAACAATACTTAAAAAGACTAGGCCAATAGTAACTATCCCTCATTATCTTTGTAGCTATCATCTTAGGAGAGAAATGACCTCCATCTGCACTATTGTGAAACTTTTCCAATAGCATATCAAACTAATCATTGTCAACACACCTCAACAACACACCATTCATGTATTTATTAAAAATAAAACCATATACAAGATAATAATAAATGGTCTAAAATATAAAATACCTTCTTTGAGACTTGTTCAAACCATTGGGGCACTCACCATTTTGAATAAAACTAATGATGTCTTGTGTCCAACTTTGAACTTATATGTGATCAGCTAGTTAGGGTTGAACTTGGTTGATCAAGACTTCCTCTTGATGATCTTAAACATATAAATCTAAATGCTCACATAACCCTTTACCTCTCACCAATTTTGTCACCTTGATGTTTATATCATACTCCATCACCTTGGTAGGCCATCCAACTCTCTTTTCATTGAAGTCTTTACTTAGAATAAACTCTTTGGTGGTAGGATGAGAAACCATGACATGTATTTTGTTGTTTGAGACCATATCTCTAAATTTCATCAATCCTCTTATCACTGTTAGAGCTTGCTTCTCAACAAATGTGTACCTAACCTCATAATCTTCCAATCCTTAGCTAAAGAATGTGATTGGTTGTTCTACCTCTTCATCATTATTTTGTATAAGCATAGCTGAGATTATATCAAGGTCAAAAAAGGTATAGATTATGAAATCTTTGGCAAAGTTTGGGTTCAAGAGAGTAGGATATTCTATAATTACTTTCTTGATTGTCTCAAAACTAATCTTACCTTCCTTTATCCAAGCAAAATTTTGGTTCTTCTTGAGCATGGTTGTGATAGGCTTCACCATAACTACAAAACCTGGGATAAACCCTATTACAAAGTTTATTCTCCCCAGGAAGCTTTGAAGTCATTTCTTGTGTTAAGGCAAAGATAAGCATAGAATAGCCTCAATCCTCTTGGGGCCAATTGACAAGCCTTCCTCAAAAATAAGATGACCCAAAAACTTGCCCTCATGGATAGCAAAGATGCACTTTTTCAAATTTTTATAAATTCCATACATTTCTCAAATACCTTCCTTAGATGTTTCATATGATCAATAACATCTATTAAAAAAATAATTATATCATCAAGGTACACAAGCAAAAACTTATTGATCAAACCCTTAAAAGCCATGTTCATTGCCTTTTGAATTGTAGCTCTAGCATTAGATAAACCAAATGGCATCTTCTTGTAAGTAAAGGTTCCCCATTTTTTGGTAAAAGTTATCTTGCATTGATCCTCTTGATTCACTAATATTTGATTGTAACCTGAATAACCATCACGAAGTGAGAAGCGTTGAGAACCTAAAACAACTTTCAAAATTTGTTCCATGTAAGGTAGTGGATAATGATCCTTGAGAGACATTTTGTTAAGATCTCAAAAATCCACACAAAGTCTGATCTCTCCATTCTTATTTTGAATAGGTACAATATTATCCACCTAAGTTGAGTGTTTGATAGAAAAGATAATCCTAGACTCAATCAACTTGGTCAACTCTTTCTTCATGAGTTCCTCCATCTTGGGATTGATAGGCCTTTTTTTTTCCTAATTGATTTAGCTCCAGGGTATAACTCAATGAGCTAGACTTGGATCAAACCCTTTCAACTATTTTTATTTTCAAGCAAGATGTCATGGAACTCTTTTCATAATTCAATAAAGTCCTGCCTCTTAGACAAAGAGCATACCTTACCAATTTTTAGGAGTTTGTCCTTGTAAATCATGACTCTCTCATAGTTCTCCTCTTTTGTTGACATGATCACTCTTTCTCTCTTCTTTTGATCATCTTCATTGAAAACACTCTCTAAGTTAATCAACCCCTTAGGTATCTTATTTGTCTTCAGCTGAATAACTTGTTCTTCATATTGATCATGTAATCTCTTTTGATTCCTTGATGAGAATCCTGCCTCATTTTGCAAGAAGTGTGTAATGTGTTCATAAATTTTGAATACTTGCTATGATACTTCATTATCTAGAATAGAAAGCCTCATAATGATCTTGATATGAGACTGATCTTTCTCCTTCCCTACATCAATAGCTGTGTCAAATTGTGCTCCTATAATAGCCAATTTATTAGCATGTTTATTTAAACCCCTTAGAATGGGTTGTATGTTAAAGGCATCAAAGTAATCAAGTAGATCCCATACCCTATGATTTTAGGATTTAAGCAAAAGGATTCTTGGTTTTAGCTTAACTTCTCACTTGATGGATGACCAATTCACTATGCCCATAAACCTTTAGATTCTTGATCCCTCTCTTTTTTGCCCATTGGAGGCCATGAACTAGGCCTTTATATTCTACCACATTGCAGGTGCAGTTGAAATAAAATATATATGAAGAGTACTATTTATTTTTTGATGGAGAAACTAACATAATGCAAAATCTTGCACCTACTTTGCTTCTTGAGCCATCAAAGAACATTTCCCATATCCCATCAAGCTCCTGGTCTTCATTAGTGAGTGAAAAGATTGAAACATATTTTTCATGTATACAATAAACCCCCAAATTAGTTTCTTCTATGAAATTATATGGATCCAGTCCATGTGTTTCAGCATTGTACTTATCAAGGAAAAGATCAAAATACCTTCAAGGGGGAAGGATGCTTCACCATCCATGACACCTTCTTCTTCTTTGCTAATTAGACAATTATAATTTGAGTTTGTCTCCATGTATGGCTCAATATGAAACCTTGATCAGGGCTAAGTCCTTATATTCACCTTAGTTCCATATCTTGTTTTAAAAGCTAGAAAAGACCAATCAATAGAAATGAACCCTATCTTAGTGATGAAGTCCCTTGATAAGCAGATAGAAAAATGAGCTGGAAGGTCTACTACCATAGCATCTTGTAAAATTGGGAAGCTTGGAAAATCATGTAGGAAGACTTTCAAACCTCTGACCAATCCCATTATCTTGTTTGGAGTCCCATCAAGCTGCAACATGCCTTTACTATGTGGTTCATACTTCAACCCCAATTTATCAGCCACCACCTTAGGCATGATAGTGACACTAGCTCCACTATCTACAATATAATTATGAACCAACTTGTATCCCACAATGAGTGTGAAGTAGAAGGGTGGAGGATTTTTAGATTTGGTGGAGGGCTCTAATACATGACTTGGAGAATTGGTAAGGGACACATTATTATGATTTGAATTTTGAGGGGATACATGAATGTTTTCAAGTTGTTCTTGTAATAACTCCTTTTGACCAGGAATATGCAAGACTTCCCAAAGAGATATGCTTGTCTTATAATTCTTAAAAGAATCTATAATGTTTAGAAGAGAGGTATTTACCTTTTCTTGCATTCTTAAATATATTGGGGAAGTTTGAACTTGCTATGCTACAGGTTTGGCAATCTTACTTGCATTTTGATTTTGCTGAGGAGCATGACTTGTAGCAAGAACTACATTAGGAGTCACACCTTGTGGCCTTATAGAGGCATCACTTGAAGTTACATGTACTCCTATAAAATCTCTCAGATCTCTCTTCTTGGCTCTTGTGTTGGCTACAATCAACGTGTTTTTATTTAACATGCAGTCATCCTTTGCTTGAAAGTTCATCATACTTGCACTTTGGCTGCTACCTTCTCTATGGATATTCTTTTGACTAGGATTAACTTATTCTAATGTCATGTAAGGAGTAGTTTCTTCTTGTGCCACCAAATCTTGGCTATATTCTCCACCATCATGCACAAACTGACCTTGAGGTTATCCCCATTAGTCCAAATGATCCTCCCTTTAGACCAAGTTAGCATGTACTGGGATAATAGCCTTCATGGAAGGAGTGGAATTAAGATCATAGGCATTGGGCTACCTATTGAAACCTTTTTGACCTTGTCTTCTTCCTTGGTAGTTGTATTGGGGTGGAGCTCTATAGCCTTGTTGAGGATAGTATTGATGGTTAGGTGGAGAACTTGTCTAGAACTGAGCTTGCTTGAGCTAAGATCATAATGACCAAATATCTTCATATTTATCCAAAAAATTATCCATCTTCTTAGGAAAGGCTCTCAGCTTGACATTGGTTTTAGGAACTTGTGCTATGCTTGGAGCTTCAACTGAGCTATGAGATAGTTAGGCATAAAAACTTGTAGAGGTAGTTTTATAACCTATATTAAGCTATTCTCAGCTTCAATATCTATCTCATATGTGTTTAATAGGGTGAATCCTCCCATTGACTATAACATCACTACCACATTAGTATCAATACCCTTAAGATAAGTGGGGAATACAAAGTTAGGAGGAGGTCTCATGATAGGCAGTAACCTATGCCAAGTCCTTTGAAACATTTCATTAAAATCTCTCATGGATTCTTTAGGACCTCTTTTTATCACATTCAATTGATGTATCAGTGAGGTATGGTCACTCTTATTCTTAAATCTAGTCACCAACAAGTCCCCAAAGCCATCCCAACTTGTAATGTAACCACCTTTGAAAGTCCTATACCAGTTAAGTGCCTTGCTTTCTAGAGACATAATAAGCAATCTAATGGATATGTTGACTTGAGTAACATTATAGAAGTTACAAAAATTTGAAATGTCCCTAATATGCTTATATGGGGTAATAAGACCCTCTCCATTGAAACTAGGGAGACTCTTAGTAGCATTAGGAGGAATATGGTCGTATCCAGGAAGGTCAATTAGATTTTGGGTGTTGAAGGTCGAGAAAGGTTGCTTCCTTTCCATTTCTCTTCTTTCCTCTTGATATCCTATTTCTCCAACTTCTTCTTATTCTCCAAAACCTCCTTGCCAAGGATCTCTAAGCATTGGGAATGGTTCAGGGCATTGTTCTTCAAGAAGAGCTTCAGCTAGAGGGGATTGATCAAAAGTCCTAGATGACCTAGTGAGGACCATGAAGTATGATGTGGGAAACTTGATCTACAACTAGATATTCTCACCTTTTGGAGTCGCCAAATGCTAGATTAAGTATATTTCTACAACCCTAAGCTTTTGAAGACCAGCATTCACCTTGAAATGTAAATAATTGGTCCCATTAGGCATGTTAAAACTATTATCTCCAAATCTTACACCCTAGAAGAGAGTTTTTAATCCTCTTCTATATTTGGGAAATGTTGGGACATTTACAAGCATGCGGGTTTACCTATAGAGGAAATGAACCTCTAGATTTAAAAGGGCTAGCTCCTTGAATGTGTCTCTACAAAACCACTTATGTCTAAACCAATTTTCTTGAAGGGAAAAGAGTTAGAAATTATAGAAAAGGAAAAACCTACTCTAAAAATGGTGATACACCAAGGTTATCTTCCACATGAATATCATATTATAGTGCATAATACAACAAAACACACAGACCATTCCTAAGCTCTAAGGATTCTAACACAAGTATTTCAACACAGAGGTGAGATGTGTAAAATGACACAAGGTAAATGAAATGAAAGGAAAACTTTGCACATTTTAAAATAGTAATACACATACAAAAATTCAATACACTTAGACACACTCTATATGACTAGTTAGATCCAAAACTCTTGTTTAGGCATGAAGGATAAAGGATATAAAGATTAAAACCATCACTTGTTGTCACTATACATCTCTTACACACTCAAACAATTGCTTATAACTTGAAAGGAAATAGACTAGTAATTAATTCTTAAAGGAAAAATGTGAGATCAGGGCTTCACCATACACTGTGTGGGTGTCTTTTCACTAGCCAAAGGGCTATATATATAGCAAAGAGGAAGTGAGAGGGGGATTCCTTTGGCACCAAAGAGAGGAATCAATTGGTTGGAGTTCTCCATCTTTAGTTGCAACCATATTTGAAAGAAACACTCATTCTAGACATTTGATTGATCCATGTCATCTCAAGAAATTACACATTTGGCCTACTCTCTCAAAGATGTTCCTTCAATGTTTGTGCTTAATAGAATTAAGATATTCTTGGGCTGATTCATGGCATCAAAGTGGTTATCCACCTATTGCATATTTGTCACTTTCATTCTATTTGGCTTTGTCCTTCTTCTTTGATTTGTCCTCAAGGAATGACTCAGATCCTGATTGATCAATGGCAATATGGGCTCTCTCATTTTTTTGATGGATGAAGGACATGAGCCTTTGGATCTACTTTTGAATCCTTTTGTTTGAGAACCAATGGTTAGTTCACTATCTTAAATTTGACATTCATTCAAACATAATTCCATTTAGACAACTCCTTTGAAGGAATATTCCTTTTATCCCTTCGAAACCATATTTCTACAGACTCTACAGGTGTCTTTCAATAGTATTTCTAAAAGTTTCTCTTCATATTTCTCAACATGCCGTTTGAAAATCCTGCTACAGACTTTCTCCCTTCAAGTGTCTATACCCTTCAAACTTTTCCTAAAGGACACTTTGGTATGGAAATACCCTTTGGGACCTTGGGTTTAGGGCACTTTGTCTGAAATGTGACCCTTTGGAGCTTTTGAAAAGGCCCTTCAGACTTTTCCCAAGTGTCCCTTCAGACCTTTGGAAGTGGACCAATGCACTTTTTTGAAGGACACTTTTAAGATAAAATACCTATTGGACTTTTTGTAGGGCACTTGCATGAGGAACAACTTCTTTTATAAAGATTGAAGTTTCCAATTCTTTATAAAATTTGGAAGGATGAATTCCTTCAGAGAAATTGCAAGGAACACTTTCCTTCAGATTGGTTGAAAAGATCCTTTGAAAAAGTGCAAAGTGTCCGTTCAAAAAACTTGAAGTGGACCAGTTCTTTCATCGAAAAACCTAATTAGGACACTTTCATTAGAAAAATACCCTTCAAAAAATTTTAAAGTTTCCCTTTAAACTTCTTTTGAAGGACACTTTGAAGAAAAAGACCCTTCAACAATCTATAATCTACCTTTTAGAATTATTATTTCAGACAAAAAGTTTGAAGCAATTCTTTCATAAAAGTTGTAAAAGACATTTCCTTAAGAGAAGTGGCAAAGATCAATTATTTAAAAAGTTTCAAGGGAGAATTATTTCAAAAAAATTTCAAAGGATAATTCTTTTGGACTTTTTGTTTGAAACAAAAAGTCTGAAAGAAAGAATAAACCCTTCAGAAACTTGAAATTGCTCTTTGGAAAAGTGGAATTGTCCTTTGGAAAAGTGGAATTACCCTTTGGAAAAGTGCAAAGTGTCCATTACCAAGAGGAAAAGACCCTTAAACATTCCTAAAATGTACCCTTTGGAAAACCTGTTTAGGACCAATTCCTTTGGACTTTATTGTTTTAGATAAAAAGTCCAAAATGATTTCTTTGAGACTTAGACAAAAAGACCAAACAAAGGCTTTTGAAGGAAATAACACTTGGTATTTCCTTGTTTTGGGGATGAACCAATAAATATGTTTTGCTTTATACAAAATAAAGATGCAAAACCTAGGAGTGAATTTTGGCTAACAACAACTCCAGCTTGTAAGCCACACTTCCAATTTTGTATAGAACCTGATAAGTGCAATAGTACTTAGGGGCAAATTTGTTGTCCTTTTTTTATTTCTTCAAGGACATTTGGTTGTAAGGATACAAATTTAAAAATACCCAATCACCCATGTTAAAATTTCACTCACTCTAGTGTTGATATACTTGTTGCTTTATCTTGTTTTATGCCAAGGCCAAATTCTCTCTGAAACCATCCAAAACCTCTTGTTGATCTTGAATGTGTTCCTCAATGTATTGAACCTTGATTTTCACCCTTAAGGAAGAAGTGATGTAAGGCATATGGTAACCATATAGTGATATAAATGGGGGCATTTTAGTAGAGGTATGGAAAGATGTGTTATACCACCATTCTGTAAGTTTTATTCATTTAACCCAATGTTCTTTCTTATCTAATAGAAAATAATGGATATACCCATCTAAACATTTTTTGACCACTTCTATTTATCCATCACATTTGGGGTGGTAAGATGAGCTATGAGCTAGCTGGGTACCCAAATAAGAAAATAGTTCAATCCAAAAATTATTAGTGAAAATAGGATCATGATCACTTACATTATTTTTGGGGTTTCATGTAATTTTAGAACTACCTCCAGGAAAATAGTCGCTACTGTACTTGATGTAAATGGGTGTGAGATGGAATTTTTTTTTTCAAGCCTATCCAAAAGTACCAAGATAACATTATTACCTTTAGAATAAGGTAAACCTTTGATGAAATCCATGGAAACCTTATCCCACCTTTGACTAGGAATTGCTAAATTTCTATAGGCATATCAAGCATTCTGCCATAAACTTTTGTACGTCTCCCTTGAGTTCTTCCCAAAATACTTCTCACTTAATTCTATGATAAATTTTAAATAACATAAAATGTCCCCAAATTAGATGTGCATAAAACTCTATAACATCTTATGCTTTAACTCTAAATATTTACACAAGTATAACCTATCCTTATACCATAGGGTATTACCTTTCCATTCAAATTTGTCAAAGGCTATATAAACTTGTTATATAATATGAATTAGAACTTGTGTATCCTTGTCCTACTCCCACTCTAACCTAGATTCATCCACCCAATCTACTTGAAACATGAAAATTTTATACAATAATACTTTTGTGGATGTATCTAATCTAGATAGTATATCTGCTACTACATTATCTTTACCCTTCTTGAAGATGATTTCAAAAACATAACCAACATTTTTGTTACCCACTTTTATTATTCCCTAGATGATAATATTTGCTCAAAATGTTGAGAAGTGTTGTCATTGATGTGAAGGTTATTTTCATTAATGTCAAGGTGCATCTATTGAATATGCATGGTGATTGGTCTATTGAGGTATGAGCTTGTGTGCTTGATATGATAAAAAATCCATGTGACATGAGAGAATTTGAAGGCAACCTAATGTCTCTTCTATTGAGAGAGAATTTGAAGACAACCTAATGATTCTTATATTGGTTGTTTTCAAGGTTGTTTCAGTGTTTTGAGAATGCTATCTGATGAATGTTATTATTTGATAGCATCATTGAGGTAATTGAGTACTAGTCCTTGAGTACAAGGTGTCTTGAGAAGCCTAGTCATAACAAGCATAGTCATATCATGAGCATGTGCATGATGATCATGAAGAGGTATGTGTAAAGGTATGACATTATTTTAGGAGCATGAATGTCATGTGATTAAGGTGTAGAAGCATCAAGGAGTTTTTTAAGGTCAATTCTCAAGTTTCAAGTACTTGATAAGCCTAGTCATGTCATGTAAAGTACTAATGAGAAGGTTTGATTATGATGGATTGATGAGATGAGTAAACAATATAATGAAATTTTTTATGAGGATATTTGAGAATGTATATGAAGCATTGGATCACTCATGTGAGTCTAAAGGTGAGCCTATAGGGGTAGGACCTATAAGTCAAGTCTAAAATTAGACCTCTTCAAGACCTTGCTTGGCCTAATGAGGCATCATGATATGTTGTGAAGGCATATGAAGGATGTATGAAACTATTTAATAATGTATTAGGTTTATTGAATATGTAATAGTGGTATAAAACACATGGAAAGAGGCATGAAGGTGAGTTTCAAGGCCTAATGTGATTTGCAAGTCAAAGTCTAAGCAAGTAAAGAGAGAAAGAGTGTGGCCTAATGAGGGGTTATGATCATATTTCAAGGTGTAAGATTTCATATAAGAATTTTAAAAGGTAATTTATGTTTTTTCAAGTTTGATAATGAATTTTCAAGTCAAAGTTGGAAGGATAAGGCATGAAAATGTGTTTTAAGGTCTTTCAAGTGCACAAAATGAAGGGTTCTATACTTGAGAAGGTTTTTATTGTGCTCATTATCTTATCAAACCTATGCATTGGAATATAATATATTCATGTTATATGGTGAATGGTCATGTATAAAATTTCTAGGAATTAGTTTTGGGAATACGGGGTTAAACTTTATGAATGATTACTAATAGTGGAAGATGGTTTAAACCCTCAAAGAACTCTAATAGTGACCCGATATGAAATAAGTTGTTATAAAGTGATAATAATTGATTGGTATGGATATTTTAGTGACTTTAGGTTTTATTAAACTCTTCCAAGCATCCCCAGGTGTGATTAAGTCTTCAAGTGAGTGAGTGGATCTTACAAGAAAGTACATATTTCTTGGAGATTTACTATAACAATCAGAGTTGACTAAGACAAAGTATGAAAATAATTGGATGGATAATTTTGAGGCTTTTATTTTATGTCCATTTTTTTAATTTAAATTTTATATCACTTATGTTTTCTATACCATTCATCCAATTTGACCAGTTGCTAATAGGCCTAATGGTGGAAATAGTGAAAAACTCAGGCAATAGTGAAAATATAATTAGGGATGTGTTATCATGAAATAGAGATAGAAAAAAATGTATGGAGGTGTTTTTAAATAATTTTAAGACATGTTTTTTTTAGATAATTTTTTTGGAGATCATTGTATATAGCAAAAATTTGCTCACAAGTTGACTTGTCTAGCTCAGTGAGGTCTGTGTACAGTGAGGTCATGAGATTGGTCTGCAAAACCAATATTTCCATTTGAAAATGTTATATTTATATATAATAATGGTATAATTATCACATTGTATCTTTCACATGATTCATGAGTCTTTTAAAGTGGTCTTTCAGATGATTGAAGGTCATTGTCACCATGATTGTGCTTTAAGGTAAACTAGTAGTTCTGGGAAAGCAAGTTGTAATGATGAGTTTGAGAGTCTATGCCCTAAGTTGAAGCATATAATGTACATGATGTTGATATTTGGGACTTTTATTTCCTATAAATTCTTTTTATAATTTTTTTTATTTAATGAAATTAGTGAAAATGTTGAAACCAAATTAGCTTGATTAGTTGAGTGAGGTCTGTGAGAGAGAAGGTCAACAAATTGGTCTACAAGACTAATAATTTACATTAAAAATTATGATATTTTTATTATAATTTGTTATTAGGATGTTTTTGAATCATTTTCATTCCTTTATTTTTTTCTTTCAAGTGTCATAAGTTCAAGTTTCCATGACTATGTTTTGAGGTTAGTTGGCAATTCAGAGTGAGAATTTTGTAGATAAGGGTTTGAGACTATATATATACCTTGAGTTGAAGTATATAATGAAGTTTTTAATGACCCTGATGTCATGAGGTTTATAAATATTTGATTTATTTCCATGTTTATTTAGTTAATTTTTGTTTTATCTTCAATAGTTTAAGACAGATTATTTGTGTATGCACAAGCCTAATTGTGAACAGTACTAATGGCATGCTTCAAGTGGTGGTTGGAGATAAAAAGTGTCATGGACCTAAGATAAGATTAATATATGTCTATTTTATTTTCATATGTGTTTTATATTTTTTATCTATGTCATGTAGGTGTCCATATGAGTGGATGAAGTGTCTTGATAGTCTAAAGTGTCAATGATAAAGTGTGTAGTGTGTTTGTCCTAGTATAATTGAAGTAGGCTTGGTTGATCTTCAATCTTGGCATGATTAGGGATGGGTCTGAAGTATTCATCATGTGTTATGGGTATATAAAAGTGTAATATTATTTTAGATCTTTTGAAATTTCTTGGTATTCATTTGGTTTTTTATTATGTTCATCTTGGCATAGTTGGTTCTATGACAGAAAAAGGTGAGTAGGCATATTGATGATATTATATTTCACACATGTGAAGGTTCTAGAAGTATATTGATATATGGATAGATTACCATATATAATAATATCATATGGTTCAAATTTTAGGTCATGTGATTGAGCACAACAAAAGTTATTAAGGTTCAAAGTTATATTTCTAGGCAGATTATAGAGGTTTCCATACTTAACCAGACCGTCACTACACATCATACAACTATGTATGAACCAATATGTTTTCCCATTTAATTTAGGTATGAATAAAGTCAATATTTGTCAAAGGATTACATTTATTTTTTTCTTATAGTACCAATAAGTTACCCTTAAAATTTGAAATCTTGAAGTGTTGTCTAGCTCAAGTTATAAAGCTTCAAAGTTGCTTTAGTAGACTGTGATGGGTCGGAGACCATCAAGTTTAACCATGTTAAAGACTAAGGTCATTGGTTAGTTGATCTAATGGTGAGTGATTAATCATAAATTTTGATATTAATGGTGAGCATGAATTTAACATGTCAAATGTTTCATGTGACGTGACAAGTGTATCAGGTTCACTAGTCTGACAAAAGATCAATAGTGAGCGGTAGTTCATATTGACAAAGATCAATGGTGCAGGACAAGTCAAAGAGTTAATAATGCATGTGAGACTACTAAGGGGCACAAGTGCATGGACTATTAATAAATTTATTAAAAGGAATGAAAGGGTGTCAGGTATCATAATATCAAGAGTTTTGAGAAAGATCTAATGGTGAGCATTGCAAGATAAAGACCTAACTGATCCGTAGAGATCAATGGAGTGCATTTGTCCATAGTTGCCAAGAATCACGAGATGAGGTTAAGGTGATTGATGTTTAATATTAAATTAAAGATAAAGACCAAGCTAATTATAATAAGATTGATGGTGTGTACTTTATCAAAATATGTGAAGACACAAGATGATGGTAAAGTGTTCGAAGTTTAATTGTTGCTTAGTGATCGTTGAAATTCAAATATTTGAATTTTTAAGGGAAGACTAGTCTATAGTATTTTGCTCATATCTTTGGATTCAGGATAAATTCAAAGGTGCAGTAAAAAGAAAAGTTGAAGAGGACTTCATGGAACATCCAAAGAACCTATTTAAAAGGTTTGAATATCTGTAAAATTATAGATATTAACCTCCAAATTTGACTATGTTTGGCCATGTTCTGTAAGTGACCCAAGAAGGTTTTTTGAGTTATTCTTGATGGTATTTCAATGTTTTGAGATGAGATAAGTTTTGGAGACTAATGAAGACTCCATGAGTATGGTCTATTGGATTTTATAGGTTTTACCAATCCATATTTAGTATAAATAAAAGATTATAAGGTAATTGTGTGTTTATTCATGGTGGTCATGTGCACAAAATGTTGTTTGAGTGAATTGAGCTTCAATAGAAGGGTGTTATGAGAGTTGTTATCGCTTAAGGAGGACCTATATAATGTGTGGCATGGGTCCATATATTTTAAAGTGTTCTTATGTTCTTAATTTTCTTGAAGAAGTGTCAAAGAGGTGAATGGGTCTTTATAGGACCTAAAAAGTGACTTGGTCTTATTTAAAAGAGGATACTGCTTAATGGTGACCCATGTAAATGCCTTAAGAGTGAAGGCATGTGTTGTGGATGATAATTAAGGTTGTGAACATGATAATAATCAATAAGGATCTATAAAATGTGAAATAAAATATGTTTATATATAGAAGTGTGAGACCTAAGAGAAGAGGTGTGTGTGAGAGTTGGGGAGCAAAGGGAAGGGTGTGTGCCTAGTAGATGGATTGAAGAACAAAGCTGGTTGATGACTATGTGTATGACCTATAGGTCATATTTTTGATGTCAAAGACAATTCTCTTTTAGGTGGCTTTAGATATTTGTGGCTATGTGAAGAAGTGAAGGGAGCTGATATACATTGTATCTCCATCATATTGGTAGGCAATCGGTGATCATGAGTTGTTCATTTCATAGGTAAAGGAAGGGTGATCAACATTTAAGTCAGAAGGACTTGATCATCTTAGGGGTAGGTGTTCCTTGTGAAATAGATGTTTCACTAAATCTGGTCAGAAGGAATTGATCATCAGGTGGTTAGAAGGACTTGATCATCCTAGGGGCATGTGTTCCTTGTGAAATAGGTGTTTCACTAAATTTTGGTCAGAAGGACTTGATCAGTCTCATGTTTTTGATCATTTTATAGGTCAATTAATCCATGTGTTTATAGATTTGAAAGTGGATTTTATTCCCCAAGAGGGTTTCTCACATAGATCTTGTGTTGTGTGTATGATCTTGTATTATCTATTATTCATAGATGACTTATATATTCTATGAATGGTTGTGGTAATTGAATAATAATTTGAAAGGATTGAAATTGAAGTTAAAAAATCTTGTATCTCTAATTCACCCCCAGTGATTGTACCTCTAACAATTGGCATCAGAGTAGGTCCTTTGGTAAAGGCTTGATAGCTTAAAGGAGATCCAAGGTACAAATGGGGTAGTCATTAAATGCAAGGAGGTTTTACCACTAAGCAAAAACCAATTTTCAATGGATCTAATTATGATTTTTGGAGTGTGACTATGAGGACCTACATTATGTCCCTAAGGTTTGACATTTGGAAATCTATTGTGGATGGTTATTTTGCACATACTATTCCTCCATCCAATGCTATAGATAAGAAGTTGTTTGAGAACAATTTTAAGGCATTGAATGATATTACTTGTGGTTTTTTAGAGACTAAATACACCAAGGTAATCCATTACATATCTTCCAAGGAAATGTGGAATAAATTAAAGACTATTTATGAAGGAGATTGAAAGGTTAAGTTGGCAAAGTTGTAGACTCATCGAAGATAATTTGAGAGTCTTAAGATGAAGGAAGAATATTTTGTGGCATCCTTTCTATAGAGAGTTGATGAGATTGTGAACATCATCAGATGTCTTGGAGAGAATATTGAAGAAGATACTATAGTTCAAAAGGTATCAAGGTTTCTCTCTCTCAATTTTGATTCTAAAGTATCTGCTATAGAAGAAAGTCATGATCTTACTAATTTGAATTTGGATGAATTACATGGCATCCTTACTACCTATGAGATGAGATTAAATGATGATATACCACCAAAGAAGGAAATAACTTTCAAGATAGAAATAAAGCCAAAGAATAATTTCTAAGGTAAGAAACTCAAGGAAGATGAAACATCTGATATTGATGAAGATGAACTAATTACATTATTTACAAGAGAATTAAAAATAGGGTCAAGAAAGTATAAGGGTAAAAGACCCTTCAAATGCTTCAATTATGGAAAATTAAGACATTTTTATAATAAGTTCTCTCATAAGCATAATAATCATGATGATGAAGAACATGGTGATGACCAAGATGAAGACAAAAAGACATACAAGTCTGATAAGAGGAAAAAGGGATTCAGAAGGTTTGACAATAAAAAGTACTTCAAGGACAAGAAGAGTCTCTACACCAAATAAAATTATAGCTCATCAAATGAGAGTAAAGATAGTGACTTAGAGTATGATCATGGTCCTGTTGAAGATGAAGACCTATTCATGGCTGAGGAAGGAATTTTCTCATATCAAAAGGAGTCTACTTGGATTGATTTAGATGATGATAAAGATGAGGTGGACTATGAGACTGAATTAATGCATGCTCTTAAAGAATTGAATATTGAGAATAAAATTAACATGAAGATGAAGTCTCAAATCAAGGACTATGAGGAGCAATTCAGTGTGTATGAAGTAAGAATGAATAAAGAAACCAAGGAACATGAAGATATAGTCAAACATCTTAGTTGTCAATTAGAAATCCTATCTACAAGTTTGAAAGCTAAATAAGATGAATGTTTAAGGTATGTAATTAAAAATGAGTCATTAAAATCTAAGTTAGAGAAGACATCTAGTAATATGCAGTCATTTATGAGATTTAAAAAGAGCTCAAGTGATCTAAACAATATTCTAAGTGGTCAAAAGCATGCAAGTGATAGAAATGATCTTGGATACAAAGAAGAACCAAAAATCAACTCAAGACAAGATGAAGGCTAATGTAAATCAGACCTTGAAGGTCAACATTAAGTCAAAGAATGAAGACGTTGGCAGAGTGAAGACAAATCGGATCAGAAAACTAAATGCCATGAAGTATGCAAGTTTCAATGGTTATTGTTACACATGTAATCAGTTTGGGTAGAGAGCTAGATAATGCAAGAGACATGTTAGAATTGAGTTTGCATGGAATTATGATGGAGTTCATCAATAAAAATGTGTGAACAAAGTTAAGTGCTTCAACTATCTTGATGAGGAACATTTTTCTAAGCTTTGTCCAAATAAGGTAAGGCAAGATGAGTCTTCTTCAAAAGTCTTAGTTTGTTTCAATTGTCAAAAGAATGGACATATTACAAGATTTTTTTCTAATAAAAAAAGGTAGGATAATCTTCTTATAAAAGGTACAATGTGATTCAATTGTCAACAAAGAGGTCACATTGCTAGATTCTGCAAGCAAAAATCTACAAGATAGAATAGATTTAATCATACTCCTAGAGTGCAAAAAAGAAGGCAAGTTAACTCATGGAAAACAAAGGTGGTAAGTGTGAGTCATGATGATTCTATAGGTCCAAGTAATATATTTTATATGGTAGAGAATGATACAAAATTTGGAGAGTGCCAAGAACTCTCATTGTCTTCTCATGTTGTGAATGAAGAGTCCAAGCTCAAGGAGAAGACCAAGGTGCTAGTTGAAACTAGTTCTAATATTTGTATGCATACAATTGAACATCCTAATGTTGTTGAACATGTTTTATGTAAAGAAAATTAGTTTTCAATACCTAGTGATGAGGTTACAAATTGCAAGGAAAATTCTTTAACTGAAAAAGTATGTCATGAATCTATGTTATCCCCATGTGTTGTCAATACAGACTTAGAAGAGAAGGTGAATTTTATAGTGGATGAGCAAGTTGTTTTTCTTAAGCCTAATAAAAAGAAGAACTATTAGTATCAAATGACCAAGGAGGAGAAGGAATATAAGGAGTTTCACATTGTTCTAAGGAATCATATGAAGTAGGGTGTATCTGTCTATGCTTCTTAAAGATACTCCTTTTAGTGGAGAAGCAAGTGTTGCTATGGTATTCTTCATAAGGTCATATAAGGTAAGAGATGAGTGTTTCTAGTTGGAATTGGTGTGTCAAGATGGGATAAGTGCTTTGATGAGGTCAGAGTGATGTCATAAGGTGTTTTTGTTGTGTATGCAGGATCAAAATGGGTATTTTTAGGTGATATAATGAGATTGATGGGATGTCAAGAAGAGTTTTGTGCTCAAAAATATTTGTGCACTTCTTTGTGATGTGCTCCAGGTGGTTTTGTGTCTTGATGATCTGGTTTGTGCCATTTGAAGGTTTTTGTGTGCTCCTAAGTTTATCTATCTTGTTGTAGATTAAACCCATGGTATAGGAAGTCAAGGTTCCCAAAAGTTTGAAAGCTCAAAAATTGGCACAAAAGTATGTGGTAATGACCTACAGGTGTGAGAGAAGTTTTAGAAGTGTGCATTGACAAGAAGGTGCTACATTGACCAAGCTTGTTTTGAAGATCTAGTGATTTGGGCTAGTTGAGAAAAGTGACTTCCCTAATAATTTGGAGGTTGAGGCTTTGTAATAGGTTGAATGATCCAAATGGGTTATCAAATCAAGATTAATAGAGATTTGAAGGTTTTTATTTTTCAAATTATTCAAGTTTTTGTCAAAATGGAGGCCTAATTGGCTAGTAGGTTTGCAAAGGAAGTATGTTGTAGAAGATGAGTTACGTGATGAAAATTAGTGTGCTTAAGGGGAAATATGAGAGTGATATAGATATGATGTTTTAATTTTTGAATACATGTCTACTAAAATTTGTGGTCTCTACAAGTTCTAGGTAGGGCTATAAGGAGTCTAAATAGGCATAGTGTGAAGAAGAGTGATTTTTGATCAATTTCTCCAAAATATCATGGTATGAGTGTTTCAATTTAAATTCCAAAGTTGGTTTAGAGCATGTCTCCTATTTGGTGAGTGGTATGTAGTTCTATTGGTGGTCTTTGAGGTGGATTGAGAGTGAAGGATAGTAAGCCTGTGTGGTGGTTATTCATGGTGTATGGAGATCTAAAGGTGATCAAGAGGTGAAATAGCTCAAATATCTTAGGGGTAGTCCCTCTCAAATGTTTCTTGGTGATTTCCATTAGATTTTAGTGTTCTTGTGTGTTCTTTCTTCATTATTTATAGTGCTTGGTTAAAGAGAGTATTAACATGTAACAAAAGGAAGTTGTCAAGGCAAAAAGAGGCAAGCTCAAGGTAAGGGGGAGTTTGTATCATATTTCTAAGGTGGTCCTCTCTTGTTGGTAGTATTTTTAAGTCCTTAGGATCATTTTGTGCCCTCTTTGTCATTGTGTCAAAGGGGGTGAAGGTTCCTATTATGAGAGTACTTGAAGAGAGAGAAGGAAGGTGAGATGTATGATGAGTGTTGACATTAATGACAAAGGGGGAGATTTTTGGAAAGTTTTTAGTGATGTCATGGAGATGTCCAGATGAGTGGATGAAGTGTCTTAATATTCTAAAGTGTCAATGACAAAGTGTGTAGTGTGTTTGTCCCAGTATGCTTGAAGTAGGCTTGGTTTATCTTTAGTTTTGGCATGATTAGGGATGGGTATGAATGATCCAAAACTCAAAATTATTGGTTGAAGAATATTTCAATAAAACATAAATAATAATGCTATCTTTGAGAAGAGATGTTTTATTGCTCAAAATTTTAGATACAACATATGCCTATCTCTGGGAAGAGATGTCTATTTTCCTTTTCAGGATACATATCTATTTATACCTATTTTTGAAGGTATGAGGAGGATGTGGAAGGTCACCAATATCAAGGGAGATGAAATGGTTTGACTTCCATGAATTACAACAACACAAAATTTGAGAAATTATTATTTTTAGAAACTTATTATTTTTAGACTGGACTACTAAAATTGAAATTTAGGGCAATTCCATTTGGTTTTCGAGGTTCAAAACCCACCAAGCAAAGCTTCATTACATCTTATGGTTTTCCCCTAATTATTATCTTTCCACTGGTTTAAATGAGGATTCAAATGAAGCTATTGTTCAAAATTTATGGCTCTAAAAAGTTTTGCCACTAATTAGGGTAGGACCATTGCCCGAATTATCACCTGAAGTGTTACCCAGATCATTGCCTGAAGTATTGTCCATATCAATGAATTATTGATCGTCTATGAGGTGTCATATCAAATTTCAAGGATGATGGAGAGCTTGTGTAAGTTCATGGTATTCATTTGGTTATTTATTATGTTCATCCTGGAATTGTTGGTTTTATGACAAAAAAATTGATTAGGCATATTGATGACATTATATTTCACACATGTGAAGGTTCCAAGAGAAAATTGATATATGGATAGATTCCCCTACGTAATTATATCACATGGTTAACATTTTAGGTCATGAAATTGAGCATAACAAAATTTATTAAGGTTCAAAGTTGGCTTTCCAGATAGATGGTTGAGGTTCCCATTCTTAGCCAGACCGTCAATGCACGTCATGTAGATATGTATGAACTAGTATGTTTATGAATTTAATTCAAGTAAAAATAAAGTAAATATTGGTCAAATTATTACATGGATTTATTTTATATAGTTCCAAGAAGCTACCCTAAAATTTTGAAATCTTCAAGTGTTGTCTAGCTCAAGTTATAAATCTTCAAATTTGTTCTAGCAGACTATGATGGGTCAGAGACCATTAGGTTTAACCACATTGAAGATTGAGGTCATTGGTTAGTAGATCTAATGGTGAGAACTTAATCATACATTTTTAGATCAACAGTATGTGTGAATTCAACATGTCAAAGGTTTCACACGTAGGTGACAAGTGTCACAAGCTCGCTAGTCTGACAGAAGATCAATGATGAGTGGCAGTTCATACTAACAAATATCTACAATTTCCAGGAAGCACAAGATGAGGTTAAGGTAATCAATGTTTAATAGTAAATCGAAGGTAAAAATCAATATAATCCTAATAAGATTGATAGTGCATATTTTATCAAAATATATGAAGACACAAGATGATGGAAAAGTGTTCTAAGTTTAACTATTTCCTAGAGACCATTGGAATGTAAATATTTGAATTTATGAGGGAAGACCATTCTACAGTATTTTACTCATATATTTTGATTTAGGATGAATTAAAAGGTGTATTAAAAAGCAAATTCATATAGGACTTCATGGAACATCCAAATAACCTAGATATAAGGTTTGAATATCTATAAAATTGTAGATATTAAGCTCCAAAGTTGACTATGTTTGACCATATTCTATAAGTGACTCAAGAAGGATTTTGAGTTATTATTGATGGTATTTAGATGTTTCAATATGAGATAAGTATTGGAGAGTGTTTTAGACTCTATGAGGAGGGTCTGGATGGATTTTATAGGTTTGATCCATCCATATTTAGTATGAGTAAAGGCTTAGAAGGTGACTGTGTGTTTATTCATGGTGTCTATGTGTATAAAATGTCATTTGAGCAAATTGAGCTTTAACAAAAGGGTGTTGTGATGGTTATCATCAATTAATGAGGACCTATAGAATGTGTGGCATGGATCCATGTATTTGAAAGTGTTCTTATGTTCTTAGTTTGCTTAGAGAAGTGTCAAAGAGGTGAATGGGCCTTTATAGGACCTAAAAGGTGACTTAAGCCTATTTGAAAGAGGGTATTGCTTAAAGGTGACCCATGTAGATGCCTTAAGAGTGAAATCATGTGTTGTGGCTGACAAGGAAGGTTTTGAACATGATGATAATCAAGAACGCTCTATAAAAAGTGAAATCAAATGTGGTTATTTATAAAAATGTGATATCTAAGAGAAGAGGTGTGTGTGAGAGTTGTGAAGCAAATGTAAGGGTGTGTGCATAGTGGATGGACTAAAGATAGAGCTAGTTGATGACTATGTGTATGACTTGTAAGTCATATTTTTGATGTCAAAGATAGTGTTCTTGTAGGTTTGAATATTGAGGATGAGCAAAGAGTTATAGAGTGATCCAAAAGGTGGCTTTGGATGTTTGTGGTTATGTGAAGAAGTGAAGGGAGCTGATATACATTGTATCTCCATTATATTGGTGGGTAATCCATGATTAGGAGTTGTTCATTTCATAGGTGTTGGAAGGGTACTCAACATCTAGGTTAGAAGGACTTTAGCAATAGGTGGTCAGAAGGACTTGATCATCTTAGGGGTAGGTGATCCTTGTGAAACAAGTATTTCACTAAAGCTGGTTAGAAAGACTTGACCATTAGGTGGTCAGAATGACTTGATCATCCTAGGGGCAGGTGCTCCTTGTGAAACATGTGTTTCACTAAATTTTGGTCAGAAAGACTTAACCAGTCTCATGTTTGTGATCATCTTATAGGACAAGTAGTCCATGTATTTGTAGGCTTGAGAGTGGGTTTTATTCCCCAAGAGGATTTCCCACATAGATATTGTGTTGTGTGTATGATCTTACATTATCTATTGTTCATTGTTATGAATGACTCTTATATTCTATTAATTCTTATGGTAATTGAATAAGGGTTTGAAAGGATTGGAATTGAAGTTAAAATATCTTGCATCTCTAATTTACTCCCCCTCTTAGTGATTGTACCTCTAACAATATGAAGTGTTCTTTCCATGTGTGGAGTTTGAAAGTGTTCCAAGGAGATCAAAGTGTAACAAGTGTTAATGAAGGCATAAAAGAGATTTTGGTCCTATATACTATGATTGACATATTGTAGTGTTTGATTCATGTATGAAACATGTTATATGACCTATTGAAAGGGAATCCAAGTGTGTAAGTGTATATGCCCAACCAAGAGGTGTATGAGCAAGAGGCTTGTATATATATAAGTCAGTTTTAGGACTATTTGTGTGTGTAAAGAATAATCAAATAAAATAACATATTACAGAGTAGAAGGAGGTCTTGTAGACCATTAGAGGAGTGTAGAGGATATGGGATGAAAATTTGATAGAAGTTCTAGGTATGAGTATCAAGGTCATATTGTATGCAATAAGAAATACATCAGATCTATATATCAATTTTAGCCTGGAGAAAATAGATCCTACTTACACTTCCTATTGGGGATACATTAGATAATCAAGAACATGACCAATATATGGATCCACTAGACCCATTTATGGGATATCTTACTACAATAAGATCACTAGGGAGGGTTCTAAAGCCTATAGTCAAGTAAAACTATATATAATCTAGTGTTCACCAAAGCTTGTGGCACAAAGTGGGGGTAATAAACACTAAAAGTAAACATGCATAGAATACATATACTCACGTCAATGTATATGAAATCCTAATACATGGAAGAGAAGTGAAAATGCATGTCTATATACTCTTACAAAGGAGGAACAAACTTAGGAATACTTACCTTTGAAGATGAACCCACCGAGACTTAATATCTCCCTTCGCAAAGGTGCTTCTCAATAGGTTGTTGTGGTATGTAAGGATGACAAGGATAAATCATCTTTATGTTACACAACCTATCAATGCATCCAAAAGACTTCTCCATAAGATAAGATCTGTATCTCTAAAAAAAGTATCAAAGCTTATGCTTGCTCCTCGAGTAGAATGGTGGATAAGAAAATGTGCAATAGCTCTTACTTCTTATATTCTCTAAATAATGGTGAAATGATCTTGTATATATAGACGGGTTTAACCCTGAGCCCTCCCAAAAAATTTGGTGACAGAGTTGACCTAATTGACATTATATCATTATTGATAAAATCTCATCAGGTCATGAGCTAGGTTGGCCAAGATCTGACCTAGACCCTAAATGAGTTTTACCAATAAGAGTACAAGGTCGACCTAGTTGACCTAGTCATGTAAACTATCAAAAGGGGTTTTAGGTTAAGAAAAGGGGTAGAAAATGTGAAAAATGATTGGAGGAGTGTAGAAGAGAGAATAAAAATATTAGGGGAATGGTTTTCAAGAGATAAATATATAGATATCAAGTGGTAAAAGGGACAACAATCTTGTGAAGCAGCAATGGTTTGCCTACCCCTTTTTTGGTGTACCCCTAAGGTGTGCACTCAAAGAGATTGAGACTAGATGGGTTCTTGTAAGATAAATAACTTTAGAAATTGATAAAAGTTTGAAAATATTATGTGTATATATATTCCCCACTCGAATCTCATCACATGTTATGTAAGTGTACCACTAGATGGTACTTCAAGAATAGAATATGATGACACATAACACTGATGCTAAGTAAAATGCAGTAATAAAAAAATAAGATAAATGAAAGGATAAAATTGAAGAACACATACCTTTACATACCTTAGTGTTTTAGATAAATAAGGATACTATAAGAGATGTGAAGGCATATAATGTGAGGAACATTAGGCAAACCTATAGAGATTAGTGCAAAAAAGAATGAAAAATCAAAAAAATTAGAATATAGGCATATATTAGTGGAAAATATTCTCTACGACATCATGATTATAGAAATTTTAACGATTTGAAAAATGAGTTAGTAAAAACAAAGATATGATCAAAATAAAGAATATGATGGTAAATATTTGAAAGGAAAATAATTGTGAATAGTAACTTTAAATAGGGTGAAAAGAAAGTCATTTGCTATTGTTTGACTATTCTAAAAGAAAAATAGATCTCTAAGAGACATAACAAAAGCCAAAAGAGCTAAGATGGTGAGGAGATGGTAGCTAAGATGAGGAGGAGGCTAGATGGGGATACCTAGTGATGGGAACACTCCATGATATTATAGATGGGGTGTTGGTGCTATACGACCCTATCAAATTAGATGATCGCATAGTACCATCTACCCCAACTCAGGAAAGCTCATTTAGATTAGTAAGGGAAGATGTAAGGTAGATGCAAGCACACAAATATGGGCTACAACCACCAGTATGGGTGGGAGCATGAGAGGCACGGGCATGGCAAGACTTGGCTCGGAGAAAGCCATGCATTTGGCTATCACTATTCAACTAAGCTAGGTACAGGCCCAAGTGGTCAACCTATAGGGACATGTATTAGGCTTAACATCTTAGACATCCTTTTTACAACATACTCTTCAGAGAGGACTATCTAAGGCATCTATGGGTATCATGGTAAGATATTGAGATAGATATGATAGAGCCCAGCCTTAGAGCTGTAGCAATATAATTTTATACACTATAAAAAAACACAAGATATATATAGATATCTTATTTTGACATTTGGATGTTGATCTTATGTGTTTAGATTATGGTTTTGGTTATGGATGCATGGATATATTTATTTTAAGCACATGCATTTTGCTTTTGTTTTATATGCTATAGGAAATATATGTGTTGTGTTTCTTTTCTAGCATTATGTATTACACATGCATGGTTAAAAAAAAAAAGCTACAAGGACTTGGTAAAGTATAATTAATCAAAAACAAATGTATTACACACTATTTCACATTGGGAAATGTGTAATAACAAAAAATGACTAAGTATAAGAAGCCAAAGAATAATAAACAAGAGAGCAAAAATTTGTTTTTAAACCATGAAAAAGAGTGATATAAAATTAAAACAAGTAAAATCACACTAAATCATGTTGGGAAGTATGAAAATAATGTAATAAAATGGAAAGTACGTGAAAGAATGATGGGATAAAAATAAATCAATTAAGTTAATAAATCATACTAAATCATGTTGGTAAGTATAAAAAAGAAACAAAATTGGCAAAAAAGGGTCTTTAAATCAATCACACTAATTCAAATTAGGAAGTATGAATAGCTCAAGAAATATGGTTAGATTCTTACATACAATCAAAAACTAATAAGATAAAAGTGAAAGATAAATGAAATAAGCATAAAACATACTAAATCAAGATGGGAAGCATGCCAATGATTTGTAACTCATAATCAATCACATCTTATCTCATATTTGACACATGTAATTTTGTTGTGACTTGGATATTGAATTTTTTTGTGAGGAAGGCCAGGTCCTATCCATGGTCTTACACTGCAATGCACAAATACAACACCAATTAGGTGGAAAATATGTGAAATAATTGTAAAAGGTGATGTTTGGAATGGTAATGGGAAAATTTAGTAATTTGTGAGGAAGGCCAAATCCTATCTGTGATCTTACAAAGCAACTTACAAATGAAATTCCTAGGAGAGTAAGCAGTGAACAAAAAAATATTTCTCAAGGGAAAATATTAGGGTTATAGGGATTGAAAAAGGGAATGTAATAATAATAACATAATAATCATATGAGAAGACCTTAGAAGACATGAGACATGCGAAGGACATGAGAAGACACTAAGTGAATAATGACCATCAATATAAAGAGGATACCTATTCGCTACAGACACAAAGCTTTATGGGAAAATAAGTGTGCTACTAAGATCAACTCATGTAGGTAATTTTTAATAAGAAAATTAAAAATAGACTTACCTTCCCACAATGTGTTACCCATTCCTCAAGACCCCATACAGAACCATCAATCTACTATAAAGATTGGGTACTTGTGTGAAAAAGTAGGTAGCATTAAAAGAGTTTTTTATTCTCTTTTTCTAATTTGCTAGCCTACCACACCCCAATGGACCTCGAATCTATCGTGAGACCAAATATGGAGTTTGAGCTTCAATTAAAAAAAAAGATGTGCTTAAAATCATGTCTTTAAGTGTGATTTGAACTTTGAGAATTTTGAATGTTGCCTTTTATTAAATGATTTGGATTTTGAATGTTTTATGGATTTTAAGATTTATCCTCCATATGGACTTGGAATTACTAATCATGAGAGATAGAGTGATACACATGAATGAACTTTAGGCTTAGGATAAGGAAGTTAAGTGTCCATAGATATGATGGATTAGAGCACTTAGGCTTAATGATGAAATATCATGTTATCTCAAGTCTCAACCATGCATATACTTAGTTTGTGAAAGGGAATAAAGGGGAATAAAAGGAAATCCAAAGTGGACTGATAGAATGAATGTATAATGAGATGAATTGTTTGCTAACTTATCACATGGTAAATAAATAATGACTAAAGGGAATAAGGTTTGTATAACCAAGTCATAATGAATATTATCCGTGTGTATAGAGATAAGATATCAAACAATTATGCAAAAGAATAAGGGAATCATAAGAAAATGAATTCAAGAAGAAAAGAGAATGAAAAGAGGAAAAATAAATCCATAATAAAAACACAATGACATCATAATCAATATAAAGTGCAAAACCAAAGTCACCATGTAAGATATATAATAATTTGGCACAATGTCAAATGATATAAAATAGATAAATGTAAAGTTGGAACATACATCCAATCCAAATGAAAATGTAAGAACACCATGCATGTGTTCATAAGTAATGATATATTTGTCCACACACATTATCCATAACATCTGATAAGTCTCTATGAAATTGAATGCAAATGGCAACCAATGTCTCATCGATCTTCAGTGAAAGTTTAAAAAATACTTCACTTCAAATCTCCTTGATGGAAAATATAATAATGCTTGAAGGATCATGCAAAGGAGGACTATTGTGTAGGGGATGCTCAGGATAATTCATGGGAGTGGTTTATATTATAGATGAATGGGTCACCAATGGGTAAGGTACCACAGGTGAGGGACTCATAGGTGGAGAAGAATCCACAGGTGGGTGAAGGTCCATGGATGAGGGACTCATAGGTGGAGGAATAGTAGGTGGAGAAGGGACCACATGAGGATATGGAGACATAGGAGGCAAGACCATGGGGGAAGAAGGGGGAGCCTTCTTGAGAGAATGGCCTATGGGAAGAATGGTAGAAGGTACATGAATGGTTAGGAAGTGATATTTAAGATGTTATTAAAGGATACAACAATCAGTGTGATGTTACCAGAGATAATATACCTCACCATACTTAGGAAGATACTTAGGTAATACGTTTGGGGGAGGTATAGCATTATCTGAGGACTAAGGAGTGGTGGGATGTAAGGTTTTGATATATTTTTGTAACTTAAAACAATGTGTGGATGAATGGTATATGTGTTGTGAAAGCAAAAAATACACTTGTGAGTAGTCTTGGTAGGTTTACTCATAGGAAGAGGTGTAACAAAAGTTGAGGGAGCTTGGTATAGGGAATAGTATTTAGTCTAATGATTGAAAACTTTATGAATTTCATAATAAGGTTGATCAGCCCATTTGGTGGGTAAGGGAGCCAGCTACGGTAAAGGGAGAAAACCATCACATAGAGAAGCTCAATTTGGTGTAGATATTAGAAAAGGCTTGACTGAGGGAGAAATATGATTGAAAATAGGAAGAGGCTCATCTATAGAGGGAGTGGGAATGGGATCTGAACTAGGCTCTATTGAAGGAGGAATGCATCCATCAAAGAATGAAGGATAGTCACACACATCTTAGGGATAAGTAAGCTAGAGGGGTTGTGGTATCTAACAAAGAAATAGGGACCAATCATAACATGATCCATAAGCATACTCTTATGAGGTTATTCAAAAATTAGAGGTGTTTGCACTATCTCTACCATGCGATAAAGAGGAAAATACTAAAATTAGGAAAAATATAGGATAGAATATGGGAATATAAACTAAAAATTTAAAGTAAAGAGGAATGGTAATGAATAATCTCAGCATCTTAGGCCTGAACAAGACCTCCTAATAATGGATCATCTAAGTTATAACCATCATTATAATCAAGTATATAAAAATCAATAACATAGGTAGGCATGACCTTGTCATCTGATGTGGTGTGATGAATGGAATGTTGAGTCTTCGTTAACACAATGGGGATGTCATCACAAGGTGGTTAATAAGAACATGGTTGCAAAGAAGCAAGAAATTGAGAGATGAGATGAGGTGAGAGATATAAAGTTTTAATATTGAGATTGATCTCATCAGGCTCATCATCATTAGAATCTAGGAGGTTAGGGGGTATATTCTTGATGAGTTTGGGATGACCATTGTAACCTTGGATGGAATTGATAGGAAAGTTAGACCATTGAGATTCACAAAATGGAATGCTTGGTAAGGGTTTAAGGGTAGGAATCTTGAATACACCATGATCTTAGAAATGTTTGAAATTTGAAGGGTTAGTGTTGCCTTGAATATTATATATGACTCCATTGTGAAGAAATTTGATGCATTTATAAGTAGAAGATGCAATTTCTCTCATGCAGAGAGTCCATGGACTATCGAGCAAAATGTTATAAAATGGAGGAAAATTAAAGATCATCAACTTTACATGAATGGTGACAGGTGGGATGTTAATGGGGAGCCACACACAACCTAAAAGAGGAATTTGCCTTTGATCATAACCTTGACATGTGTTACATGTGAACTTAAGGTTATATTTAAAATATCCAAGGGTTTTGATAAAATTGAGAGATGTAAAATAGGTGGTGGAACCCTCATCAAACAAGGCTCACTTGACTTGGATATCACCAATTTGGATAATGATGAACAAAGGAGGATCATCTACATGAAGAAGAATCTCATCGGGGATCATAAAAGAAATGGAGAATTTTTGGGAAAGAGAAGTTTCCATTATTTCATCAACATGTATGGACATCTCTTTAAATTGTTGTAAAATGCTATCTTCTGATCTGGATAAGGTGGCTTCACATCCTACTAGGGGTGGATGAGGGATGTTCATTTTAAACAAAATATTCATGAGATGGTTATGATGATGTGGATAGGTTCTCATAAGATCAAAAAATGTGATTTGAGATGGGAGATTAGTGAGTTATATGATAGGATCCCACCCATCATAACCCATAAGAATATTGTTGGAAAGAGGTGCATAGTGTTGAAAGAGGTCCTTATAAGGAGGAGCTAAAGTATATGTGAATTTATGTTGAGAACAGGTAGAAGTTTTAATAAGAGGACAAGTTTTTAGGTTATGTTGACAAGATAGAGCAATTGATGTAGGTTTGGTTTGATAATTGTTAAAATAAATGTTGATAGAAGCTTAAGTATTATTGGTGATAGGTAAAGAAGCTAGAGGGATGGTAGAAATAGTATGAGAACTATTATACAAGGGAGATGTTGGAATAGGTTCATCAAAAGATATAAGTTCATCTTACCCCAACTCATTTAAGTGAGTTGGAGAATAATTGTGGATAACACAAAATGTGCGAGATAATGGAGGCATGTAAATGGGTTGAGGATCAATGAAAGCAACCACCCTACGCAAATTTGTCATATTAAACACATTATCTTTAGGATTTGGGTCAATAATATTGTCAACATTATTGGTAGAATGGGTGGGCTTTTCTTGGTTGTCTTGGTGATTTAAAAGAGGATCTTTATAGATGGCCAAATGAGCATTATCTTGATTTAAATCTTGAGATTTAGTTTGTGTTTCATGGGTTTTGAAAGAAATTTCATAGGTTTGTTGGCATTCATGAATGCTAAAATTATGGTTAAAATTGGGATAAATAAGGAAACCCATATCCAAATTATGAAGCTACCTACAGGTATCATGATAATGACCCCAACTAGCATGAAACCAAAAAAAAATATCAGGATCATACCAAGATTTCATAGAATGAGTGGAATCAAGTTCTCAAGGTAGAGGCCTTGGTAGGTGATTTTGTAATTTTTCTAAGGATAAAGGTTTGTGAACATGAATGTTATTTGATAAAGATAAATAAGGTTGGTGGTATGGTTAGGAGGAGAAGCTTGTTTCAAAGTTTAGTTTGGAATAATAGCTTCAATAGTGTGAATGGTATCATAAGAGTTTGTGACACCATCATTGGTAGTATGAAAATTTTTATTCTTAATTAACATGTGAGTACCCATGAAAGTTTGAGATGGCTCAAATTGATACATGAGGAAATATTGATGCTTATCTTATTCAATATCCTCCTCCAAAGTACATGGAGAGAGAGTTCGGACCCGATATTACAATTTGGTAAAAAGAGCATTGGTAAAGAGATGGAAAAGTTTGTCGTTGGCCATATTATGTTTGAATTTGTTAGACAAGGTCTTCCATCATTTAATGAAATATTGTGAAGTTTTGGTCTCAAGTTGCTTACAATTGATAAAATGGGCCAAGGTATTCGTAGGAAGATCACTAGTTTGGAAATCTTGGACTAGAGCAACAACAAATCTTCCAAACTAGTAATAGAGTGAAATTTGAGTTGGTTGTACCAATCTAAAGCATCACCCATGAGATTTTTTGCTAAATCTTAGTAGCGGTAAATGTGTTTAATTTGACCCATTCTTTTTATAGATTTCCAAATGTTTTTAAAAGAAGAGTAGGATGAGTTAACCCATTTTAAGAAATGGTAAGGGTGATACCTCCTATATCAATATTAGCAATTTAAGATGTAAGAGGCTCATATTGAAGATGCTTGATTGTCTTATTGACAAGAGGAGGTTGAGGGATAATATTACCATGGGAATATTGAAGAGGAGGTGGAGGAACATTTTGATTATGCGTGCCCCATGGCACTTGTTAAGGGTGGGTTTGAAGATGGATAAGGTTATTTTGGATTTGCATCATTTGATTTGCATTGTTAGCTTGAAAAACATTCATTTGATTAAAAAAATTTAATACGAATTGATGGGTTTGAGTTTCATTACTTTTTAAAGTATTGGAGTTGGTAGTATTAGCTTGGGTACCACTGTGGGTGTTATTAGGAGCTTGAGAAGAACTATTAGTAAGTGAGGCACTACTGGCATAATTTGTTTGTGTGGTAAAAGATGGAATAGTAGAGGGATGAGAAGAAGAAACACTAGAGGCATGATTATCATGGGTAAAAAATGATGCACTAGTGGAATAATTGAGAAGAGTAGGTCTTGGAAGAGGCCCACTAGATGTATAATCCACCTTATTAGTAAAGATACTAGGCATAGAGGTAAAGGAAGTCAAAGAAGATTAAGTCATGGTATGAGAAGGGGTAAAAATAGAGGGAAGAGGATGAGAAGCAAAGAAGTTAGTATCTCCAAATATATGTGAGAACGTAGGACAAGATGAATGAGGCTCCTCAACTTGACCACTTATCATGAGATTGTAAATAGTAGATGGATCATTTCTTCTATGTTGAGGAATCTCAGTGTTGAAGAAGAGAATTTTGGGTGTATACTCTAATTTAGGTTGATCTTCAAGTGATAAGAGAGGATTATAAAGTGAAGAAGAATGAGGAGGGGTCCCATAGTTTGTTGTTCGAGTGGCTATATGAACATTGCTTTCATACAGGATAGGATCCACAACCTACTTATAGGAGAATATATTAGGATTGGTAAGACTCATCATATTTGTTGAAATCAACTCAATGTTGTCTTCAAATAGTAATTTAATGATGAAGGAGAGAGATTAGGTAAGGCAAAGGTGATGTAAAATCAAGAAGATAAAAAGGGACATATAAGAGTAAAGAGTCGATTGGGTCAACCTAGTACTGGAAATAGGGTCTAAAAATTGATTGAACAAGGATACAGAGTTAACAGGGTCAACCTAGTACTATAACTTGGGATAGAGAATACCCTGATAAGGATATATATTCAATCAGGTTGATGTAGTACTATAACTTGAGAGGTATAAATGAATACTGGGTCAACCAGGTCGAATCAGTATTGCAGGCAGGGGAAATAAATAGTATGTAAGATATTATGTTGAATAGAATGATAGAGTACTAAAAATAGGGAAATTTTTTTTCAATGTACTTTAAAATCAAGAAATTAAAGTAAACACACAATCAATTGGGTCAATTAGAATGATCTAATTGAGGCACATAACATAAAACCTTGCACCAACACTAGCCAATGCAAGTTTTTATAATACAACATATAATGAGCAAAGAGAAAGCATTCAACTAAAAATTAAATGCTAACTAAGTGGTAATCTTGAATGTTTTTATATTATCATAAGGTGTTATTCTAATTATGATAGGGAAGTTAGCTAAAATTAGGGAACTAGAAAGTAATATATGGATGGTTTCAGGATGTTTAGGCTGAAAGGGATCTAGGATCTGTGTTGGCAATGGTACTAGCTTGGTATTGGGACCTATCCCCTCACTTCACAATACCATAATGATAAGGGTCATTTTACAATATATACCATTAACCCTGTGTTTAAACTTGGCCAAAAAACCAAGTCGACTCCCCCCTTGGTGATGAAATCTAAGTAGGTAGACCTTGGGTAGACAAATGTTTAAATGCATTTTGAAATTATGTGATTTGGTAGTGTGTAAAAGAAAGAGAAAACTAGTGTAAATAAATATTATATTTAAAAACCATCTAATTAGACTTTGTGAACTAATCTAAGCATACAAACAACTAAAAGTGAAAGTGTGAAGTAATTACTAGCATATAGTTATGAATTTACAATTTAAAACATAATACAGAGTCAGTTCAAATTACAATGTATGAAAACATTATAGAATAGAGTCAATATTGTCACTAATGTAATATATAATCAAGGGTCCTTAATAACTAAGTTGACCAAGTCAACCTATTCTTTTAGATAGATGACAAAATATAGAACTAGGTTGAATAGTTCAACCTAGTGTGTTGTATGGTTGCAATTTTAAAGATTACAAACTTTAAAAAATAGAACTGTAAGGAAGAAATGAATTGAAATAGAGAGATATAGAGAGAGATAAATTAAACTTGGTGGGTTGGAAGATGCTAATTATTGTGAAATTTATATTGAAGTTACTTGTAAATTCTGCCAACTGTGTCAACTGGGTCAACTTAGTTCTACAATTTGATGTAGGGGCATCACTCTGGAAATAAGATGAATCCAAGTTTTTTATAATTCAAGTGAATAGAGATTCAATATAATTGTTTAGGGTGTGGTAAAAATTTGAGGAGTCTAAAACTACACTATGGAATTCCTTCCACATGATTAAGAGTGTCTAGGAAGGTCAAGGATTCAAATGGGAGTTTTTCCGCCAAATTAAACAATTTGAATTTTTGAATATCTTGGCTTAAAAAGGGTATTGTATAAAGTGGTTTATAATTCATAAATTTATCAAATGAATATAAAATTTTAATGAAATAAACTTTATGCCTATAAACCTAATCCTGGGTCACACTTTTACGGAAGCATCCCCCTTGAAGTTTGTGCAAGGTGTAAACTTACTTATGATAACCATTAGGAGGTAGTTGAGGTAGTTATGATAGATATAAATTATGAAATTTTTGGTTTTGATTAATTTTTGATGTTTTATTTTAATTTTAAGGTATTATAATTCCAAATAAATAATTAAAGAGTTTCAAAAATTGAAGAGAAGGTGTTAAATCTTGTTTGCCCTATATATGCACAATTGAAAATGAGTGTGTTGTGATTGCTCAATGAAGGAAGAATATCTATGTGATGATTCTCATTATTGTTTTGGTTTTTGTGAGTCTATTCCCATGATATTAAACATTTTTAAATTAATGCATTTGTTATTTTTCATGTCGTTTGGTCTAAAAAACAATGCATGCCTGTAGAAGAACATATGCAGACAGTGAGTCCTCATAGTGAGAGAACAGAGGATGCAAAGATTTGATATTATTTGATTATTTATTTCAATACATGTTTTCAATTTTTATGATCCTTTTTAAATTCTACACATATTTTTGGAAACTTTTTCATGACGTCTAAGTCCTCAAATCAACATTACATAGCTTGTAGAATTTGATTGTGTGCCTAGTTTGGAAAAGAATGTTATAAAAAGTTGAACAAAGGAGTTTTGTGCATAAATAATTATTTTAAAATGTGAATTTATTATTTATAGTTCCTTCCAAATCATTCATATAGTCTAAATTATTTGAGGTCAAATCAAGTCCCCAAAGTGAATTTGTGGACCTTGTATACATGATTGCTTGATTGTTGTGAGTCAAGAATGTTAAGAAAATATGGAACAGAGCAAGGTACATATGAAATAAATCCTTGGATAAGTTGTTCATAAGTATCACTGAGCCTAAAAAACAATTAAAAATCCTTTAAACCCTTTTTTGAGTGAATAAGAGCAAACTATGTGCTCTTGAGGCCTGTAGACAATGTGAAACCTAAAACTAGGGTTTCACCCTTGAAATGCATTTTCCCAAAGATTCAATTGATTTAATTTCCCAAAATTTTGTATTATTATTGGTTTTCATGTATTTTAAATTATTATGGTGTTTTTTTATTGATTTTGTACTTGCACGTACAAGGAGAGAAGACTATGTGTGTTTATAGGTAGAGTACGCCTAATTTGGCCTGATAGTGACCTAAAAAGGTCCAAAAGAAGGTGTTATAAATAGATTAGGTATTGAAATTATGTGGGGAGTTGAATCAAAATAAATTATATCCAAATCAGATACTATTTTGTCAAGGTGCATTTGTACAAAGCTATACAAACAAGTTTAACCTAAAAAAAGCTACTATAAGTGATTGAGTCATAGGAGAAAGTTGTCAAGGGTAAGGAATAGGTTATGAAGTTGGTTGTCAAGGGTAAGGAATAGGTGGTGAATTTTGTTTTCAATGGTAAGATAATTATAAAAATATCATAAGGATTATGAGAAGGTTAATGAAATTCATAAGGATATCATAACATTTATGAACCCTTGATTGATCATATAAACCACATTGAGAGAGAAAACTAGCCAAGAAGAAGTTTATTGAGAACTTGATCATCCTCTACATCATTTTGGTATTATAGTAGGTTTTCTCTTGGTGTTTTGTGAATTTTAATTGGTGAAATTAAGATAGGACTCTATAATTAAAAATATAGAGTGGAAACTATGTGTTTAGAATTCAACTATAAGATACAAAACCAAGAACAAAGACCCATGGAATAAAGGGTAGAAAGAGGTAGTAGAGATCAAGATAGAATGGTGGAACATTTGATGGGTCAGATGACACAAATAATTACAAATTTGATTATGAAGATGTAATCCATTGATAATGATATTGAGGAAAGAGTATAAAGTTTAGAGATAGAAAATGTGGAAGGCAATAGAGGACAAGGAATTCAAGAGGAACCTTTATAGCCAAGGTCAGTTGGAGAATAGAATGAAGAAGTAGTCCAAGAGGCCATAAGGCCATAAAATTATGTAGCATTAGTTTAGGAGGTCATTAAACCACAATAACATGCATATGAGGTAAATCCATTTGTTTTTGATAGAGTAAGAACTAATGATAGTTTCTTGAGAAATAGACAAAGACCAGCCTTTCAAGGATAGTGTTGGCATCGCAATAGATAAGTACATATGGAAATGGAATGACCCTCATACATTGGTAGGTATGGTCAATATAATGCAAGAGGATCAAATTAATAATGGAGACAAGTGATATGAGAGTCTTTACTCATGAAAATATTTTTAATGCAACAGAAAGGACAAGTACAAGAACCAGTTCAAAGGAGAAGTTTATTTAGGAGTAGGTGTAAAACAAAGGGAAAGTGTTGTAATTTAGTGATTTATGGAGTAATTATATACAATAAAGTGTCTTTGGAGATGGTACAAAAGCTAGGATTGAAGAGGATTCCACATCGACATCCTTACAAGGTAACATGGGTTTCAGAAGGAAATCAAATCATGGTAAGTGAACAAAGTTTGGTTGAATTTCATATTAGTAGCTATAAGGATGGAGTTTTATATGATATAATTCACATAGATGTTTGAAATTTTATTTTAAAGAGGCCATGGTAATTTTATAGGAAGTTTGTTCATGATGGGAAAGCAAATACTTACACTGTAGAGAAAGAGAGGTTGAAACATGTCCTTTTACCTTTGAAAGGTGTTGCAGATAGAGTGGAACAAAGAGTGATGTTGATGTCAACCAAAAAATATTTTGGTAAAGTTATTGAGAGTATGAATTTGATCAAATCCCCTAAGAAGGAATTGAATACAAGTTATCTTGAGATGCTGAGTATGGAGAGTTATGTGTCCATAAAGTTGGACAAGAAAGATAACCAACAAGAGATAAAATTGTTGTATAAGGTCACTAAGTTGATAAAAAAGTGATATTTATGAGAATGAATTAGTGTATACACATAATATTTCTAAACTTTTATCACTTACTGATACTTTGTATCTTTCAAGAAGCTATCGAGTCTTAATCTCTCTGAGTGCATGCCTTAACAGGTGCACTTGGAAAAGGGTAGACAGACCATTGGTGCTTCACAAGATTCTTGTCCCTTTTGTTACTTGCTATCTACACACTTTTATCCTAAAACATCATCCCTAAGCTTGTTCTTCTCTATTTTACACTCATCAGTCATTTCCTACCTTTTATCCCCCTTTTCTTAACCTTCACCCCCTTTCGATGTTCACTATACTAGGTTGACACTATCAACTTTGTATAGGTTTTAGCCTCAGTTTCCTATAGTAGGTCGACTAGGTCAACTCTATACAGTTTTGGGTAAAATTCACGTAGGATCTATGTTGGATCTTGGCCAACCTAACCTGTGACCTAGTGAATTTTTATTCGTAATTATACTAAGTCAAGTGGGTTGACCCTATCAACCAAAAATTTAGGAAGGGATTAGGGTTAAATCCAAATATATACACAAGTACATTTCATCATTATTTAGAGAAGAGAAGAAGAAGTAATAGTTATTTCACATTTACTTATCCACCATTCTACTTGAGGATCAAAATTAGGGTTTTATAATTTATTTAGAGATACAGATCTTGTCTTTTGGATAAGTCTTTTGGATGCATTGATAGGTTGTGTATCCTAGAGTTAATTTGTATTTGTCATCCTTACATACCACAACAACCTTTTGCAAAGCACCTTGGCTAAGGGAGAGATTGAGGCTCGACAGGTTCATCTTAAAAGGTAAGTATTCCTAACTTTGTTCCTCCTTTGTAAGAGTAGATAGATATTCATTTGTACTTCTCTTCCATTCATTAGGATTCCATATACATTGATGTGAGTATATGTCTCTTATGCATGTTTAATTTTATTGTTTATAACCCCCACTTTGTGCCAAATTTTTTGATAAGAATTATATTATATTTACTTTACTTGTTATTAATTTAATGAGATATCAAAACATAGGACCCCATTAGGGTTATTGCATAATTGTGCTTGACTAGAGGCTTTAGAACCCTCCCTAGAATTGTGTATTATGATAAGAGATCCCCTAATCAGGTCTAGCGGATCCCCATATTGGTCATGTTCTCGATTATCTAGTGTGTTCCCAATTGGAAGTGTATGGTATGATCCATCTTCTCTGAGTTAGGATTTATTTATATACATTATGCATTTCTAATTGCATACATTCTAGTGAACCCAATGTGAACCTAATCCTTACAGGATTTGTTTCACATTTTTTTATTATTTTATCATTTTATTTTTATATATTTGTGATACTAGGTCAACAATGTTGATATAGTTCTAAATTATATGTGTAGGTTGAATGCAAAGTCATATCAATAGGACTTTGTTCTATTTGTGCATGTTTTCCAGACTTCTAGTTTAAACTACTAGGTTGACCCAATCAACCATGTACATTTTTAGACTTATAGATCAGGATACAAGTCAACATTATTGAATCTATACATTTTAGGGCATCCAAATTAGGCTACTAGGTTGACCCTATCAACTTTGTACATTTCTAGACTTCCAAAAAACATACTAGGTCAACCCTATCGACATAGTAAATTTTACAGGTTTTCAAAAAATAGGGAACTTCAAAGCTAGGTCAACCTAGTCAACACAGTTAGTATAATTTACAAGTATAAATCAAGATACTTCAACAACAATCTTATTTTCCTCTGCATCCTCCAACCCCCAAAGGTTCTTTTATATTATTCTCTATCAGTTATGTTATTCATTATAGTTCTATTTTTCATAGTTTTTAGTCTTTAAAATTACCCCTATACAGTCAACTAGGTTGACCCTATCGACGTAGTTCTGTATTCTATATTCTGTCTAGAAAACTAGGTCGACATTATCGACGTAATTCTTTTTCAGACCCTTGCTGCAATAGTACATAATCAATATTATCAACTTTGTTCTATATTCTATACATACACTGTCATAAGAATCAACATTGTAATATATTTCAAAGTTGAAATTAATATTTATATGCTAATAATTATCTCACACTTTTATTTCTTATTGCTTGCATGCTTAGAATAGATCACATAGTCTAATTAGGTGGTTTTTCAATATACCGTTTGGTTGCACTATTTTCTCTTTTATGCACACACTACCAAATCACAAAATTTTAAAATGCATTTTAATAACTATCTACCCAAAGCCTAACTACTTTTATTTCATCACCAAGGGGGAAGTTGACTTGGTTTTTTGGCTAAGTATAAACATGTGGTTAATGGTATATATTAGCTAAGAACCTGACACCCTTATCACTATGGTGTGTGAAGTGATGGGGTATGCCCCAATACCAAGCTAATACCATTGCCAATACAGATTCCTTTCAGCCTAAACATCTTGAAACCATCCTTAGATTGATTTTTAGTTCCTTGATTACATCTAACTTCCTATCACAACTTAAATTCATACTCTAATAATATAAAAACATTCAGGATGACCACTTAGTTAGCTCTTTACTTTCCAAGTTGATTGCTTTCTCTTTGCTCAATTGTATTTTGTATTGTAAAAACTTATATTAGCTAGCATTGGTGTAAGGTTTTGTGATATGTGCCTCAATCAGATCAACCTCATTGACCTAATTGATTGTGTGTCTACTTTTATTTCTTACTTTCGAAAGTACTTACATTTTTTTCCTATTTTAGTACATAATTTTTCTAGTTGACATAGTCACATACAGATTGTTTGGTTTTTACAATATTAGGTAGACCCTATTGACTCTAAACACATTTTTATCCTCATTTTTCTATAATATGTCGATACTATCAACTTTATATAGTTTTTAGCCTCAATTTCCAATACTAGGTTGACACTATCAACTTTATATAGTTTTTAACCTCAATTTACTATATTAGGTTGACATTATCGACTCTGTACTCTTATCTATTCCTTCCTATCTCTTTGCTTTTATAACTATTCTTTATGTGATTATCTAGTCTTATTTCATAATAATGTCATCTTTACAACCTTCCCTTAGTCAAAAACATTTCATAATCAAAGATGTAGATCATAACCTCACTTATTTCATTACTTTAGATGAAACTATTCACTTTCTTCCTTCATCATCTCCTAATCCAAAACTAATCACTACACAATGTGATGTAGTTGAGGTCATTCATACTGATCCCCCTCCCAATACCAATGTTGGGAATCCTCAACCTACAAAGAATCCTCCTCCCAATACCAATTTTGGGAATCCTCCACCACATAATCCCCTTCCTATAAACACCAATACCCCTCCTACAAAAACCATCCCACCTAATAATAAAACTCAACTTCTTACACAAGTCATATAACAAATAAACATAATGAAGAAATCTAACACCTCTCAAATGATGAACATATAAAACATTTATTACACACAAATATTCAACAACCTCAAGTCATCATGTCTCAACCAAATCAAAATTTTGCCCCTCCTCCTCTTAGATATGCCAATGGGAATATCATCCCTCAACCTACAATAAATCAAAAAATGCTTCAACATCTTCAAAATGAACCTTTAACTCCATTCATTTTATCCATAAATATTGGAAACATTTCCCCAACTATCACATATGATGGGACTAAGGACCCTACTATCTTTCTTAGGTCTTTTGGTAATCTCTATAAGAAATGGGTCCAAACTAACACCTTTACTACCACCAAGCTCTTAGACAAAACCTTTATTGGTGATGAACTTGAATGGTATAACCAAATTCCTAGACATTCCATACCATAACTATAGGATTTAATCAATGCTCTAGTGAAGGAATTACAACATGATGACCTTTATGAAAATTACCTTAGCCATTTCATCAATGCGAAACAACTTCCTAATAAATCTACTCATACTTTCATCAAATGATGGAAGTCTCTAGATCACAAATTAGACCATAACACTAATGATGATACTCTTTTAAAACCATTTTTTACTTCTCTTAAATCTATCCTTTAATACAAAGTTGGAATCTTTTCACCTAAAACTTTAGAAGAAGCCTTAGACCAAGCAAAAAGACAAGATTTTCATATAACTCAAACTGAAACAGCTCAAAAAACTATTAAATAACCTTTCCAATTATTTTATCAGAATATTGATTCATCCAAGCCTCTCCAACCTCAAAATGGAGCATCCAATTTAAATTTTTTTAACCCAACCCACCCTCCCTTGAGTTTAGAACAAATTAAGAATAAATTGCCACCATCTAAGCCCATGAGATTTGATCTTTCCAAACCTCCTCCAAAATGGTATAATCCTAATAAATTTTGTTGGTGGCATGTTAATATAGGTCATTCTCATGATTCTTGTCATGATCTTCACCGATTTCTTCTTTCTTCCTTGCTTGGTCTATATTTCAAGCTTGATACTCTCACAAAACAATGTTATCAAGACTATCTTCAAGCTTCTCAAATTCAATTTCAAGAATCACAATCACATCAACATCAACTACCTAATTATCAACAAAAATGATCCCATACCTACACCTCATCCACTAATGTTGTTCAAACCAAAGTTGATCCTTCTTATTACACCAATAAGGAAAGGATAACTAACATGAACAACTTTAAACATATTATTGCATCTATTGAACCTCAACCTCTTAGGTCACATGAACCAAATGAGTACCTAGTCTAAATACGTACTTCAAAAATATCATACATGGTCCTCATTTACCTCCTTTACCTCTTCATACCTCCCCTACAACTCCTATGTCACATTCAACATCCTTACAATCTAATAAATCAACACTTTTACCTATCTCTAAATACACCTACCAACCTAATGCAAATCATTCTAATGGTTCAATGTTACCTCACTCTAACTCACATGTTGGGGCATATTTTGATGCCCATCCACATGTCTTTTCAGACTTTGGGGCATCTTGTGATGCCCATTCCTACATACACTTACCCATTGGGGCATCTTATGATGCTCACTCTTATTATATAATGCATAATAACAAACAAATTCAACTTCAAGAAACCTTACGAGACTTATAAACTTGTACTTCACATGCTCATCTTTGATACAGACGTTAGCATAGATCTTACTTATTATTTTTTTGTCTCATGTTTCTTTGTTTCTTAGTGCACTTTACTTATTTTAGTTTCACTTTACTAGAATAATTATTTCCTTTGGGTTATTTTATTTTCTTACACATTATGTTTGGCATTTGTTTTAATTTTTTGTCCTTATATATCTCTTTCATTTTTGTCTTTTTATGTCATCTTTTACCTTCATATCTTTATGATTATTTTCCCTTTATTTAGCATTCACCTCATTGGTGTTCACATTTTGAGTTGTAGTGTAAGACTCTGGATAGGACCTAGATTTTCTCATTAATTACCACATTAAAATATCTTTAAACCACTTTTTGGGATGACTACTACTTTCATTGGTGCTTGTACTAGATCCATTATAGGTTAGTATGGCTTATCTAGTGACATGACTATCATAGCATAGCTTTATGCATTTCATAGTACTATTTTACCTTATTGTGATCAACTATGAGCATATTCATCATTGTATCACTTATTACACAGATGAATCTCTCATAATCCCCATATTTCCCTTATTTAATTTCATTTTAGGCTCACATCAATCAATTTTCAGATTACACACTTACTTTTGGGTAAGTCTAGGAGTCTCTAGACACCTTGGTCTTTAGCTCCTTTTCTCTAGTGACCAAGTGTTAGATTTCTAGTGTTTATCATCTTTAACACCCATGTTTGGTTCTATGAATCCATATAGGGGAGGAGGAACATAAAAAATCCATCAAGAAAGTTAAAAGCTAAATCATATAATACAAAAAAAGGCAATGATCCAAAAGACAACACTAAAAATTCCAAAAATCAAATCACACTAAAAGATGTGATTCCAAGCACATCTCTTTTTTTCTAATCAAAGATCAAAATCCATAGTTGGCCTCACAATAGAGATGAGGTCTATTGGGTGTGGTAGACTAGTAGATTAGAAAAAGAGAATAAATAAAAACTTTTAGTTCTACTTAATTTATCATGAAAGTACCCAATCTTCATAGTAGACCAATGGCTCTATAAAGGGTCCTAATAAATGAGGAACACATTGTGGAAAGGTAGGTCTATTTTAATTTTCATGCATATAACCTTCATGGGATGATATATATAATTCAGTTGTTAGCCCAAGCTTTGTGTTCATTAGTCAAAATATCCTATGTCTTTGGTATTGATATTTCTTAGTCTTTCTCACTTGACTAATGTGTGTCATTCTTGCTAAGGATGTTCACGTCACCCATGTGGTACCTAAAATTCTTTATTTACATCACATTTTAATTATATTCACTTTATTGGATATTGATTTTAGCTGATCACATCTCTAATCATATCTACCTTATTATGCCTCTTGGTTTATAGTTTATGAGTTGTATTGTAATATCATGGATAGGACCAGGCCTTCCTGACAACCACCCTTACACCATTTACGTACCACACCATCTCATTGTCATACTATTCATGTCATTAGGTGGTTGTGTTTTATTACATTGTATCTCAGAACAAGCACTAAGTTTGAGTTTTCCTCATTTAGAGCTTTTGATATTCATTTCTCCATCATGGTCTTGTTTGATTTATGTGGACTTCACTTATCTTACATATGACATTTGGAATTCTAACACGTTTCTCTTTATGTATGAATTCTTCATTTCTGTCTTCCATCTTGACTTACATTTCATTTTCAGTCATTCATGTTTTTATTTATGTTTTATTTGACATGCTTATCTTACATGGGATTCCTTTTCACTTTCTTACATATCTTTGTTAAAAAAATTCTTACATTGATATTTCATTTATCATTTATGTTTTGCATGCTTCCCAATGTGATTTAGTATGTTCCACATTCATTTTTTCCATTCATGTTTTACATACTTCCCAAAGTGATTTAGTATGTTCTACATTCCTTTTTGCCATTTATTTTTTACATGCTTTCCAACATAATTTAGTGTGTTCTACAATCATTTGTCATTCATTTCTCATCATTTTGTCTTTCATTTTCCCTCATTTATTTTTGTTCTAACCTTGCCTTAACAATCCTAATTTGCTAATTTTCCTAATTCCCTCATATCTTTATCTCTAATAACTCTTTTTACAAACCGTAAACTATTCTAGAATCATGATGTCATAGAGAATATTTTCCGCTACTATATGCTTATCTTCCAAAACTTTCAATTTTTATCTATTTTTTGCACTAATTTCTATAGGTTTACCTAATGTTCTTCACATTTGGATGCCTTCACTTATCTTGCATTATACTTATTTATTTACAACACTAAGGTAAGTAAAGGTATGTGTTTTTCAATTTTTTCCTTTTATTGATCTTATTTACTCCTTACTGCATTATACTTAGTATCAATGTTATGTGTCATCATGTTTTATTCCCAAAGCACCATTTGGTGTTGCACTCACTTGATACACATTGAGATTTGAATGGGGCATATGTATACACATAATATTTTCAAAATTTTATCACTTAATGACACTTTTAATCTAGTAGGAACCCATCAAGTCTCAATCTCTATGAGTGAATGCCTTAAGAGGTGTACCAGGAAAGGGGTGGGCAAACCATTGGTGCTTCATATGATTATTATCCCTTTTTCTACTTGTTATCTACACACTTGTCTCTTGAAAACATTATCCATAAGCTTGTTCTTCTCTAATGTACACTCCTTAATCATTTCCTATATTTCCCCCCTTTCGATTGTTCACTGTACAAGGTCGACACTATCAACTCTGTATAGTTTTCAGCCTTAGTTTTCTTTACAAGGTTGACTAGGTTGACTCTGGGAAATTTTAGGTAAAATTCACTTAGGGTCTTGGTCAGCTCTTGGCTGACCTAGCTCATGACCTAGTGAATTTTTGTCTTTAATTTTACTAGGTTGAGTGGGTCAATGTTTTTGACCAAAAAATTCAGAAGGGCTTAGGGTTAAATCCACCTATATATACAAATTCATTTCACCATTATTTAGAGAAGAGAAGAAGAAGTAAGATCTATTGCACATTTACTTATCCACTATTCTACTTGAGGATCAAACTTAGGGTTTCATACTTGTTGACGCAGTGGATTGCACCCTTGACAGGAGACTAAGCTCTTGTCTTCCACACATCACAATGGAAACTCCCCTCTTTCCTGTGGGTTTGGCAAAACTGGGGGGAGAGTTTCTAGATAAGGGCTAGCTCCCTTTGATGTATCTCTGTGGTCCTAGATTTTCTACTGCTAACAATGGGGGGTGTGAAAAGGGAGAACGATGCTGAAAATAGAACCTAAACTAAATGGTGATACAGTAAAAAGTTTGATCTACTTAGCTTAAACCTACACTTTCCACCAAGAACAAGCTGGCATACACTTCATTTGATATGAGAAACTCTTCTACATCCATGAGTTAGGGGTCCTCTTGAGATATAGGGAGGAAGAACTACCAGAGGTGTTCTAAGACACACTATGGCAGTCTATTCACATGTGCCTATACTCTATTGTAGACACTTCTGGCAGACCTATAAAAGAAGAAACTTCACAATACACTAGACATGCTGGAATCATTCTGTGAAAGCATAAAATAAAAATGACTTAACGCAAAACAAAGCCATAGACATATGCAAAAGTGTAAACTCAAATGGAGGTAAAAATGCTATGTCTTGATTCAAGGTAAAATCTGGTAGAGCTCTGCCTTACAAACCAAGAGATCCCTTCTCAAATGAGAGATTACAATATATATAGAGAAAGAGGAAAAGACTTTGGTGCTTTATGGAAAATAAATGACCCATGCTGCATTGAAAACCTTGGGAAGAGGAAGTCACTATTTGTTGATATCATCCTTATAGAAAAGGCCTACTAAAACCATGTTGTGTAATCACCAGTCTTGACTTTGGTGCTTAAAAAATATTAAACACTACTGCAGAAGTGTGAGTCACCTGATTATTTTAATGACAAGTCCGCCCCTTTTGTCTACAAACAAGACCGCTTCTTAAAGAGATTCATGTGGTTTGTCTGCTCATAAATGCAAAGTGGAGAAAATATGTCGCACCTTTCACTATTTGCACTCCTTGATAACCACTTGGTAGACACTATTTCAACTGCAAGAATAACTTGCCTCCCTTTTGACACCTGGGTTGTTTTGTCCATATTCATGATTTTGCCCTTCCTAGCTTTGTCTTTTGCTGGTTTTTGTCTCTTCCTCTCTTAGTTCTTTGGGCTCCCTTTTGGTTGGTACTCAAGTATTTAAAGATCAATGGCTATTTCATTGCCATAAAATTGATGTTCATGGGCCCGTCACCATTTGAAAGCCAATGACTAATTTATTTACCCAAATTAGATGGCTTCAGGGACGTCACTTGACATCTAGATTCCAATGACTAGTTCATGGTGCCCAACTTTGACATCTACGGCCCATCACCCCTTAATCAATTCCTTTGGCTTTTTCCTTTGCTTCGGCTTTTTGTCTTTGGAACCTCCCGAAGGGAAGGTGTCCCTTTGAGCCTTGAGAAAGGTCCTTTTGGCAACCGAGAGTCCCCCACAAGGGCACCTACCCTTCAGGATCCTTCAAGATTTTTGGTCCTCAAATCCTTCAGACAAAATGTCTGAAGGAATTCCTTCAGACATTTTGTCTGAAGGATTTATTCCTTTGTCTTTTTCGCTTATTCCTTTGGGATTTTTTCTTTTGGGTGAATTCCTTCAGACTTTTTGTCTGAAAGAATTCATCTTGTCTTTTACCGTAGAAAATCTTCTCGAAAGACATTATTTTTTGCCTTATGAATTTCTTTGGATAAAATGTCCGAAGGAATTCCTTCAGGCATTTTGTTTGAAGAAATTCTTCATCTCTTGCCTTGAACAAATCTAAAAGAATTCCAACTTTTCTACCTTGTTCACTTTTCCAAAGAAAACCTTACCCTTTTAGCCTCCTCTTTGATCCCTTTTCAAGTGTTCCCTGCCCTCTGCAAGGGCACTTATCCTTTGGGCTTTTGGGAGACTCCCTTGAACCTTCTAATTGAACTGACTAATTTAACCGTTCGATTGAACCAACTGATTGAACCAATAATGTTTTAACAGTTTAATGGTTCAATACTATATTCAGCTCATTCAATTGACCACTTAAACCAACCACTTTGAACCATTTGATTGAAGCATTAGATCAAACCAATTCTTTGAACCAAGTTGACTAAACTAACACTTTGAACCAAGTTGACTGAGCCAAGTCATTAAACCAAGTCGATTGAACCAAAAGATTGAATCAACTGAATGAACCAACTGAGTGAACCAACTGATTGAATGGTTCAATAGTTCATTAGTTCAATGTTTTGAAGAAGCTTTGTAAGAAACTTTGCCTTCTTTAAACTGGTTCATCATCTGTCGAAAAACTTGTGCAACCAAATTTGAACTGGCTCATAACAACAAGGAAAGAAGGAGACCGATTTTGGCCTGTAGGACCAAAATGGTCAACAATTTGGAGATTCCCAAGGGAAGCATGCCTACTATGCATAGAAGCCAGTTGCCTTAAAGTCCATTAGGCATGGAGTTAGAATGCAACTTGAAAAAGTTAGCAACAGCCCTGATAGATCCAAGAATCAATCATGAAGCTTTTACCCCAAACACAAAGGAAAACACACACAAGGCTAAAAACACTACTTGTGCAAACAACACTTAGGGAAAATAGGAAAAGAAAATTGAAAGCAAACTACTATGTATAGCTAACCAGATATATTTGCCTCCCTCCTAGATTAAAGGGAAATTTTCTTAAGTCTCCTTCATGGCAAGGAAACTTATGGTATTAGACAAGTGGTGTCAAGATCCTCCTTAGAGTACAATTGATTACCTTTGTATAAGCAACTAAACATGAAATTAAACTAGAAGAAATAAGTAACTAGAAATCAAAAATAGTAAAGAACAGGAGATATGAGAAATAATACAATCTGTATTAACACTCTTCCAGAAGGAAATACAATGAATAAATCTCTTCTTCCCACACCTCTTGGGTGTACAGTAATTCTCCCTCAAGAGTTCTCTCTCTCAATCAACTACAACCAACTCAACACTGAGTTGTTCCCTCTTCCAACAGATCTCCTTGATCTTGCACACCCTGCAGATCAACTGACCTTGATTACATTTGACAATCAACCCAATAGTTTTTTTTGCCTACACTTTCAGTGACAATCAACCCAATTGTTGTTGCCTACTTACTTTCCCTGTAGATCTTCCTGGTCTTGCACTCTTGCAGACCTTCTAGATCTTACACTTGAGGATCTAATCCTTTGGTCCTGATTACAATACAGCCCCATGGGTCTCTTAAATAGATCCCAAACCAAACAATAATTAGAAATGCAGACTCAAGACTAAAATTAGTCTTTACATGCAAACTAACTGTTCGTCTAAAATTAGAACAATAGTTCTAAAAACACATAGGTGACTGATGTCGGTTCCTATCTGACCGATGCCGGCCAACCATAACCGATGTTGGTTACTGTGTAGCTGAAGATAACTGATGTCAGTCGACCCCTAACTAGTTCTGACTGATGTTGGTTACTGTGTAACCCAGCAACCTCCACATTTGCATATTCAGTGAAGCTTTTAGCTCCACAACTTAACAATCTCCCACTTGGAGATAAATAGTTGCACCTATACCTATACCTATACAGCAACATCCTCTAATTTGTTTCTAGCTTGTATCTCCATATTCAAGTTCAATCTTGAAGACCAACAAAAGTTGAATGAAGATTCAACTTCTCCTTTGTTCCCGGCTTTGTTAGCATACATGCAGGGTTCCTATCTGTATGGATCTTTTCCTTGCTAGCCACCATGATTGCAACAACCTTCTGCAACTCTGAAATCCAGCTAACCACCATTCCACCAACAGTGAACACATATCCTGTGGTGCTTCTCCTTCCATCTAATTCACCTACCATATCTGAATCTACATACCCATGTAGAGAAGTGTTTAACCCTGCATAGCATAAATGCCTACTACTGGTCCCTCTCAGATATCTGAGAATCCACTAAACTGCTTTCCAGTGCTTCTTTCCTAGATTGGCCATAAACTTGCTGATAACTCCCACTGCTTGGGCAATATCAGGTCTAGTACATACCATGTACTCAACCTCATCATGTGATTTAGGACACTATTCTTTGCTCAGCTTGAACTGTCCAACCATAAGTGTGCTTACCAGTTTTGTATCCTACAAATTGAACCTCTCCACTACCTTATTCACATAATCAAATTGAGACAAAATCAACCTGTGATTTTCCCTGTCTCTAGAAATACTCATGCTAAAGATTTTCACTCTTAAATCCTTCATGGCAAATGTTTGAGCTAATTTTACCTTTAGCTCAGTAATTCCTTGCATGTGTGACCTTGCAACAAGCATATACACTACATACAGTAACAAGATAATGTAGCTACTATTATCCAACCTGGTAAAATAAACACAATGGTCACATTGACATTGACTAAAGCCATTCTCTATCATAAACCTGTCAAACCTCAAATACCATTGTCTTGGAGCTTGCTCAAGACCATATAACCTGGCCTTATGTTTCACCTATCCATTCTCTCCTTTCTTTAACCTGTATATCCATTCATTTTTTAGTGCTTTGTTTCCAGCTGGCAACTCTACCAAATCCCACATTTGGTTCTCTTCCAAAGAATCAATTTCCTCATTCATGCCATGCTCCCACTGTTTCCTAGATTCTACCTGCATTGTCTCTTCAAAACTTCCTAGTTTTCCACCATCAGTGAGCAAAAAGTAGTATAAAGAAGGGGAATAACGAATTTGAGGTTTACTTACCCTTTCGGACCTCCTCATGGGTGTTTGAGACTCATTAACAGCTTGTTGTCCTCCTAAATTTTGTTCTAACAGTGACTGATCCTGGTCATCTCTCGATCTACACCCAACTGATGTCAGTTCCACTTGACTAACCTGGTCGACGTCAATTCTCACCTGACCGACATCGGTTCTCACCTGACCAACGTTAGTTTCCACCTACCTGACATCACTGACTTTGGTCTCCACCGGACCGACGTCGGTTCCTGCCTGATCGACGTTGGTCTCTGCCTAACTGACGTCGATGTCTATGTTTTCCTGTGAGTGATGATTTTTACCCGTAAGCTCATTTTGGATCATAACCTTGTCCAAATCAACATTGCCCTACTTAGTATTATTTAGCCTCTTGAGCTGATCACTGTCCATCATCTTCTCCTTGAAAACCAAGGCTTTCTAGTTCTTAAATGTGTCAAAAACATCATATTTCCTCTTTATGCAATAAACCCATACCTTTCTTGTAGCATAACACTGTGATCCTCCAATAGAAGCTACTTGAGCTGGTCCCCACACGTATGCGTGAACAAGCTCCAACTTGTGCTTCTTCTTTGTTGACCCAGTTTCGAGAAACTTCACTTTCTCTTATTTCCCAAAAATACAATGCTTATAGAAATCTTGATCTATGCTTTTCAAATTTGAAAGCTTATCTTTTGACTTAAGAACATCCATTCCCTTCTCACTCATGTGACCAAGCCTACAGTGCCACATCTTTGCATCTACATCTGAAGTAGATAAAATAGAAGGAAAATCAATAATACAAGCAGATAGATAAAGTGTACCTACTTTCTTACCTCTTGCTAATACAAGTGCACCTGTCTTGCAGTTCGTCCAGAACAACCAACAAGACGAAATCAACCTTATCCCACACCTGGGGCAATCAACTCCTATTTTTGTCTTACAGTTCATCCAGAACAACCAACAAGACAAAAAGGGGCAAATCTAGACATCGAAATCATGTCTACCCCTTGGTCTTTTCTCCCCCCTTAGTCCCCTTTGGTCCACTTAACCACTCCTAACCCATGTCTTATTAATTTGAAATAATTATCTTATTTTAAGTTATTAATTCTCTCTCCCTTGCCACCTCACCACCCTTGGATACCCTTCTTTGGATTCCCTTCATTCCCCACATGGCCAATATTAATGCCTAGACCCCAATTCCAACTTCTCCCCTTTAACCTCTCGTCCATTTTAATCACCTTCGACCGTTTCTTCTTTCGACTCGCTGACCCGATAGTTGGGAAAATGGACGAAAGGCTATTTTTAGCCTTTTTCCTGCCTTCCAACCGCCGACGTCGGTCAACTGTCGACTGATGTCGGTGATATTGTTAGCGTCAGTTTCCTTTATAACGATTTCCTTCATAATGGTTTTTTGCATTCGTTATCCTCCCTTCACCTCTGCTCTTGATCCATCTCTTGAATCCTTGAATCTTCAGTCTTCGACCATCTGCCACTCTGCCAATCAATCTGCCAATCTTCAAACCAGACCTCTCACTCTCCCTCACACAACAGACTTCTACACCAGCAACAGGTCCTCCACATAGGCTACATCAACAACAGGTACAAGTATCAGCAGCACTCCTTTTGCAGGCCATAGGTATGTATATTGTTTGTGTTTTTATTATGTTTTTAGTTATTGCTTTCTAGTAATATCCCCCCCAGACTAGACTGTCAACAAGGCCAGACCTGAATCCTTATTTCCCTGTCTCCCTATTGGCCTCCTCTACCCTTCTATCCATTTGACATTCTATCCATTTGAATCCCTTGTATCTCTACACAGACCCTTCGACTACCTCAGGCCAGACCCAGACCCTCAGAGTACCTCAGACCATTCTCCAGACCATTCTGCACGTCCATAGACCATGTCCACAGACCTGACCAGACCTCATCCATAGATTACTACCCTGACTAATGCCGGTCAAAGAGACCACTTCCCAACTGACGTTGACAGACTAATCGACGTCGGCACACCTTGACTAACCGACACCGGTAGGACCACCGACGTCGGTGACTGTGACCAGCCCGACAGCATCATTCAGGTAAGCATTTGCTTCCATTTCCTTTTCAGTCTTTATCATTGCAGTCTTTTATCATTTTACTATTTATCAGACATCCTTTTATCAATCAGTGGGTTAACATCCCTCAAGCTTTTGCTTCTGGGATCAAGCTTTTGCTTGGCAACCCACCATCTCTTCATCTAACGCCTTCTTTGTCTTAGTCTCTTTCTCTTGCAAGTGTCATCCTCCACAACCAAAGAGGAGTTCTCACGACGTCTGGATAATGGTGCGCACGACCTCATCTAGGTACATACAAGCCTTAGACCATTTCCTTCTTAATTTTCTCATTTCCCTTTCTTGAATGTGAAAAGTGAATCTAGCGTAGAAACATTCTGGCACGCCCGGTGGGACCTTAGGGTCTTCCTTGGGTTCCTTTTCTTTTTGTTCATATAGGTGCATTAGGTTTCTCCCTTTTCACCTCTTTCTTCTCTTCTAAACAACATCATAAGCGGGATTAAAAAGAACCTTTCTTTCTTTTCTTGCATTTCAAATTAGTCAAAAATCATATCCTTCAACCCTTTCTCAACTTATTTTCATTCAAACTCACATTTCGACTTGGGGCTTAAAACTCATTGCATGTCATTTTCGCTTGCTTACATTTCTTAGTCCACACTTAGTAATTAATAACCGCATATTGAATTAATCGTAGTCCACTTTATGTTACACAACCAAACCACTTGCAACAAATCAAACATCAAACTCACCTGAGACAAGGCCCGACTGGGATTTCATCTCCCAGCGGATACCTTACCCGTCTCGGCAATCCTACTTGGATTTCATCACCAAGGGGAAAGCCCACTCTGTTCTCTGGTAGAGTCTAATCTCTAGGGAAAGTATATTTTGGCTAAGTGAGACCAACTTACCACTGGACTCGTGAAGTGAGGGGAGCTTGCTCCTTAGCACCAGGCCATGTATGGAACCTAACCCAGACTCTTGAGCGCCTAAATAAACCTGAAACCATCCATAGACTACCTCTTCTAAGACCCATTCTAACAGCCAACCTCCCAAACATCACTTTAAGGCATAAGCCAATAGGATTCTAAAAAGTTGATTCTTAGGATTTAACGCTTAGGACCTGCTTGTGTTCTTCTATTTTTCTATTCCCATCTGCTTGTTTGAGCTAGTGAGGACGTTCTTCTTCCTTTTTTTCCAAGAATCTTTAAATTTTCTAAGTTTCTGGAAACCACAGTCACTGGCATCAGCTTTACCATCGACATCGGCCATCTTACCTCTCTGGCATCGGTTATCTAATCGACGTCAGCCATTTTTCCCACCGACATCAGTTTTTCAACTGACGTCGGTCACTGTCACAGTCCTTTTTTCAAAATAGCAACCTAAAACCCGACCCTTTTTTCTGCCAAAACCACATTCTAAGTTTCTAAAATTGAAAAAATATAATTTCTAGAACCTGAACCCCTTCTTGCCTTGAATGGTTTTGACACGCAGTCAAACTGAGGCTCTTCTTGACCACGCTATCCATCGACTGCTTTTGTCTTCCCCGTCCATAACCAGTCCTATAATGGAGTTCCACTCAGAGACTAAAAGAACTCCTACTCGCTCGACTCCAACTCAGACCCCTATCGTCCTTGAAGGGGACCAAGATTTTGAAAGATTCTTGGACCTCAATGTCACAACCCTCCAAAACTATCTCGCAAGAAACCCAACACGAGACCTTTCGGGTGAAGCGGTGATGACACTAACACCGCCCGCTACCCAGCCTTTTATCTCAACCATTAACCCGACCATGGACAATACGCAAAGTTTGGCCTCCCCATCCATTTTTAGACCGACCTCCATTGGGGTTCCATTACCCCTTCAATCACACTCAATTCAACCAAGTTCTACATCATATCAGAACTTGATTGTCTCGACCCCTCACACTCTTGCACCCATAAATGTAGGAGTGTCTACCTCTCCTTTTTCCAATGCCATCACACAACCACTTTTGGTGGGATCCAATCAACTCATGCCTTCTACCTTCATGACCCAACCACCTTTGGCCTCCGCTTCTGTCCTTACGACTAGTTACACCTATGTTGCACCCCTACAAGCGCAACCGACTACATCGTATGCCCCTTCTATCACTTTTCAAGTGCCCTACAACCTAGGGGGCACCCCATCCACCAATCCGTTAGCAGATCTTATCAAAATGCTGATGGACAATATGTCCAGTCTCGAGACCTCTATTTTTGGTTCACGCAATGCTCTCTCGTATGAGCAAATTTGTAATGAGCCCATTCATCCTTCCATCCCTATCCGACCATATCCCAACCAGTGGGAGCTTCCTAAATTCACTCGCTTCCAGAGTAAGAAAGACCCACAACAACATCTACGGGCATTCAGACATGCCTACTATCTCATAGCCCACAACGATGCATTACTTCTATGCACGTTTCCCATGTCACTTTCTGGCCCTGCCCTTGACTGGTATAGCTCTCTTACCAGACATTCTATCTTTTCATTCATTCAACTTGCCTAATTATTTCTTGACCATTTTTCTATCAACATCACCAAACAAGTCTCGATCACAGACCTCTACTCCATCAGGCAATTTGACGACGAATCAATAGTCAATTTTGTCGCCCGTTGGAGAGGCTTGATTAACCAACTCTCCTTCTCCTTGCCTCAACCTGAGCTCATTGAGCTCTTTTCTTAAGCATGTGTAAGGCACATCTCTTCTAGCTTGTGGATTCAAACATTCCACACTTTCGACGAAGCTTTCACCATGGCCCAAAAGCTCGAACTCTGCGCCATTGAAGAGGATAAAGTCAAATTACTTAATACTAATGCAAGAACCAATGACCTTTCTTCTTCCAGACCTTCTTCTTCTGCCAACTCCAAGTCCAAAGGAGTGGTCAACACTATGGTCATTAGATCACCATCCTCAATAACAACTAATCAATCTCAACCTTCTACATCTTCAAGCATCACCAAACAATTCCAACAATGGTACATCCAGCGTTCATACACTCCACTTAGAGAATCATACGCTTTCATTTTGGAAAAACTTGTCAAGCAGGGGGTCCTCAATCTCCCTCCAATCTGACCACCTCAATTTGACCCTTCAAAAGCCCTCCATACATGGTATAGGGAGGTTGACTTCTATCACTTTCATTGCATCTACAACCATGACATCGATAATTACCGAACCTTCAAAAACATTGTCCAAGACATGATCGACAAGGGGGATCTTGTTTTGGATAACCCGAATGCCCCACCCAACCAACACATTGACATCTTCAAACAACCATTCCCAAACCATCCACCTACTCAAAACAACGTCCAGACCATGGTCGATAGCTCCCAGGAGCATGACATACACACGGTCAACACTGTCTTGCCTCTTGTCCCTGACCAATCTCTTTCACAAGTGGAAGACCCTTCTTCCCCTATTTCTTTTCCACAAGATGAAGAACTTTCTTCTCTTATTAGTCCTCCATCGACCTCTCTTATATTGGAGGATGCCTTGACCACACCTATGCCATTAGCCACACATTCATCTTTCCTCCTATCAATGGAGGACCCTACCTTGCCTACTCCTCAACCACAAGCAGAGGGAACAATCATCCATGCCCTCTACCCTCCTGAGGAGTCACACTCTCCTATTTCTTCTCCACCAAGAGAAGAACCAGTCTCTTTGGTCATTTTGACCAAGGGAGACCCAGTCACGGTTTCCTCTTGCCTTTTGCCTGAGATTGCTACATCTCACTCACCTCCGTCAACATTTGAATCCAAGCCCGTATCTAACCTCGCCTCACACAATGGTGGCCCTCAACCAAAACCAAAGAAGGCCACTAAATCACACTGGAGGACTCCTCCCCCACCTTTGTCATTACCTTCAATCTTGGGCTCGCATCCGTCCACTTTAATAGGGGTGCTTCCTACTCCCATATCTCATAGAGGTAAGTTGCCTCCATTACTCTCTCAACCCCTCAGACATATATCTCCTCCAATCCATCAACCAATGCCTCTTACACCTCTCAAACCAAAGTTATCAACCCCCACTACAACAAGACACACATACCCATTAGCAGGTTCTTATACCTTGCTATTACGGCAATTGTTGCAGTCTTCTCGCATTAATCTCTCACCTCTTAAACCATATCAATCTCTCATACCAAAACCACCCTGGTTCGACGACACTCAAATTTGTGCATATCATCGCACGTCTGGGCATGACACGAAGCATTATTGTGCCCTCAAGGTTGTCATTCATCAATGTCTGGGGAATAACACCTTTCTTCGCAACCACATCATCAACAAGCCTTCAACACCATCCCACTCATTGACTCTCAGATCAAGACCATCTTGGTTCGACAACTCTAAATTTTGCCACTATCATCACACTCCAAGACATGACACTGAGCGTTGTTGCACTCTTAAAGCTGTCACTCATTAACACTAGAAAAAGGATACCCTTCTCATCAAGGATCCTCTTGACCACCTCTTTGACAAATCATCAATACCGACCCATACTTCTCCAACTTCATCACCTAAATTGAGATCTTCACGCCAGACTATGGTCCCTTTGCCGCCTTAGACCATTTCCTTCTTAAGTTTCTCATTTCCCTTTCTTGAATGTGAAAGTGAATCTAGAGTAGAAACATTCTGGCACGCCCGATGGGACCAAAAAGTTTGGTAAGAGAGCTATACCAGTCAAGGGCAGGGCCAGAAAGTGACATGGGAAACATGCGTAGAATTAACACATCATCATGGGCTATGAGATAGTAGGCATGTCTAAATGCCCATAGATATTGTTGTGGGTCTTCCTTACTCTGGAAGCGAGTAAATTTAGGAAGCTCCCACTGGTTGGGATATGGTCAGATAGGGACGGAAGGATGAATGGGCTCATTGCAAATTTGCTCATACGAGAGAGCATTGCATGAACCAAAAATAAAGGTCTCGAGACTGCTCATTTTGTCCATCAGCATTTTGATAAGATCTGCTGATAGATTGGTGGATGGGGTGCCCCCTAGGTTGTAGGGTGCTTGAAAAGTGCTAGAAGGGGCATACGACGTAGTCGGTTGCACTTGTAGGGGTGCAACATAGGTGTAACTAGTTGTAGGGACAGAAGCAGAGGCCAAAGGTGGTTGGGTCATGAAGGTAGAAGGCATGAGTTGACTGGATACTACCAAAAGTGGTTGCATGACGGCATTGGAAAAAGGAGAGGTAGACACTCCTGCATTTATGGGCACAAGAGTGTGAGGGGTCGAGATAATTAAGTTCTGGTATGATGTAGAACTTGGTTGAATTGAGTGTGGTTGAGGGGGTAATGGAACCCCGATGGAGGTCAGTCTAAAAATGGATGGGGAGGCCAAACTTTGTGTATTGGCCATGGTCGGGTTAACATTTGAAGGTTGAGTAGCGGGCGGTGTTAGTGTCATCATCACTTCACCCGAAAGGTCTCGCATTGGGTTTCTTGTGAGATAGTTTTGGAGGGTTGTGACATTGAGGTCCAAGAATCTTTTGAAATCTTGGTCCCCTTCAGGAGCGATGGGGGTCTGAGTTGGGGTCGAGCGAGTAGGAGTTCTTTCAGTCTCTGAGTGGAACTCTATTATAGGACTGGTTATGGATGGGGAAGATGGAAGCGGTCGATGGCTAGCGTGGTCAAGAAGAGCCTTAGTTTGACTACGTGTCAAAACCATTCAAGGCAAGAAGGGGGTCAGGTTCTAGAAATTGTGTTTTTTCAGTTTCAAAAACTCAGAATGTGGTTTTGGCAAAAAAAGGGGTCGAGTTTTAGGCTGCTATTTTGAAAAAAGGACTATGACAGTGACTGACATCGATTGAAAAACTGATGTCGATGGGAAAAATGGCCGATGTCGGTTAGATAACCGATGCTGGAGAGGTAAGATGGCCGACATCGGTGGTAAAGCCGATGCCGGTGACTGTGGTTTCCAAAAACTTAGAAAATTTGAAGATTCTTGGAAAAAAAAGGAAGAAGAACATCCTCACTAGCTCAAACAAGTAGATGGGAACAGAAAAATAGAAGAACACAAGCAGGTCCTAAGCATTAAATCCTAAGAATCAACTTTTTAGAATCCTGTTGACTTATGCCTTAAAGTGATGTTTGGGAGGTTGGCTGTTAGAATGGGTCTTAGAAGAGGTAGTCTATGGATGGTTTCAGGTTTGTTTAGGCACTCAAGAGTCTGGGTTAGGTTCCGTACATGGCCTGGTGCTAAGGAGCAAGCTCCCCTCACTTTACGAGTCCATTGGTAAGCTGGTCTCGCTTAGCCAAAATATACTTTCCCTAGAGATTAGACTCTGCCAGAGAACAGATTGGGCTTTCCCCTTGGTGATGAAATCCAAGTAGGATTGCCGGGATGGGTAAGGTATCCGCTGGGGGATGAAATCCTAGTCGGGCCTTGTCTCAAGTGAGTTTGATGTTTGATTTGGTGCAAGTGGTTTGGTTGTGTACCATAAATTGGACTATGATTAATTCAATATGTGGTTATTAATTACTAAGTGTGGACTAAGAAATGCAAGCAAGTAGAAATGACACGTAATGAGTTTTAAGCCCCAAGTCGAAATGTGAGTTTGAATGAAAACAAGTTGAGAAAGGGTTGAAGGATATGATTTTTGACTAGTTTGAAATGCAAGAAAAGAAAGAAAGCTTCTTTTTAATCCCACTTATGATGTCGTTTAAAAGAGAAGAAAGAGGTGAAAAGGGAGAAACCTAATGCACCTATATGAACAGAAAGAAAAGGAACCCAAGGAAGACCCTAAGGTCCCACCGGGCGTGCCAGAATGTTTCTACGCTAGATTCGCTTTTCACATTCAAGAAAGGGAAATGAGAAACTTAAGAAGGAAATGGCCTAAGGCTTGTATGTACCTGGATGAAGTCGTGCACACCATTATCTAGATGTCGTGAGAACTCCTCTTTGGTTGTGGAGGATGACACCTGCAAGAGAAAGAGACTAAGACAAAGAAGGCGTTAGATGAGGAGATGGTGGGTTGCCAAGCAAAAGCTTAAGGGATGTCAACCCACTGATTGATAAAAGGATGTCTAATAAATAGCAGAATGATAAAAGACTACAATGATAAAGACTAAAAAGGAAATGGAAGCAAATGCTTACCTGAATGATGTTGTCGGGATGGTCACAGTCACCGACGTCGGTGGTCCTACCGGCATCGGTTAGTCAAGGTCTGCCGACGTCGGTTAGTCTGCCAACGTCGATTGGGAAGTGGTCTCTTCGGCCAGCATCAGTTGGGACAGTAATCTATGGATGAGGTCTGGTCAGGTCTGTGGTCTATGGACAGGGTCTATAGACGTGCAGAATGGTCTGGAGAATGGTCTGAGGTACTCTGAGGGTCTGGGTCTGGCCTGAGGTAGTCAGAGGGTCTGTGCAGAGATATAGGGGAGTCAAATGGATAGAATGTCAAATGGACAGAAGGGTAGAGGAGGCCAATAGGAAGACAGGGAAATAAGGATTCGGGTCTGGCCTCGTTGACAGTCTGGTCTGGGGGGGATATTATTGGAAAGCAATAACTGAAAATATAATGAAAACACAGACAATATACATACCTGTGGCCTGAAAAAGGAGTGATGCTAATACCTGTACCTGTTATTGATGTATTTTGTGTGGAGGACCTATTGCTGGTGTAGAAGCCTACTGTGTGAGGGAGAGTAAGAGGTCTGGTTTGAAGATTGGCAGAGTGGCGGATGGTCGAAGACTGAAGATTCAAGGATTCAAGAGACAGATCAAGAGCAGAGGCGAAGGGAGGATAATGAATGCAGAAAACCATTATGAAGGAAACCAATGCCGGTAATATCACCGACATCGGTCGACAGTTGACCGACATCGGTGGCTGAAAGGCAGGAAAAAGGCTAAAAATAGCCTTTCGTCCATTTTCCCAACTGCCGGGTCAGCGAGTCGAAAGAAGAAACGGTCGAAGGTGATTAAAATGGACGAGAGGTTAAAGGGGAGAAGCTGGAATGGGGGTCTAGGCATTAATATTGGCCATGTGGGGAATGAAGGGAATCCAAAGAAGGGTATCCAAGGGTGGTGAGGTGGCAAGGGAGAGAGAATTATTAACTTAAAATAAGATAATTATTTCAAATTAATAAGACATGGGTTAGGAGTGGTTAAGTGGACCAAAGGGGACTAAGGGGGGAGAAAGGACCAAGGGTTAGACATGATTTTGGTGTCTACACACCCTTGAAAACTTTCCAAGATTCTGCTATGAGAGTTACTTTGCAACCCTCATCACCCAACTTTCCTGTAGAAATTAGACTCCTCTTCAGGATGGGAACATGCATGACATCTTTCAACACCCATATGTTGCCAGTCTGCAATTTCAGCTGCACTTCTCCTTTGCCAATAATTTGACAAGGCTTACCATCCCCTAAATAAATTTTTCCAAAGTCTCCATGGACATAATCATGAAAAAATTCTCTATTTGGGGTTACATGGAAAGAGGCACCAAAATCTAAAACCCAAAATTATACTTTATCCAAGGAACATATAAGAGCATCCTATGCAACAATACCTACATCTTTTGCTTCTTTATTTCCTTCATGTTGATCTTCTACCAACCAATAATCTTTCTTTACATGCCCTTTCTTTCCACAATTCCAGCAAGTTATACCTCCATTTTTGGATTTGGATCTACTACCTATCTTTGACCTTGATTTCCCTTGCTCAACCTTCTCTCTTTGCCATCCCCTACTTTCAACACTTAAAGCATTACCTGATGTCTTCCCTGTGCTTTTCTTGTGAATTTCTTCATTCAAGATTACACTAACAACATCATCAACTTTCAAGATATTTGAAGCAGACGCAGTATTACTAACTACCATTACCAAACTATTCCAATTTTTAGGTAAAGAGCATAAGATTAAGAGAGCCTTAATTTCATCATCAAAAGCTATTTTGACTAAAACTAAATGATTTACTAATCCATGGAAATCACTAAGATGACTATATACCGATCCACCTTCCTGCATTTGCAAATTAAATAATTGCTTCATAAGAAATACCTTATTCACAACTGAGGGTTTTTCATATAAATTTGTCAAAGATTCCATTAACTCTACCATTCTCTTTGCCTGTGATAATTTGGAGATCACAGATGATGCCAGGCTCAACCTTATAGATCCCAAAGCCTTTCTATCAAGAACATTCCATTCTTCATCTTTCATATATGTGGGCTTGCTTGAAACTCCACCCAAAGGTAAGTACAGATCTTTCTGATACAGATAATCTTCTATCTGCATCCTCCATAATTGATAATTCTTGCCATTGAATTTCTCCATTCTTAGTGTACTTTCTTTTGCCATTGCTTTACTCCCACTCAAACAGAAACCCCTGTGAGTGAACCTATAATCAACAAACACTAACCCACTCTACCACCTGTTAGTGATCCTAGCTTTGATACCAACTATCAAGATCCTCCTTAGAGTATAATTGATTACCTTTGTATCATCAACTAAACACAGAATTAAACCAAAAGTAATAAGTAACTAGAAATTAGAAATAGCAAAGAATATGAGATACGAGAAACAATACAATCTATATTAACACTCTTCCATAAGGAAATACAATGAAGAAATCTCTTCTTCCCACACCTCTTGGGCGTACAGTAATTCTCCCTCAAGAGTTCTCTCTCTCAATCAACTACAACCAACTCAACACTGAGTTGTTCCCTCTTCTACCAGATCTCCTTGATCTTGCACACCCTACAGATCAACTGACCTTGCTTACATGTGACAATCAACCCAATGGTTGTTGTTGCCTACACTTTCAGTGATAATCAACCCAATTATTGTTGCCTACTTACTTTCCCTGTAGATCTTCTTGGTCTTGTACTCTTGCAGACCTTCTAGATCTTACACTTGAGGATCTAATCCTTTAGTCCTGATTACAATACAGCCCCATGGGTCTCTTAAATAGATCCCAAACCAAAAAATAATTAGAAATGCAGACTCAAGACTAAAATTAGTCTTTACATGCAAACTAACTATTCATCTAAAATTAGAACAATAGTTCTGGAAACACATAGGTGATCGATGTCGATTCCTATCTGACCGATGCCAGCCGACCATAACTGATGTTGGTTACTGTGTAGCTGAAGATAACCAATGTCAATTGACCCCTAATTGGTTCTAACTAATGTCAGTTACTGTGTAACCCAGCAACCTCCACATTTGCATATTCAGTGAAGCTTTTAGCTCCACAACTTAACAAGTGGCTGAATGGAATGGAGACTTGGTGATCTACTCCTCTTGCCTGCCACCTTGATTGGCTTACACCTGAGTGGATTAGAGTCAAACATGATCCCAACATATATGTACTCTTCTTGTTCTTGGAAGCTTGTCAAATGCTGGCTCTTCATGCTAGCATGTTTTACCAAGAAATTTATGGTTGTTGGGTCATCACCATAAGACCTTTGATATGCATAGCTCCTTTGACATGCATCATGGTTTGACATGTTCCCTTCTACTTTATTGAAGACCCTGTCAAACTCACCTTCTGCTCCTTCATGGCTTTCTTGAAGAAGGGTGACTATTGTGATGTTTGAAATGGGATCATGGAGTGATTGATCATCCCATAGAACATCACCTTCTTGTTCAAGGCTCTCTTCTTCAAGGTTGTTCTCAAGATAGACAAGCTTCTCCTTTTCCTGCTCAAGGATTAGAGTCTCTAGTTATTCAAAGGCATCCTCCTGATCCTCCTCCAACTCAGGATCCATGGCATGGTCATTTTCCTCATCAAAGCAACAAGGAAGTTCATCAAACAAGGGAGGAGAGATCTCACCATGCTTACTTTCCTCTTCATATTACTGGAACATCCGCATGTATGCATGACTTGTGTCTTCTCCATTATTTATGATGTCTTCAAAATGAGCATCCATGATGATTTCTTCCTCATTGACATCCATGAGAGCTTCTTGATCAGCTACAAATTGGATCCTTTCTTCTTCACTTGCCTCTTCCAAAATAGGTTCCTCCTTGATGACTTTGAAAATATCATCTTCAGATTCACCAACCTCTTGAAAGGATAAATCTGAAAGATTGTAGCCCCTTTGCATACTTATTTGAGTCCCAATGTTGCCTTCTTCACCCTTAGTCAGCTCATAACCTCCTTGAAGAAGGGATGAGGTGGAAAGCTAAAGGTTAAATTTAGGTGGAAGCGGAGGCAATCCTTGAGCTAGAATCGAATGATTCTCCTCCTTCCATTTGGCCAATACTTCATCTATATCAGATGTGGCTCGATAGATTTTTTGGAGGGGTGTAGATGGGGTGTGTTCAAATGTAGGATCTTCTACTTGATCTGAACCATCCATCACACTTTGGCTAAGGAACCTCATTCTAGATTCCAACTATGTAATTTTCTTAGCTATATTTTCTTAGAAGAGCCTTTTTTGGAGGTCACAAGCATCATCATGATGAGTAGGAGCAGCTTTATCTTCTTCAAGGTCCTGAGCCGGTTCATGATAGGCACTCTTCCAACTTGGAATCTGGACATCATATTGAGAGACTTGAGGATTCGTAGAAGGGGTGTCTTTTGGCATAGGCTCCTCTCTAAGGTCTGAAAGCTCCATCTCTCCTTCACTAAGCAATCTCACCTTTGCTTCTAATTCCTCAATTTGCTTAGCTATATTTTCTTGAAAGAGTCTTTCTTGGAGCTCATAGGAATCATCATGGAAATGGGGAGTGCATGAAGGCTGCCATGGAATACAAGAAGCTTCTTGAGGAAGGGTGTGAGGGAATTGAAAAGGACTAACCTCATTTTGTACCTCACACTCTTGGACAATGTCTTTCTCCTCCTTGTTGTTCCATGACTCAACTACTTTATTCCAGCTCATGATATCAGGACTGGACATCTCCTTTTGGGGTGATGGGGATACAATGTGAGAGGATACTGAGGGTTTGGATTCCACTTCCCTTGTTGCCAAAATAGACTGTTGCATTTAAATATTTTCCAATTCAACTTGCTTATCAAGATTGGCCTTAAAAACAAGATTTACTATTTCGGGACTCTCCTCAACATGATTAGGGAAAGGACTTTGACAGACTTGACTTGGCTCATGAGCAAGGGTTGTGTATGACTAATATGAAACTTGGGGCAGTAGCTATGCAGGTTGATAGACTTGGTAAGGCTGCCTATCATGAATACCCAGCCTCCCTTCCAAAGATGCAATCAAACCACTCACATCCAGCATCTCATTTGTAATCCTTTGCTAATTGGCTCTTTCAATGGCAGTCCATTCACTCTTAACCAGATCTAGTGCATTTCTCATTTGATGGATGACATGATCAGGGATTTATTGGCCACATCCCCTTCTGGTGTCAAGCTCTACTACATACTTTTCATATTCCAGTAGTGATTGTTTGAAGGTGGAAAGAGATTAATTAGCAAAGAGATTAGGTTGAGTAGGAGAAGTGACACATTGATAATACTGGGCATAAGACTAATATAGCTCATGATAGGGCTGAGACTGGTCATATTAGACCTACAAAGGGAAAAACTCATAACTGTATGCATCCTTGTTGCTTGAGGTGATTTCATGAACAACCTGAGCTTGATCAAAACTATATGAAGGAAAACAAGGTCCATGGTTCTGAGAAATGGAATTATACATACCAAAATATGATTTCTTGATGGCACCAAGACTACTTAACCAGCTGATTTAACTCAGAGTCACCATTGGTGTTGATGAAAAATCCTCCAAAGGCTAGTTGGTTGAAGAACACACCAAAATTCTTCAACTTTTTTGGACAAAACTTGTCCCACAATTGCCTGATTAAAGGTCAGATGCTATATTAATGGTTCATTCTACTACAATAGGACCAACACCAATCCTTGAACTTTTGTGAGTGTTATAACGTGATCCCACCGGGTGTGCCAAAAAAATTTGATGTGGTGGATTGCACCCTTAACAGGAGACTAAGCTCTTATCTTCCATACATCACAATGGAAACTCCCCTCTTGCCTGTGGGTTTGGCAAAACTGGGGGGAGAGTCTCTAGATAAGGGCTAGCTCCCTTTGATGTATCTATGTGGTCCAAGATTTCCTACTGCTAATAAAGGGGGGGTGAAAAGGGAGAACGATGTTGAAAATAGAACCTAAACTAAATGGTGATATAGTAAAAAGTTTGATCTACTTAGCTTGAACCTACACTTTCACCAAGAACAAGCTGGCATACACTTCATTTGATATGAGAAACTCTTCTACATCTGTGAGCTAGAGGTCCTCTTCAGATATAGGAAGGAATAACTACCAGAGGTGTTCTAAGACACACTATGGCAGTCTGTTCACATGCGCCTATACTCTGTTGTAGACACTTCTGGTAGACCTACAAAAGAAGAAACTTCACAATACACTAGACATGCTGGAATCATTCTGTGAAAGCATAAAAGAAAAATGACTTAACACAAAACAAATCCATAGACATATGCAAAAGTGTAAGCTCAAATGGAGGTAAAAATGTTATGTCTTGATTCAAGGTAAAATCCAGTAGAGCTCCACCTTACAAGCCAAGAGATCCCTTCTCAAATGAGAGATTACAATATATATAGAGAAAGAGGAAAAGACTTTAGTGCTTTCTAGAAAATAAATGACCCATGCTACATTGAAAACCTTGAGAAGAGGAAGTCACTATTTGTTGATATCATCCTTCTAGAAAAGGCCTACTAGAACCATGTTGTGTAATCACCGGTCTTGACTTTGGTGCTTAAAACATATTAAACACTACTGCAGAAGTGTGAGTCACCTGATTGTTTTAATGACAATTCCACCCCTTTTGTCTACAAACAAGACCACTTTTTAAAGAGATTCACGAGATTTGTCTTCTCATCAATGCAAAGTGGAGAAAACAGGTCACACCATTCACTGTTTGTGCTCCTTAATGACCACTTAGTGGATACTATTTCAACTACAGGAGTAACTCGCCTCCCTTTTGCCACCTAGGCTATTTTGTCCATATTCATGATTTTGTCCCTTCCTGGCTTTGTCTTTTGCTAGTTTTTTTCTCTTCCTCTCTTAGTTCTTTGGGATCCCTTATGGTTGGTGCTCAAGTATTTAAAGATCAATGGCTATTTCATTGCCATAAAATTGACATTCATGGGCCTGTAGACATCAAAGTTGGGCACCATGAACTATCCGTTGGAATCCGGACGTCAGGTGACATCCCCAAAGCCATCAAATTCAGGGTAATAAACTAGCCATTGGCCTTCAAATGGCAATGGGCCCGTGAATGTCAATTTTATGGAAATGAAATAGCCGTTGATCTTTAAATACTTGAGCACCAACTAGAAGGGAGCCCAAAGAACTAAGAGAGGAAGAGACAAAAACCAGCAAAAGACAAAGCCAGGGAAGGTGAGAGAGAAGAAGATGCAATGTGCATGGGAATATTTGACTTGAAAATAAAGACAAAGATTGAAGGCAAGATGGACACCAAAATCCAAGATCAAGAGTCACTAGAATTTTATGTGAAGAAGGAAGAGCAAACTTGTGACAAGGAGAATCTCGATGAAGATGAAAGCAAACATGACAATCAAAAAGAGCAGTTAGGAGCCTATCAAGTGAAGAAAATCCATACAAGATCAAGGATCAAGAAAACATTGAGTGGGAGAAGGTATTTAGAACTCAAATAAGTATAAATATGATTATAGACTTTGTATTCTTATGTGTGGGTGAAAGTAATCTTGCAAGTGAGAAGTGGCAAGAGTGTAAGAGATCAAATCAATAAAATAGGTAGCATGAAGAAGATCAATACCAAGTTATAAAGGTGAGAAGAGGTCATGAAATTATTGTTAAAGAACTAAACTTATATGTGAATGAAGAAGATGAAAAAGGTACATTCATGAAAGTTTTTGAAGTTCAATCTTTTTGTGTTGACTATTTGCCTAGTAGTAGATCTATAGTATATAAAGGTGATGTGTATATAATCCATCATGAAGCTAGGCATTTAGAAATACAAAGATATGATTATGAATTTCAGGTTGATCAAGTTTTAGAGGCTGTCAAGGTAATCAAGTCCAAAGAATATATATGGGAGATTGATGGTGAAGAATCAAAAATAATATTTCATTTTAACTTGCTAAGACAAGATACCAAAATAGAGGTATGTGAAAGTTTTAAGGTTATCTATAATGGACTAGTAGGTGTGTAAACTACATTACATCATAATATAAGGTATGGAAATTGTTACCAATAACAATTACTCATTGATTTGCATAGAAAATTACATATTTTGTTGTTTAAAGAAGCAATCTCTAGATAAGATGGCATGAGTCAAGCAAAATGTAGTTCAAGTAAACCATATGTGTTGAAGGAGATAATAAAGATAACATACCTTAATCATCATAGTATCAAGATGATGGAACACTCAATCATAATGGAGGATAAACAATTAGAACACCTCAAGGATTGGAGCATAGATCTACATTTGCATTCAAATCATGATTATGATGTTGTATGTGGCTGGAATAAGTGGGTATAATAGATGAAGGAAGGAAAGAGTGACTTGAAATTTCATTCTCAAATCATGCTCATACAAGTGAAGTCACAACTTGAAGTATTGGGAAAAATATGCAAGATTTTATCAGTTGTTCAAAGGAGAGGAGGAATAGTTTGGGTGCTAGAGACATAGAGTGAGCATGCGGAACATAACAAGATCCATATTGATAGTAGGACCTTGACAAGTATGCTAATACTTTATAAAGATGAAGAAGTATGTCAATCTAAACAAGGTGATAAGTTATGTTATTATTTCTTGCCCTTAAAAGGTTTATATGAGATTTAAAGAAGACAACCAATGCCAAAGAAAAAAATAGGACCAATCAACATAATAGATCATAAAAATCATTGCTAGAATTGGAGGAAAAGGAAGAAACAACAATTAGATCATGTTAACTTGGGAGTTCAATTCCTTGGTCCTAGTCATGCATATGAGCAAGAAATGCACATTGGTATAATTTTATCAATAATTTTCAATGTTTTAGAAGAATTATGAAGTTTTAAAATAGCAAGGAAAGTATCTAAAATAGGTTCAAGTAGGGCAAATCAGTTGTCTCAAATCAATTTAGCTAAGGCAAGTTGCATCTTGAACAATCAAGAGGATGAAAATACTTGGAACCAGTAGCATGTCAAGTTTGAAAAGCCAAACCTCATTTAAGAAACTAAAAAGAAGAAATATAAGGACATAAAATACATTAATACCAAGTTTTAAAGGTTCATGAATAACAAACTCTTTCTGAGTTTCATTTTCTTTTCCCCTTCGGAGTATGATGCAGGGACATCACTCATGGAAATAAGATGATTGAAATTTTTGTCTAATTCAAGTGAATAGAGAGTCAATAAATTTTTTTATGGTGTGTTATTAGTGTGAGAAGTATTAAACTACATTTTTTAATGCTTTCCACATGATTAAGAGTGTCTAGGAAGGTCAAGAATTCAAATGGGAGTTTTCTTGCCAAATTGAACAATTTGAATTTTTGTATATCTTGGCTTAGAATGGGTAGTGTAGAAAGTGGTTTAGAAGTCATAAATTTTTCAAATGAATATAAAATTTTAACTAAATACACTTTATCCCTATAAACCTAATCATGGGTTGCACTTTTATGGAAACATCCCCCTTGAATTTTGTGCAAGGTGCAAACTTACTTGTGATGACCATTATGAGGTAGTTGAGGTAGTTATGCTAGATATAAAGTATGAAAGTTTTGATTTTGATTCAGTTATGATTTTTTATTTTAATTTTAAGGTATTATAATTCCCAATAAATAATAAAAGAGTTTCAAAAATTGAAGAGAAGGTGTTAAATCTTGTTTGCCCTGTGTATGCACAATGGGAAATGAGTGTGTTGTGATTGCTCAATGAAGGAAGCATATATGTGTGGTGTTTTTCATGCTTCTTTTCATTATGGTGAGCCTTTTCCCATGATATTGAGCATGTTTAAAGTAAGTCATTTTTTATTTTTCATGTTGTTTGGTCTAAAGAACAATACAGACTTGTAGAAGAACATATGCAAACAATGAGTCATCACAGTGAGATAAAAAAGGATGTAGAGATTTGACATTACTTGATTATTGATTCCAATATGTGTTTATATTTTTTATGATCCTTTTTCAATTCTACGTAAATTTTTGGAAACTTTTCCTTAAGATTTAAGTCCTCAAATCAACATTACATAGCCTATAGAATTTGTCTGTGTACCTAATTTAGACAAGAATGTTATAAAGAAGTTGAAAGGAGTTTTGTGCATAAATAATTGTTAAACAAGGTGAATGTATTGTTTATAGGTCCTTCCAAATAATTCATATAGTCTAAATTATTTGAGGTCAAATCAAAACCCTAAAGTGCATTTACAGACCTTGTATACATGATTGTGTGATTGTTGTGAATCAAGAACGTTAAGAAAAGGTGTAACAGAGCAAGGTACAAAAGTAAATAATACTTGGAGAAGTTGTAACTAAGTTAATTGAGACTAAAAAATAATTATAAATCCTTGAATGCTTCTTGGAGCGAATAAGAGCAAACTATGTGATTTTGGGTCATGCAAACCCTTTGAAACCTAAAACTAGGGTTTCACCCTTCAAATGCATTTTCCTAGAGATTCAACTGATGGAATTGCCCAAAACAATTTAGTATTATTGGTTTCTTGTTGACCAATTTTGGTCCTAAAGGCCAAAATTAGGCACCCCTCTTTCTTTTCCTTGTAGGGCCTCTTAGCCAGTTTTGATGAATTCGCCTCACTGCAATTTTTGGGTTTTCCCCTTGGAACAAGCTCGTTTCTATAAAAAATAAGTGTTTTGAGTCTTGCAAGTAGTTTGGTTGATTTGGAACTTATTTCAATTCTAGATGTTTATCAAGGCAAATAAATTACCCTAGACAAGCCTTTGATCGATAGAAGGATGGGCCAATTTTAAAGGGGCAGAAGTCTTTTACAAAAAGCTCCAAAAGTTAGGTACCCTTGCAGATGGAAAGAAAGCAACAAATGGTACTTCTCAAGGAGTTTTAAAGGGAAACCTTGGACCCAAATTTCCCTTATGGAGGGTAGAAGATTTGTTTGCAAGGGCTAGGCTAGAAAGCCAAAAAAAAAAGGATTTCCTTAGGAGGAAGTGACAAGATGAAGAATGAATTTCTTCAGACAAAATGTCTAAAGAAAATCCATGAAGAAACTCAATGGATGAATTTCTTCAGACAAAATGTCCAAAGGAATTCCTTTGGACATTTTGTCTGATTAAATTCACCAAGGAAATCCAAGACTCTTAAGGAATGAATTCTTTCAACAAAATGTCCGAAGGAATTCCTTCAGACATTTTGTCTGAAGAAATTTGGAAACAAATTACCCAAAGGGTAAAGTGCCCTTTTGGAGGACACTTGGCCATCAAAAAGGGACCTTCCTATTTTTTTTGAAGGGTCACTTTCCCTTCAAAAAATTCCATTTACAAAAGTCAAGAAATTGCTAAAGGGTAGTGACGGGCCCGAGAATGTCAACTTTAACATGCTAAGCTAGCTGTTAAAAGTTTAAATGTTTGGTGACATGCCTGTGAATGTCAAATTCAAGGTAGCAAAAGAGCTGTTAGTTTTTAAATGGTGATAGGCTCGTAGATACCAATTTTATGGTGATAATATAGCCATTGATTTTCAAATGTTTGATGATGGGCCCGTGAACATAAAATTTAAGAAAATTGGTTAACCTTTGGAGAAAGGCCAAAGAATAATTCTTTCAGGCAAAATGTCTGAAAGAATTCTTTTAGAAATTTTGTCTAAAATAATTCTATAGCATGAGCCTAAGAGTCATTAAAATCAGGTGTCAAAGTGGTGAGAAAAAGAAGAATTTCCTAAAGGAATTCAAAGGCCCAGAAGCCTGAAGGTAGACTCAGTGACCCACCAAGGAAGGAGCCCAAGAGGAGAAAAAAGGATAGCCCCAAGAGCCTGAATTGCTAGGAAAAGATAAAAAGTAGCAAGGAAAGAGAAAAGTAGAGTAGTTAATCCAGAATGTGGCCATGCACACATAATACAAACACTTGGAACATTCTAGGTGACACATCCATCCAAGCGTAGGAATGAACCAGATCAGTCCAGGTGGCACAAGAGGCATTGATGGGAGAAGTAATTGCTTGTAGATGGAATAGTCTCCACCAAATAGCCATCAAGGGAACTATGTGAGCATTCAATTGAGTGGCCCATTTTTTATTTGTTTAGCATTAATAAGTAGAAATTTGCATGAGTTTTCATGGAGAGGTAGCCTTGTCATTCAAAGAATAAAGTGACCTGTCCTTTAGTAGGAATGTTTAATGTAGCTTGGGTAGTAAATTCAATATTTGGGACACCTACAGCATGGCTCTTTTAGGAAAATTTATGGAAAGATGACAACAGCATGAGTGATTTCCTCTTACCAAGGTGTTTAATGTAGTATGGGCCACCTACTCTTGAAAGGGGTTAAGGGTCTTTCTCTAAATTCTATATATTGTACCCTTTCAGCTTTGTAAAAGGATCTCTCACTTTTGTATGGCGAAGCCCTAAAAAAAATTGCCTTTAATCAAATAAGCATTTTACCTCTATCTAATTCTTTACACTTTTACATATGTCTGTGTATTGCCTTATGTTTAGTCATTTATTTTAATGATTTCAAAGATTGATGCCAGTGCATCAAGTGTATCCAAGATCTTCTTTTACAGGTTAACAAGAAGTGTCCAGGTTGAAGTATAGGTATAGATGAGCAACCAACCAACAGTGTGCCTCTAAAGCACCTATGGTAGGTTCTTCTTCATTATACCTCCATCAAACCTCTTGTTAACACACTGATGCAGTCTAGTCTCTTGTTTAAATGAAGTGTATGTTCACTCCTTTTGGTACAAAGCATAGATAAAAGATGAGTAAATCAATCAATTTTGGTGCATCACCATTTTAGTTAGGTTCTAATTTTATATTATCCCTCTCTCTTTTCACCCCCCCCATTATTAGTAGTAGAAATTTAAGACCTCAAGGGGCATCAAGGGGAGCTAGCCCTTAATCTAGAGATTCATTCCTCAAACTTGTTACCCACAACGAGAGGAATGTCTCCATTGTGCCGCATGGAAGAAAGTAGCTGACTTTTATTTTAAAGGGTGTAATCCATAGTGTCAATAGTTTTTGGCATGCCTAGTGGGACCAATTTTTATGCCCTATGAAGTTTCAAGATTGGTGTTGGTCCTGTAACTGTAATAAGTCCAAAATAAAGAACTATAATCTAGCATCTGGTGACTCCATTTTAAGAACTCAATCTCTGGTTAGTGATCAACCTAGCATCCCATGCCTAAGGTCACCACAAGATCTTCTTCTATGGGTGTTCCTTTCAATTTTTTTGAGTTGCCTTTAAACTCAGAAAAGAGGTTAAGGTTTACAATGACTCATGATTACACATCAAACCAGTTTCCCAGACCTACCATAAAATACACCTATATAAGGAGACCTCGATTGAACTCTATCACAACCATGGATTTACCTTTTGTGGCCTTCAATGGTTAGAGTCCTCTGAATATTCTGCAGTATGACCCAATTTTAAGGATAACCCTTAAGAGTGTTCTTCCTTTTAGTGGAGAGGGGCCAATCAATGCTATTGATCATAGCCAACCTCTACAATATCCATAATGTCACTGAAGAGAACGTAGCCATCAAGTTACTGGCCTTGTCCTTTAAAGGTAAGGTTTTGGACTAGTATGGGACCTTGCCTATGAATTTAGTTAGCTCATGGAATGAATTAGGCACCCTCCTGACAAATAGGTTTGGAGAGAAAAGTGACCATTTGTCTCTAGTTGAGTAATTAACCACTATGAAGACAGCTCTACATGAATTTATGTAAGATTTTAACACTAAGTTCCAAAAGACTTAGGATAGAATCCCCATTCTAGTGAGGTTGACCCCAAGCTATTCTTTCCTATACTATTTAAAGGCCTTGAATAGTGATATTGCTATCATGATACAGTCCATGGGTGGACAAGTGTTACCCGTTGCTTATGAAATAGCCATAGCTATCAAAAATTGTTTGGTGCAAGTAGGAAAGATAGCTCTTAGACCTCATATGCTGCTTTTTCCTAATTTTTAGCCCTAAGTTCAGACTATTTCACCCACTTTAGCTCCTCTACCTAGTATATAAAATTTAGCTACTACCCTTGCAAATGACCTCCATGAGGTTAAGAGTTTACAACAGAGCATTACCAATGAATTAGTGGCCCTCAAGAGACAACAAGCTCAAAATTATCAATAGAATCAAGGATACCAATAGTTTGGGTAGATGAATAGACCTCCTTTCTAGAATTATAATCAAGGTTAGGGTTAGATTACCTAGGTCAGAACTTATCAAAGTTATAATTCAAGTGCCCTTTCATCATCCAAGGCTCTTGTTCCCACTCAAAATAATTTGGTATAGTAACAACCTAATTTCCCACCCTTGGGATATGGTCAAGAATAGGATGATTATGCTGATGAGCTACCAAATTAATGTATGCACACATAAGGTGATTAGATAGCCCAATTCCCAAGTTTTGAGGTGTCAACACAACCTAGGATGGACAATAGGCAAGCTCAATCTGATTCCACTTTTATGAACCACATAGAAGGGGAATTTTATGCAGTTAATTATGTGGGGAGTACAAATAATAAGGATGATTGTGTTACAGCCAAAACTAGGTCCAATAAGAGAGCTATGAAGAAAGCTCAAGAAGCTACTCAAGCATCTATGGCTTCTTTTTCATCACAAGTAAACCATAAATTTCCCAATTATAGATAGCTAGTTACAGCTTTGACTCCTTGGGTTGTACCTCAAGTTGTAAATGCCCCCAAGGAGAACTCAAAAGGGAGCAACCCTCTAATCAATGTGGTGGACCAAATGAAGAATCTGGACATGAATATATCATTATGGAATTCCTTAGCAATGCCAAGATAAAAGGATATACTTTAAAAGGAATTGTATGGGCTGAGTGAGCAAGTTATCCTAGCAAAAACTGATAATGTGTTGATTGTGAATGGGGCTCTTCCCATGGGAGGTCAAGCAAAGAAGGATGAAAATGTCCTTGCTTTCTATCTATCCTTGATTATTAGAGATTTCTTAGTCCATAATTGCATCACTGATAGTGAAGTGAGCACCTCAGTAATGCCTAAATGCATAGTTGATAAACTGGGACTCAAATATGAGCAAATGACCAAGGGAGTTCTACAGTTGGATAGATCACTAAATAATAAATTAGGAGTGGTAAGGGGCTTGAATCTAACTCTCCATGCCTATCTAATATTCTCCATTCCCCATGACATGGTAGTGGTGAATGTTCCCCCTTACTTCGCTCTTTCCTTATCCAGGGATTTCACATCCAAAATAGGTGGGTACTTAGCAGAAAATTGGTCTTACATGGTATTTAGGACCAAATATGGAACCAAAGTGAAGATTGAGTCAGAGCCTATCCAAAAAGATCACCTAGAGCCATACTCACCCAAGGTAGTAAATGTCAGCTACACCATCATTGATGAAGAAGAATTCTAGGTAGACCAATCCCCACCATCTTCCCTTGAAGGAGTTGCTGACCTACTCCTAAACGAATGGGGAAATGAAAATTTTGAACATGATCCTTATAAGTTCATAGAAGAAACAGGTCAAGGAGTTTATTATATGCATGAAAAGGATACTTTCATGCCAAATTTGATGAAGGCAAACCAAGAAATTTATGGTTTGTACCAACTTTTCTTCGATGGGTCTAGAAGAAAGTTGGGAGCTAGTGGTGGAGCAATGTTGGTTTCACCTTCAAAATAAAAATAATTTTCAACATTCAGGTTCCATTTCACCTGCACTTGCAATGTAACATAATATGAATCTCTTGTTCATGGTTTAGAGTGGGCAAGAAAAAGAGGAATCAAATAATTGCAAGTTTTTGGAGACAACAAGTTAATTGTAAACTAGGTGAGAGATAAAAAATCAACCAAGAATTTCTTTCTCAAGTCTTAAAATCATAGGGTGTGGGACTTAATGGAAAGCTTCACTACTTTCAACATCATTTCCATCATAAAAGAACAAAACAAGCAAGCAAATAGACTAGCAGTAGTTGGTGCTCAGTTTGACATTCCCAAGGGAATAAGCTAGGATATAAATTAACACCATTTAAAGGTGATAATAAGACCCTCCATACCTAATAATGTCACTAATTGGTAGGTGTTTGACAGTGACTAGCAGATAACACTTTTCTTACAAGAGGAGGCTGAGTTCACTTCTAAGAAGAAATCCAAGCTGTAATAATAGTATGATGGCCAGATTATTCAGATAAAGAACAACAGACTTCCTAAGGGTTTGGTCACTCTTGAAAGCATCTTCAATGAGGATGACCAACTCAAAGATGACAAAGCAAGCATCACAACTAATAAAGATAATTATGAAAGGGTTAAAAAATTCAGGGATAGGATGTTTGCACTTGGGAAGGTATGTACGAATGATGAAAGGCATTCTTTCATTTTGTTATGCCAAGAGTTTATCGATGTCTTCACTTGGGAGTATGGTGATTTGAAGGGGTTTAACCCAAGCTTTTGCCCAAGACACCATTGAGCTGGAAGAAGGTGCCAAACCCATCAAGAAAAACAAAGGCCAATCAATCCAAAGATTAAGCCTCTCATGCGAAAGGAACTCACCAAGTTGATCAAGTCCAAGATCATTTTTCCTATCAAACACTCTTATTCGCTAGCCAATCTGGTCCCTATTAAGAAGAGAATGGGGAGATCAAATTATATGTCAATTTTAGAGACCTAAAAAAATTCTTGTTAAGAGATCACTATCCTCTCCCAAGTATGGAGTAGATTCTCCAGATGGTGAGAGGCAGTGAACATTTCTCCCTCCTAGATGGGTACTCTGGGTACAATCAAATTTTGGTGCAAGACTGTGACCAATACAAGATAGCCTTCACCACCAAGTGGGGAACTTTTGCCTATAGGAAGATGCCATTAAGACTATCAAATGCTAGAGCTACCTTCCAATGAGCTATGGATATGGCTTTCCAAGGTTTGATAAATGACATTGTGATGATTTATCTTGATTATGTGATAGTTTTCTCCAGGGAGGTAGAAAAACATCTAAAACACCTAAGGCAAATCTTTGAGAGTTGTAGAGAGTTCAACATATATCTCAACCCAAATAAATGTGTGTTTATAATTCATGAAGGCAAACTCATGGGTCATGTCATTTAAAAAAAGGGCTTGACCATTAATCTAAAAAGAGTGTGTACCATCTTAGCATTGTCCTTGCCTAAACACAAGAAGGGCCTACAAAGCTTTTTTGGCAAAATAAACTTTATTAGGAGATTCATCCCTAATTTTGTTTAACTATTGAAGCCACCAACTTCCATGCTTAGGAAGGATGAGATGTTTACATGGATAGTGAAGAGGAGAGATAGCTTCAAAGGTATCGAACATGTTATTACCCAGGCTAACACCCTGACTAGTCCAGACTTCTCCAAAGACTTTAATCTCTACACCTTTGACAATGAAGAGGTAATCTCTGCTATGCTCACTCAAGCAAATGGTGAAAATTTGGAACAACCTCTCACATTTTTTAACTAGGGATTAAAGGAATATGAATTTAGGTACACATATGTTGAGAAAAAAGCACTTGTAGTCATATGAAGCTTAAAGAAATTTAGACATATGTTGTCTAATAACAAGATTCACATCATGGTGCCACATCCTAGTGTAAAGGACATCTTGTTGAGCCGTGACTTGAATGAAAATAGGGTAGGGTGGATCACTAAGGTAATAGAGTATGATGTGGAGATCAAGACCACCAAGCTGGTAAGGGGAAGAGGGTTGTGCGAACACTCACTATAGACCTCAAAGTGCTAAAGGAAGGTGTTTTGATATTCCATGATGAAGCTATAGTGGAAGTACCTACAATCATGAAGAGTTGGGTAGAAGACATGGTTCATTTCCTTCAAACTAGTGAGTGTCTGCAAGGCCTTGATAGAACTAAGAGGAGATATTTTAGGCTCCAGTCTCTTCCTTGTGTCTTAGGTGATGGAGTGCTATTTAGAAAGAACTTTTTAGGGGTACTTTTGAGATGCATCAATTCAAATCAAGTTGACAGGGTACTATCTGAATTTTATGATGGACCAACTGGTGGTCACTTTGCTCTTAGGACCACAACTACAAGGATTATGAGGGCTGGTTACTTTTGGCCCACTTTGTTTAGAGACACTCATGCTTGGGTGAGGAGATGCCATAAATGTGCTCTCTTTTATGGAAAATAGTGGTTGGCTACTATGCCCTTGTAACCTATTCAAGTGAAACAGTCGTTCATGAATGGGGTTTGGACTTCATAGGGATGATCAACCCACCTTCTAGTGTTGGCCACAAGTGGGTCTTAATCACTATAGATTATTTCATGAGATGGGTATAATCCATCACTTTAAAGGAGGCTAATGAGAGTGTGGTACTAGATTTCTATGAAGGCTTGGTGATGAGATTTATAGTCCTAGCTACAATCATTTCAAACAACACATTAGCTTTCTTAGGAACTAAGACAAGTGAGTGGGAATTAGGATATGGCATCTATCTTAGTACTTCTTCTAACTATTACCCATAAGGAAATGGGTTGGTTGAGTCCACCAATAAGAACCTGATCAGGATCATTAAAAGAATAATGGAGGAAAATCAAAGGGCTTGGCATGCCAAGCTAAAGACAGCCTTGTGGGCAAACAGAATCACTCTAAAAAGGGTAGTTGTTAATTCACCATACACACTTATGTATGGAAGGGAAGCCAGACTTCCTATTTCACTTGAATTACTAGCCTTGGATCTTTCCCATCAACTACAATCAAAGGAGAGTGATAGTATGGAGGTCAAATTTTGTGAATTAATAGAGATTTAGGAGGCAAGAGACCAAGCCATGGTTTCTATGACTAGCCATCAGCAATAAACAAAAAAACATTTTGACAATAAATCCTCATCATAGGACTTCTCAGAAGGTGACATTGTCTTAAAATGGGATAAAGACTAAGCTAAACCTAGAAAACACATGAAGTTCAATGCCTTGTGGAGTGGTCCATATGTCATCACCCAGTGCAAGCAACATAATACATTCCAACTCTCTAGGTTGGATGGTGGAGAACTACATATCCTAGTCAATGGGATATATCTTAAACATTGTCACTAACCTTCTCTTGTTATGTACATAGTTTCCCCATTTTTTCCTCATTTTCCCTTAGTGTTTTTTTGCATGTTTGTAGTTTTTTAGCCTTGTGTGTGTTTTCTTTACCTTTTGGGGTAAAATATTCATTTGTTCTTAAGTCTTTCAAGGTTATTACCAACCTTTCAAGCTATATCCTAACTCCATGCCTAATGGACCTTTAAGTCATCGGTATTCTTAAGCATAGCAGGCATGCTTCCCCTATGAATTGCCAAATGTGTTGACCAATTTTGGTCCTACAGGCCAAAATTAGGAACCCCTCTTTCTTTTCCTTGTAGGGCTTGTTATCCAGTTTTTGATGAATTCACCTCACTATAATTTTTGGGTTTTCCCCTTATAACAGGCCCATTTCTATAAAAACCAAGTGTTTTGAGACTTTCAAGTATTTAGGTTGATTTGGAACTCATTTCAATTCTACACGTTTATCAGGGCAAATAAATTACCCCAGGAAAGCCTTTGATCAACAGAAGGATGGGCTAGTTTCAAAGGGACAGAAGTCTTTTACAAAAAGCTCCAAAAGTCAAGTATCCTTGTGGAGGGTAGGAAAGTAACAAATGGGACTTTTCAAGGAGTTTTGAAGGGAAACCTTGGACCCAAAGTGCCCTTGCAAAGGGTAGAAGATCTTTTTGCAAGGGCTAGGCCAAAAAGCAAAAAAAAAGAAGGATTTCCTTCAGATGAAGTGACAAGATGAAGAACGAATTTCTTCATACAAAATGTCTGAAGAAAATCCATGAAGAAAATCAAGGGATGAATTTCTTTGGAAAAATTTTATGAAGGAATTCCTTTAGACATTTTGTCCAAAAAAATTCACCAAGTAAATCCAAGACACTTAAGGTATGAATTCTTTCAGACAAAATGTTCAAAGGAATTAATTTGGACATTTTATTCAAATAAATTTGGAAACAAAATACCTAAAGGGTAAAGTTCCCTTTCAAAGGACACTTGGCCATCAAAAAGGGACCTTCCTATTTTTTACTAAGGGTAAATTTCCCTTGAGAAATGTATGTTTACAAAACTTGAGAAATTGCTAAAGGGTAGTGACAGGCCCAAGAACATCAACTTCAACATGGTAAGCTAGTTGTTGAAAGTTTAAATGTCTGGTGACAGGCCCACAAACATCAAATTCAAGGTACCAAAAGAGCCATTAGTTTTCAAATGGTGACAGGCTCATGGATGTCAATTTTATGGTGATAAGATAGCCACTAATTTTCAAATGTTTGATGATGGGCCCACAAATTTCAAATTCAATAAAATGGATTAACCATTGGAGAAAGGCCAAATAACAATTCTTTCAAACAAAATGTCTGAAAGAATTCTTTTGGACATTTTATCTAAAAGAATTCCAGAGTGTGAGCCTAAGCATCATTAAAAGTGGGTGTCAAAGTTGTGAGAAAAGGAAGAATTCATTCCAAAAAAATATCTAAAGGATATCCTTCGAATATTTTGTCCAAAGGAATTCAAAGGCCCAAAAGCCTGAAGGTAGACTCAGCAACCCACCAAGGAGCCCAAGAGGAGAAAAAATGATATCCTCGAGAGCTTAAATTATCAAGAAAAGATAAGAAGTAGCAAGGAAAGAGAAAAATAGAGTAATTAATCTAGAATGTAGCCACACACACATAATACAAACACTTGGAATTTTTCAAGTGACACATCCAACGAAGTGTAGGAATGAACCAGATCAGCCCAAGTAGTACAGGAGACATCGACAGGAGAAGTAATTGACTATAAATGGAATAGTCTCCACCAAACAACCATCAAGGGAATTGTGTGAGAGTTCAATAGAGTGGCCCATTTTTTCTTTGTTAGCATTAATAAGCAAACAGTTGCATGATTTTTCAAGGAGAGGCAGCCTTGTCATTCAAAGAACAAAGTGACCCATCCTTTAGCCAGAATGTTTAATGTAGCTTGGGCAGCAAAGTCAATATTTGGGACACTTACAGCATGGCTCTTTTAGGTGCATTTATGGAAAGATGATAGTAGCATGAGAAAATTCCTCTTACCAAGGTGTTTAATGTAGTATGGGCCACCTGCTCTTGAAAGGGGTCAAGGGTCTTTCTCCAAATTCTATATATTGTAACCTCTCAACTTTGTAAAAGGATCTCTCACTTTTGTATGGTGAAGCCCTAAAAAAATTTGCCTTTAATCAAAGAAGCATTTTACCTCTATCTGATTCTTTACACTTTTGCATACATCTGTGTATTGCCTTATGTTTAGTCATTTATTTTAATACTTTCATAGGTCAATGCCAGTGCATCTAGTGTATCCAAGATCTTCTTTTGTAGGTTAACAAGAAGTGTCCAGGTTGAAGTATAGGTGCAGGTGACCAACCATCCAACAGTGTGCCTCTAAAGCACCTATGGTAGGTTTTTTTTCATTATACCTCCATCAAACCTCTTGTTAAAACATTGATGCAGTCTAGTCTCTTATTCAAATGAAGTGTATGTTCACTCCTTTTGGTATAAAGCGTAGATAAAAGATGAGTAGATCAATCAATTTTGGTGTATCACCATTTTAGTTAGGTTTTGCTTTTATATTATCCCTCTCTCTTTTCACCCCCCCATTATTAGTAGTAAAAATTCAAGACCTCAAGGTGCATCAAGGGGAGCTATCCCTTAATCTAGAGATTCATTCCTCAAACTTGTTACCCACTGCTATGTACCTAGGGATATGATATATTGATGTATATGGGTTGATGGAGATGCCGACATGTGGCACACATCCCCTTAGTTATATGCGTATAATATATCAGGATAATAGAGTAACTTGTGGAAGTATTACATTGGGTAATGGTCGGCCTACATTGGATTAGGAGGTTACCCATCCATGGGTTAGATAGATGTATATATAGGAGATGATTATCATGGTAAAGATATCAAGTAAGCATTGAGTCTTCTATTGTAAGAGGCTATTGGAGGTTGTTCTCTCGAAGAGACATTATGGAGTTATTCCTTCCTAAAGGAGTATTATATGTTGTTTCCCTACCTTAAGGTTATTTATGCATATATTGAATATCAAGATCATTACACCCACAGCAAGAGGAATGTCTCCATTGTGCTACGTGGAAGAAAGAAGCTGAGTTTTATTTTAAAGGGTGCAATCCATAGTGTTAATATTTCCATGCATACAAAATGATTATGGTGTTATTTTATCAATTTTATACTTTCACGTACAAGGAGAGAAGATTGTCTGTGTTTATAAGGAGAATAGGCCTAATTTGGCATGTCATTGACCTAAAAAAGTCTAAAAGAAAGTGTTATAAATAGATTTAGGTCTTGAAATTGTGTGGGGAGTTGAATCAAAATAAATGGTATCCAAATCAAGTATTAATTTATCAAAGTGCATTTGTACAGATCCATACAAGCAGGTATAGCCTAAAAAAAGCTACTATAAGTGACTAAGTCATAGGGGAAAGCCATCAAGGGTAAGGAATAGGTGGTGAAGTGAGTTGTCAAGGGTAAGAGAGGTCTCAAAGGACCATAAGGAGTATGAGAGGAATAATTAAAACCATAAGAAAGTCAAAGAATTTATGAATCCCTGATTGATCATATAAACCTCATTGAGAGAGAGAACACCAGTTAAGAAGAAGTTTATTGAGAAGTTGATCATCCTCTACATCATAATTCCTTTTTAGCTGAAGCCTTTTAAGATGACTATGATAGCCTAGTCAACCTAGTATGTTTTTTGGAAGCTGTGTAGAATACTATGTTGACCTATTCAACCTAGTTTTTTTATAGAAGTGAATGAGCATACTATGTCAACCTATTCAACCCATTAACCGATATCCATTGAAGACTTACACAGAAAGAATAAAGTTATTTTTTACGTGACTGTGTGTTAAACCTGTACATAGAAGTTAGAAACTATACCAGCTTGGTCAACCTAGTATTGTAAATATAAATAAATAATAAATAAAATGATACAAAATGAAAAATTTGAAAGAAAACCTATAAGGGTTAGATTCACGGTGGGTTCCCCAGAATAAATGCAATCAAAAATACATCAGATCTATAAATCAATCCTAGCTCAAAAAAGATAGATCCTACTTACATTTTTGATTGGGGATACATTAGATAATTAAGAACATGACCAATATGTGGATCCATTAGACTTGATTAGGAGATTTCTTACTATAATAATATCACTAGTGAGGGTTTCAAAGCCTCTAATCAAGAAAAACTATGCAATAACCCTAACTAAGTCCTATGTTTTTATATTCACTATACTAATAACAAGTAAAGTAAATTCTAATCTAGTGCTCACCAAAGCTTGTGGCATAAAGTGGGGGTAATAAACACTAAAATTAAACATGCATAGAAGACATATACTCATGTTAATGTATACAAAATCTTAATACATGGAAGATAAGTGCAAATGCATATTTATCTACTCTTATAAAGGAGGAACAAAGTTAGGAATACTTACCTTTGAAGACAAACCCATCGAGCTTCAATCTCTCCCTGGGCCAAGGTGATTTATAAGAGGTTGTTGTGGTATGTAGGGATGATAAGGATAAATCATCTCTATGCTACATAACCTATCAATTCATCTAAAAGGCTTCTCCATAAGATAAGATCTGTATCTCCAAAGAAATTATGAAACCCTAAGCTTGATCCTCAAGTAAAATGGTGGATAAGAAGATGAGAAATAGCTCTTAATTCTTCTTCTCTTCTCTAAATAATGGAAAAATTGATATTGTATATATAGGAAAATTTAACTGTAAGCCCTTTCAAAAATTTTGGATTATAGGGTCGACTTAGTATCATTATTGATAAAAACTCACTAGGTCATAGGATAGGTTGACCAAGAACCCACCTAGACCCTAAATGAGTTTTACCAATAAGAGTACAAGGTCAACCCAGTCAACCTAGTCAATTAAACTATAAAAAGGGGTTTTAGGTTAAGAAATGGGTTAAAAAGGTGGAAAATGACTGGAGGAGTGTAAAAGAGAGAAGAACAAGCTTAGGGGAATGGTTTTTAGGAGATAAGTGTGTAGATAGCAAGTGGTAAAAGGGATAACAATCTTGTGAAGCACCAATGTTCTACCAACCCCTTTACTGGTACACCCCTTGAGGTGTATACTTAGAGAGATCAAGACTCGATGAGTTTGTGTAAGATAAAGAGCATCAATAATTGATAATTTTTTTGAAAATATTATGTGTATACACATTTGACTTAATCAGTCTTGAAGAGACCTAATTGAGTGAAGAGACCTAGAAGACAGTTTTAGAGGGATAAGAGTGTTAAGAGATGAAGAGGTTTTCATCATCAATTGGTTGAGAAATAAAGTGTCTTGAAGGTGATCAAAGCAATCAGGTGGCTGAGTTGGTTCTAAGTTATGTAGGGGGTTGGTGTCTCCTGCAAGTTGGTACTTAGATAGTTGGGGTTGGTGTTCTGTGTGAAGTTGGTGCTTCAATAAACTTGGTGTTTATCTTATAGGACTCTATTATATTTTTAAATATCATTTTATTTTCTTTCCTTTGATATTTTCCCACATATGTGATGTGTTCATGTCTTTCATGCTTATGTAGATAGGTGCTTATGCTTGCTAGATATATGTGCTCGATTGAATGGTTCGTTATTGTTTAAGTGAAATTGATAAAAAAAAAAATTGAATACTAATTCACCCCCTATTAGTCATTTTTATTCCAATATTTGGTATCATATCTTATCCTTTGAAGTAGGTCTAATGGCCTAAAGGATATCCTAGAATCAATGATTGCTAGTCAGCAAGTTGAAGGTGATTTTTTTACTAGTAAGGCTCTATTCTTGAAAAGAACCAATTATGTCTTTTGAAGCATCAAAATGAGTACATATATAATGTCAAAGGGCCATGACACATGGTAATCAGTTGAGGATGGATACATTCCATCTCCTACACCAAGAAATGATGTAGGAGTTAATTATTTAACCATAAGCCCTTTCAAAAATTGATCTTGTATATGTAGGATATAAGCCCTTTCAAAAGTTGTAGATCAAGTATATATAAATTTTAATCCCTTTGTGAAGCTTGAAAAGAGTACTGATGCTCTAGATAACATCTCGAGTAGTTAAAAATTTTCAAGTGATAAAATAGGTCTTGGTCTCAAAGAAGACCAAAATGAGGCATCTCAAGTCAAGGAGAAAGCTAATGAAGACAATAAGGTCAACATGAAAAGACCTATCAGATATTCTAATGTTATGAGGCATGATAATTCATTCAATGGTTAGTTTTATACATTCAATTAGTTTGGTCATAGAGCAAGAGAGTGTAGAAGACCCTCTAAAAATGAATATGCATGGGATTATGAAAGGAATAATCAATCAAGAGGTATGTATAAAGTTATTTTCTATAGTTTTCATGGTGTGGGACACATTGTAATATTATTCCCTAATAAATTAAGAAGGCCATCAAGTCAAAACAAGAGGTTTGAAGCACCTAGAGTGCAAGAGAGAAGGAAAATGAATGTGTGAAAACCAAAGACAATAAAGGTAAGTCGTGATCAGTCTACAAACTTAAATGGGATATTTACTATGGTAGAGTATACTTTTGATGTGAAATCGAGTCAATAATATTTATCGTCAGCTCATATTGATGATCAAATGGTTGATGATGAGATCAATCCTATAGTGATAATCAAGTTTAAAAGGATACTGAAGTATATTCAATCTTGTGAGAACATGGAGATCTGAGAATCTCCTAAGCTTGTGTTGTTTTAGTGCCCTATGAAAAGGGATGAACCCATTAGGCTTCATGGAGACACTCTTTAATTATAAAAATCATGGTGGATGCTCAGTTTGATGGGGATTTATTTAGGTTGTTGACTGAGCTTGATCTGTGTTGAGAAGTGGTCTTGTAATCTGAGTTCATTTAAAGAAGGTATGTATGGAGTAAGGGGGAACATGGTCCTATAATGATTCATAATTTTATGTGTTTAGATTTTATTGAAATAAGGTGTGGTTCCATAAGTTAGAATATATATGACCCTTTGTCATTAATGTCAAAGGGGGAGAAAGTTCAAAAAGAAAGATTGACTATATTGGGGGGAAATGAGAGTGATTAAATTAAAGAATGTTTTGCCATCAATGACAAAGGGGGAGTTTGTTGAGAAGTGTTGTCATTGATGTCAAGGTTGATGTCATTTGATCTCAAGGTTAATGTCATTAAATTCAAGGTACATTTAGTTAAGATGCATGGTGAGTGGTTTGTTGAATAATGAGCTTGTGTGCTTGATATGACAAGAAAGCCATGTGATATGAGAGAATTTGAAGGCAACCTAATGTCTCTTCTATTGAGAGAGAATTTGAAGGCAACTTAATGATTCTTATGTTGGTTATTGTCAAGGTTTTTATAGTGGTGTGATAATATTATCAGATGAATGTTCTTGTTTGATAGCATCATTGATAAAATCATGTTTGAGTACTGGTCCTTGAGTACAAGGTGTCTTGAGAAGCCTAGTCATAACAAGCATAGTCATCTCATGAGCATGTGCATGATGAACATGAAGAGGTATGTGTACAGGTATGACATTATTTAAGGATCGTTAAATTCATGTGAATAAGGTATAGAATCATCAAGGATTATTTCAAGGTCAGCTATCAAGTTTCAAGTGCTTGAGAAGCCTATCTATGGCACTAATCATGGCATGTAAAGTCGTAGTGAGAAGGTTTGAGCATGATGGCTTGGTGATATGAGTTAAAAATATAATTAAAGTTTGTATTAGGTTGATTTATCATGTATATGAAGCATTTTATCACTCATTCAAGTCTCAAGGTGAGCCTATAAGGGTAGGACCTATAGGTCAATTCTACAACTAGACCTCTTCTAAACCCTACTTGGCCCAATGAGGCATCATGATATGTTGTCAAGGTATATGAAGGATGTATGACACTATTTAATCATTTATGAGGTTTATTTAGCATGTAAGAGTGGTGGAGAGTACATATAAAGAGGCATGAAGGTCATTTTCAAAGCCCAATGTGATTTGTAGGTCAAGGTCTAAGCAAGTAAAGAGAGAAAGAGTGTGGCCCAATGAGGGGTCATGATCAGATTTCAAGGTGTATAATCTCATATAGGAATTATTAGAGTTAAGGTATGTTTTTTTATTTTTATCATGAATTTTTAGGTCAAATTTGGAAGGATAAGGCATGAAAATGTGTTATAAGGTCTCTCGAGTGCACAAAATGAAGGGGTCTCTACCCGAGAAGGTTTTTATTGTACTCATTAGATAGTCAAACCTCTGAATGGGAATCTAATATATTTTTTTTAGATGGGGAATGGTCCTACCTCAAATTTTTAGGCATTATTTTTTGGAATAATAGGCTAATATTTATGAATGACTACTAACATTGGAAGATGGTTTAAACCCTCAGAGAACCCTAATAGTGACCTGATATGAAAAAAGTTGTTCTAAAGTGATCATAATGGATTTGTATGGATATTTTAGTGATTTGAGGTTGTATTAAACTCTCCCAATCATCTCCAAGCATGATTAAGTCTTTAGGTGAGTGAGTGGATCCTACAAAAAAGTGCACATTTCTTAGAGATTTGTTATAATAATTAGAGTTGACCAAGAAAAAGTATGCAAATAATTATATGGATAATTTGTAGACTTTTATTTGATGTCTATGGTGGTTTATGGACATTTTATATCTCTCAGGTGTTGTAAAATAATCATCCAAATTGACCAGTTGCTAACAAGCCTAATGGTGGAAATAGTGAAAAACCCAAGCAACAGTGAGAAGATGATTAGGGATGTGTTATCATTGAATAGCGATGGAATGAAATTCAAAAAGGTGTTTTTAAACACTTTTAAGACATGATCATGTTGGATAAAAAAAAATTATATCATTTTATATATCAAAACATTTCTCATAAGTTAACTTGTCTAGCTCAGTGAGGTATGTGTATGGTGAGGTCATGAGATTAGTCTGCAACACTAATATTGACATTTGAACATGTTTTATTTATATATAATAATGGTATAATGATAAAATATGATAATAAAAATGATTTATTATTCTTTATAAGTGGTCTTACAGGTGATTGAAGGTCATTGTCACCATGATTATGCTTTAAGGTAAATTGACAATTCTAGGCAAGCAATTTGTAGTGATGAGGTTGAGACTCTATGCCTTGAGTTGAAGCATCTAATTTAAATTATGTTTATATTTGGTAATTTTATGTCCTATCCATTATTTTTATAAGTTTTTTAATTAAATTAAAGTAGTGCAAATGTTGAAGCCAAAATAGCTTGACTGCCTGAGTGAGGTCTGTGAGAGAAGGTCAATAAATTAGTCTGCAAGACCATTAATTCATATTAGAGATTATGATATTTTTGTTGGAGGTTATTTTTAATATTTTTTAGGATCATTTTCATGCATTTTAATTCCTTGAATTTTTTATTTTAGGTGTTATAAGTTTAAGTTTCCATGATTGTGTTTTGAGGCTAGTTGGCAATTCAGAGTGAACATTTTATATATAAGAGTTTGAGCCTATATACCTTGAGTTGAAGTATCTAATGAAGTTTGTGATGAATTTTAGGTAATGAGGTTTATGAATATGTGATTTATTTCCATGTTTTTTTAATCTAATATGTGTTTTTATCTTTATTAGTTCAAGATAGACTTTTTGGGTATGCATTGGCCTAATTGTGAAAGTACTAACAGTGTGCTTCAAGTGGTGGTTGGAGATAAAAAGTTTTATGAAACTAAGATGGTATTAGTAGAGGTATATTAGAGTGGAATATTAAGTGTTACTTATATGTGTGTATTAAGTGTTCCAAGGAGATCAAAGGGTAACATGTGCTATTGAAAGACTAATTGAATTAGGTATCCTTAAGGCCTAAAAGAGATTTTGGTCATATATGATGTGACCAACATATTAAAATGTTTGATTCATATATTAAATATGTTATATGACCAATTAAAAGGTTAATATATATATATAAGTTTATATGGCTGACCAAGAGGTGTATTAGCAAGAGGTTTGTATATATACAAGGTAGTTTTAGGCCAATTTGTATGTGTAGAGAGCAAACAAATGAAATAACATATTGCAGAGCAGAAGGAGGTCTTGTAGACCATAAAAATAGTGTAGAATATTTATGATGAATCTTTGAGAGGGATAAGAGTGTGAATATATGAATAGGTGGTCATAATCAATTGGTTGAGCAATAAAGTGTCTTGAAGGTAATAAAATCAATTAAGTGGTTGAGTTGATACTGAGTCATCTAGGAGGTTGGTGCCTCCTTTCAAGTTGCTGCTTACTAAATCATATCTTGGTTGGTGCTTAGTTAGTTGGGGTTGGTACTCCATGTGAATTTTGTGCTTCACTAAACTTTGTGTTTATCTTATATGATTGTATTCCATTTGTCGATATCAGTGGGTTTTCTTCCCCTTGAGGGTTTCCCACATATGTGATGTGTTTATGTGTTTCATGCTTATGTGGATAAGAGTTTATGCTTGCTAGATATATGTGCTTGATTGAATGGCTCAAGATTGTTTAAGTGAAATTGATAATAAATTTTTTAAAGACTAATTCACCCCCACTCTCAGTCATTTTACTTCCAACACCAAAAAGTATTTGAGACTATCGTGATCCATTTTCACCTTAAAGTGTCTACCCTTCAGATAGGGCCTCCATTGTTTTACTGCATGAAGAATAACCATCATTTATTTCTCATAGATATTCTTTTATATATTATTACATTTGAATTTATGAATTTCAAATTTAAGGGGTCTTCCTTACTACATTAGTAATACTCCTAACCCTGACTTAGAAGAATCGCATTCAATAATGAACATCTTTGAGAAGTGTGGAGTAGCAAAAATGGGGGTGATGCACATAGCTGCATTAGTTTTTCAAATGCTTTAGTGGCTACATCATTCTAATGGATGGATCCTTAATTATAAATATAGTGAGTGGAGCTTCTATACTGCCATAACCTTTCACAAATCTTTGGTAATAACATGTTAATCCTAAGAACCCTCAAAGGTTTTTGAGAGTTTTGGGAATTGGCCATTCCACTATATCTTTGATCTTTTGAGGATTAATTTTGACATGTTCATGAGATGAAATGTGACCTACGTAATCTACCTCTTGTACTCCAAAAGCACATTTGGATGGCTTTGCATAAAGTTGATGTTACTCCAAAACTATCAACACATGTTTCACATATTACAAGTGTGCTTCCTATGTCTTACTGTAAATCAATGTCATTAAATAAAACTAGCATAAATTTCCTTAAGAAATGCCTAAAAACATTATTCATCAAGTTATAAAAAGATATGGTGCATTTTTAAGACCAAAAATCATTACTAAAAACTCATAATGGCCTCATGAGTTCTAAAAATGGTTTTATGGACATCTTCATCCTTGATTTGAATTTGATGGTACCCTAAATGAAGATCCAATTTTGTGAAATAAAAAACATCATGCAACTCATCAATTATTAGAATAGGAAAGTTATCTTTGATTGTGTACTTTTTTAATACCCTATAATCTAGGCACATCCTCCACGTGTCATCTTTCTTATGCACCATGACCACTGGTGATGAATATGCACTCTAGTTTTTCCTGGTGATATGTGCCTCTGACATCTCATGGAACATATTTTAAATTTCACTCTTCTACACATATGGATATTTATATGGTCTAATATTTGGTGGTTGACTCCTTGGAAGTATTTGAATGGCATGATCATGTTCTCTTTTTGGTGGTAGTTTTTTGGCATGGCCCTAAAAATAGATGGGTGGTCATTAAGAATCATTTATAGATCAAGATGTGTAGATGCCTTTATGGGTTGAACTTATATGGAATCATGTTATAAATCCTTCTAACCTCATTTTTAGCATCTTTGTCATCTAATGTGAACTAACCAATTGTGGATATTTTTCTCATAATCGATGTAGTTCAATTTTGCTTCCTTCAAAAATGAAAGTGCATAAATAGTTCTTGGAATTTCATCTCAATCTTACCCAGGGTTTTGAGCCATTAGACTCCCAAAATGATGTCTGTACCACCCATGGGAATAGAAAACATAGGAGAATCTATATTGTACTCACCCATAATAAGCTTAATACTATGGCATTTCCTTGAATAATTAATTGTGCCACCATCTATAATCATGACCTAGAATTTTGGTACTGGATAAATGAAATAGTTCAATCAGTTGGCCAACTTATGATAAAATTATTTGTGCTCCCTGAGTTAATCAACACTATCACCTTCTATTTCTTAAGTAACCCCACCAACTTAAGTGTTTGAGGAGTGATAATACCTTAAAATGCATGACAAGAGATTATAAGTTGGGAATATTTAGGTACCTCATCTATTTCTTCCTCCTCATCATCAGAGGTATCATCTTCTTTGTTAGATCCCTCAATGTATATTAGCTTCTTCTTAGCACATATATGTCCTTTATTCCACTTGATATCATAACCAAAACATAATCCTTTTGCACGTTTCTCTTCAATTTGTTGAGGGATCAATCCGATAGGTAGAGCAAATGATGGTGTCAATATGTTATGATCTTTGAAGTGAAATGAATGGTTATTTCTTATTGGATATGAATTTTTCCTCGGCCCTTCATGCCATAACAATAGAATAAAAAACCTTAAGTATATTAAACATGTGTACCTCATATTAAATTTGGTCCTTGAGGCTACCCAAAAATAGGTCATTCAGGTTCTCATCAGAAATTATCTCCACATGTAAAGATGGTTCTAAAAATGATGAATATAATCGTTGAATGAGCTAGTCTATCATAATTTTTATAGTTGACCAAATTAATTCTCTATCACATTATTCCTATAGTGTAATTTTATTTCCTCTATAAACATTGAGAAGGTGACACTGAGAGTCATATTTTTATTTTGATCACACAAACATCGATACCAAATGAATTATTTAGGTAATAGATATAAGGATGCCATGGTGACCTTCTATCCACATGGGATTTGATGGAGATTAAAAAAATTCTCCATTTGTTTGATCCAATTAAGTGGATCCTTTGCATCAAATTTGCACATATCTACCTTTGGTAACAATTTCCTCTATGGAAAGGTACTTGGATTTGGATTAGGTTGGTTGGGAGATCCACCCTAGTGGGGTTACAGAGTAGTGATATATATATATATATATATATATATATATATATATATATATATATATATATATATATATATATATATATATATATATATATATGATTTGGCTAATTATTTTATAAATTCATCATGATATTTCCAAGTTATATTGTATGTCTTTCATATCAGATTGTATGACTTACATATCACTTTGAATGTATTGCACACTATAGTTAGGTTAGCTCACTTTATGATCTATCTCAGAGAACTCTGGTACAAAGGATCTAGTAACTACCCATTCTAAATTCATCTATTTATTATGAGGAGTTTCAACACCATTTCCTCAACCCCTAGTTTACAAACCTACCATAAAAGGGCTTGACAATGTCGACCCTAATTGGCACTTTTAACCCAATTCTGACCAAACATTTTTGTACATACATCAGCCTCAAACTAGAAAATATAAAGAACATACCCCATCTAGATTTTTCTAAGATTTGCAAAAATGTAAATAACTCAAAAACATTCTTTGAATTGTGTAATATAGATCAAATTCATGAAAAACACTAAAATCAAAATAAATCACACAAAATTGACCTTCAAATGCTAATTTATTTTATGTGATGTCCTTGATTAATTCCCCAAATCTAGTAAAAACATTGCAGGAAAATTCATAACGGATTGAAAGATATAATCAAATCTCTAATATTAGGGTTTCACCCATAGGATTTCTAAAATTATAGTTATGATACCACTTGTAATGAAATTACTCCAATTATAGAGTAGAATAATAGTAATAGATCATAATATGACTAAAATATAGAAGAGTATATGAATATAAGATAAGCCACTTCAAGAGGGCAACCTCCACAAGATTCAAAAAGAATAGAATTCATAATATATGATGATAAACAACTACCCAATACCTCATATATATAGTCTACCTAGGTCATGGTTACTCCATATGCCAACCTAATACCCAAATCAATTTATAGAGAAATGTGATATACCATTAAAGAGGGTTAAGTAAGACACAAGTCAATTATTCCTACCCCCATACATGCAATAGGTTAGGGGCATAGCATAATGGATGGGACATAATACTTTATTTTTAACCATGGGGGTCATTTCATTCATGGAAAACTAGAGGATCATCAGGCATTAAGAGAGAATGTAGATTGTTTCCAAATATTTAAGGATGAAAGATGATTAGAATTTTATGAATCTTTAGCAAAGGAGTTGTTCATGAGTTGTGTTTTAGGAGTAGAGAGGATTACATGGATGAAAATATCAATTTCTTAGGAAGTGCTTGTGAATGTTACTAGTTTTCCCATGAAATAGAGATGTGGTATTTTATGAAAAGGAGGGGGGGATGGCAAGGAAGATTTCCTGAATCCAAGTGAGAAATTGATAGACACTGGTAAGGGTATTATACGTTCTCCTCCAGATCTCTAGCCAAGGGTTCTCTTCTTATAGAATTTCATTACATGTAAAGGTTAGTTTTCTATTGTTTTCACTTAAAATTTTAAATTGATTTCCCATCTCTAAAATCAAAAAAATAATTAATGTTATTTATTTCTTGTTTAAAGTCTTAGAGATATTGATTATTGAAGTTTAGAAAATAAATAATAAAGCACTATCCCATCATAATTTCATGAAATTGGTAATATTGAATGATTTAAAATTAAAGTTTCCTATAATTTATTGGGAGTTTTTTTTGTCTTTAAGGTTCTTTAGCTACATAAGAAGTACTCTTGTCCTAAAAGAAGAAAAAAAATATCATTATTCCTTCTTCCTCTGAAAGTTCTAAAGACATCTTGGGATGTCATAAAGTTGTCACTATAAGGGGTTGTAGAAGGTTGGTGAGGATTTATGGAACTAGATTTTTTGGATAGGGTGTGAGGGTGATAAGATTTTATGGGAATTCTTATTCCATAATATAAATCCGTTCTATAAATAATCTAAAGCAACAGTGTTTTAGAGGATTCTCATTTTGAGGTTAGTAAAGCTTCTGAAGGGGTACAAGTTTTAGAAGAAATGCATATTGATGTTTCATGGATAGAATAATCTAAAGCATTGGAGAAAATTAAGACTCAGGAGGTGGAGTTAGAGGACCTAAGAAGAATGTTTTTGGATTATTCCTAGCCTAGTGATGACAAATTGGATTTCTTAGCTAAATTGATACTATATTCTTTTGATCTATCTCCTATACAATTTGTGATTGTCTTTGGTTAATGACATTGTTGTAGCTATGGAAACTTGGGATTTTATATCTAAAGTTTATCATTATAATGAATTAAGTAAATCATATTGGGAGGAGCTTAGGTTGTGGGAGACTTGGGAAAACAACTCAATCAGGCTTATTTAAAAATTGAATTGTTAAAAAAGGAGATGGAAATGAATAAATAGTTTATTGGTGAAGAAGGAAAGCATAATGATGTATTTATAGAAGAATTTAAGAATACAATTTTTGTGGCCTATGAAAATGATGCTTGGTTATTAGCATGTAGGAAACCTCCTAGAATATGTTCTCTAGTTTTGAGAGAAAATTGGTTAAAATTGTAGTTGGGTAGGTTGGCCTCCTTTCAACCTATTGAAGTAAACATGTCCCAAATAGGTTCTGTGAGATTTTATTTTCATCCTCAAAATTAGATAAAAACTTGTTATGTGGTCATTTTGTGCACAATTTATTTCTTCCATAGGCATTAGAGTGGAATCATAATCTACATGTGGGGGATGTAGTGTTAAGACCTTTCCTTCTTACCTCTAAAATGAGATAAGAAGAGGTGATGAATAGGAAAAATATATGTGTTTTAAATCTTCTCATCATTTTTTTATAAGAGTAGAGTACCCTCAGATTTTTAAGGTTGTAAGTGAGTATGTAAAACTCATATAAATGATCAAATAAACATGATTTTTCTCATAATTAATATGGATCTAGTTTTAGAAATGGAAAATGTAAGTAAATTGATTGGTTCTAAAGATTATAGAAATTCTTGTGGTAGATGGGTGGATCTTTACAACCTCTAAGGTTGATGGGGCCTTTTTCTCCCCACAATCTTAGAGAGGTGAAAGGGAGAGTTAATCCTTACCTGATATCAATGAGGAAGAATGATTCATCTAAGATAGAACTTACACTTTAATTTCTTTTTTTCAGTTTCTCTTCCTGGATTGGAAAGGTGAGAAACCCATAAATAGTGAAAAAGAATTTCAAATATGGGTTAATTTTGAGAAACATCATCGATATTATGCCCTTTTATATGATATTGATCATGAACCTATGGGTTTTAGGAAGATATGTGAATATTTTATTAAGTCTTAATTTTGGAATTCTCTTTGCTAGAAAACATTTATGGCAAATGACTATGAAAGGCGAAGAATATTTTGTTTGGATCAAGGTCAATTTTTAGAACTTTGTGGCTTTTTCTAGTTTCATGCCTAAGGAGGATGGTTCTATGGGTAAAATGTGGGGATTTTATTCCTTTTTTATGGTTGTGTCATAATTTTATCTTGTAGTTGTAAAATCAAATGTGATTGGAGAAGTATGTGTCTTTTTTATTGGTTTCCTTCTCACTACAGAAGTTTAGTTTTCATAGATGTGTTTTTTGGTATGATACAAATGTAGGATCTAAAGGTTGATTTTATGGTTATTTTTTTTAGAACTGATTGCACATGTTATTCTTTGATGGGAAAATTTTTTAAATGTTTTAGAGGATGATAATGGGTTTTCTAAAATTTAAGCCTAGACTTTGGTTTGGCAGTTCTAGGGAACACCTTTGTAATAAATTTTTGGGATTAATAGAAGGGTGAGGTAACATCCAACCCCACCATTGCATGAAAAGTAGATCATATGTTTTTGAAATAAATTATGAAAATATTTATTTACTAGTGATTATATAATGACATTCTAAAATATATGTCAAAACTAAAATCTCTACATTTAATCATTAAGGGAGGTCATGTGATTTCTCCTACATGTATCCATAGTGATCATAAGAAGTATATGGTTATTCTAGTGTGTGCTATATTGGATAAATGTTAGGCATTGGTGATGGAGTCAATTTTAAGAGTATATGATCTAGATATGGGAAGTGGTGTACATATACTTAATAATTTATATGTGAAATCAAGTAGATAGATAATAAAATATCTTGTATATATAAATTAGTATATATACATAATTCAAAGCATTATCAATTAATTAAGGTGTATTGGATATCCATCCATTCTTTTTGTCAGTTTGGGAAGTATTGTGTTTGCACCAAGATCATGGTGCATGCTGAAATAATCTCAGTTATATTATTGATTGATGTACATATAGCATTATAAAATTGTGTTCATATACTAATACTTAATAGTTTTAAAGTGTACTCAAGTTATAGATACATAATTTTTTCATATCCCAATTAGTCTTTTTTATTAGTCTATAAAGTACTATGTCTACACTAAACACATGGTCGTGTAGTGTGCTAAGAGAATATCAATTATGTTAATGATTAAAGTATATATATGGATTGGTAGTGGTGTGATGGATGAAGGTGAGCAGGAGGGCACAACAAGACAGAAATGAAGGTGCAACTACCAAGAAGCGTTTGGACTATAGCAGACATCCCAGGGAGCGAGCAGTAGTGGGAAGGCTCCACTTTTACATAGTTTAGGCTCTTTTGCTGCTCTCGAGCAACCAAGTATGCATATTCCCAAAGTCAATGGCTATTTGGAAAGATGCAAAGAGAGGCCCAAGCTGGCCATACCTATGGAAATGATTGCTGAAGACATTGAATACTATTCCAATCACTCCTTGTACTACAAGTTTCTGAGGGCTTAGGACGTCACTGTTATTCCTGGAAGCATGGGCTCATAGGATGTGGGCACTGGAAGGAGATATGGATATTACATTTTTGGCCAATAGCTATTTCATGGTCACTTTTACCTGTATAACAGATTGTCAACGAGTTTTTTCTAGGGGTCCTTACTTCCATAATCAAGTGGGACTGTTTTTCAAGCCCTAGACATGCCAGTTTCATACCTTTAGAGGAACTACCAAACTGTGTCTTGGTGTGGGTGTGTCTGCCCCACTTTTCGGTGGAATCCTGTCGAGAAGACATGCTCCATTTTCTTGAATCCTTACTGGGAAGGCCAGTAGGTTCCTCAATGTCACTCCTGGGGAAAAAGGTAATGACTTATGCCCACATTTGTGTTGAAATTTATCTTAGTAAGCCATTACCAGATGTTGTTGAAATGAGTGTAGGACCCTTTTTCATGGGTATAACAGCTGGATTATGAAACCCTCCCTTTTTGCACTATCATCTATGTCATGCTTATGGGAATTTATAGCGATGGTGTCCCAACCTTAAAATCCACTGCACCTCAGCCAGCTCAATCTACTCACACTCCTTCTGGTACTGACAAGGAAAGGGGTCTGATTCTAGGTGAGATGCCTAAAACTAGATGGTTTTAAGCCGGATAAAGGATGATACAAAAATAGAGGCAAAAAATGGTCCTTTAAGGAAAGACAATTCAGATGATTTGCTCAATAGATTTTGAAATATTGGACAACCTTAACCAGTAGGAGGTGAATCTCAGGTTGACAATTTTTGACCAGGGGATTGAGGGACCAGCTCTGGAGACCAATGCTTCAGGGGCTTTAACTGAAACATAGGATGCTAGAGATTGTCACATGGATATGGACCAATAGTTGATAATTTTGAAAGTATTTGACTTCCTCAGTTGCTCCCCCCAATGAAGATGGAAATATGCCCCTTACTGGGAAAACTGGGGATTCAGGGGCAGCAAGAAGCAGCAAATCCCTTTTCCTCATCTTAGACTTCAACAAAAAGACCTTAAGTAAGGAGGGGGAGAGAAATCTGGTAAGCTTGGCAAAAAAATAGACCAAGAAAAGATCAAGCTAATGGGAGAGACTTTGGTGCAAGAGTCGGGGTTAGTAAAAACTCTGGATGCACACTTTTTGAGCTCTCTGAAATGATTATAATATCTTGGAATGTAAGGGGTTTGATGTAATATCCCTAATTTCCCCTCAAATCTGAAATTGGATATTTTTCTGACTATTCCTCTATATTTTGCTTTTTAGATATTTTGCATGAGTAAAGATGCAATTTTGCAAGATAAATTCAAATAAAAAAATAAACCACAAGTAAATCTCTTAACTAGCAAATCACTAATCTTATTATTCATCCAGATGATTACAATGGATGTCCTCTGTCATGCATATAAAGGAATATTCAAATACGGTCTTAAAAACCTGATTATCTTTCAACAAACTAGAAAATAACTCAAAATTTGGAGTGCTTAAGTTTGCTGTGTCGACACATAATCGCCAACATTGGTTATACTACCATCATCAATCAATAGACTGCCAACGTTGATCTAAGTCGGTTCGGCCACTTTGCCGACATCAGTCTTCAGTCAGCCGATGTTAGTCACTTTGATGCCGATGTCGGTCTCTGTGTCCCCTGCGGCATTGTCTGGCCTGTGGCAGAATGGTATGGAATTGTACGGATCGGTATGGATTTCGTATAGAAGCAAGATAATATGTTGTGGCCTGTATTCTGGGTCCCTGATCTCAAGATCTCTATCTGAACAATTTATTAAATCAAAACATAAGGAAATAAATACCTAAAATCCCTGTGATAACTTTTGTGTGAAGTAATATCTCCCAAACCTGTAAACCTCTGTGATAACTTCTATATGAAGCTATCTCTCAAATCGACAATAGATCAGCTGATATTTCACAGCCTCTGAATTACACACACTGAAGAGTGGATGTTCTCCAATGCAAATGGAATCATGGAACCCTTGGCTCAGTCTTCACAAAAGAATTCTTAGCAACAATCAATATCAATAATCAATTCATGAATGATCCAACTCTCTGGACCATGAGAAACCCTTATACCCTCAAAAAGATATGCTTGCCCTAATTAGGGTTTTCTTAAATTAGAATTAGGGTTTCTAAATTAAAATTAGACCAAATATTAATATTTGATTAAATCAATCAAATATTAATATCTCCCTCAATATATGTCTGATCCTTGAACTGACTGAAGCTGGTGAATCAGGAGTGAAACTGCACATGACCATATCAAAACAAGAATGCTCTGTTGCATGTCAAATATCCCTAAATAATAGGAGCTCAGACAAACATCTCTGAAATAGCTCAAATGAAAGCCAACTATAGAAATTTTGCTAATCAAAGCCAAGCCAAGCTCCACCATGACCCTTTATCCATCCTATTAGCCTACGAGGGTCGCATAATAAGCTAACCATCAACTCAGAACATGTCAACTAAAAAGGGGACATGACATTTGAACAACAGCCCTAGATAATATGTTGTTCACAACCTGATTAAATGTCATAGGCTAGATGTCATTTTCTTGTAGGAGACTAAGCTTTTAGTTGAAGACATGTCCAGACTTGCGCCCAAGTTGTAGTAGCAAGGAGAATGTCAATGCATTGGTGCTACTGGATACTCAGGAGGACTAGCTTGTCTGTGGAACCCACGTAAGTTTGGCCTCATAGGCTGGCTGACTTTTAAGTACTCTATGACTATGATTGCTTCCAGCTTTGAGATGGGGGAAGTCATTCTCTTCTCCAACATATATGTTCCCAATGATTGGTGGGGTAAAAGCTCCTTATTGGACCACATAATTTTTGTCCGTAGCCTGGCCCCCTTCCACCCTTGGATAATGGTAGGTGACTTTAACTTTATTCTTGATTTGACTGAAAAGAGTGGCAGCGCAACAAGGCTAGACCCATCTACTTTGATAATGCACAACTTCATTGAAACCTTGAATTTAGTTGACGTCAGACCCAATAATGGACAGTTCACCTAGAACAATCGCAAGAGTGGGAAATATTGCATTGCTGAGAGACTTGATCATTTTTTGGTTTTAGATTTTTGGGTTGGTGGAATGTGGTCTATGAGGTCTGAAATTTTGGACTAGAGAGGATCAGACCATTGGCCCATCAAGCTTACTAGTGTCTCTCAGCATCATATGCACTCTCCTTCCTTTAGATTTCAACTCATGTGGTTGTGGGATCAATCTCTCCATGAGTGTGTTGCCAATTGGTGGCATTGGGGTAGGCCGGCCCATGGTATGGTGATGTACATTTTTGCCAAAACATTGCAATATGTGAAGTACAAGCTCAAGCGATGGAATCACCAAAATTTTGGGAACATTTTCCATGATAAGGCTGCTGTGCAAACCAAGCTTGATGGTATCACAAGAATAATAAGAGAAGAAGGACTGACTAAAGACTTATTGCAAGAAGAAACTTAGGCTGTGAAAGACCTAGAGGAATGTGAGCTATGGGAGGAAATTTTTTGGAATCAGAAAGCTCAGATTAAATGGCTCCAAGAGGGGAACAGAAATACATCCTTTTTCTTCAATTCATCCAAAGCCAGGAGAAATGGCAATTCCATTTCGGCCTTGGTCAATGAAAGGGATGAGCGGGTTAACTCTTTTTTGACAATTTCAGAGGAGATAGTGCAATACTTCTCTACTCTCTTTAGGGAAGATGCTAATGGAGAATCTCTGGAAGAAGCTCAAGTTCTCTTCTGCATTCCATCATTGGTGACGCGTGAAATGAATGAAAATTTAATGAAACCAATCACACTTGGAGAGCTTGAGGAAACCATTGTTCAGATGAAAAAAGGGAAAGTAGCTAGACCTGATGGCTTCCCAATTGAATTCTATCAAGAGTTCTGGGATATCATCAAACTCGACCTTTTAGCTATTATCCAAGAATCTCAATGGAATAAGCAATTGCTTAAGGCTACAAATGCGACTTATCTTGCTCTCATACCCAAATGTGAAGGTGCTGATAAGCTAACCCAATTCCGCCCTATTTCCCTTTACAATGTGATTTAAAAAATTATTTCTAAAATCATTGCAGATAGGTTAAAAAGAGGGTTGAGTGTTGTGATCTCAGAAGAGTAGAGTGGTTTTGTGGAAGGTAGGTAAATCTTGGATGGTATTGTTATTATTGTTGAGTCCATTCACTCCATGGCTAGCTCTAAAGATAAGGTGATGTTCATTAAATTGGACATGGCCAAAGCCTTTGATAGGGTTAAATGGTATTTCCTATAGAAGGTTCTTCGTGCTTTTGGCTTTGCGGATGAATGGACTCAATGGGTCATGACCTGCATTTCCTCGACTTCCTTCTCGGTGCTTATCAATGGAGAACACACAGAGCTTTTTGGTGCTACTAGAGGGCTGCAACAAGGTGATCCTCTGTCTCCATAACTTTTTCTTCTCCTTGCTGAAGGTTTGGGGCAGTTGATTAGCAGGAACAGAGAGGAAGGACATCTCCAAGGATGGTGTTGGGGAGGGGATTTTCCAGCTCAATCTCACCTGTAATTTGCTGATGACACTGCCCTTATGGGCCTGGCCACAATGACCAAAGCTGCTAATTTACGTAAGGTGTTAGATGTTTATCTTATGGCCTCGAGACAAAAGATAAATGAAGATAAGTCATCCATCTACTTCTTCAATACTCAAGCCCTATCCAGCAGCGGATTGCGAGTCATCATTTTCAGATTGGGACCCCCCCTTGATTTACTCGAGTATCCCTATCTCGGCTGGCCGTACATCCAAAGAATCTTGGCAGACTATTTTGGAGAAATTTTGGGTGAAAGTGAATAATTAGACTCATAGGTGGTTATCCTTTACGGGCTGGGTTCAACGTATCTAATCTGTGGTGCAGGCTTTACCCATTTACAGGTGTATGCTTCAGGTTGCTCTGATGGGATTCGTTAAGGAGTTTGATTTGGTTACCAGACAATTTTATGGGCTGGTAGTCTAAAATCCACTAAATGGAGCCTTATTAGATGGGATATTGTCTGTAGCCCCAAACAATATGGCGGGCTTAGTCTGAGGTAGATGGACTTAAATGGTATTGCTCTGGCGGCCAAACTTTATTGGCGATGGTGCACTAAACAAGACAAAGCTTGGGCCAAAATTCTCTCACAGAAATACTATTCCAGAACCATTCAGAGGGATATCCCTCGCTATCTGCTTATTGGGAAAGGTTCGGCAATATGGGGTACTCTCAAAAAAGGGGCTGCTCTCATCAAGAATGGCTTATTTTGGATTTGTAAACAGGGATCCAAGGCTCTCTTTTGGTCTGACTCTTGGGATGGATATCCTCCCATCATTTCTCAATTTCTAAATTTGTTGAACCTTTGTCAGAGATTCCTTGATGCTGGCTGGTCTCAGGTGAGTGATTTCAAAACTTGGCAGACTATTTTGGAGAAATTTTGGGTGAAAGTGAATAATTAGACTCACAGGTGGTTATCCTTTGTGGGCTGGGTTTAACTTATCCAATCTATGGTGCATGCTTTACCCATTTACAAGTGTATGCTCCAGGTTGCTTTGATGGGATTCGTTAAGGAGTTTGATTCGATTACCAGACAATTTTTATGGGTTGGTAGTCTGGACTCCACTAAATGGAGCCTTATTAGATGGGAGATTGTCTACAGCCCCAAACAATATGGTGGGCTCGGTCTGAGGTAGATGGACTTAAATGGTATTGATCTGGCGGCCAAAATTTATTGGTGATGGTGCACCAAACAAGACAAAGCTTGGGACAATTCTATCATAGAAATACTATTTCGGAACCATTCAGAGGGACATCCCTCACTATCTGCTTATTAGGAAAGGTTCGGCAATATGGGGTACTCTCAAAAAAGGGGTTGCTCTCATCAAGAATGGCTTATTCTAGATTTGTAAATAGGGATCCAAGGCTCTCTTTTGGTCTGACTCTTGGGATGGATATCCTCCCTTCATTTCTCAATTTCCAAATTTGTTTAACCTTTGTCAGAGATTCCTTGATGCTGGCTAGTCTCGAGTGAGTGACTTCAAAACTTTTATTACTCAAGGACATGTAGAGGTTGCTCGCTGGAAAGCTTTCAAAACTTGGCCTATTAATGGGACACAGGAAGAGAATGAGGAGCTATTACACATCCTTTCTAGGCACCATTATTGTCCTCTTCAGGAGGAGGATGAACTAGCTTGGTCTCCCAATCCCAAGGGAGCATACATAGTTTCTTCTAGTTATCAGGCTTTACTTTTTCAGAGATTGGGTAGGGGGAAGTGCAGTGGTGGAGACAGGTCTGGAATAACTTCACATGGCCTAAATGCAACTATTTTTCTTGGATTTTGGCCTGGAACATGTGCTTAACCTAGGACAATCTCTGAAAGAGAGGTTTCTAAGGCCCTTCTATATGTGTTATGTGCGGAGCAGTCGAGGAGGATTCTGCACACCTTTTTTTGTGATGCCCCTTTGCCTTGCAACTCTGGCATTATTGGTGGGATCTTTGGTAGTGCCCATGTATTCATGCTCAATCTATGGTCAATTTTTGGAATGGCTTGGGAGAACCCCCCTCAAGGACACCCTTCCTGTAGGACATATGGCTGGGCGGCCCCATTTTTCTATTTTGGTAGATCTGGCTTGAACGAAATAGGCAAATTTTCTGGGGGGTGAGAGTCATGGTGCAGCAAGTATGGTAGAAAGTGTTGGGGATGATCTAGGAAACCATTCAATAAAAGTGCATGATATACCTTCCTCTGACCAAATAGGATGCTCAGGTGGTGGCGCAACTTGGATTCTAGCAGTTATCTGGTAATTTTGCATGTGTCAGGAGGAGCAAGCAGGTCAAGGAGTATATTCTTAGGACTGGTTAGTGGTAGTGCCCCCTAGTGGGATTCTTAAGATCAATATAGATGGTTCCTCTAGAGGTAATCTGGGTCTCATAGGTACTGGAGGGATAGGAAGGGATTCTGAAGGTATGGTGATTTTCCTTTTTGCGGTTCCTAAGGGGCTGCAAACCATTAACATGATGGAAGGTTAGGCCATTCTTTATGCCCTTGAGAAGGCCCAAGCATTAGGTTGGCATAGGATTATCTACAAATCAGACTCTCAAGTTTTGATTAACCTGCTCATCAAGAGGAAAGTGGTGGACGTCAATTGGCAACTATCTCTGATTGTGCAACAGATTTTGTGGATTTGCTCGCTTATGGATAGCGTTACTTTTGCTCATATTCCATGAGAATGGAATAGGGCAGCAGATTTTTTGGCTAAATGGGTGTTTGACCATTTGAATGGTGAAAACATTGAGGATTGGTGGTCTCTCCCCCTGCCGTTGCATTCTGATTTGGACAAAATTTTGGAGGCTGATAGGGAGGTTCATAATATTGTCTAGTTGGGCGATTGCCTAGTTTTTCCATTTTTGTTGTTTTCTTCTGGGGGTTTCTGCCCCCCGTTATTCTTGTAATGATATTTTCTTATTAATATTATTTTTACCCCCTTTTATAAAAAAATTATATATATGGATTGAATTGGTGTACTTATACTTAATAATTTTCAAGTAAATTTTAGTAGATAGAGATTGAAAGATATTTTTTATCATGATTAGTCTAGCCTATGCAGGATTCAGAGCATGACTAAATTGTATATTATAAGAGTGATATGATGGAATTTCAAACCACTAAACTAAATTAAAAACACTAGAAAATATAATTAGGAAACTTTGTGAGGAGATCAAAATGTTTAGCATTCACCTTGTTCCTTGGCTAAGAGAGTGGACTTGTATTATTCACATATATCTTGGGATTGTTAGTGTAAGGATATAGAAAATATTGTACTTTACAAGTGTAATAATATATATTATCTATGAAATTAATCTTTTTATGTAGGTGCACTTAGATAATTACAAACTAATTTTAACATATTGGTGGATGTGTAGTCACCTCCATTACAATATAGGGGATATTATTAACAAGGTGACTGTTGTAAGAATATCAATTATGACTGCATATATGGATATGGAAAATATTATAATTTATTAGTGCACTAATGAATATTTTCAAAGAATGATGAAGTGATTTATATGTCGATGAATGTATATTCACATTGAATTTAAGTGTGATGCAAGATGATAGTTGTAAGAATCAAAATTGCTACCACATAGAATGAGATAAAAACTATTTTACTTTACATGTGCACAATTAGTATTTATATGTAGGGGCGTTTATAGAATTATTAAATCATTTATATGTATTATTGAAGGTGTAGTAACTATTTTCACTTGGATTTTTACCCTTTGAGGATATTTCTCAGCTCTCCTCATCCAAGTGGCACAATTGAAACACCTCTAGGCTGTGGGTAGCCTAAGAATGAGGTGAATCTCTAGATAGGGCTAGCTCCCTTGATGTACCACTTATCAATCACTACTACACCTATGATTGTGAGGAAAAAGGGAGAGAAAACTGAAATTAAACTATCATATGGGACGTGACACACCAAATTACTTGATGACTACCAACCAGTTACATGTCACACATGAGACCATGAGACTAACTGAACATACACTTTTTTAATCTAAATTTTCTCACATCAATATTTCATTATGAGGTTGTGATTAAGGTTTAGGATAGGAGGACTAGACAAGAGGTATTAAATATCACTATTGAATAGACTAAATCACTCAACCATTGATAGTTCATAGAAAACTTCACATGACCTACAAGAAGAAGCTTTCAAACTACAAATAGGTGAGAGAATGAGACAATATGCTAAGGAAACAAGAATCATCACTAAGAAATATCAATAATACAAGTAAAACACACTATGAAAATTCATATAAGAGGTAAAATATGTATTTTCTATTGATCCATGGTATGCATATGATTAGAGTTTTGCCATACTTAGGTGGAGCATAATTTACAAAGGCCAAAATGGCTAGTTCTTATAGAACTTGAGAGAGAGAAGAGAAAAAAAAGTTCAAAGGTCAAAAAGACACTTTTCAAGATAATAAAATGAGTTAATTTTTAATGAGAAGTGAATGTGAAACTTATCATGCAAATTAAAGAGGCACAAGTGTCACCCCAAGTCATAAAACTCTTGAAATGTGGCATGAAATTCCCTTTATTGGCTCAAAAAATTGCCTTCATGATTAAGCCCTATTTGAACATCCCATAACTAACTAGGGATAGGTCTAATTATTGGAATGAGAGGGAAGGGTTTCATAAATGATTCTCCATACATTGGTTTCATTCCTATCCATCTTTAATCTTCTAGAAGTGAGCCATCACTACCTACATTCAAAGAAACTCCTCTTGCACACACCTTACACATTTGGCTTCAAATTTGGATTTATTTTCACAAGAAAATATATAAAATGAAGTTAATGAAACTTTTAAAGACCTTAAATTTCCTTATAGGCATAAAACACATCTTAAAAAGGCTCACGTTTGAAGTTTTCACCCTTCTCACAATCATGTTCACTATGCCAATTTTGACTGGCTGAGATGAGAGCTCTAATAGGTACACTTAAGAGATTTTACAAGGAATTAAATTTACATGGAGAGTTATATTAAGTCTCAATATTCCTTTTAAAATTTATTTAATCTCTTGAAACCTCCTAGAACCTATACAATGCATAAAACTATTAGAAATACCCTATTTTGTACTCCATCCATACAATTCTATATAATCCAAAAGTATGGGGATAATCTTGAGAGAGTAATATGAAAATTTTAAGTTCTTTAATGTTCATTAAATCTTAATTTAATATCCTTCCAACCTCATTTTCCCATTCAGCTCCTTATCTAAGGGTTTACAAGGGTTTTGAGCCTCATTCTGCTCTTAAGCTTTGTCCATGAAGTTAGACAATGGAATTTAAAAAAATACAAAAATGTGATGTTCAAGGCCCCTATCAACTTATCCAAACTTCCTTAACCTCCATGAAAAGTTTCAAGGGAGATATGAGCAATCAAACCTCTCTTATCGAGCTTGTTTCTCCACTTTACATAGGTTTAAGTCATCTTAAAGCCCAAAAATGGATATTCATGGCTTCCCTTGCATCCCAATAGCTTATAAAAATCTTTAATGACCTAAAAAATATTATATAATAGTTTATAATTCTCACCTAATGTGAAAAGTGAAAGTGACTCTCCATTTGGAATTTAGGCCTAGTCATGCCTAGTAGGCATGCTTGCAAGTTTGAGGGTCTAGGCCATCCTGTTAGGATTACTCCCTCTATTAGATGTTTCCATGTTTTATATAGGTGTTTTTCAACTCCCTAAACCTCTTGTAAATATTTTTTTATCTCTTGGTCTATCCATCTATCACCCTTTGTCAAACCTGCTAGTTTATGCATAAAGGGAAATACCCTCTGTCTGAGACAAAATAAAGGGTACTTACCCTATTTACTCAGATAGTTTGAATGTTTGAGATGGTTATCCAAGTTATGGAGAAAATTTTAAAAAAAAATCCTTTTATCAATCTATTTTTCCCCCAAACTCTTTCAAATTCTGAGACATACTTCCTAAAAAAGAGACAATGCACAGTGGTTTAAGGGTGCAGACTGTATGTTGCATGATCAGGGTCCTTTATTTTCTTATTTTCCACTACCAAGAGCCTATATAATTTTTAATTATCCTAATTAATTTTATTCATTTCTTCACATCACTTAAAACTCCTGCATACCCCTCCCCATACCTTGCTTAGTCAAGGCTAAGTGCTACCTTTCACTGTGTTTTGCCTGAGGGTATTGTACGTGTAGGTGACCTTGAGTAGTTTAGATTGAATTAAATTATTAGATACATATTTGGAATATCCTAATATAATTTTACAATTTTTTTAACCTTTTATCTTATCCTCATGCACTTCCACACTCTCAATCACCAAACTTGCTCACTATTAATCTCAATTATAACAGATTGTGTTTTTTGCTTTGGAAGGGGGTCACCTATAGGAAACTTTGCATGGATTTAGATTTTAAAATGTTACATGAGCCTATTTGACACATTATAGGACCATTTAGTAGTTATTTTAACTTATACTCACCCTGTTGGGTTAGACCATCACCTAGACAATGTTTTTAGCTCATTATCTGATATAGTTAACTAAAGTTGATTGTGTTGGAGCCATTTAGACCCTGCAGATGTGAATTAAACACTAGGATATGTGTCATTATCCTTTTTATATCCTATTATGTCTTTGGGATTCATTTTACATTTACCAATTTTGATGTTTCCATGCTTAAGCCCTTGCAATGGGTGATGTGGATTTTGACCCCTAGTTGTAGGTGCATAGTTCTAAAAGTAGACACATGTAGGTGTATATGGGGAACAAAACCCTGCATATCAACTTATTTGAATGACCTATAGAAAAAAAAATTATTTTAAACCATATATAACCATTCAAACATGATGGCATGCTCTAGTATGTAACCTTGGATGAAGAGTCGCCTTGGGGCTCAAAAGTGTAGATGTTAATGAAAAAAAATAGTGTTCAAATGGCAACCTTAAGCCTCTTAATAACTAATCTCCACTAGTCATCTGCCCTTCAACCTTTGTAGAGTTATTGTCCTATATAAAATATACACGGCATAATCATATATATGCTTCAAATTCATGTTAACCTTGTTATATGACCTTCACCAAAATGCCTTAGGCCTTTGTTCTATGTTTTTAGGGAAAAGGTCCCTGAATTTCACAATCATTGCTTTTGGGAGTTTCTCATGGTTTACCCACCAACATAGCAACCCTTATAAGTCTATTAGGATTTCCTCAACATATTAGGATCCTAGGAGGGCTTCTAACTCATGTGTTAACACTTCAGTATGACACCACAGTTCTCTGCTAGGACTACCTATAGGTGGCTATTCTAGTGTATACAAGCAATGGGTAGAATATGGACAATGTGCATTATTTTAGACCTCATTAATAGACAAATACACTTTTCCAATTCTCCAAATGGGTGATTATCATAATTAAGGTCTTTAAAATATTTTCAATACCTTTAATCTAATGTGGTTTTCTTGTGTCAAACATCTGTAGGTGTGTATCCATGGCTGACTATGTGTAAATGTTGCACATGACTACAATAGTCCTTATTTATTGCACCATATAGAATATCAATCACTTATACATGTCTCAAATATATTTATCAACATTTTAAAACTCTCTATGACTCTATGGATGTGATTGAAAACCTTTCATAACTCACCTAGTTGACTATGTATGATAGTCTTTGAGCAAACTAGTTGCATGATGTTTTATGAATATACCCTCATGGAGTATGCTTTTTAAGATGATATTTTAATGGTATAAGATAAAAATAACATTTTAAACATGATAATAAACTTATTATCATCCCTTGGAATCACTACCAAAGCCTGGAGATTCAAAAAATAGTGAAAATCTGCCTACAACATAGAATGGTGCTTCTCTTGTAACTTTGATGTACTTGATTTATCCAAAAAAATTAAATATGAAACAAATCATGGTGATAATTTAATTAGGGATTCAACATAATTTAAAAACAACATCAACAATTGAACTGTATAAACTTGTCTAAACCAAGGCAAAACCTATAGGGTGCACAAATTAGAAAGTAAATTGGATAGGTCAAACTTTTAAGAATGGTTTATAAAGTACAGGTCACCATTACTCTATAAAAAAATATAAAATTTAATATGAATAATTTTATAAGACACCTCGAAGAGCAATTTTCCTGAAACCTCTCTTACTGATCATACCAAGTACAAACCTATTGACTAGTTTTGTGTGCATGGAAAGGTGAAGGAGTAGAATGGTTTTAGCTCAATTTTGACACTTCCAGAGCACTTCAAGCATGTAAATGGATCTAATAAATCTTAATATTCATCTCATGACCTTATTCCATGTGTCACACTCCCTTGTGGGCCATACAAGTGCTAGATTCTTCCTTTTTCAAAGGAAATTGCCCTTTTTCTGAAGAACCTACCAATTTTCAATTATAAATAAATTATTAAGACATAATAGAACACATGTCATGTTAAATCACATGTTTACACCTTAACCTTTCCGAAGGAGGCCATATAACTCATTTAAGGCTCTTTTATGACCTTTAAAATGACTCAAAATGATATATTGACTAATGACTAAGACCAAGGCTAATATGATATGGAATGACATAAAAAGACATATAATACACCTTGTGACATAATATTAGACCCATAAAACACCTAAAAATCAAGTTTTTACCCCCAGTAACCTCGATCAATATATAAGGAATATTTTCATCAAGGTGATTATTGTAAGAATCTCAATTTGAAATGCATATATGGATGTGGGAAATCTTAATCATTGTAAGTGAACTGATAGACCTTCTAAGTTAATTATGAATTTATTTATACATAAATATGGATGTGTATTCACCTATAATATGAATGCAAGGTGAATTTTTCAATAATCTCAATTATGATTTCATATATAGATATGGAAAATCTTGTACTTTATGGGTGCACATATAGATCTTCTCATAGAATGATAAACTGATTTATACCTGCCAGTGCATGTGTAATCACAATCAATTTGAGTGGTGCAAGGTGACATATATGGAAAATATTTTTCTTTGCAAGCACACTCAATTATATTTTTTCAAGTCTCAATGTAAACCTTCTATATTTAAACCCCTTTAAATTTATAAATTTTCACTCCAACGTCATGTTCATTAGTTTACCATTATTCATTTTTACATCATTTATCTTTATGGAATCAATCATGGGCCCTTAAAAAAAATGAAACCTATAAAAGGTGAGGATTAGAGGGAGAATAAAGCTCACAAACAACTAGAGCCCATGAAAGAAGAGGTCAAAAGTGGGTCGGGTCAAGATGATCCCTCTCAAGAATTATGATGAGAAGTTATGCATGAGATTGATGCCTATGACTATGATAAAAATAATGAATTAGAGGAGGAACATGAAGAAGAAGAAGATAAAGATAATGAGCCATAAGAGGAGGTCAAAGAATAAGTCAAGGAATTAGATCACCCTATCACCTAATGACTGCAACTTATCATGCAAGTCCCCGAAAGAGGATGAATATGAGGCCTATGAACACTAATGAGGGGGTGATGATTATTTTTCAGAGCACCTAAGATGTAATTATGACAATAATGACATGAAAACTCCTACTTAGTCATATGATAATTTATTTATCTTCATATTGGTAGTAGGTTAGCCTATGGAGTATCGATAGCCTAAGTAGGGTATATATAGGAGGTTGTTGTTAGTGTTAGATCATCATATTATGAATTGTGTTCTTATTGAAAGGTTTTTGCTAAATCATATATTTATATTATTATGATCTACTATCAATCATTTGTATGGATCTAATCTATTCTACTCTTATTATATTTCAACTTGTAGTAGGGAAAAGTTATATTTCCAATACAAATTATATCATAGTGTGAACTAATGAGATAATAAAAATTTAATATTCCATAATATAATATTTTAAAATAAATATAATTATATATTTAACTTCCATTTTTGATATTTTTTGAAGGTCCTTTGTATTTTTATTCGATCTGTAGGTTAGTGACAAATTTATGCACAATTTAAATATAAGAAAAACTCGATATTAAGAATTCTAGTGCCTCATATTTTTTAATACACACACACAACAAATATTTTTAATTGATTTTGTTATTCAAAAAACATTAAAAATATATATAACTTGTTATGCACACCTTAAAGTGACTTTAAACATGTAAATATATTTATTTTTTTTAGAATGAAATGAAACTAGTTTTTATAGTGCCTTATATATATACATTTTTAAATATAATTTATGTTTTAGTTATAACTAATTTTTTTATTGAATATGAAGAAGAAGAAAAAATATATATAATAAACATTGAATAGAATAAAAAACATATGAATGTAATATATGAAAAAAGATGTATAATCTATCAAATTTTAATTGAAATCCCCATATGGATTGATCCCTTTCCAACACATCTTAAGTTAATAAAATAAAAATTCAAATTAATTAGGTTTGGGTTTGCACAAACATTATTTTCAACACATGTTCATGTTTTCATGAAAATAATTCAAAATTTAAATATGGCATTCTTATTCAAGTTTTTATTTTAATTAGTTATTAAAGGGTTCATCAGAAACATGGGGTTAATTTTTTTAGGATATTAGGCTTGCTTGAACACTTGGGAAAAGCTTCAAGATAGGTTTGGGTTTGTGTATGGATTTTACATATAGGGTTTATGTGAACCCCAATTTTTCTTATTTAGCATGTAAATATTTTTAACATATTTTATAATTAAATATTTTAATGGTTGACATGTTTTTATTTAAAAATTAAAAATTAAAAATCTATCCTCCCACTGATGCAAACCTTAGTGTTAACGTTAGTTTTATAATTGCAGCAACGAATGACATAATTGTGTCAACCCTAACCATACATTTTAAAAAATGTTGTTGAACTATAAACAAAAGGGGAAATCAGAGCAAAAACCACTTTAATTTATTTCAAAAAGACATATGGGGACATAAAAACATTTAAGGTGTAACTCTTAGTGTTTTTTCATTCCCAACAGTTCAATATGTCATTGTTACTATATTTCCCAAATAGATCTTGAAAGCCAATGATAGAAATGCAAATACAAATAAGGGAAAAGGGAAACAAAATAAAATTTATCCACCAAATCAAACACTATATAGGGAGGAATGGTACCAAAAACATGTCTTTTGAATTGGTGCAATATTTCTTAAGATCATGAGGAGAATTTGGTAAATTTACATTTTGATTTTTAAATATATATAACTCTTATTTCATTTAGGATTTTTCTATTTTTCATTATTAATCTATTTTTATCAACATTTTTTTAGTTTGAGGCTACAATACTAAGGTACATGTATAAAAATACCCAAACCCTCTCTAAATTAGAGCTAACTTATTTATTTGGAAAGAGACTGAAGAAAATTGTAGGTATGTTTTCTAAACCATGTGGTTTGGAAAAAATGAGGGAGATGGACATAGAGGATGTCAAAATTAATAATTACATACCTCTTCACACCCCCTTTATCCCCCTGTCCACCCATGATTGACCTATTTCCATGCCCTCAAAGTACCATCTATTCTCTTATGGTCTTACTAACATACCCATTTATTTCAATGGGACAGGGAACATTTGAAGAGACTCAAATGGTGATTTTTTATGACCCATATTCACTAGGTGACTAGACACCTTGCCAATACCAAATCCTCAACCCATCTTGACTAACCTGAATTCTCCAATGAGGAAAAATAATGTGCATTTCTTGATAAATCAAAATGGGCATAATCTCATCAAGAATAAGACCCTAATATGCATGGATAATGCTTTAAGAAGGGAAAGGTATGTATCCTATAGATAAAAAATAAAAAAATCAAATTCAATTAGAAATATAAAAACATCACCTACTCTATTAAAGAGGGTGGATAAATATGATTATAAAATGGAAGCGTAATGAAAAAAGGGTTGCATGGAAAAGAAACTAATATGGGTATCTCAAGGCCACTAAAAAGAGGGTTTGAAAAAGCTCATTACTCATCACACATGTCAAAATAACTTAAAGTGTTTCCTGAATTCGTATGAATTTTATCTTTTCTCTTTATTTTGAATAATTTAATTTCAAGTTATTATGTATTTATTATTGAATAACCAATACAATTTGTTTTTAAATTATTTTCTAACACAGATTATTTGAACATAGACTAACTGAATAAAACATTCAATAACTTACTATAGACACTCATATATGGTATTAGATACTTGACAATGTTAGTTTTGACCAAGCCATATTATACATGATTTATATGGACACAATTGACTCTTACACTTTCTCCTAACCATTCACTTATCTATGGTTTGACCTTCCAAAATTTGTTTTATTGATACATATGATTCTCTACTCTTAGATTAAATAAGTTATTATATTATTTGAATTGTCTCCTAATCTCGTATCACTATTTCCTACTTTCTAGAAACCCTTGGCCATAATCAGATAGATTTGGTTACCAGATTCATCTACCTTGGAAATTAACAACTATATTAACAAATTCAAATCCTTCTGTTAACTAATCTCGTACATTTTTCATGTCAGTTTGGATAAAAATTACCTAAAGATTTATCCGTTTAATCCCATACCTATTCATATCTAGCACTTATCCAAAGCACATCTATTATTCATTTGTACATTGAGAGGAACAACCTTAAAGCTTCCAAATATAAAACCCCTTGAAGGAGTGGCCTTGATCCAAGTTTTAGTACCATTGAATGTTCAAAATAACATATTTTCAAAATTTTAAATTCATACACATGATTTCACAACATGCTAGTATTACAATGATCACACATACATAACTAGGTGGGTGAACCACATGCAGTTTGAGTGTCTTCAAAGTATTGGAACATAAGTAGTGTTTAGCCACTCAACTTGAGGTGGTTCAGTTCATATGAATCCATCATTTATAAACCATTTTTATAGGTCACATTGTTATTAAGAGTGTGAACTAGGGGTTTAAGGCAAAAATAAGGAAAATAGAGTTATTTGTGTATGTCCAAAGATGTCTAAATACACAAAAGCCTTTTGTAGACATATGCATAGAGATATAAACTATCATAAATCATTATAAGTCTCTTGGATAAATACAAAAATTGAAAATTCATTTGGTTGCCACAGGTGTCTAACCAAATTCAAGCTCCTCCTATTAAGATTCATAGTTTTTTCTTGATCTGAGTCAACATAGAACCCTTTTAGAGCCTATTTGACAATTGTACATTGTCACGGGCCATAAAAAAACCTAAAAAAGATAAGTATCTTATATTATATTCCATTTATATTTATAATAAATTTTAATAAATAAAAAATACTATGTTGTTGCATTCATTTTTTCTTAATTTAGACATAGAATATGCAATATGAATTAGCCATAATGTATTGTCTTATTTAGACCACTAAATCCAAAATAAGATAAAGCATACTAGTGAAACTCCTTATAATATACTACAAAAGTTACTTGAGTGTAATTTCATATCTCTCCCTCTAAAAAAAATGTTTATACGTGTAAGCCTCCATCTAAATGATTTTACAATAATACATATTACGATCATCATAGATGTGTTAGATGTTCAACTAATAAATGCATCAATTTAAGAGATAAGATACAATATTTGATAGATGACAAAATTATTGAGATTAATTCATCCAAAAATTATTCAAGGATAGCCTAATGGTAATGCAAAATTGAAAATATTTTTCGATCCCTTTCTCAATCATGTATCACAAGAGACTAACATTAATCCTAAAACACATATGACTTATAATGAAAATACTCCTTTGAAATTAGATGCTTCTAGGATTGAAGAGGACTATCCTTTGGAGAGAATTATTGGCACACTTAAGAGTCTAAAAGGACACATACCTACTATCACATTCAATGCCAATGAGATTGTCAATGATGATTTTTATTTATGTGCCATTATTTTTGCATGCTTATATTGAATCACAACGTATACATAGTGTCATGGTAGATAATGACTCAAGTGAAAATATTTTCAGTATGACACTCCTTATTATTCTCAATTATACATAAAATGATTTGATGGATACACTAAATATAGTTAAAGGACTCGATGAAAAGAGACAAAACCCTCTTTACTATTCTCAAATATACATATAAGGATTTGATGGATACACTAAATATAGTTAAAGGACTCAATGAAAAGAGACATAACCCTCTTACAAGTATTGTGTTACTAATTAAGAAGGCCCTACACTAATCGCTACTTTATTCTTAGTTCTACCTAATATAGGGGCATTCAACATGTTAGGATATCCTTAGATACATAATCTTTGAGAAATACCATCTTCGATACACTAATGTATGAAGTATTTACATAGCAAGAGTGGTTATAATTACATGTATAGCATATGAGTATCATATTTATCCACATGCCTTCCTTAGGAAGGATGCACCACAACTTATTATATAACCTGTACAAGTTCATTCTATGTAGGTGGTTTAGAGGAAAGTAATTGATTTTATTAGATACCAATACTTCAGTGTCCATTACATTATAGGTCTATTAAAATTCAATAGACATTACCTTCTTAGTCACATCATAAGCTAATTATATAGGTTACTCTGTGTATTCCACAATAAACACATATATATTCTCATACTATACAACATAATCCACATAATACTATGGTTACTAGAGTTACACAACATATCCAGGTTCATATAATATATGATGACAATGATAGATATGTTATAGTATCAGATCACTTCTCAAATTCTGATACAAATACATGTGATACTATTTATATACTTTTATTTTGATATAACAATTAAATATAATAAAACACTAAACTATTAAAATATTATTGAGAACACAAAATATACATAATCTGAACGTAAAATATAATAAACTATAGGATCTGAAATGAATTATAAATGGTAAATTTTAATGAAATATTTAAACCTAGCTCAAATGTGACTTATGTTGACCATGCAAGTAGATCATTGATATGAAGCTAATTGAAAATATATTTGGAATGTGTCATGCCCAAAAATACAATTTTGCAATGAACAAGGACAAGGCCATGCTAGGTGGACAGGGTTTCACTACTACCTTATCTATTTGACTATGGTCACACCTACATTCACTATACAATTTATTTTTCTATATATGTATCTACGTCTATCTAATGTGGTTGACTAATTTTTTGCAAGTGTTGATTTGTCACACAAAATAACTTGTAATATCAAACCCTAACTTTTGCACATAAGACAAATGAGTAATTTATGTAAAATGGGGGAATAAGATAAGGGGAATAACCAAACTATCTTTAGAAAACCTCGTGTCATCTTAGTGTTGTCGACATAGCCCAAAAGGGCCTTAGGAGTAAGTTGACTTGAATGGTTGACAATGATTACCCTTGACCTTCAATAAAATAGTTTCAGACTTGGCCTATGACTATTATAATAATTCAGAACTTGAATTAGAAATATTAGTCCTATTTTTCTCAATGTACAATATAATTGACAAGTGATTTCTAAGTGATAGATATATGGTCTTGATGTTTTTATATAATGGAAAATTTGAAATACTTTCATTAGCTAAATTTAAAAAAAGTGTGTGAGGGTTGACATGAAGCATCTCAAACTTTTAAAATTTATCATTGGAGTGTGTGAGACAAGGCCACATTAGTGGACAAGGCCATGTTATGACCCTCTCCAACCTAATGTGGTCTTGTCCCAAAAAGTTAGATACCTTTGGAACTTGGTTGACATGAATATATATGTAGAATAGGTATGTCTAAATGATTTTCTCAATAATTGAAAGGTAGTGAGTAGAATAGTGAAGGATCTCATAGAGATTGTAAGTTAACAAAATGGTAAATATGTCAAATAAGATAAACATGTCAAGATTAAATATTTTCAAGTACTTAAAGATTTAATTTGAATGTCTACCTTGAAGAAGATAAATTTGAAAATTTATAATGCAGTAACATAAACACCAAGGGATATCATGCCCCATGTATTATACTTATTGTATTGATATAGAATGTAAATTGAACTTGTAAATTTTTAAAACATGTAACTTGTAAATATAACTATTTTTGTGCATTCCCATGCATATGCATCAAGTATTTGTGAATCTATATGTAGGTAACTATAAGAATGAGGCACATGCATGTCATATGCCCCAATAATTTGAAAGTTCTGAATTGAACTAAAAATATGAACATAGCATTTTGTCATAAATCTAAAATCTGATGTTTATAAAGGTTTTAATTCTCAAGGAAAGCCCAATATAATGCCCCCTTTTGAGATGAGGGGCGTACCCTACAAGTCATGAATCTCAAAATAAAATTTATAGAATATGTGAAAGATATAGTCATGTAAGATCATGTGAGCATTTGAAATGTATGTGCATCATAGTATTGAATAAAATGTTGAATTACATATGAAACACATGTTATATAGATATAGCATTGAAGCACATAAGCAACATGTGCATGATAGGTATCATAACATAATAGTAAAAGTAAAAATTAGAAGCAATGCATGATATGAATCATGATACCGTAGTAACAACAAATGAACATACAATTAATTCTACAAAATTTTCATATAATGTGACACATAAGGCCCAAATGTTTCATATAATGTATATGTGAATGCCAAATAAACAAACAAAGCTAAATTCCACTCATAGATGACATGATGATGCCATACACGCAAGAACATTTATATGTCGCACACACTAGGCCAAGGGCCACAAAAATAAGCAAGAAATCCTAAATTATCATGTAAAAAAATAAGAAGTTTGAAAAAAAGTATAGAGCAAATGAGACTAGTCTACATCAACCATATGTATCTATGTCAATGTTAGCAAATAGGATGTCCATGTAACACAATGTAAAGTTTATTTGATTAGAAAAAACATTGTATGATATATATATCTCAACATGGTAAAGATATTGTGGATAGATACAACCTATTAAAGTGTTCATGGAGAATGAAGAGATTCCCCTAACTTAACAAGGTTGATGGGTAAAAAGGGAAGCATGACATAAAGGAACCATGTAATAGTATGTCTCGTATCACATTCACATGCCTCATGAAAAGTAGTGTTTATATGAAAAATGAAATATGTTATCTAATTATCATGAAATAAATAACATATGTAAATGAATTAAATGGAAACATAAGAAAATGCTTTTGAGGTATTGATTTTGAATTTTTGAAAAAAAAATTGATTTTTTGTACTTTGGAATATATCAATTTTTTTTTTTTAATTAAACATATTTAATTTTTTCTTTTTTTTCAAATTTAACAAGAATGGAATGGAAATGAAAGTACCAAGAATCAAGGCTTTGAAAATATAACAAATTAGAGGGAGTAAAATAATCTGCAACAAGGTGCTAAATCATAGTGTGGTAGGAAGGAAGGTAAACAATATGCCCCCAATATCTATGTAAATGATTCATAGTCATGTAGTGCAAATGATTGATATAAATAAAAATGTACATTCCCTCTAATGGGAAAGGGGTTATGTGTGCTCATGTAATATGTAAAATTAGGAAGATGTGATAATGGAAGTGCAATGAAAGCCATAACATGAGAGATATGCAATAGTAAAAAAGTGTATCTCCATAAATAATGTGCATTGAAAGCATTGCAATATAGGTGTTTTAGATTATTCAAATCGATTTGAAAATCAAGAGGGCAGGTGCCCAAAGTGAAAAAAATACATGGGCTAGAAGAATGCTTGGATAAGGGATAAAAGAAGTAGCAAATAATCTATGTACAAAGTAAAATGCAAGTATCTAACCAATTGTGTCTATAATGGGAGGCATTATGCATAACCCATGGTTTGGTATGAAGGAACAACTTCCTGTGAAGAGGAAATGACAATTGTAGATGCTTCTAAATCTGAATAAGAATAATATGTTGTAATATAACCATATGAACTACTACTTATATATCCATGTGATCATATATCCTCAATATAATAGGAGAATATGTAACTACATGTACCTATGGTGAACCACTTTAAATAACTTATGGTGCCTTGGAAGATAAATACTTATTTTTAGGTGTCACTTTATACTTAGGAGACTGTAGCATGCTCTTTGAAAGTAGTTGATTATGCTCATGTGTAATTATGTCATGCTCATAAATATATGGAGAATTTGATTCTATAATATGCTCATGTGTAACTAGATCATGCTCATAAATATATGGAAAAATTAATTATGTAATATGTGATTGAATATCTAGATCATGCTCTTGAATAATTATATAAACTATTTCATTACCATGTTGCTCAATGTATGTGCCAACCATTTATTCTATAGGAGGATTAAATATCATTTTTACCAAGGATATTCATATTATATTACTGGAATTTTGACCTCTTGACTATCATGAATACATTTCATAGATTTATGCAATGTAAAAGATACTTATCTAATCTTTTATATCCAAAGGCATGCTAATAGCATATCAAATACCCTTGTGCTAGATATAACTAAGAATGGGGTGCGAACAATGAGATGTCCCACTTCTAAAGTTACTACTATATGCCCATGAGTATCTTAGGTATGACCATCAAATGTTTTGAAAAATCTATAAGTGTCCTATAAATCTTTATCTATGTAACCAAAAGAGTGGAGGAGTGTTATGGTGTATGCATTTTTGTTTGATCCATTGTATATCATAAAATTATGTATGGATTTCTTGGCAATCTATGCTTGAATAAAGTGTGCACGTCTAACTGAATCGTCATTAATAACTTCACTATCATAAAATGTAATCATAAGATATGATCCTTGATTGCTTGTAACTATACCAATGATGCTATCAAGTGGATGCCCATATGTAAAAGGAGTAGGTTGAACATTGTCTACTTAATATACTTCATAATTATCTTTATTATTCATTGCTTCATTATTTAGAAAATGATATTTGTATATTTTTAACTTTGAATTTTCATTTTTTAAGCTTAGCCTCTTTAGTAGGTGTGCCAATATCAATAATGTTCTCATCAATAAGATCTTGGATCTTATGTTTGACCCTGAAATATCTATTTGTGGAATGTCCAATGCATCGATAGTAGTCACAATAAGCAATGATATCAAAAAGTTTAAATTTTGTTTTATACATGTCCACTTCCATTGGTGGAGGAAGAGATATGAGATATCATTCAAGTATCCTTTGCAATAATACATAAGGAGGTGATGGTCACCTTGCAAAGTTTCTCTTTGTCAGAGCTTATAATGGAAGCTTTTGTGTTGGTTGTGTCATAACATTAACTATAATATTAACTTCATTATTTCTTTCATTGGATTTTATCTTATATTTTGCTTTACTTTGAAATTTAACATTTGAAGTAGGAGTAATTGAAGTATATTTAAGCTTTTTCAAATTAATAAATTTTACTTCACGCTCGTTGACTGTATGATGTAGCTCATCAAAAGATTTGAACTTATCAAACATAATGGAATCTTGAAGAGAAGATATCAAAATTTGAGTAAAAATATATTAAAAAACATTATCAACCATTTGATTTGTCATTTTTTCTAGTATAATCTTGTATCTTAGAACATATTCATTGATTATTTCATTAGGCCCTCATTTGAGCTTTGTAATTTGAACATATGATAGATTTTCACTAATATTGATAGAAAATTATGTTAAAAATTGATCTGCTAATGGATTGAAATCATTTATTGATGGAAGAGGAAGATCATAAAACCATCTAAGATCATATTCTTTGAGACTTCTTAGAAAAAACTTTGTCAATAATTTGTCATTATTTGTATAGTCTAAAAAAGTTGCATGGAATGTACATAAATATTATTCAGAATCACATTTAAAGTCATATAAAGGAAGACTAGGAGCCAAGAAGCCAACTAATAACGGATAAGATGTAATTTTGGGTGACAAAGGGCTATGTAATAAGGAAAATGAATCCATGTAGGGGATAGTATGAGAAAGAGTTTTCTCAATCTGAGATAACTTGTCTTGAAAGGAAATAACTATATGCTCAAGAGTAGTATTTGTAGAGATTAATGGACTATAAGTAGTTTGATTAGGCATAATTTTTTATATCAATTGGAAAGCAAGTGATGTTCCCAAACTAAGGGATGATGCTATGGAAATAACTGAAGGTGTAGAAATAGAAATGGATACACTAATGGAAGTGGCAACATTGGAAGAGATACTTTGGGAACCTTATTTTTGTTCATCTCTATAAAATATAAGAGTGAGTCAATATTTTTTGGATGTTCACGAAGATATTTCATTAATTTTGCTTCATCAGTCTCACCAAACTTTTTTTTAGTATTGGATTTGGAAATGAGAGACATAAAGTGTCCTTGAAGAGGATGTGGAATAAGTAATGGAAGATCCTTTACAGGTTTAAAATAATATGTAACATATGCTTCCTCTTGTTCTCTAGTCAATTCAAATTTGACAAAAGCTATATTTGATGATGGTTGTATTAGATAAGAATAATTCCATGATATGGTAGTGAAACCATTTGAAATAGGAAGGTTATGAGATTGGACATTATTTAGTATAGCCTATTGATTAATTTGGTATTAAATCCAAGTAAAAACATAATAAACAACATGCTGAAAATTAATACAAAATATGACAATGAATTCCATAATCTTATATAACATATGAAAGAAACATTCATTCCTTAATCCCGTTATGAATACAATATCAACAAAAAACAATGTATAAAGGGTGATCTAGGCAAGGGTTTGAATGATTGTGTGGGCTCTCAAATATACTTGCTCATTCATTGAGTAGTGTCAGCCCACTATTTTAAATCACTAACTACATAGGTAAAACCATGCCTATAGCCCACTATCCCATATCCAAAGGTATAGTGAGAGTAACTTCCCTAGGTGATATGCTTCTCTTAAGTACACCACAAATCAAATGGCTAAAATGACTTTCTATGATGTAAATAAGGGACCTCAAGTGTTTCTAATACATTATGAGGTATGAAATGTGTGTGTGTGTGTGTGTGTGTGTGTGTGTGTGTGTGTGTGTGTGTGTGTGTGTGTGTGTGTGTGTGTGTGTGTGTGTGTGTGTGTGTGTGACTATCTAGGGCCTAAGTATTGGGATAATATCCTTTTCTTCATGATGCTGGTAAAATAGGGCACCACCTAGCAAAAAACAACTATGTAGTTTTACAAATTTTGGAACACATTTAGTAAAAACAAACAATAGATAATAAAGAGAAAAGAAAATTCAAAATATTTTTATGTATAGCAATCAACAAATTTCAACCTAAAGTCAAAATAAATTCTCCAGTGTCGTATTTTATCAAAGGTAACAATATAATTTCTTTAGTGTCAAATTAAAATCCAAGGTGAAAGAAGATTGACTCATGGTGTTGGATTTTTATCTAAGGTTGAAGGTTATTTCTTTCAGTGTTAATAATTTACAAAAAATTGTATGAAATCGTAAGACAAAAACCAAGAAAATAGCAAGCGGTGATCAAATTAAAAAAATTATAGGTTCTCCAGATGTTTATATGATTTTATTTTGATTTAAAAATTAAATATAATATAACACTAAACTATTGAAATATTATTCAAAATATAAAATATACATAATCCTAATGTAAAATGTAGTAAAACATAGAAACTGAAATGATTATAAATAGTAACTTTCAATGAAATGTACAAACCTAAATCAAATCTAGCTTATGTTGACTATGCAGATAGATCACTGATATGAAGCTAATTAAAAAAATATTTGGGTTGTGTCATATCTAAAAATATAATCCTACAATGAACAAGAAAAGGGATGCACTATAGTGGTGTTGACCTATTTTGCCCACAGGCAAAATTTTGGTCACCTTCTTCACCTGTTGTTTAATGCGAGTCATTTTCGAGTTTAGCAAGTTCAGAGAGTTCTTTTCATACCCTGGTTCAGTGGTTTGACCACCCTTGGTCCATTTATCATTCAGTTCAAGCTTCTTGGTTCAGAAGTGTTGAACCATCGTACCGTTGAACTGTTGAACCAATTTTGGTTTAACGGGCTAGGTTCAACGTACTTGGTTCAATGTAAGAAGTTCAACGAACTCAGTTCATCACTTGGTTCAAAGCCGGCGGGTTTAACAAAAAGTTCAATGCTTTGGTTCAATTCAAAAGTTCAACCAAATGGTTCAACGGTCTTGGTTCATCAACTCCAGTTCAATGGTTCATCGGCGCGCTTGGTTGAACCTTTGAACCATTGAACCATTTTTGGTTCAACGACTTGGTTCAACATGCCTAATTCAATGTCCTTGGTTCACTAGCACACATGGATTAACACAAAGGCATGCATTTCAAGTAAAGACTCAACTTTTAACAAAGGCAAAGGGAATTCTGCATGGTTTAAATATAAAGGTAAAATGTGAATGAATTTCCGCGGACAAAAGTCCGCGAGAAAACATCCGTGGATAAAAGTCCACGGGATATACAAAACAAAGGCAAAGGCAGAATTTCCACAGACTTTTTGTCTGCGGGAAATGTCCACAGACACAAAGCCCATGGGGAACACAAGCCAAATCCCGTGAAAAGTCCGCAGACCGCCGAAGAATATCAAGCAGGCCTGGGGAGCAGTTCAAAAGCTGTAGACCGTCCAAGGCAAGCCACGAAGGACTAAGGCAGTTCAATGCAAAATGTGAAGGCCTGTCAGCAGTCAAATAGCCAGCATGGACCTGATTAACGAAGGTTGTTGGGAATAGTGGGGGCCGGCAAAGCAGCCATGAGAAAAATAAGTGGGACCCATCAAAATAACAAGGAAAGGAGTGCCCAACTGGGTGCTAAGACTAAGCAGGCTGCGAAGAAGTTTAGAAAGAGAAGCCAGCAGGCCTGATGACATCTTTGAGGATGTCAAGTTTACAAAAAAGAGATAGCCGTTTATTTCTTTTAAAAAAAACAAAGACAAAGGGGATGCTAACCAGAAGAGCCCAAAGTGAAGCGACTAGCTGAAAGTTCACCCCTGGACGGCCGACCAGGCCAGATAAGACAAAATAGACAAATGACAAAGCAAGAGGTGACAAGGCAAGAGGAATGACGAGGCATGGAGTAGTCAAGAAATCCAAGTGGCATAGATAGAAGACATTTTATTACCTGATGGTGTAAATAGGAAAAGGGCATAGGCCTACGCTTCCACATTTATGACTCGAATACCAAAGTCAAGATTGGGTGACTACACGGCATGGTTCCAACAGTTTTCTTCTAGAATGATGACATCAATTGTAGTATTTCCTCTTCCCAATGAGGGACACAACTTGCAACTTTCCAAAAGAAGCACCAATTTCTCTTCTTGTTTTTATCATATATATCATGAACTTCTCATTATTAATGGATCTTCCACATTTTGTAAACGGCGCAACTCTACAAAATTTCACCTGGATCAATACAAATGCAATTTTTTACCTCCATTTGGATAGACATTTTAGTGTATGCATTGAATGTTTGCTTGTGTCCAGTCATTGTCTTTTGATGCTCTCACAGGTTCAACACTAGCAGACCTGCTGTCTACAAGGTGCCATTATTGCAGCTGACAGGAGAAGAGAAGTACTTGGGAGTGAAGGAGCAGAAGAAATTACTTCATAAGTGTGTGTTTCACAACACCTTGGGTGATCTCTATTCTATATTTTCCATTGAAGCCTCCCTAACAGTTTTAGCAGCCTGGTCCTTCTGCCAAGTGCGTAGTGTATGTATGTATTTGCCTGATTCTGAGAGTGGATGTGTGAAGGTCAACATTTTATTTTGGTGTATCACCTCTTTTAGAGTAGGTTGTTTGTTTTCTGCCTCCTCCTCCCTTCCCCCCCCCAATTTATATATATATATATCTATATATTGCACTTGATGGAAACAACATGATGAATCAAAGGGAGCTAGCCCTTATCTAGAGACTCTCCCCTCCAGCTTCACCGGTCCCACAGGCGAGAGGGGATTTTCCATTGTTGCGTGAAGAAGGCAGGAGCTCACCCTCGTGCCAAAGGTGCAATCTTCTGCGTCAACAGTTTTTGGCACGCCTGGTGGGACATCAAGTTTGATAACGCAGTAGAGTTTTAGGATTGATGTTGGTCTTGTTACAGTAAATCATTTTCTTTAGCATTTGGCGACTCCAAGTTATATCCACTGGTTAAGCAGCCTGGTACCATCAAGAAGTGCATTTTTTGGTATGTGTAAATTCCATCATTTTAAGCTATGGACTCTATTTTTTTGGCCATCATGGCTATGATCCTTACCAGCCTTATGGCGATCCTTATCATGCCCAATATGACCAGTCTCAACCCTGATATGAGCTATATCACCCTTCTGCTTAGTCTTCTCAGTATGTCACTTCTCCCACTCAACCCAATCTTTTCACCAATCAACCAGTTTCTGCCTTCAAGCGAGTACTGCTGGCATACCAAAAATATGTAATTAATCTTGACACCAGAAAGGGGTATAGCCAAGAAATTTTTGATCATATCATCCATCAAGTGAGGAATGCGGTGGATCAGGTTAAGAAAGAATGGGCTCCTATTGAAGGAGCGAATTGGCACAGGCTTTCAAATGAGATGTTGGATGTGAGAGGTTTAATTGCATCTATGGAGGAGAAGCTGAGTGTGCATGAGAGGCAGCCTTACCAAGTCTATCAACCTACATACTCGCTACCCAAAGCATCATATCAATCATATACAACCCTTGCTCTTGAGCCAAGTTGACCCTGTCAAAGTCCATTCCCCAATCATGTTGAGGAGAATTTTGAAATAGTGAATCTTGTGTTTAAGGCTAATCTTGATAGACAGATCGAATTGGCAAACCTTCAGATGTAGCAGTCCATTCTGGCAGCAAGGGAAGTGGAATCAAAATCTTCGTTGTCCTCTCACATTAAGGCCCCATTAGCCCCAAAGGAAATGCCCAGCCCAAATTGCTTGAGCTGGAATAGAGTGGTCGAGTCATGGAATAGCAAAGAGGAGAAAGACATCGTCCAAAATGAAGAAATGCAAAATGAGGATGACCTAGCCAAGCAGATTGAGGAACTAGAAAAGAAGATGAGACTGCTGGGTGAAAAAGAGATGGAGCTCTCAGACACTGTAGACCAGCCAATGCCAAAAGGTATCCCTTTCACCAATCCACAAGCTAATTTCAATATTGATGAAGTGCTGGTGAAGTGGAGGGATGAAAATCAAGAAGTTTTGGCCTGAGGTCTGCCCTCTCCTATTTTATAAAAATCTCTCCCTTGTGTGCCAAATCCTTTCTACCAGATGGTGCTTGCTCATTCTTGCTCATCCAATGCATCAATCAGTCCTGCCCTCAATCTCGTGCACCTAGCTTTCTAGCACACCTCTCTTCAGACAGATTTCCCTATGCATGAGCAGACCCTCCCAATTATTTCCCAGCCTCCTCAGGTTTTTAAACATGATCTCCAAATTCCAAGCTAGAAGGAGGAGCATCATAAACTAGCCCAAGACCTTCAAAATGATAAAGTTGTTGACTGCTCACAAAAGTAAGAGTCCAATCCTAGGACCATGAGCTGGAAGCAAACAGTTGAATCTTGGACCAACAAGGAGGAGGAGGAGGAAGGCTTTAGTCTAATTCTTAAAGAATAAGAGGATGTTCCTGCCCCTAATAATGATTGTGACTTCTAGGAAAGGCTTTTTTAGGAAGATTTGGATAGGCAAATTGTAGAATTGGGGTCTAGAGCGGGTCTCCTCAGTGAACGTGTGATGGATGTTTCAGATCAAATGACAGATTTTGTGTCTGAATGCATTCCATCCATACACCTCCAAGAAAGCTATCAGGCCTTGCCTAATATGGATTATGCTCAATTTATGACTGACCAGGGAGACTTCATGATTGCAACTGAGGAGGAAATCAAGCAAAGTGACATGGAGGAGCATGGGCAATCTCTTGTTCATGTTTCAAATAATTTAGTTGAAGGCGTTAAGGCAGGCTGTGCTACTCTCCAAGCAGGTTGTGAGCTGGTTAAAAATGAAGAAGGTAGCATTGGGTTTCAAACAAGCATGCAAGGAGGTGGCAGTTCTTCAGATTCATCCCTTCAAGAGGTTGGTGAATCTGAGGGCACTTTCTCTGAAATCATCAAGGAGGATGGTCGTACAGTGGAACTCGAGCATGAGGCAAAGGAGAATGGGCCAGTCAAGGGTGCGTATCAGGGGGCTTATGGTGATGAACCGGCAGCAATCATTTTCTTGATGGGAAACACCAGCTAGAAGGACTAGCAAGAGGCGAGCTTCCAAGAGCAAACAAAGTATGTATATGTCAGAAGCATGTTCATTTCTGATCCACTCAGGTACCGGCCAACTCAGGTGACAGGGAAAAAGAGCAAGTCACCAATTCTCTTTTCCATTCAGCTACTTACCTGGTGCCATAAGTCTTCTTACCAGGGAGGGGACTTAAGAAGTTTTCCATTTGATCCAAGAGGGAATCAAAAATGCCTGGTTAGCTGTACATAATAGTTTGTTTTAGTTTCTTCTCCTGCTTTCCCTAAGTGCAGTTTGCACAGTTAGTTATTTTAGCCTTGTGTGTTTCCCTTTGCATGTGGGGATGAAAGCTTCAGGTGGGTTTGTCAAACCTTTTGGGCTATTGTTAATTCTTTCATAGCTGCATCTAACTCCACACCCAATGGATTTTAAGGCAACTGGATTCTAAGCATAGCAGGCATGCTTCCCCTGTGAGTCACCAATTGTTAACCTATTTTTCCCACAGGCAAAATTTTGGTCACCTTCTTCACCTACTGTTTAATTCCAGTCATTTTTGGGTTCAACAAGTTTAGAGAGTACTTTTCATACCCTGCTTCAGTGGTTTGACCACCCTTGGTCCATTTATCATTCGGTTCAAGCATCTTGGTTCAGCAGCGTTGAACCATCGTACCGTTGAACCGTTGAACCAATTTTGGTTCAACGGGCTAGGTTCAACATACTTGGTTCAATGGAAGAAGTTCAATGAACTTAGTTTATCACTTGGTTCAAATCTGGCGGGTTCAACAAAAAGTTCAATGCTTCAGTTCAGTTCAAAAGTTCAACTAAACGATTCAACGGTCTTGGTTCATCAGCTCCGGTTCAACGGTTCATCAGCGCGCTTGGTTGAACCTTTGAACTGTTGAATCATTTTTGGTTCAACAGCTTGGTTCAACGTGCCTAGTTCAACGTCCTTGGTTCATTAGTGCACACGGCTTAACACAAAGGTAGGCATTTCAAGTAAAGGCTCGACTTTTAACACAGGCAAAGGGAATTTGTCATGGTTTAAATATAAAGGTAAAATGCAAATGAATTTCTGCGGACAAAATTTTGCGGGATATACAAAACAAAGGCAAGGTGGAATTTCCGTGGACTTTTTGTCCATGGGAAATGTCTATGGACACAAAGCCCATGGGGAACACAAGCCAAAGCCTGTAAAAAGTCTACAGACCACCGAAGAATATCAAGTAGGCTTGGGGAGTAGTTTAAAAGCCGCAGACTGTCTAAGGTAAGCCACGAAGGACTAAGGCAGTCCGATGCAAAATGTGAAGGCCCATCAGCAGTCAAATAGCCAGCATGGACCTGATTAACAAAGGGTGTTGGGAATAGTGGGGGCCGGCAAAGCAGCCACAAGGAAAATAAGTGGGACCCATCAAAATAACAAGGAAAGGAGTGCCCGACTGGGTGCTAAGACTAAGTAGGCCGCGAAGAAGTTTAGAAAGAGAAGCCAGCAGGCCCGATGACATCTTTGAGGACGTCAAGTTTACAAAAAAGAGATAGCCATTTATTTCTTTAAAAAAAACAAAGACAAAGGGGATGCTAACCAGAAGAGCCCAAAGTGAAGTGACCAATTGAAAGTTTGCCCCTGGAGGGCGGACCAGGCCAGATAAGACAAAATAGACAAATGACAAAGCAAGAGGTGACAAAGCAAGAGGAATGACGAGGTATGGAGTAGTCAAGCAGTCCAAGTGGCATAGACAGAAGATGTTTTATTACCTGATGGTGTAAATAGGAAAAGGGCATAGGCTTGTGCTTCCACATTTATGACTCGAATGCCAAAGTCAAGATTGGGTGACTACACGGCATGGTTCTAGCAATTTTCTTCTAGAATGATGACATCGACTGCAGTGTTTCCTCTTCCCAATGAGGGACACGACTTGCAACTTGCCAAAAGAAGCGCCAAGTTTTCTTCTTGTTTTTCTCATATATATCACAAACTTCTCATTATTAATGGATCTTCCACATTTTGTAAAGGGCGCAGCTCTACAAAATTTCACCTGGATCAATACAAATGCAGTTTTTTACCTCCATTTGGATAGACATTTTAGTGTATGCATTGAATGTTTGCTTGTGTCCAGTCATTGTCTTTTGAAGCTCTCACACGTTCAACACCAACAGACCTGCTGTCTACAAGGTGCCATTGTTGCAGCTGATAGGAGAAGAGCAGTATTTGGGAGTGAAGGAGCAAAAGAAATTACTTCATAAGTGTGTGTTTCACAGCACCTTGGGTGGTCTATGTTTTGCATTTTCCATTGAAGCCTCCCTAATAGTTTTAGCAGCCTGGTCCTTCTGCCAAGTGCATAGTGTATGTATGTATTTGCCTGATTCTGAGAGTGGATGTGTGAAGGTCAACATTTTATTTTGGTGTATCGCCTCTTTTAGAGTAGGTTGTTTGTTTTCTACCTCTTCCTCCCTTTTCCCCTCCCCAGTTTATCTATATATCTATATATCTATATTTTGCACTTGCTAGAAATAACATGATGCATCAAAGGGAGCTAGCCCTTATCTAGAGACTCTCACCTCTAGCTTCACCGGTCCCACAGGTGAGAGGGGAGTGCACTATAGCCTTGACTATTTAACTATGGTTGCATCTACATTGATTGTGTGATTGATTTTTTTGTGTACCTATGCCTATATAATGTGGTTGACTAATTGCCTATGGGTGCTGATTTATCTCATGAAAGAACTTAAAATAACAAACCCTAGCACCTGTACATAAACCAAATAGGAATTAAATGCCAAAAAGAGGGAATTAGGTAAAGGGAATAGTTGACCTCTCTTCATAAAACCTTATATAATTAGAGTGCTACCTACATATATCAACAGGGTCTCAGACTGATGTAGTTCTCCCTCCTAGAGTGAGTGTATGAATATTGATATTTGAGCTATATGCATGAAACTAGTTAATAGACTTGAATGAATGAAAATAAAAACACTCAAATTATAATAAAATAGTTTTAGACTTAAAACTTGAATTGGAAAGATTAGTATTTTTTTGCTCAATGTGCAATAGAATTGCCAAGTGATTGTTAGGTGTTAGATAGATGGCCTTAATGTGTTTATATAGTGACAAATTTGAAATATTCTTAACTAAATTTGAAAAATTCATGGGAGGGCTGACATGAAACATCTAAATTTTGAAAACTTACCAACATAGTGTAGGAGAAGAGCCCACACTAGTGGACAAGGCCGGTTTCGACCATGTCCATGTTAGGGTGTGGAGCTAAAAGCTTCACCTTATTGCAAACAGGAGGTTTCTGAGCGTATGCAGTCACCAGTGTCGGCAGGCCACAACCGACGTCAGTCAGAGGAGCACAAAAGGAAACTGGCATCGACAGGAGATTGGCCAGCGTCGACCACCTCCAGTCAGGCAGGGACCGACGTCGGTCGCCTGTGGCGGTCAGAACTGTTGTTGACGAACAATCAGTTAAGTGAACGTGTAGTTTGCATGATGAAGACCAGTTCGAGTCTTTGAGCCGCTTGTCTAAATTAGTGTATGCATGAGATCTATATAATAGACTCATGGGCTGTATTGTTAAGTGTAGAACTTGTAGAACCCAAGTGTAGAGCTTGGAGAGTTCTTCCCATGGTGGAATCAAGTAGGATTCCCCATGTATGTAAGATCAGGTTTGATATGCAGGGTGTTGCAGGATCATGGAGGAGATCTACATGTGATAAGTAAGATCAGGTTGGTCTGCAGGGATGTGTGTATGCGAGGGTCAGAACAGGATCGGCGGGGGAGCAAGATCAAGGTGATAGCAATACATCAGGAGCAAGATCATGGTGAGATCTACTTGGAGTACCGGTTCGTACTCGATTGTACTGGACGTACAATGAGGTGAACAATAGCTTGTGTTAGTTGTTAGTTGTGACCTATGAGAGAAGATTACTCAGGTGGGAAGATTACTTGGAGCCCTTGAGGAGGAAGCCTCACAGAGGTGGAAGAAGAGTGTGATCTCTTTATTGTAATTTCCTTTGTAATGAGTTGAATACAATTGTGTGTTGCCTCTCATATCCTGTGTGTTTTCTCATTGGTAGTTATTTGTTCTTTTGGTTATTTCTGCATGTTTAAGTTGCTTATACAATGGTAATCATGTGTGCTCTTAATTCTGACAAGTTGTGTTAGAGCTTTGGGGAACTTAGGTCCTATCAGTCCAACCTAGTGTAGTCTTGTCCTAGAAAGTTAGAGACTTTTAGAACTTAGTTGACCAGAATCTATAAGCATAATAAGGATGTCTAAATGTTTTTTCAATAGTTTTAAGACAATGAGTAGAATAATAAATGCTCTCATAGATATTTCAAGTTAACAAAAAGGCGAATAGGTCAATAAGGTAAATATGTCAATAGTAAACATTGTCAAGTACTTAATGATTAAATTTGAGAGTCTACAACTAATACTCACTCACAATGGGTAACATTTGCCATGAATGACCTAGGACCCACATCATAAAATCCCATTAATCTGATCATTGGTTTAAATCAATATAAAGTAGATTCTAAAAAAATTAAAAATATAAAAACACCAAAATTTTAATTAATATAAAAAATCAAGTATTCAAAAAATAAAAAACTAAGACCTATGCATAACACGTATTGCTAGTTTACATGATTTATCATAAAAGGAAGATTATATACCTAGTATTCTCTATGCACATGCATTTCATAGTATACATGAGTGAGATGTAGGACATACAAGTTATATACGACATGGACATATAGATAGAGGACATTACTACACATAGAGGCTACCTTTTTTACATTGGGAGCATGTCTACACCAAGGAAAAATTGGTACATCTTACATAACTTGAATATTTACATAACCATTCTATTTGATCATATTGATATATTTTACACTTATTGCACATGATTTACTCTTTTGTATACTTATTAAACTGTTATTTCTCTAAATATTATATTTTGATATATTCGATGATGACATAAATAGATCATGTAGTAATTAGTCTTGCTTACTCTATGCATGTTTGATGTTTATGCATGTTACATTGTGGGATGATTGATCATGTATTACATTATGTGACTCTTTCTCTATTTGAATTTGAATTTGCATGAAATTATTTTTCATTGTGTGCCTCTTTTAGTGTTTGACACTTTTTATGTTTGACTCTGAATCTATGTGACATTGAGTGTTCATTATGTGACTCCTTATCTATTTGAATTTGAATTTTCAAGTCATTGATTGTTCTTTATGCTACTTTTAATTTATTTGATGCTAAGTGTCATCATACATGTTTCTATGATTACTTGTGTTTGTCACAACCATGACATTGTGTGTGACTCTATGACCATGTGATTCAGTTTGCTATGAGTGGATACATCTATAATTATCTATTGATCTCGTGATTTCATGATCCATATCACTCACTATTTTACTTGTGTGTGGTGTCATTACGTATATCATGCACCTTATGTATAATTATTACGTAGTGTTTCTATTATTATTGTTATGTTCACTATCATTACATGCCTCATTGTTATATATACTTGAGATGACACTTTTATGCCTTAGGATTGTTATATATACCTAAGATGGAACTTGTATGTCTTAGGATACATGTTTAATATATGCTCAAATGATATAATCTTTATATGGTAACCTAATCTAATTATTTTATCACATGTTTTACATGCTTATATATTTTTATATATAACATGATGTGCATAACTTTTTTCTTTTGACACGATTAATTCATACGCTACATTCATCACCTCACAAGAGGGGCATACATAGTGTTTTAATTTAGATTTTGGGCACAAATTATCATAGCTTATTGTGTTTTCACATATTAATATAAAATTGACTCAAAATATTACATATTTGACATAGATTGGAAACATATGCAAGGCATGTATTAGATATTCTATAGGATTATGAGGGTCAATTCACAAATTTTATGATATTATTACAAATATTGCATGACTCAAATTACATATTAAATTGGGGGCATATGCATGGCATATGTTGACAGTTTGCATATATTATGATATTTTGGCATAGGTTATATGACTAAGATTACACAACTTATTAGACTGGGGGTATATGTAGGGCATATGTGAGACATTATACAAAATTATCTACTTAGGTTATAATCAAATGTACTTCGGCATTACTCAAATTGAATCATATTTTTTTGCACTGTATGTTTAAGAAAACTTACTCAATTTCATAAATACTTAGGTTTTAGTCATATTTGTTGGAATCCATTATGAGCCTATTCTTAGAATAATATAGTGAGTAGTGTGGCTGACGTTATACGTGACTCAACTTATAAGCATTTATCCATCTCCAATGAGGGCTAGTGCATATTCAACTCAATGCATAGTTTTTACACTAGCAACTCCATGGGGTATAATCACCCCATTATCCATTGAATCTAGAAGGAAAATTAGTTCACATGCATGCAAGTGTATTCATTATTTATTATTTCAATTTAAAATATGATAAAATGTTTTACTTAAAATTTCATATCATAAGTGAATACCTATTTCTACATGTTTCATTATAGGTTTTTGCTTAGAGCAAGCTCAACACTTAGCCTAATTGAATACACTTAACATGGTTACACCCAAGCATCTCCCTTTATCCTTTTACTTTAGCACTTCCTTTACTAGAATAGAAGGTGGAAAATTTAGACCCTCATTTTCGATATTAAACACTCAACAATGTCACTTTTTACCAAGCCTTGGTATACATGACTTGTGTGTATACAAGTAACTCTTGCTAACATTATCTCCTAACCATTCACTTATCTATGCACCCAACCTTTCCAATTATCATTATTAATACACATGATTTCCATAGTCTCTACCAGAAAAACTTATTATCTTGCTCAGACTTTCTCTTGATCTTTGATCATTATTTCTTGCTTCTAGACACATCTGACCACAATCAGACAAATCTAATTACCATAGTTGTTTTCCTTGGTCGGACTCGTCTATGCACCCTTTATCAATCATTTTATGAAATTCAAATCCTTCATTTGGGTTAGCCCATATGTTTTACATGTTGGTTTAGATGGAAATTATCCAAAGAGTTAGTTTTTTAATCACATCAAGCCTAATCTTATTCTTATATAGAATTTATCTAGATCAAATCTATTATTCATTTTCAAATTGAGAGGAATTTCCATAAACCTTCTAAAATTAAAACCTCTTAAATGAGTATGCCTTGAATCAAGTTTGAATACCATTGCAAGGTAAAAACCAAAATTATTCAAGTGTTAAAATCTATACACAAGATTATACAACATGCTAGTATTACATCAATTGCACACACACATCTAGGTGAAAGAACTATGTGTATTTTGATCCCTCTTCAAAGTATTGAAATGGAGGAAACACTTAGCCATTCAATGGAGGATTGTTGATGTTAGATCAAACCATCATTTCTAACCCCCTCTTCTAGATCATATTGGTCTTATGAGTGCAAGCTAGGGTTTCTAGGCAAAGAGAATAAAAACAAAGTTATTCATGAAGGTCTGAAGGCATCTGAATATAAAGGAACCATTTATAGACACATGCACAATGATATAAACTATAAAAAACCAACGTATGTCTCATATACCAATTCAAAAGATTGAAAATGCATTTGGCTACTACAGGCATCTAAGTAGTACTAGTCTCATCATGTTAAGTTTTAGAGTTTGTTTCCTAATTTGATTCAACATAAATCTCATGTAGAGCATATTTGATGGTTATACACTACAACAAACCAAAATAGAACCTAAATAACCTAAGTACCATATATTTTAGGTCATTTATATTTAAAGTGATTATAATCAATTAGTAATACTCTATTATTACATTTGAGTGTATTTAATTACTAATACACTATTATATGATTTTAAGATACATTTGTAATATTTATTTATAATTTGTGGGTATGCACTAATTAGTGCATACTTATCTAAAACTTAATATTAGAGAATATTTTCAATTAAATACCTAATTAAATTCTTCTAATAATAATTTTGTCATTCTATTTATAACTACTCACCAAAACCTTAACCCCAATCCTAACCTCCTCTCTTATCTATATAAGAACATAGAGTTTTAGTGAATAAGAGATATTGAAAATGAGAGTTACTATTATATTGGTATAATTAGGCTAGTGTTCTTAATCAAAAGAGGTAGTTATGTTACTTAGATGAATATATGTTATCTTATTTTTAAGCTTTCATAGATTTATTTATGCATGTATTATGGGTGTTTGTCTTATGGTAGATAACACAATTATGGACATATCTAGATAGTAATATGGTATTAGAGCCATAGAATCTTATCCTCATTTTACATGTAGGTTTAAATATCGGTTCTAAAGTTTTTCATTATTTTTCTACACATTCATCATTATTTTTAGATTTGCAGTTTTTTGTTTTGCATTTCACATTTCAAGCCCAAATTTAGTGGCTTACTAAAAATAACCAATATTATGCTTTCACCTCACCTTTATGAGATCTTAGTTGATCAAAAATTGATGAACATATTGGGGTATTAAGGATTGAATAAAAGTTATTTCATATAAATCCACTAGGTTAAAATTATGTTCTGACAGTTGTAAAACTTATAAGAGTTATCATAATAGGTAAAACAATTATCAATTTTACCTAATCGCTAGTGTGAGGAGTATTACCCTAATATTCAAGCCATATAAAAACATTGTATATGTATGTTATATTCCACATACCCTATGGTATATAGGAAGTGCATAATATTTTTATTTGTCAATAGAAAACCTTTACATTATCTGATTCTTTGGTGTACCAATAAGTGGTTAGTCCTAAGAAGTTAATTTATATGTACTTAGGCGACAAAATAATGAGGTTAATAGGTGGTGAAAACATTTTTAGTTAGTTCCCCTTGTCTTGTTCACTATTTGTGACTTTGGAATCACATCTCATAGAGCCTACACACCTCAAACTAGTATTTCCAAAAACAACTCTAGTTATATTTAGTATATCTACATTATTGCACTATTCTTTGTTCATCTCCAGTTGTAATATTATTTATCTAGATTCAATTTTAGTATCCTTATTTGAGATTATATTTATATAAAAGTACAGTGAAATGGAAAAGTAGAGGGTATTTTTTAAATGAAATAATGGTTTGTTATATTTTTTTTAGATCCATGTGGAAAGGCTGCAAACCATAATTTCCATGTGAATTAAAAAATAGGACAACTAATATTTACAATTTTTTTCACCTAAGATTTTTTTTGGGTTGCATATAGGGTGACTGCACCACTATGATTTTCTTGTCAAAATGATCATTTTAATGAGTATTTACAATTTTTGGGAAAAAAAAATTACATACAATTTTTTTCACCTAGTTTCAAAAGAACCTTTTCAAAAAAAATCGTTAGGCCGATTGTACCATTGTGATTCTTTCATCAAGACAACCATTTTAAAGTTTATTTTTAGAATTGTTTTTGTAGAAATTTTTGTGCATACAAAATAATGTTTTGGGTTATTTTTATTTACCCTCAAGTTTTTGTGCTAGCAATGGTAGACAAAAAGATAACCCTCTCAAGTTCTAATTACTTCAACTAGAAAGGATATGTGAATGATATGTTACTTATCAAGGAACTCTAATAAATTAAAAATAATGAATAGTCTACACCTTTTAATCTTTTCAAACAAAAAAATATAAAAACCATTCTGATGAAGTTAAAGGCACCTTTGGTCAATCAATATCCCCTGAATTGAAGTTTCATTTTGAGGGCATCATAGAACCTTATAAATTTTGGACTACCTCAAAGGAAATTTTTAGAAAACACAACAAGATGAGGGCATGCCAAATATAAAATGAGCTCAATGGTCTTATTATAGACAAATATCATCACATTGAGGACTTCGTCACCCAAGTCAAGCACTTGAGGCTTCTACTCATTGAGACTGGTGAAACCAAGACTAATGAAAAATGCATATGACTATTTTGCCTCGATTGGGTCATCCTTAGTTTTTATTTCAAACTAATAAACATAACAACATTCTATGAGATCAACATATGTGGCACTGCCTTTTGACAAGTTATTTGAGCAATATCAAAGAGAACATGAAATTTTTATTTTTATTGGGGAAATACAACCTGAAGGTACTAAGTTATAGGCATTAGTGGTCAATGATACTAATGCAATAAATTTGGTGAAGGAAAGGGTTGTACTAAGAAAAATATATATATATATATCCCAAACCTAAGGGTAATCAATCAACTCAGCATAATCCTTCCCCAAGTCACAACAAAGAAAAAAGGTAAATTAAATTCTAACACTGACCAAGAGTGTTGTAATTGGTGTAAAAATTAGACTATGTTGAACATCAATGTTTAAATAAAATGGTATAATTGGAATAAAAGGTGTCTAAAGTAAGTTTAGATTCAAGAGCCTCTCTTCATATGGCACATGATGACTCATAATTTGAAAATATTGACCAATGTTGCACAAATAAAAATTTTGCAAGAAAATATAGTCCTCTAGTTGTTGAGGGAAAAAGGATAATTAAGATGGAGAATGGTGTGTTCCAAAAACTTATCCATATTCCAAAATTATCTGTGAACTTCCTCTCCATATAATAGATAACACATTAAGGTGAAGACAAAAGTGTTGAGTTTCCATGTAACCATTGGAAAGGTTGATCATCCAGCATGAGTGTACAAATTTTATAACTTTGTGTTCAATAAACCATCACAAGTCATGATTTCACAAGCTAATGAATTGAATAAAAAAATTCATGAGAATTTGGGTCACCTAAACTATTGCTCATTATAGGGCCTCAGTAAAAATCACATGGTTATTGGTTTGCAGCAAGTTTCTTACAAAGATGGCATGTGTCTAGGTTTTGCACTTGGAAAACAACACACAAATCCATTTCCTAAAGAAAAATCCTTGAGGGAAAGTGAAATATTATATTTGGTTCACTTTGGTCATATGCCCTTTCCTTTCTTTTTAGAAACACAAACACTTACATTCATTGATTATTTCTCTCATATAACCTGGGTATACTTTATAAAAAATTAAAGCAAAGTTTTTTATCATTTCATGATTTTCAAGGCCCTTGTTGAAAACCTATTAGAGAAAAATTGTGTATCAAAATAGATAAGGGAGGAGAATTTTTCAACAATCACGTGATTAGCTTATTTTAATATGCAAGCATTCAACTTCAACATATTGCACCCTACACCCCTCATCAAAATGGTGAAGCTGAGTGGAAAAACCACACACTAAAGGAAATGGCCAATTACATGGTACATTGAAAATAATTTTCTCCTTAATATTGGGCCAAGGCAATTCAGTGTGTAACCTACATTCAAAATCACACTCCCCATTTTACAATGAAAAATATGACTCTCGACTAAAAAGATCTAGTGCCAAGCCATATGTTTCTAGTTTTTGAGTTTTTGGATGTAATGCATAGGTAGACATTCTAAATGAAAAACATAAATTAGTGGAAAGGAAGGTTTGTGATTGTATCTTTGTTGGCTACCATGAAGATGTGAAATCATATTGTCTTCTTATTCAGGGCACCACTAAAGTGATTTACCACTGGAATGTGTTATTTGATGAATATTCCATGGATCTCATACCAACATCTCCTAATCCTCCTCCATTACCTTTTGTTGAGTTAGACACAACTTCTAAGGTCTATTATGAAGAACAAGATAATTTTGATAATCTCATTATGAAAGTCACTATAATTCAAATGATGAGCCACAGGGGGGATGACCAACACCTCCACTACTAGTGCCAAAAGACATTTAAAATGCACATGCACAACCACCCAACCTATACCAAAATTAGTTCACAAATTTTACAATGAGGTTGGTGCATTGGTATGGAATGCAAGAGATCCAAGCATAAAAATATCACAACATCCATATGGTGTTTCACATTTGGCATAATTGGTAGCGAGACATGATCTAGAGACTTATCATCAAGCTTTTAAACATCCTAAATGATAGACAATTATGACAAAAGAACTTATTTATTTGAATAAGAACAAAAATTGGGACTTGGTTCCATTTCAAAAAGGAAGAAAACTATTGAGGTGCAAGTGGATGTACCACACTAAGTATGCAATAAATAGGTCCATTGATAGACACAAATATTGACTTGTAGAAAAAGTTTTTTTATAAGGTGAAGGTGTTGAATACAATGAAACTTTTGCTCCAGTTTCCAAGATGAATTCCATCAAGCTATTATTGTCCCTAGATGCAACACGGGGATGGGAAGTCCATTAGATGGATATCAAAAGTGCATTATTATATGGAGACTTGTAGGAAGAAATATACATGACCTAACCTCTTGGTTCTATAAATAATGAGAACTCTAGCTTTGTCTGCAAATTAAAAAGGTCATCGTACAATTTGTAATAGGATTCTTGATCTTATTATAAAAAGATCAACTTGTTCTTAATAAACTTTGGATTTACATGGAGTCCCTCTAACCCCAAAATTTACACCTAGAAAGTAGATGGGTGCCTCAAGATTTTGGTCTTCTATGTCGATAACTTAATGGAAATCCAATTATCCCAAAAGTCCAATTACTAATAAAATATTTACCCAAGTCTTAATCCAATTCTACCATGTATATTCATGATTTTAAAGCTCATAAAATGAATTATTTTGAGATGATTGACTTGGGTTTGTTGCATTTTTTCCTTAGTTTTCATATTTCATAGTTTGAGAAAGGAATTTTTGTCAATCAATATAAGTATGTTCAAGACTTACTCAACCACTTCAACATGAAATACTATGACTCTATACCAACTCCCTATCAATCTAGATTCAAGCTTTCTACCAAGTATTCTTCTCATTTGGTTGATGGTACAATCTACAGGAAATTGGTGTGAAGTTTTTGGTACTTGACCCATAGTTATCTTAATCTCTCATTTATTGTGAACTTGATATCATGTTACTATCAAAACCCTCATGAAATCAATTGGAAAGGTACAAAATGTATTCTAAGGTATCTTCATGGTACTACTAACTATGTGATTGAGTACGAGTCAGGAGGAAAATCCTTAATTTATAGTTACACTTATGGTGGGAACACAAAAATTATCAACTACATAGACAATGATTGGGTAGGAGACCTAGACAATTGCAAGTCAACCATAGGATACATATATCATTTTGGGGAAGGTCTTGTGACTTGGTATTGCAAGAAGTAGAATAATATTGCTTTGTATACTATTAAAGTTGAGAATAGTGGAGTTGTCACTGGTTGTGATCCATTTTGGATTCGTCATTTGCCTTAAGAATTTATATTTATATAGACCCAACCCACACTTTTTTTATGATAATCAGAGTGTTATCCACATTTATCACAACCCAGTGAAGCACCAACACACAAAGCACATTGGGATCCACATGCATTTGATATAAGATAATGTAGTTGATCTTATGTTTTTTTGCACATATGATCAAGTTGTAGACATCTTCACAAAACCCTTACTTGATCCCTAATTTTTTCAACTCAAGAAGATTTTATGAGTGAAGGAAAGTGTCATCAAGGGGGATAGTTCAATTATTCACCCAGCCTTCCCTTCATTGAAGTGCATATTAAGGGGGTGTTAGTGTATTTATTTACTCATGCACTATTGTATAGTTTTACTATGCACTTTTTATATATATTTTTAATTCATGGGTGGGCACTAATGGTGCATAATTATCCACAACCTATTATTAGACAAGATTATCAATTGATAAAATACTAATTTACTTCTAATAATATTTTTGTCTTATTCTATTTGTAACTATTCGTCAAACCCCTAACCCTAATACTAATCCTAACCCTAGATTCCTTATATATAGAGAGAGAGGTGAGGTGAGATATTATGATTGTGAATGAGATTTACCCATTATACTGACAAAATTAGGCCAATGTTCTTATTCAAAAAAGGTAGCTATACTACTTGGATGAATTTGTGTTATCTTTTTTTAAATTTTCATACATTTATTTATACATGTATTTTGGATGTTTGTCTTATGATAGCTAACATGATATTAAACCATATCCAAATATTTTAATAACATTCTTATTTGATTAATTTTTAAGATAGAGTATACAATCTGAATTAGTCTAAATGTTTTGGATATTTTAGACCACTAAATCAAAAATAAGATAAAACACTTACAAAGAATAGTTTGCGGAAACATGTTGTCATGACATATGTAAATGAATTAATGTCATTTAATATTTTTAGATGTTACTCCTTTTTAACTATTTATTATTTATTTCTAATCATATTATTAATTACTTCTATTTTTCAAGAATCCATCTTTAAAATCATGTCACCTAATGATCACATGCAAGTGGCAATGGAGGAAGATTGAACATGTCATATCCCGATTTCTCCCTATGATTTATAACCTTTAATCTGTGGATTAATAAGGTTATTATCTTATTATTATTATTATTATTTTAATTTGAGATTTATGACATATATTGTAATGGGATAGTGATATTATCGATTAGTATACATAATGTGACAGTTGTATTTTATTATTTTGTGTATTGTGGATATGCATTTGTTAGTTTTGCATCATTGGTTGATATTTATGATGATCAAACTAACTACCTACTTGATGCAAGGTGGATGCAAGGTACATCTTACGCTCAGATCTTGATGAGGGAGAGCATCATCAGAGAGGATGGGCTAGATGGGATGATTGGAGGATTATGAGAGGAATCGCTAGTGACCCTACACACATGCACATTAGATTTAAAAATGTTATATATGTAACATGTTTTAAATGTTAGTACATAGTTAAGAAAATCATGTTTGTGATCATATTTTTACGTAAATTTAGTTCTTGAAATGAATTAGATTCCTTTATTATAATTATTTTGATTTTTGAGAATAAATCAATAAAATAGATATTTAATTGCTATATAAATACTAGTTTTAGAGATACGATTATCTTGCAATTAATAAGCAATTAGTGATTGTTAGTGTAAAATATTATTTTCTTTGTATTTATTATTATGGATTATTCCTACACTTATATTTATCTTTTTTAGATGTTATTTTGAGGTCACTTAGGTAATTAAGGTGCACATGCACATGGGAAAATTGTAGTCAAATTGGTCGGTAAAGATACCCTTACCCACCAATATTGACATATGGAGCACACAAACCATTTGGTAGAAGTCTTGTGTTCACATTGTCAAATGTCTTGGCTCTATGTCTCCATTGTACCTATAAATATGTCTCTCATCTAATCTATTTTTTAATGATTTATGAATGTAATATTATTATAATTCTACTCTAATTTTAGTCTCAACAATAGAGTTATGATTCTATTTACTTTGAATTTGTAGTTTGTGTGTTCGATTCTATCAGTTGGATCTTGGGCAATTCCATCATGGTATCAAATCTTTTTTCTATTAAAGAACACCATTTTGTTGTTAATTTATTGAAATCTTGAGTATTTTTTTATTTTGTATTTTAACTGAGATTGTAAAGGAAAAAACTATAGATCTGCGTGTATCATCTACAGTCCTTTCTTCTCTAATTGGTGATCTTCATCAGTATTTGCAAGTATTTAAATTATATTGGATATATAAATAACCTTTGTAGATATTAAAGGAGGATTCAAGTTGATTAGACAACATACTAAATCATTTTTTGATAAGGAGGTAAGATTTACAAGTTAATATTTTTGCAAATCTATTTTTTGATTAAAAATGACTGTTATTTTACCAACTACAAAAAAAGTAGATAATCACTCCAAAAAAATTCTTAGTTCTATGTGCCTTGGTTTCCTCTTTCTGAATCATTTTGAAATTCATAATTTTATTTATAATTTCAAAAGTTATCGTAGTTTTACTTACTGTGATACAATTCAAAAAATTACAAAAAAAATTAGATTTTTGATGATAGAGAAAATTTAAGGAGTTTTTTTAATTATTTTTTATAAAAACAATATTTTTTTGAGAAATCATAATTTAAAGATTTATTTATCATTGTTTTGCAACACTTTATTTCATGAATACAAAGGGTGAGCTTCGATTTTGGTAGGCGATCAAACCCCGTCACAAGCAAAACAAAATTTATTCTCCTTTACTTAACTCATAATTTAACACTCTTGTTCTCCTCATAGAATTTTTTTTAGTTGAGCTTAACGTCTATTTTTTTTGATCTTACACTATCACTTATGTAATCATTGCACAGATTGCTTATTTGTGGATGCATTCTCGATTGAGTTTGACATCTATTTTTTATGAATGAGCATTGTTATTTATGCCTTTAATGCAAATATTTCACTCTTTTCTCTGCCAACCACTTTTTTGCTATGTGTATTACATGATAGTAAAAACTACATTGTACTGTGCATTCAATAACCTTGGATATTCATCTTGTTATTATGTGTATTGTATGATGGTGAATACTACACCAAATTATGTAATTTAACAACATCGACTATATCTTTGTGGTTTATTGTGTAGATATATACCTACAATTAATTGTATCTGAGTATAAATCTACTATGTAGTATCTTATTTGTAGCGTATGCATCATCTATCCTTAGTGCATGAGTTGAAGTATCAATAATCAACTTTATACTCATGTTTATGGCTATCTTTGGCCCTACATGATGTCTTAAGATTTGATGGGCTTTATTATGCAAAAAAATTGGTGTCCATTGTATACGCACTAAAGTGCTAATTGTGTATGCACTAAAACATAAAGTACCAATTGTATGCACACTAAAGTGTTGATTGCATATGCACTAAAACATAAAGTGTCAAACCTTTGTAATTGGGGGGGTTGTTAAGTGCCTTGCCTTCTCTATTGCTCATTCAATTTTTGTTTGCACTGCTTCATGGATCACATTTTGGTTCCACTTCTCACTCTATTTAATTATCATGACTATAAATCTAAAGTGCAAATTTTTCTAAGAAGTAGAGGTTTACACAAGATAACCATGAATATAGAAACTGAATCAGAACTTGGTGCAGATAAAATTAAGTGGTATAAGAGGTATGATGAAGCATATGGTCTTTGTGTTTGTCTATTTTTCCTGACTTACTCTTTCACATTGAATCTGCTAAATCACCACATAAAATGTGGAACACTTTGGAACAACTCTTGAGAAGCAGGATGTAATGAGGGATCATGAGCTAGAGAATGAGCTCATTAGTTTGAGTCCCAAAAAATTTGACACTATAGAAGACTTTTTCACCAAAATTAAATCACTTAGGTCACAATTAAAATTATGTGTTATAGAGAAAAAAAGGTGAACAATTGATCCTCTTTATTCTTTCCAAGTTAGGTCCTGACTACTCAATTTTTGTCTCTACCTTTCATGTTTTGAAATGTGCCCTAAGACCTATATGGAGTATGCCATCTTTAGATGATTTTGCCAAATATTTAACTAGGGAGAAAGATAAACTCATTCAAATGGGTACATTGAAGTCCTCCAAATCACATGCTTTGTTGAGTCATGACAAATTGAAGACTTCAATAAATAAGGAGAAGAAACAAAACAAGAAGGACCAAGAGCAATGAAAGGGTCAAAAATTAGATACTAAGCCAAAAGTATCATATGAGTCCTCCTCTTTAGGTGGAAAATCCAAGAAAGAGAGGATCACATGTGCCTATTGTAATAGAATTGGGCATGATGAAATAAAATGTATGAAAAAATAGATTGATCATTTAACAAATATGCTTGAGAAAAACAACATCAATGTCCCTGATACAGTCAAATCAACCTCATCAACATAGGAATCTTCTAAGGCAAAAAAATTAGTAAGGGTAAAGGTAAGGGCAAGGCCCTTATTGTAGTAGCATCTTATCCATCCACATGGGTGATTGATTTTGGTGCCTCACATCAAATGGCTTCTTCATGAGACTTGTTCTCATCCTTAGAGCCATGTTCTATTCCATCTATTATAATAGGTGATGATACTTATGTTTAAGTTTGTGGGTGAGGATCTATTGAAGTTAATGATGAAACATTTGAAAATGTCTTATGTATTCCATCACTATCAACTAATCTCATATCTATTTATCAAATCACCCACATTGGATCAAGCAAGAAAGTTGAGTTTACTCTAGATTCTATTGTCATTAAAGAGCTGCATAGTAATACTACAATGGCCATTGGAAAATAAAATAACCAATCAATGTTTTTACACCTCAAATTTTGCTCTTGATTACCCTTCTACTACATTACTCACTCATTCTAATGGAGTGATCAAACTATGTCATGAGTAATTTGGCCATCTAAACTATTGTTATTTGAAACAACTCAGTCAACAAGATATGGTAATAGGGTTGCCTCGTGTTTATTTTTTTATGGTGTTTATGAAGGTTGCATGCTTGGTAAACATCTGGAAGAGAAATATGACAAAGGCAAATCATGGAGAGCCACTAAAATATTGGAGCTAATTTATAGTGATGTTTCTGGACCATTTCCAAAGCCTTCATTCAACAAGGTTACGTACATGCTTACCTTCATAGATGAATTCTCTAGGTATACTTGGGTGTATTTTATTCAAAAAAACTCTAAGGTCTTTGACCATTTTAAAGATTTCAAGGATCTTGTTTAGAAACAGTTAGATAAAACCATTAAAATTTTATGCACTGATAATGGTGATGAGTATGGTAATCATCACTTTGAGCAATTTTGTACTTCAGAAGGGATTGATCTACAATGAATAGTTCCATATAGTTCTCAACAGAATGGTGTTGTAGAACGTAAGAATAGATCTTTGAAAGAAATGGCAAATTGTATGATACACTCCAAATTACTTACACCACAATATTGGGCAAAAGCCATTAATTGTGCTTGTTATATCCAAAATTGTGCTCCTCATAAAGAATTGAAAGGGATCGCTCCTTTTGAAGCTTGGAGAAATAAAAAAATTGAAGTTAAGCACTTTAGGGTATTTAGATCTCCAGCTATGGCCCACATTCCTAAGAAGAAATGTAAGGCCATGGAACGTCAGAGTAGGACTTGCATATTTGTTGGGTATGCAAAAAGTGTTAAGGGATATAGGCTTATTCATCCTACCACACGAGTTATTCATTGAGAGGAGTGTGCACTTTTAAGAGGGTCCATTAGACTCCACACATGACACTTCTCCCTCCTCTTTGGACTCTCTAGAATATGATGATAGTTCAGATGATTCAGGTCATCCAGATTAGATACTTATTGATGAATATTCTTCTTCCAATTTAGATGATGAGGATGATGATAGAGATTCACCTCATTCCATTCACAATCACATTTTTTAAGTTGAAGAATCTCCCCCTGATTCTCTAATTTTAGGTCCTCTTTGGGCTAGATAGAATCTATAGAGTGCAGGTGCTTTGGTTAGGGATCTATTAGATGTTAGAGGGACTCATTCACAATTTTAGGGTGTTCCACATATTTTCATTGCTTGTGTTTCTGATCCATAATCATTTCATGAAGCATCTGGCATTCTTGAGTGGGATACAACTATGCATGAAGAGTATAGTTCCTTAATTAGGAACCACACTTGGGATCTAATACCCCTTCCTAAGGGAAGAAAACTTGTTCAATGTAGGTGGATCTATCAAACAAAATTTGCATCATATGGGTTGGTGGATAATTTCAAAGCATGATTAGTAGCAAAAGGATTTTTACAATTTTCTAACATAGACTATACTGAAATATTTGCTCCAGTCACTAAAATGAACTTTATTCAACTCACTCTTTCCATTGCCATAGTTTATCATTGGGATGATCACCAGATGGATGTGAAGAGTGCCTTTCTTCATGTTGACCTTAAGGAGGAGATATATATGGAACAACCACAAGGTTCTATGAAAGATTCTTCCTTAGTGTGTAAACTTTGAAAATCTATCTATGGCCTCAAATAGGCCCCTCGGGCTTGGTATGCCAAGATGGATTTATTTCTTCTCACATTTGGGTTCACTAGATGTAATTTTGATCTAAATATCTACATCTTGTGATAAGATAATTCACTCTTGATTCTAGTTCTATATGTGGATGACCTGTTGATCACAAGGAGTTATTCATCTTCTATTACAGTAGTGAAAACTATTCTACATGATAGATTCTCTATGGCTAACTTGGGTTTATTGCATTACTTCCTTGGTATTGAGATTTTACAATTTGATTCAGGTATTGCCATTGCACAATCCAAGTATGTTGTTGATTTTTTCACACAGTTTCACATGGGTAGTTGTAAGCCAGCTCCAACTCCCTTTCTTTTTGGATTCAAACTTGAGGCTGAGTGTTATTCTCCATTGGTTGATGTTACCTTGTATCGACAACTAGTTGACAACCTCATCTATCTAACTCACATTAGACCTGATATTTCATATGCAGTGGGCATGGTCTCTAGGTTTATGTAGACACCACATGAGTTACATTTTAAAGAATCTAAATATATTTTCCACTACATTTAGGGTACTCATAGTTTTGGGATTCACTATGGAGCAGGCATTGATATTGACTTGATTGGATACATAGATTCAAACTGAGCTGGTGATATTCAACATCACAAGTCCACTTCTATGAAATATTTTCTCACTTGGTACAGGACTAATTAGTTAGTCTATCAATCAGCATAATGCTATTGCTTTATCATCTATTGAGGTTGAATACATAAGGGCTATCAATGTTGATACTGAAGCTATTTGGCTTCAGGGGATTATTACTGAGTTTGGTATGTAGTTAAAGTGACCCACAATCATCTTTTATGATAACCAAAGCACAATTTACATCTACAGGAATCTAGTCTAACATCAATAGACCAAGCACATCGAGATTCATATGCACTTCATTTGGGAGCTCATTCATGAATAGATCATTGATCTCAAATTTTACTAGACTATAGAGTAGATCACTGATATCTTCACCAAACCCTTCACTGAGAGTAAGTATATTAACTTGCATGCTCTTCTTGGGGTACGGGTTGCATTAGCATCATCTTTAGGGGGCTTTCTAGTTCTCTTCTTCTTTTCTCTCTTTGGGGGGCGGGGGGGAGCAGGGCAAGGCACGTTGTTTCCTATGGGTTTTCTCTTTTTCCTTTACTTTGTGAGAGTTTCATTGTACTTAGGTACCTCATCAGGCCATGTTGTTGGGACCGAATTTTGTTTGCCCACCTGAGCTATGCTTAAGAGGGGGTGTTAGTGTAGGATATTATTTTTCTTATATTTATTATTATAGATTATTCCTACACTTGTATTTAGCTTGCTTAGGTGTTATTTTGAGGTCACTTAGGTAATTAAAGTGCACATGCACATAGAAAAATTGTAGTCAAATTGGTGGATAAAGATACCCTTACCCACCAATATTGACATATGGAGCACACAAACCATTTAGAAAAAGTCTTGTGTTCATATTGCCAAATGTCTTGGCTATATGCCTTCATTGTACCTATAAATACATCTCTCATCTAAGCTATTTTTTAATGAGTTATGAATGAAATATTATTATAATTCTACTCTATTTTAATTTTAGTCTCAACAATGGAGTTTTATTTCTATTTACTTTGCATTTATAATTCATGTGTTTGATTCTATCAATTAGATCTTGGACAATTTCGTCAGTGACTTAATATATTTTAGTTAAATAATTAATTATTGTTGTTTTAATTTTTTTCATGAAATTGAATTATCCTAATGAATTAACCATGAGTAAAGATAAACTAAGTTTAATATTTTTAATACATGCATGAAATTATGGTGAAAGTTAGAAAATGTATATCATTGTTTAATTGGTAAACTTAGTAATATGTTGAGATAACTTAAAGAACTGACATAGTGATTTATTTAAGTAAATTATATGTTTTAATTAAAGAAATAAAAGTTGAGTTACCATGGTCTTGGAGGTAAGACAACTCCAATTAGTAAATAAGGAGATTAAAAATACTATGCATGGGAGGAAACTTGAGTAAGGAAATTAGAATGCAAAGATATTTATCATGCATGAAAGGGTCACAACAGATAGAGGGAGAGGGTTAATTTTATAAATTGATGTAAAATGAGCTTTGAAGGGGAGAAAGAGAAGAAGTAGGCAAGAGAATTAGAAAATAAGTTGGTGAAAGTAGGAGATAGCCAAACGAATGATTACCAAGCAAATTTATACAAGTCAGTTCTGCTTTTATATTTTTGTGTGGCTATGTGAATGAATTTTCTATGCTTTATACAATTGCGTTTTACCTATATTTGGTCTGTGTTCAGCTTATTTTGACCAGATTTCCATATGTTTAAGCCTAGATTTTATCTCTAAGGGTATCATCTTAAATATATTATTGTGTTTTATTCAACAATTATATGCATTTTATATATTATTCTATGTTGTGTTTTCTCTGACTGCGTGTCATTTCAACAACCCTACATTCCACAAATATAGACCAGCATCTCATTAATATAGACTAAGTTACAAAAGACTACATGCCACTTTAAAATCCCTGCATATTAATTTATTAGGCCTATGTTTAGTTTATTTGAGTCTGCATATTATCCCCTTGACTGCGTGTTAATCTTTATGGTCTGCAAGGTACTTATACATACTGCATAGTATATAATAAAAAATGTCTTACCATAGAATCATGTTCTAAGTGAGTAGTGTGTTATATCTTAAGTTGCATTTCACTTATTTTATATGGATTTATAAATATAATATATAAATCTAAGACTATGTTTTGTATACATAAAGGTTGCAGTATTTCATTCATTGAATGGATTTAGTAATTGCATCATACTTAAATGACAACACCGTAGTTTTTATTATAACCAAAATAAAATGAGAAATGTTTAAGCAACATCTTATTACCAATAGTTTCATGAGTCGTAAATGGTAGCATCTAAATAGTTATGGCTGTGTTATAAATTGGTTAGCATCTTATATAATTTTAACTGAGTTTTAATCTTTCGTTGAGCAATGTTTTTGTGCACCAAATTTGGGATTCAAACAAATATTATCGAAATGATAATGAAAATTCAAAAATAATGACACCAATAGGAATGGATAGAAAAGATAAATCAGAACTAGTAAAACATTCTTACCATGCTCCTTACCTTCTCATGCCTCCATTCCAAGATTCATGATTACTTGTAGACTCAGATTGACAAAGTGATGGTGCTTGATTTTGGATGCTTGATAATGGTTGATTATGGATTTTTGTTATTAGATCTCTAGGAAAATTTTGGCATGGTTTCCCTATCATTTTTCCTCATGGATTTGAGAGTGGAGGGAGTATTGTTTAAATAGGTCAATGGAGGAAAATTTAGAAATATTTTTAAATTAGTAGAAGTCTCTAGAATTGGAGACTTCTAAAGAGTTAGAGAAGCCTCTCCAATTATATAGGTTTCTAAATAGGTTTTAGGAGATAATGAGGGAGGTTAGTTAGTGGTTAATGAAGATTAGGGAGTCAATTAGTAGGTAATGGGGGTTCATTAGTGGTTTAATGAGAATATTAGGATTCTTATAGATGTAGGAATACCTAAGGGGTAGACTAGTGAGTTTATGGGAGTTTAAAAATTCTCAAATAATAGATAACTAGAATTAGACTAGGATGATGAGAGATTTAGAAGAATTAATTGAATTGTGGGATGGGATAAGGTTAGTAAAATGGAGAATTATTAGAGGGGGATATTAGATAAATGGAACATGAATGGGATAAATTAGCAAAATTAAGTGGGTTAAGCAAAATCAGTGTTGACTAATAGGAATATTAGTCGACTATAATGAAGCAAGAAATTTTAGGTACATATATTTTCCCCCTTTTTGAAAGTTTATTGCGAGTATACAAAGTGGAAGGAGTAATGTTCTTTCAAAGAAAAACTATGTCATGGATGAATGTTAGTAAATATGTTGTTAGGGGATATAATGCCCCCTCGAGGGAACATGCAAGGAAGAATGGGTTGGATGGCCACTCAAAAGAAGAAACAATGGGTGGGATGAGATGGATAGAGAAGGGGATGGGATGACAATGTGGGATATAAGATGAAGAAGATGAGGTCGACATTGAGCAATGAGCTACAAATTGATAATGATTCCTCTGGTAAGGACACATCCACAAGGAATAGAGGTGATGGGTGTCACAGTTGTAGACACATCCCAAGTAAGGACACATGCATGAGAATCAACTGTAACATGATGATGATAGGATAGAAGGCCAAAAGCTTTAGACATATCCTGAGCAAGGATGCATACAAGGGAGAGTTATAGGCCAGGATAAGATAATTTGATAAGATATGATGGGTGTAGCTCAAAGCTAAAGTTTATCAATATGATGCTGATGATAAGAGAGAATAAATGATGTGATCGAGTGACCAAAAGACTAGGGGATGAGGATGGATGATAGAGATAGTGGTTGAGTTATCCTTGGTCACTGAAACATGGCCAAGTGTTGCCTACATAGTTTGAAAAGACCTCAGGCTGATGTATTTCTGATGAGAGGATAGAGGACAATGATGATGATGATGATGATGATGAATAGGGGTAATAGGATGGTATTAGTGATGATAGGATATGACTTAGATGAGGAGCTGATGATAAAATATTGAATGTTAGATAGATGGTTTATGATGGAGATAATGATGATGAGATCAAGCCATCACAAATATCATAAAGCTCATCATAGTCCAAGTAATTCAAAAATATGGCACTTAGCAATATGCGCCATGATATGGATATGACCAAGAGGAAATTGTGCCAAAGTGCATGGGCGAGTATTAAACTTTGCATCCTCGAGGGCACTTTGGGTATCCTCATAGCATCCTTTTTCATTGCCCAATAGACAAAAAGAGACATGATACGATCAAAACATAAGACAAAAAGATATATACAGTCATACAAATAAGACAAATAATAAACAAGCAACACACACACACACACACACACACAATACCCCAATATCTTGCCTAATGATGGGATGAGTGAGTGGGTGATGGGATTGTGGACTTAGGATGGACGTGGATCTAGATAGGATGATCATGATTAGGATTAGGCTAAGATGTTTCCCCTAGTTAAGGATAGAAGGATGGATGACGTGATGGGGGCCTTTGAATGTTGATTTGATCTTGACACCTGATCAAAAAGTGGCCAAGGATGGTGATTAGATAAGTGATGACCAAGGAATACCAACAAATAAGGCCTTACAAGAGTCTAATCTAGCAAAGATACTAAGAGGTGATGGGATCAAATACCTTTCATACTAGCAAAGAGTAATTGGATGGGTGCTAGATATGAAGAGGCAATGATAAGGATAGTGATGGGATCAAGTATCTTTCACACTAGCAGAGTGATGATTGATGGGTGCTAGGTATGAAAAGGCATTGATAGAGGAGTGATGTGTGCCAAATTAAAATCTTGACAAGGTGATGTGTGTCAATAATACTTAGCCAAAAGGATGATGAAATGATGGGTGACCACTTATGATTGAATTCCAAGATGGAATGTGGTATCCAAAGATGGGAAAGATAAGAGCCAAATGGAGATGAATACGACTAGGGGGTTAGGCATATGCAAGACATGATGGATTATTTTGGATTTTTCAAATTTTATGATTTTTAGGGTTTTTGACATATTTTAATTTTTAGGGATTTTTGGGATATGTATATACATTGTACAAATAGGGTTAATAGAAAAGGGAATACCAAGCCTAGCAACTGAGATGAGGATGGATGGAATAATGGATGGGATGATAAAGGATGATGATGATGGGACTAAGGGTGAATGAACAAGGGATAGACAATGACCACATCGTGAAAGAACCAGATGGTTATTTCCCAAGTGTCCATTAGAGGATATGCCAAGATGGTGTTTGGGATAATTCTCAAGAGACCTTATACTTCCTTACAAAGGTCAAGACAGGGATGATGAAAGGCATGATGGACATAATAGGATTGGGGATATTATTATAGAAAATGGATAAGGACAATGGACCAAGGGATGGACAAGGTTGATGAGGGATACGACAAGTATGGATAAATTGACAAGGGATATAAAATAGATGGATTGACCCCAAGTGTCGAGGAACAATGTGGATAATGGATTATTCTTCCATGTGTTGGAAACCAGTTTTCATCATGGTACTTGCCCAAGGTGATAGAAGACTATTTCTCACCATTAGATGAATGATTTTACTTATTTTTTTGACTTTTTACTAGGCATCTCAATTTATTAGATGATGGGTGAGATGTAAGGCATGGAAATTTGATGGATTATTTAGCCAACACCTGTTCTATGATGGATGTTAGATGCCTAGATGTCCAAGTGGCCTTTAGTGATTCTTGATGGTGACCCCTCTAGATATCTAGACCAGGTATCATCATTGCCCCTAAGAGAGATAATGTTGCCCAGAAGGGTGATGTGAGATATGGATTTGATTAAGTCTTGATGAGGATGTATGGGATGTGAATAGGTGATAGGGCTTGATGGGATCATGGGATCATGATAGGATGGTATGAGGGATGATGAAGGATTAAGACTAAAATGAAGGATAGGATTGTGATAGGATGGGGTGATGGAGGATGGAGAATTAGGACTAGTATTCACATACATCATTGGAGGTGTGGGACATGTTTCATTTGATTGGTGCCAAGTGATAAAATACTTCAGAAGATCCAAGACACTTTGACTTTGTGGTTCATCTTTGATTTGATTATTTGGCGTATGATCGGCCATATGATTTTGATCATTTGACTAGATTTTATTTTGACTTCTCCCTAGTCCCTAATTTTGAGCTTCATGAGGGGAGATTGATTTTTGACTTGATAAATGATGATTTTGACTTTGACATTCCTCTAGTGCCTGATATCGGGCTTCATTAGGGGAAGACATATTTGTATTAGGTTGATGATTTGACTTTTCTTGATTTTGACTGATGGGATCAAATATGACTTGATTATTATGATTAACTTATGAATTATGGCCTTGGACCTTTGTATTTGTGGCACATATTATATTTCTTGAGGAAGGGTCCAACGATGCATGCTCCTATTCTTCCTTATGGAGGGAAGTGATTAAGTGATCATTGATGGGAAGATAGGGACCTATGATGGGTGAAGGTGGTGGAGATGACATGGTGAGGTTAATGAGTGGTGATGGGGAAACATAGTCTTCATAGGGGTGTCTAAGAGACCCAGTTTTGACATCAAAGAAAATCTCCTTGAGATAAACAAAAGGATCATTAGGACTAGCTATTATAGACGCATCCAAAAGAGGATCAGACTCACTCTAACAATCTTCGATAGATAAAGCTTGTGAGAATTCATTTATGAAGTCATCATCTGGAATGGGATCAAAAGGTATGCTTGGTAATGAATCGAAGGTATATGGATTATATGTATCCTTTAAAAGATAGGCATTATCAACATCAATGAGGGATGATGTTTTTGATGAGGAATCTGATTTGGATATGGGTGTTAAACATGATCCCATGGAAGATAAGACCCATGTTGACTCTAATGCTGACTTCGATGTGCAAGATTCAATGTTACTAATAGGATATTCATTGTCTATAATTTACATCTCAACATGGGGTATTTGATGTGATGGATGAGAAGGAGATGATGGAGGAACGATGGATTCAAGGAGAGGGTCATGGAAGGGTTCATGAGAGATGGGAGGACTAGGATCATGGGAGATAGACTCAGCTTTGATGGAAGATTTGTCAAGGATGAGAGTGGTGTCTTGACCTTGGCTTGGAGAGCAAAGGGCTTGATCATGACTGGAAAGGGGATCTTGGCATTCCTCTTTTTTTTCACCTAGGGATGGAGACTCATTTGGTTCTTTATCAATTATTATATCACCATGGTCAATGAGGTCCTAGATAAAATCTTGGAAAGGTCGACATCGATTAATGGTATGCCCCTAGGTTCGATGGTATAGACAATATTAGTTTTCATTATACTAAAAAGGCGTAGACTTAATAGGATCAAGATGTCGGATAGGTAGATAGACCATCATGTTAGTGATGATAAATTATTTGGAAAGGGCTTCCAAGGATATAAGAAGGGGACTATAAGGACCCATTTCATGTTGTGACTTAGATGTGGCAGCATTGGACTTATGATTAGATGGTTGTGGATATAATTGGGCAAATGGATTTGAGGACATATTGCTCATCATCATCACTTTCTAATCTCATCATCATCATCATCCTTGTCGTCGTCGTCATCATTGTCATCATCATCTCCTAGTCTGAACCACATCGGTCTGAGGTCTTTTCAGACTATATAGATAGCACTTGGCCACTTTTGTAGTTCCCAAGGATAGATCGACCACTATCTCTATCATCTATCCTCATCTCCCAATCCTTTGGTCACTCGACTCTATCACTTATTCTCTATCATCACATACATCATATTGATCAATTTAGTTTTGAGCTACACACATCCTTAATCTAAAAAAAATCATCAATTTTATCCTGGCTTAAATCTCTCCCTTTCATGCATCCTTGCTTGGGATACATCCAAAGCTTTTATCCTTTTAATCCTATCATCATCTTGTTGCTGTTGATTCCTCTTTGGAATGTGTTAAAAATCGTAACACCCATTATCTCTATTCCATATGCATGTGTCATTATCAAGGACATTATTATCAATTTATAGCTCATTGCTCAAGTTGAATTCTTCTTCTTCATCTTCTATCTCACATCTATCATCTCATCCCCTCATCTTTCCATCATATCTAACCCCTCATTTTTTCTTTTGAGTGGCCATCTGACTCATTTTTCCTCGCATGTCCCCTTGAGGGGGCATCATATCCCCTAACATTCATCCAAGACATGATTTTTCTTTGAAGACCATTACTCCTTCTATTTCACTCCATTCACAATACTCTTTCAAAGAGGGACAAAATGTATGCACCTAAAAGCGATCGCTCCATTACAATCGATCAATATTACTATTAGTCGACACTAATTCTGTGTATCTTATTTTATTCTGGTAATTTATCCTATTTTTGACCTTAAATATAATATCCTTCCTCAAATAATTCTCTGTTTTACTAACCTTATCCCATCCCACTATTCTATTAATTCTTCCTAATCTCCTATTATCCTAATATAATTCTAATTAGCCATTATATGATATTTTTAAATTTTCATAATCTCACCTACCACCTACTAACCTACACCGTAACCTTTCCTACACCCCTATATCTCTAATCCTCACCTAATCCCCATTTAATCATCCCCTAAACACCATTAGATTCTCTAATGAAATCTATAAATCTCCACCACCATTCTCCTTCTCTAGAGAGTTCTCTCTCTAGAGAATTCTAAAGAATTTTAAATTTCTTAGAATTCTCTCCTTTTCTAGAATCTTCTTCTCTAGAAACTCCCAATGAATTTTTAATTCATTGGATAATCCCTATCCATTGGATTTAATAATCTAAATTTAAATCCTAGCCCTTGATCTTCCCTCTCTCCATCTATTTAATCAAAGCTCCTCCTTCATGGAATTCAACTAAAAATCTCATACCAAAACTATGCCAAAATAATTCTAAAATCATTAATCTCACACCAAAACCATGTCAAAATTATCCTAGAACCATATAGTCAATCCATCATCCACAATCAACAATCCTCTAATCAAGCCATCATTTGTCTAAATCTAAGTCTAAATCACATGCATTCGAGTCCTAAAAGGAGGTAACTTGGAGCAAGGGAATTCGGTAAGCTTATTATTATTCTGATTTATCTTCATAAAACCTTCATATTGAATAGTTGCATTTTGAGTTTGGATTTGTATTGTTGAACATAGTGTACTCGAAATACATCTACAATTTCACTTCCATAGGGTTCACTTTAGTGTGAAACAGATTTAGAAGTAAAGTGTGCTATGTTTTTTAATTATATTGAACTGCGTTAAAAATTAAAATCATTGAGCAAAAAAAATACAATGTTAAGTCTCTTATTTGAAACTCCAAGTCTCTTAAATAAAAGCATTGAATATATATGTTAAAGCGCTAATTTTAAATATTCAAACACTGAGTTTAAATATTGAAATGTTGAGTTCATAGTTAAACATTGAGTACATAAAAATAAAGTGTTGCATGTTGATTGGTTGAGTATATATTATTGCTAGGTTGCTAACTTTATAATTTAAATGATGGGTAGGTAAGCGTTCCATTAATAGGTATGCATTCTATTTAAACGTTGAGTCACTTTTATGATATGTTGAGTCAACTATATAAATCATCGAGCCTCTAAACTAAAATGTTATGTCTCTAAATTGAAACGCAAAGTCTTTATAATTGAAACGTTGTGTATATTTTTACAAAGCCATGTATCTCTTTGTAGTAGCATTTTAAATTATTCAAGTGAGCTATGTTTCTCTTAATTGCAAGAATGAAGGTTCGGTAACACTTTATTTTTGCCTTAGATTTTCATATTGCGGATACCCTAAGTGTGTAGTTAAATAAAAGAACGTGATTATCATGAGAATCATGATACGGTTGTAGCGAAGATTTATGTTGGAATGTTATGTTTACTCAGAAAAATAAAAATAAAATGGTAGATGTGGGTATCAGTGATAATATTGAAGAAATATTTATGAACTAGATTAATTGAAATATAACTTATTAACTTGCAAATTTATTCAATCACGAAGAAGATACCCTGTAAATTAAGATAATTACATCTTTATGATCAAATGTTGTAATAGAGGATATTATTTATGCAATTTTGACATGTTAATAAAGATTATGATCACATGACATAAAAATATGATTATGAGATGATTGATTCTCAACTTTATTTTGATCCTTTATTCTATATCAGATTAATTAAAATTGAGTTTTATAGTTGTGGTATATCACTTTACATTTGTGAAAGTAATAGTAAAGATAGATATATCTGTGAAATGTTAATATATTCTTATTTGATTAATACTTTAGGTATAATTATATGATCTAAATCTATACTATGGCTTTGCTTAGAATGCTAGTAAAGATAAATAATATATTTGTAGCACAGTAGTGTTATGCAAGCATGTCAGCAAGGTCATATTTGCAATGTCACGTAAAAATGAAAACTTATGTGTGGTATATATTTTTTTAGAATATCAATATGTGCAAGTGATTATATATTTTTAGAATAAAATAGTGCATCGTGACATGTGCTTAGAGATTATGTTTTATCTTATTATTATTGTGCATTATAATTTAAGGTATACTCGGGTAGTATAATCTTAAACTTGCTTGTTTAATAATTATAGTGTATGATTGATTTATTGTTTATATTGTAGTAGGGTGCTCATGCACAATGAGCTATGATAGTATGAGATAACATATAATACATTAACTTAAATGTATATACCCAGATGGTACATATTATAGTTGTATGTCTAGACTCTCACCTATGTTCATTGATTAAATGTATGTATTGGTTATTACTCGAATAATATATTTTGTAACAGTTAGTAGGGCATCATGTATTCATGCGTATAACTTTGAGAGTGCAAATAAATGTTAGATTAGACTTTTATGTATTTGTATGACTTGTTTTGTTATATATACGTGTTTAATTAAAGTGTATATTTTCATGTATTTATGACTACTTAGTATGACTAATTGCAAGAAAATTAGTAGTTGTGCCTTAGAACACTGTACTATGATAATATAGAATATAATGAAGTGTAGTCGTTTAGATCTTATTGTAGTGGTAGAAAAACCACTGTTTAATATAAATAGTTATCTAGAAGATATAAACTGTAGGCATTATTTCTGATTGGGGATAGATAATAATGTAAGATTCATTCATGCATTGATGGAATAAATGTACACTTTACTTATATGTTTAGCATGTGATGTGATATGATTTCTAGGAGGATGTACTCAGTATAAATTTTGTGGTTAAATAATGTATAGTGAGACATTATCTTTGTTATGTATGATTTACATTATAGTGCGATATCTTGTAATAGAACGAGTTTTCTATGATACACTGCATGTTTAGTTTTATTATACACACATGGGTACTAGTTTATTCTCTAGATTCTTGCACCGTTTTACCTACCTATCCATGAAGGGAAGACCATTCATTGATAGGATATTGTGCGGGGGATCGTTGGTCCGTGGTTAGTATGAAAAAGTGCTCAAATGGTGCTTTCCCTCCCCACAACAGTACTACTTCCTAGAGACTACACTTAAGATTCAAAGATACACGAGTTGGTTTGACTTGAGCTCTGGAGGGCTTGGCATCTATTTATTATATTAACGTTGAATGCCTAATGTAAATGTAAATGTATTTTATTTGTATATAATTGAGCAGCACTTATTGTATTAGTGGACCAGTCGTGACCGAGTTCTAATGTATTTACTTTCCTTGTAATTGTAATATATTATATTGCATTTAGTATTAGAATTTTGGAATTGTTATTGTTATAAGTTGTTGATTATATGATTGGCTAAAGTTATTTAAAATAAATGTGGTTGAGTGAATGAATGTTAAATAATTAGTTAAAAAATAAATAAATAAATAAATTCCTACATTATTCTAAGTACAACTTGAGAGGTTGTTTCGCAACACTTCTGAGACACATCGACATTACGAAAGACATCTAAGTATTAATTAATTACATTTCAAAAATTGTTGATTAAATATTATGCTAGAATTATAATATTACATTTTAACGATATTTAATTTAGGTTTAGAAATTTAGAATTAGGTTATATTTTTAATAATAATAGAATAATTATTTATATTTTAATTGTTATGCAGGGAATGTTGAGTGCCTCTCGACATACACCATGTTGCGAATGTTATTTTTAATATTATTATATCTCAATTATTATTATTTTTAAATCTAAAACTTAATTCATAATATGATGTTTGTTTTGTAGGTTGTAAAGAGATGTTGGATACATGAGGACAATGACATTAATGATAATGAGGATAACGACAAGGATGAAGATGATGGTGGTGGGTGTGTTGGTGGTGATAATGATAATGGCAACGGCGATGATGATAACAAAGATGAAGAATATTATATATTTAATGTTTTACGATGGAATGATTCTCTTAAAATATTTTATAAACTATTTTTAATATTTTTAAACTATTTTTTTCTGACAATGATTTTTGATATTTTACGAAATATATAATCTTATTCAAAGTTCACGATGAATGCGACCTTGTTATTTTTTTATCAGTAAAAAATAGGGTTAGTGGGTCACAATCCCATTTATTAAATTAAATAAAAAATCTTACAAAATTAGTTATGATTAACTCAAATTTTTAAATATGAGGATCAATATGGCCAAATGTTTTCCCTCCTTCCTTCTGTCCCATAAGTCTTCGACATCAATATGGCCATTTCTTGAATCTCCGAGATCTGGAAGTCGGTCTCCAAAATAGAGATGGGCTCGTAACCCAATTCCTAAATTTCATTTTTGGAGGCTTTATTTTAAGCAAAGAAGCTTCTGTGAGCAAATTCAAATTCTGGTATGCGTAATATGGACAGAGGAAATGCTAGGGAGAATTGAAAAAAGAGGTCACAATGATCATTAAAATGTGAAAAATACCGTTTGAACCCTCTTCTAGATACCGTACAACTTGGCTAAAGATTTGAGGTTCCTGCAGTACCTCTGACACGTGAAATGCTCTGGAGGGCCCATAAATCAACCAAAGCTAAAGGGAAAGCTAAGGAATTACTCAACAGATAGTTGGGATCAAGTGGCATATAAATGGAAGCTGGGAAGCATGAAAATGGAGGAAAAACCAGGCAAGGATGCTACACAGCTTTAGGACGCTTTGAAAGTAACATGCCTATAGCACAACAAATTCTAATGGAATGTGTCTATCAAAAGTGATCCCCTTTTATATTTTCCTTTGGTTCTAGATCCTATACTGTACATATGTGATTGTTTGGTTTCATTGATGGAATTTATGACTCCCATGTTTTTTATGGCAATGATGATTATACGTCTTTTATAATTATTTTGCCTTTATCTATCAAGCAACGATTTTCAAAAGATCAATACATTGTGATTATGATAGAGTGCATGGAAAGAGGTTATATTGCAACTATTGTTTAAATACACACTACTAATAAGATTGCCTAGATAGATGCAAGATATATGTGCAACATGTTATAGGTTTATGATTGTGGATTCACAGTAGGCTGGGAGCACATCCCATGTTTGTTTGGGGGAACCTAAGGGCATTATGGGGCATCTTCTAGTACTATTTTAGGTTTTATCTTCAATGATTATCCTTATCATATTGGGCTTGCATTTGATCTTATGTTTTCAATTGTACCATCTTTGTTGGATTTGTCTCTATATGCTTCGTGCTCTCATATGTATTCATGTAAATGTTATGCTTGCTATATTCATGTCTCAGGGGTTTACTTTATGTTTAGTCACATAGTTGACTTTTTTGCATTGTGCTTGATGCATCTTCAATGTGTTTGATTTGTATTATATGTGATTGGTGTATTTATAATGTCTAGAGTGTTTTCTACTTGTTTTGTCATATATGTCGTGTTTCTTGTAATAGTTCTTATCAGTAGGTGTTTGTTGTGCCATGAACTATATCATCCACAATCCTCTTACTAGTTGCCTATGCTGCCATAATCTATATCATGCATCTATCTAGGGCAAGAACCCATACTTATGTTTTACATTGCTATATCTTATACCCTTGTGGAGAATACCTTTGATCTTACATTGGTTATACTTTCCTTATTTGAGGAACATTACTCTTGTGCTTATATTGATTATATCATAGGAAAAAATATTTATAACATACATGCTTCCAAAATGGCATCTTTCTGTGTTAATAAATCATTGGTTTTATATTTTATATTCCACATGATGTGTGTAATTCCTTTCTTTTATGATATGTATTTCACATGTTCATCTCAAATCTCAAAGGAGACATACATTCCACATATTATATTTATCTGAAATCCAAACATTCAACATAACTTTTGGTCCTATAGAAAGGGACATTCAGATTTCACTTACTCCCATGTCAAGACATACTCAGGATGCTACACCTATTCCAACCATGGAATATATGCAAGGTATTGTTAAACATGGTTTTTGTAGTACTTAGAATGTTGTAGATTTATTTTTTCCACTAATAGTTGTAATAACAAATGTACATCTTCAGTCACATCACATGTATCATTTTTAGTTTTGTAGCTTTCAACATATCATTAATTTATGGCACTCACCCACGCTTGTGTAGAAAAAAAGAACATTCTTGCAGGATTCATAGGTACATTGGAGTTTGCTTTACAAGCACAACAATTTGTATCCATGTCATTTGTTCTCTACTTTGATATGTATGCATACGCACATAAAAGTAGGACAAAATGTAAGCATCTAAAAATGGCCTCTAGGCATTTATAAGTTGTTAGATTGTATATTCCTAGTATGTTTGTGTACTTGTCGATTGTTGATTTAAATTAAGCATTATTTGCATAATTATTGACCTCTGGGGGTAATTGTTCTTCTCAATCTTCCCCCATATCTTATTTTCTCTCTCCTCTCCCCCATCTATTTCTCTATCTTCTCTTATAACTATATTATACGGTCTCAGGTCTGCCATGAACATATTGTTTGGTCCCGAGTCTGTCAGGAATCTATTGTAAGGTCTTGGTCCCCTTTGGCTTACATGGATGCATCCTTTATTCCTTATTTTTCATTTTATGACCATTATGATGCCAACTTGTGTGCCAATAGGGTCCTATTTTTATTATTTTTTGATAGAACAGAGCTTATAATTTTATTATAAATAAAACATATACAAGACTATTCACCAAAAAAATGCAGTAGAGGGCACGCCACTGACGAAAAATTAGGGCATGCCTAGGAAACAAAAGGCTCAAGTCCACAAAAACCACGAACAAACTAGGCCAAGCCTAGAGAAAGCTCTAATACATCAAAAAAAGGGCAACCTAAGCAACAACAAATAAACCAGCTGGGGGTAGGTCATTGTCAAGAGGACCACCCCATCCAAACCCTGGAAGATCTTTCCCATCATCCACGAGGTCCCATCCAGTATCAGTGTCCACCTGGTCAACATTATCTTTTTCTTCAGTAACATTCGGGGAGAAAATGGCTAAATTTAGTTGTGAAACACTTTTATCAAAAGATTGAAGAGAACCATCCCATTAATTCCCAAACTGCAAACTCCCCTAGGGTTGGGCCACCAGAGGTGGGGATCCCCGCCCCTTATTATGTTGAGGTGGCAGAGGCAGAGAGCCCTAGCCAACACATCAAACAATAGGGGGAGAACCCTAGCCACCCTGTTGAACCAAAGGGGGAGAACCCTAGCCACCCTGTTGAACCAGAGGGTGAGATAGACAATGTTACAAAGACCCAAAAGCCCAGGAACAGTGTCGAGGTCGGTTGCGATGAGAGCCACCCCTAGGAGGATCACTCTTTCCACGTGGCGGGGTGTGCCTGAGCGAGGAAGGCAACATGCAAGCAATGGTGCAAGGCGTGTCACCCCAGTAATGGAGGAACTGTTGTAGGTAATCAAGTTCCATAGCCACTTTATTCGTTTGCACTTGTATCTACAAAATTGCATTAGAGACAATGGTAGCTTTGTCATAAGCAACAAACTAATTCAACAAAATTATTAGAAAATGTTGTTGAATTATATTCTTTCCATAGCTAGAATAAAATTTCTATTTTGAAAGCATGCCGGACTTGGGTGAACTAGGGAGGCAAACTTGGATTATCACCAAATATAATATGGCACCAACTAAAGGGAATAGAGCAAAGGGGTTGGAAAAAACCCTAAATCCATGTCCAAGCACCCTAGGCCTTTGGGCAGTGCCAAAAAAGGTGCATTATGGTTTCAAGGTGGCCACAAAAGGGACATTTGGGAAGAGAAATCCGTAATCGGACTAGCGTTCTGCCAATAGGCAGGGCTTGATAAATCAAACACCAATTGAAGTGAGCAATTTTAGGCTCAATACACATAGAGTAGATAGTGTGAAATCGTTTCTCCCAAAGAGAGGTAGAGGAAAGTATGTTCCACCTCTAGTGGAGTTTATCCACCATAGGCATGTGTGAATACATCGATTCATATCCTTTTTTTGTAGTATAATTGTGGAAAGGAGTCTCTTTGTACCATTTTCAATCCTTCCACCAAGTACAAACAGAGCTAACGAAGATCTTATGAAGAAACTCCATTGGCACTGCTACCACAATCACATCATAAGATTCTCTATCAGCCAGAGAAAGTTTGTATTTAGTTTGGAAAGCATTCTCAGGGATCCAAAACTGAGATTATTGGTAGAAAAGCTCTTGCACAATGCGGATTCCTCTACTTTAAAATCTAAGCACATGAATCCAAGGCACTTATGCCAGAGGCACTGCATGCATGTTGATAACAGGCGACCACTATAGTGATTGTTGATTGATGGATAGACCATCCCTAAAACCTGAACTGTTCCATAACCATGGTTTGATTTTTTCCTAGGTTTTCCAGATACTCTTAATGACAAAGGTGCCCACCACTTTGACAGGGGTGAGTAGGGTGAGATTGGGAAAACCAAGACCTTTCCAAGCCACACGGCTATAGGGGGACCCTTGAGTGATGCAATTCAGAACAAGAGTCTTCCAAGCTTCTTTGCCCTCCATTGCATGAAAAATCCATTTCGCACACAGGGCAAAGGTTTGTCAAGAGATATCAATGAGGCCTAGACCACCAACCTCTCGTGGGAGACAACAATAATCCCAGGCAACTCGATGAAAACTTTTACCGGAGGAGGGATTGGCCTAGATGAAATCCCTCAACAACTTTTTAAGTTTTCTAGTGGCCTGTTTGGTGGGCAATCAACACGAAGAGTAATATACATGGGTGGCAGCAAGAACTTTGGAGCAGATTTGGAACTTTCTAGTGAGGGAAAGCAGCTTGGTGATCCAATACAAGAGTTTTTATTCAACATGGTTGACTACGTATTGCCATAGCTGAGAGGGGGAGCCTTGGAAGGCAAAGGGGATTCCCATAAATTTAAATATCTCATCGTGTTGTAAAATTGTATTGAGCCATCCAGGCAGGCTTTGGAAGAAAGGATTCCCTGTAGCACTATGTTTTACGCCATTGGATGGTAGAGCTAGAGGTGACACAAAAGACCTCTAGGCAGTGCATAACATTAGCCACAACATCCTCTTCCTCGATGACTGTAAGAAAAGAGTCATCAACGAAGTGCCCATTGAGAAGTTGTTGGGGTTCTTCCGAAGGAAGGGCTATACCACGCCCCAGGGCTTGCAATTGAGCATTGGCCAAAAGATAACCAAAGCCTTCTGTTGTGAGAACATATAACGTTGGGGCCAAGGGGCAACCTTGTTTGATGGATCTGAAGAGGCCAAAAGGTTTGGAATTGACTCCATTAATGGAGAGGAATGCCAAGGCATCAGAAAAAAGCATGTGCATAGACTGAATGAGAGTGGGACCAAAACCTAGAGCTTGTAGCATAGCAAGGATAAAAGGCCACTCAAAGTGGTCATAGGCTTTCTTGAAATCAATTTTTATGAACAAGGTCTTTTGGTGTGACCGACAAGCCCATTCCATGCCCTGCCACACCACTATAACATTATCCATGATATATCGGCCTTGAATGAACCATTTCTGCTCAAGCTAGATGAGTGAAGGCAACATATGCCTAAGGAAAGGAGCCAAAGCCTTGGCAATGATTTTGTAAGAGACGTTAAGCAAAGTGATTGGACGCCAATTACAAATGAGCTTGAGGTCACTAGCTTTTGGGATGAATTTGATATGCCCTTTGTTGATGGTTGAGCGCAAAGTCTGTGAGTGGAAGGCTTTGAGGTAGAATTGGTAAATGTTAACCCCTATTATATCCCACATTTTATTGTAGAACTCACAAGGGAAGCTATCACAACCCCTAGATTTGTCATTAGTTATTTGCATCATAACTTTGAATTAATCCTCCAGAGAGAGGAGCTTGTCACAGGCGATCGTTTGGGTGGAAGTAACTTTAGTGGGAACCACTGAGAGGCACTGGTTCAAAGGCCTATTGGCTTTCCATGGATGGCAGTTGGGAAGAAAACACTTGTTGATAATGTTTGGCGAAAGCCTTGACCATCTCAGGTGTCTCTGTCAATCTCTGCCCATTATCCTAAATAGCTAACATCTATTGGGGGTGTATTTGGTTTTGAACATGTGGAAGAATTCCTTGGAAACCCGGTTGCTAACTTTGAGCCAATGCATAAGAGCTCAAAGTTGAGCACCATGGGCTTTGTACTAATCAAAAATTTGGATTTTGTGGCGTAATATGGTCACCTGTAGCTGGAGGCTTCACTGAAGGGGTGTTGCTCTAGTGAGGCCACTACTTGGCTTAGCTCAAAAGAGGTGGCAGAGTAGGATCTCCACTGAATCTTGGTTAATTGGCACTCGTAGATGTGCATAAATCTAGCTATCCGATTGAGAGTGTCTGCCCACCACTAGATCTACCTTGGCTATTGAGTAGGCCCAAGGAAAAGATTCTAGACCTGCTTGATGTGTGTCACAATGGGGCCATGATCCAGGGGGGTTGTAATAAGAAAGAATTACGACTTATGGAATTTAGGCTTTTTGAAGAGCCAAGTAATACGAAATCTGATCGGCAAGTGTGCAGATAAAGCAAAATTTGACAAGGCTTCCACTGGTAACAAAAATGTGATATTGAAGGAGTATGATTGAAAATAAATCATAACACAATCAAGCTATTTAAGCACTCAATCAAACCCACCTCGAAGATCAGTCTAAGTGTACCAAACTTTTTGAGTGGGGTGCACCCTAAATTAGAGTCATGAAAGCCAAAAAAAATTCGCATGTATAACCACGCCTCCCTTTCGTTGGTGGCCCATCTCATAGGTTGATTACCAATCTTGTCATATGAAAGTTCAACCATATTAAAATCCCCACAAATAACCTAATGGGTGTCAGGAAGAAAATCAACAATCCATTGTCATAAAGTAGTATGCTTATGAGCGTCATTCAAGGCATAAATATAAAAAATGCCAAACGAACCATTCTCAATATTGAATAGGGCCCATATGACACGGTGGAAAGGGTCCTTTCTAGACGTCACAAAATGAGGTTGTCACTTGGGCGCAATAAAATTTATAACGCCACCACGGCCTACCTCATGTTCATTGGAAAACACTAAATTGTCAGGTAGATAACTCTAGTAGCAGCCACAAGAAGAAAACCCATCACTTTCACTTCCTGAAAGCAGAGAATGTCCAAATCTACAAACTTACTTTTGAAATCTCAAACAACATACTTGCGAACTGAGTTTGTCAAACCCTGAACATTCTATGAAAAATAATTCATAGATTACGGGTGTTGAAAGACATATCCTCTACATCTAGCCCTTCAAGGGATTCATATTTATTCTTCAAGAAATGCTCTGAATTAGCGAGGAGAAACTCTGGCTGCTAAGCAAATTCTATCACAAACTCTGATTCCTCGAATAAACCCCTAAGAACGAGGCTTCAAGAACGATTTGAAGAGTTCCAAGAAGGCTACATGAGTGCTTGCCAATGTCGAACCAAGTGATATGTGACGGAAAAGCCAAATCATCTACAAAGATGTCTATTGATACTTGAGAATTGGAAAACACATTCACCACCAAGGGTGTGCTTTGAAAATGAGGTTGAGACGATGCTACTTCTGTAGGCATTGGTTCCTTGATGGGGAGTGTGCTACGAGGCACTTGTTCAGTGGAGCCATGGATTTAAGTGCCTAACGTGCATAACTAAAGGAAGGCTTGTTAATATTCCCATTACCAATCTAAAGAGGCTCCTTATTGCGATTGTTCCTCTTCCCCCCAAATAGTTTGGCATCCATCTTCCCAGGTATTCTTAGGAGACAGTCATTGTCTTGGCAGGGGTCCTGTTGCAGGGGAGGTATAACTGACAGTCATTAATCTTGTGGTTTGTGGCTTGGTAGCAAAAACATGTGTTAGGCAGGTTGATAAACAAAATTCTCTGAGTACCAGGAATCATCAACTTGTATTTCAATAGATTCATTGAGGTCCTTAGAAAGATCAACTTCCACACGTACCCTCCTTTGTAGCCGGGCCGAGTAAAATCTCTAAGACTCATGAGTAACAATCTGGCCTATAGAGCCAACTATTTGGTCCAAGAATGGTCAGCATGGCAAGGGTAAACCCAAGAACTCAAACCAAACAAGGAATTTCAGAGCAGTTTGCTCTAAGACAACAAAGTCTTTGTTCCAAGGCGATAGCACTAGGAGGGAGTTTTGGACATACCAAGTGGCCGACTTGTTTAATATGATACCTCCATGGGTGGAGTCGGTAAATTTTAACATAAAAAGCTTTTGGTCATGTTTTAGATGCTTTTAAGATTAATGCCATGAGTTGCCCAAGTGGTTTGAACCCAGGGCTTGAACTTACTTTTAGAAGGAATGCGACCAACAAAGTAGCTTATTAGGGAAAACTACTCTAGCCATTAACAAACAGAATCAAAAGCAGGCTGAGAAAGAACAACATAAGAGGAGAATCCTTACCTTGTGATATACTTTTGGGACAAATTTCCTCGATCACTTGTTTGACAGGGCCATTGGTGAGTGTTCCTCCTTCGACCATCACGACTTCAATAGCCGGATGGGAAGGTGGGGAGGCCATTAAATAGTTCGCCCAGAGGGCAAAGCTATTAAAGCTCAATAAATGTTAATATCCTACGGTGACGCAGTATGGCAGGGAGGTCCAGTGATGAAAAGACAGTGGCTCTTGACACAAGGCATAAGCAAACCCTAGCAAAGCAAAAATCCCTAAACTCCTTACAAATATGTTTTGGATCATAGGCTCCTAAATTGAATTTATGATATCCAAAAATACACAAGCACCCTAGTGCATTTAGGGATAGAGTTATCAATTGAAAGGCAATCCAAAAAACATCTAACATTTATTATTCGCATGGATCTATTGATCATTTTCAAGCATTTAGAGAAATCAAGAAATCATTAGAGCATTCATTAGCGTCGAAGCTTGTGTTATCAACACATTACATTGTGTTGATTCCCTTCGTTGATGAATTACTACACTTACTAGAGTGTTGATTTTGATATTGTACACCATTGATGGCCATGACAAATGTCAAGGAAGCTCAATTAATCGATGATGTAACATAGGCCCCTAAACTCCTTGTTTTTCTTACTCTTTTTATATCTATTTGCCCAATCAGGGAAATGAGGAAAATGTTTTTCCCCGAAAATCAGAGCTTAGTTTCTTAAAAGCAAGTGGGGTTTTTGGAGCCGTGGAATTGACAAACAACTTCATTAAAAAAATCACTACTTGATACTTTCCATAATTGTATAGTCCATGATTATAGTGCATAGAAAGTCCAATTCACAGTTTAGACAAGGTCTTCTATTTGCCACGAGTTTTCAGGGTTTTTCATTGTCTTGCCACAAAACCCTGATTTCACCTATCAAACTTCGAAAATTGACTCTAAATCCCCAGGAATTTAAGATATATTTCTAAACTATACTCTTGTCTTTAATGCTATCATTTTAGAAAATTAATTAGGCCTAATTTAATATTTTGTATTTATTTAGATATAGTTAAATGTTTATAGGTATTTGTATTGAAATTTAATTGAAAACTATTTATTCATAATATATTAAGTAGATCTCATTGTCTTTTGATTATTACTAAGAAAAAATATCATTATAATCTAAGATGAGGATTTTAGAATCATAAAAACAATTCTGAAATACAAGATCTTGAGATGACTTAAACATACAAAGTAAAATCCTACCCCTACCATTATAAAATAAAATTAATAATCTAATACACAAACTCTGAATAACTAACCAAAAAATATATTGTTGTCAATCAAGGAACTCTCAAAAACATGAAGTTATTACTGTATGGTTTTTTAGAACAGGGCAAGCCACCACTTACACCTTCAACATGTAATGCAAACATGGCAATATTTGCAAAATGACACTTGAGGATTAAAATTGTGCACAATTAGTTTTTATACAACATGATAGAGGGATCCTATGCTGGGGGCTACTACTTCTATAATCTTGGGTAGAGGGGTCCCATGCATCATCATATGTTTAAAAACTACTTACAAAATCTCTGCTTTTTAAAATAGGAGCAGCAACTGTTTAGAGAGAAGCTTTTGAGGGGTGGGACGCAGCAAGGCGCTGAAGATCTGCATGGCTACTCCTATTTTTTGGGTTGCCAACTATCATTTGCATCCAATTAATTTTTTATTCTTATTTTTCAAAAATACATTTTGTAGTAAAATACTCCTAATTTCTATGAGCAACATGTATTGCACAACATTTAAAAAATCATGACACTGCTCATAAGGTAAAAGACTCCTATAATTTCTCAGCAATACCCCTTAAAAATAATTAGCTAACCCCCAACATGGGACCCCACTCTAAAATTTCATAAAAGAACATATGAACCATGCTCAATTCAATGTAGTTTTTAGCATCCTTATTTTAAAGGCTGTACTCCATATCCCAAAGTGCCATGATTCCTTGTCTTGACCATTTTCAGTCCATCAAAGACACCATACAGGCATATTACAAAGCGCCATGATTTTTTATCGTCACTATTTTTGGTACATTAAAGATTCAGCAAGAATTCATGAATGATTGATTTTTTGGAATAACTTTGACTTGGTCATGATTTTTTACTATATCATTGCATAGAAGAATTGTGAATATGAACATTGCTTTTATAATTATAGATGCCTTTTCATGAAGCCAGCCCTAGTCTAAATTCTGAAGAGCTTGAAGCTTTTCACCTCAAATTTCATTGACAAGAGACCAATGCTAAAGATGAACCAGTCTTAGGCTTGGAAATGTAGGAGCTGCGGAAGCCAAGTCCAATGTCTCTGGAATTTAGTATTACTCCCAAGCTATGTTCTCAGAGGGGTAATGAGCGAATGTAAAGCGGAATGCCTCAAAGTACCCTCAAAATCTCATTAACGATATCTGAAAAGGAAAATAGCAAGAGGGGTTACTAAGAATATGTAAAAAGGGGATACCTGAAAGTAGCATCAAAGTTCGAAACAATATCTGAATAGGAAAACAGCATGGACATGGGGATGGGAAAGAGAGAACGAAGACCAGGACATACCCACAGAACATTTCTTTGACATCCAACTTCACTGGGAAGAGACTGCTTATGAAGAATGAGAATGAGGAACCTTCAATTTGGCATCATAGAGATATCTTTCAGCTATAGCAACATGCATTGCAGCACCAAGTGGAAGAACGCTTTCATCAATTGTAAAGAAAGGAGAATGTCCTGGATGAGTAGATCCGCATGTCTCATTTCTCATTCCAATGAAAAAGAAAGCTCCGGGTATAATCTCTGAATAGAAAGAAAAGTCTTCTGCACCCATAACAGGGGAGAAGACTTTAAGATTATCTGCACCCACTATATCAGCTGCAACTTTACGCATATGATCATACATATTTCTGTCATTGACAGTCGGTGGATAAAATGGTTTTTCATTGAAATCTACAGTTGAGGTGCACCTGTGGACAAGGGATTGTCCTACAATAATCTGTCATAACAAGATATATCAGTTATAGATTTGAGGCTACCACAGTCTATAGTATTAGAGGTGATGCTTTTTGGATATATCATATAACTGTACTAAAGTTTTTGATTCAACGTTTTGGATCCCAACATGAGATGCATTATGATGATTTTCCATGATAGTGGATCTCATGTTGAGATCCAAAACTTCGAATCAAAAACTTTTACACAATTATATCCAGAAAGCATCATCTCTTAAATATATCAGGTCACACTTGACCCTACCCTATAGATTCGATGAGGCAAGGGTCATCCATAGAATAGATATTGACCTATATCTATCCATGGAGGGTGACTATCTATAGTCGATGGTGCTCGATAGATTTGCAAACAAACATAAACTGACGCCCAAAATTGATGCAATTTCTTGGGAGATATGTGGTGTTATACAGACCTCATCTATTCTTTGCTTGAGCCTATAAAAACTCTCATTTGAAAAGGCACGAAATGTGCCACCAATTGTAACAGACTCTGGAATTACATTGAACGCATCACCTCCATTGAATGTAGCTACTGTAACCACCTGTGAAAATAAAAAACTAACATTAACAAAAACAAATTTTAGTTTTCAGTTTGGTTTTTTCACAAAACAATAATGAATAATATTCTTCTGGATTTATTTGTGTCAAAATATTTTCACCTGACGTTTCAGATCACCCTATTGGATCCATCTTCAGGGGAATAAAGAAAGAAGCCAAATCACTAGCAATTGTACATCAACATTCTACTTTTCAAAGATTACATGTTGGGGTAAGTTTGTTAGTATGAAGATTCTTAACACACACACACACATCAATTCTTCCAAAAACACCTTGAAAATCAAATATTGACCATGACTTCAAATATGATACGAAAGCATTGCATTGTACTTCACATAATGGTACACTTTGAAATACACATTCATTTTTACTTGTATATACAAGAATTTCAAATACCCTTTTCACACATGCATCTGAGAAGAATTTTTATAAGTGATTCTCTTGAATGTGTTATATGCAATGTCTCAATCCAGGCAGCCACAAATATTTAATAAATATTATACCATCAGCACTGCCACTAAACCTTACTCACTCACAACCTTCTTTTAACTTTTTAAGGCTGCACTGTTCCAATCAGCGTGCACTTCCTTCATCTGTACCTCGGGGCATATTCTCCTGGCCTTCAGTACAAACCTTGGAGATGTGACTAATTTCCATGGTTCATAGAGAACTGACATAATAGTGATCTGGCCCAACACCCATGATCTTGAAATAAAAAAACTAATAGGTTTACAAATGATTCAATCTTTCAAATTCTTTGTGCCACACAATTCACACCTAACCTAATTCTCAACTTTCAATATTCCTAACTCTTTTATGCATTTGGGAGTATGTTGCAAGTACAAATTGACTATATATAGGGAGCACATGCTGGGGATGGTGAACTGTGGTGCAAGCATATGGAGCTCCCCATTGGTCGAGGTTAAATCTCAGAGGATATTAAGAAGCTTGCACATGCATTGTGACCTGAGTGACCCGGCTCAAAAACAATTACTACATAGTTACTTGGACGTAAATGCACATAAGAGTCAATGTCTTCTTTTGGTAATACTCTTGGGTGGTAGGTGGATTGGCAAAGTCTGGTTTACTCCTTTGTCATGAGGTGGAAACTTAGTGGTACATACTTTGGACAATATGAGTGACCCCAGCTCAAAAACAATTACTACGTTGCTACTTTGACTTAAATGCACATACAGTCAGTGTCTTATGATGTCTTCTTTTGGTAATACTCTTTGGGTGGTAGGTGGATTGGAAAAGTCTGGTTTTTTCCCCCTTAGTCACGAGGTGGGAAATCAATGGTACATTCTTTGGACAATATATAAGTTCAGTATGAAAAAGTTCTCCTGACCTTAAAAACACATTTACCTTGTGTGTTTTTAAGCTTTACGGTCCATAACTATTTAAGAAAAAGCAATTGAGTTGGAAAAAACCTGTGATGGATTTTTAATAACCTGCACAATGTTATCAAAAATTAATCACAGGTTTTTCCTAAAAGCTTTTTTCTAACCTTTACCATTTACATGAAAAATAACTAGATGCATCATGAAGATCTAGACAGAGACAAAAGATACAGGATTTCTGATTTTTTCGTTTGACTAACTTGAATCAACATGCATATCCCATTGAAACTTGAAACTAAGCTAGGCTAGTTTGACTGCTAAGGGAACGGATATACAGTGCCCGACATATTAGGGTAATTGAACATACAAGATTAGGCTTCTTAAGGAGTATCTATCAATAAAATTATGCATGCGTAAAATTCTTCTGAATTCAACTATGTAAGAGTGATTTTGTCAAATGTTTTGGATCCCATTATTGGATCCATCTTCAAAAGAATTAGGAATGAAGCCAATGGTTATGCATATCAGCATCATTGTGATGTAGGAGCATCTGGGTTCACGTGCAATCTTGCATCAACAAAAAATATGAATAGTTTAGGGAAACAAATTAAGTGTTGTTTTGCGTAAGTTTCTTATTGTGGGTATGTTTGTAATGGTCTGCATGCCTGTTTTCACATGTAGTTGCAATTTTTATTTTTCTAAATAGGCTTGCGTAACTTTGAGCAAAAATTAGTGTTAGAAATTTGCGCAAGCGCAATATTGCAGTGATTTGTAGAGAAATTTTTTTAGAAGTTGGTCTTCATTTGGTTCCCTACAGAGTTTGATTATTTTCTACAAGAGCAACATGGTTGAGGAGATTCCTTGGAGAAATTTGTTCTTCATTGCATAAGTCATACAATGATTTGTTAGTCATTTGAGGCACATGTAGTAATATGTGGTAATGTTCTTGAGCGGACATGAAGATAACAATAAAAGGGTTTCCAACGCAGTTGTTGCTTGCAAGGTTTTGCAACTTCATTTGATTTCTTTGTGCGCATATCCTTGTGATGTGTTATGAAACGAGTTGTTGCTGACTATATGATATTTAATTCTACAAGTCATGGGAAGCTGATAAGGATCTATTTGGTATTGCCCGTGATGTATTATGCTATGATGCGATACATTGTAACATGTTTGTGCCTTGGAATTATGAGAGACATTTAATTTTGTGATGCACTAGGGCATGTTAAATGTTGTTAGTGGGTGTAAAGCACTTAATGTAAGTAGGTGGGTCTTGCGTCTATATAAATAAGCCCCTACACTTGGGCAAAGAGGGAGGAAAAATGGGGGAAAAGTTGAAGAGGTTGGAACAGTTGAGGTTGGCCAAAATAATGGAGCTAAATGAATAATTTTGAGTGATTGTTCTGAGAGTTAGGCTACATTTTCAAAGAGTGCGAGTTAGCAAACAGAGATTACGAATCTGATGTTGTAACACATCTCATTGTAAAATTGCGGTGTCATTGTATTCATTGTGCCTATTGTATTTCCTTGCCATTGAAATCTAGTAAACATTTGAGTGTGTTTCATGCACTTTATTACATATTTCGTTGTGTATTCTAAAGGTTGCATGGTCTAAGGCATATCTTAATTGAGATCACTAATTGTGGCTGCATCATTTGGTATCAGAGCAAGGTTTGTAGTACTTGTTGGTTATTGTCGCTTTACGCATTTGCGAGTGTGGGTAGAAAGTAATCATAGACATATTTCAACAAAGGTGTTGGGGAGAAGGTGTAAGTAAAGTTGTTGATCTGAATATTTAAGATCATCATTTGATATATAGATTTATATCTATAAGAAAAATGGCACATAGAGGAGGATTAGGTGGTAGAAGGGCAAGAGTGGTTGGAGTGCAAGACTTACAAATCTGGATGGACTAATGAGAGATATGAAATCCTGAATGGAGGCTATGGAGATAATGCAATGTCGAGGTGTTGTGGTTGTAGATGATGAGAGTGACACTAAAGTTGTGGCAGCTTGAAGACCAAGGCACAAAAGAAGAGATTGATGAACTTGAAGATCGATTCTTGTGAGCTATTGCAAGAATGAGAAGTAAACCAAAGTTGGACCCTATAAGTTATTCTAAAAGTTTGAGTCATGAAGAGCTCATTGACTAGATCACTAAGTTAGAGAAATACTTCAAGTATGAAAGTATGGAAGATCCCAAGCAACTTACGTTCGTTGACGCAAAGTTTAAAGGTCATACATCCTTATGGTAGGACTATGTTCAAGCTGAAAGATTGCACAAAGGCAAGGATAAGATTAAAACTTGGAGTAGATTCATAACAAATTTGAACGCTGAATTCATTCCTGTGGAATATAACGAGTTTTTTCAAGAAGCTTCAAAACTTGCGACAAAGAGAGATGTGTGATAGATTACATAGAAGAGTATTATAGACTTACCATTAGAGTGGGTCATGTTGAAGATGTTGTTGAGAATATCTCAATGTATGTGAATGATTGCACATAGAAATTCAAGATGAGTTTGGGATGATCAGAATACGATCCATCGAAGAGGCCTATCAGTGTGCACTAAAGGTAGAGGAAAAGTTAGCATGTTAACAACAAGGAATGATGCAAGGAAAATGAAGCTTTGCACATGGATGTGGACAAGGTGGAAGTGGTAGAGGATATTTTGCACAAACACAAGAAAGTGAGGCAAGTACTTTTCAGCACATGCTAATACCCAGAGAGGCAAAGGAAATTTCAAAGGTATAGGATGCTATGGATGAGGTAGAGGTCATGGATTCAATGGTACATGTTTCAGTTATGGTGAGACTAACCACAGAGCATTTGAGTGCCCTCATATGCATGATGAAGGTAATGGGAGAACTAATGCAAGTGCTCACATTGCACAAGTTGGTGAAGAGACTGTTGCATTTATTCATAATGTAGATGAGCTGGAAATTGGAGAAACACTCTTGATGAAAAGGGTATTGTTGAAACCTGCAAAAGGGGATATGTAGTAACCCTTCACAGGCTCTACTGCTGAACGGCATTTTTTTTTATGCTGTCGACTATTTGTAAAAACCCTTACTGATTTTTGCATGATTTTTAAAACATTTTTTTTCAGTTTGACATATGGATTCATTTTGTCAAACTTATACCAATGCATTGCATGAAATCATAACAGTATTTAAATGAGATGCATGACAGTTAATAGCAAATAATTCATCCTCAATCTATGGCATATGATGATGAAACAACATAGATAACTGGATAAAAGCTTCAATCACAAGAATACTCAATCTGATCAATAACCATGAGCAGGTTTACACAAACAGTATTCTGAAATATATGACAGCAGTTTCTGAGTTTATATCAGATATATATGTTCTCATGGAAATGTTAAAAATACTTGTTGTTAGCCTCCCAAGATGATTCTGAGTTGACAACAGAAGTTCATGATGGCTGTAGCAGAAGATTAGTCACTACAGCAACAAGTATACATGCCCAGCTCTCCAAATAAGTGCCCAGCTATCACCAACAGTCAGCAACAAAAATGGTGGCGGTTGTGTAGACAAGTTTGCACCCTTTCAAACTCACACAACACCCCCAGAATGGCATGATGGACGCATCTCATAGTCACGCCACTGTTCACGCACTGTTCACGGGTACTGTTCATAAGTCACTATTCATGCATCACTATTCACACATTACTATTCACGCATTACTGTTCACGGCCGTACTGTAGCAGCGGGTACAACTTTAATAAGCAAATGATTAATCTCTAAATATTCTGATCTGCAAGGAAACCCCTATAAATTTTTGAATCTTCCTCACAACTGCTGAAGCACAAATCAGAGTCCCTGTATGAAACTCTAAGAATACCAAATTCACTGGATATTTCACCAGTTCAAATGGAGACTCACAGAAGAAACTACGTTCTTCAATGGCAATGGTTGAAACCCTTCTCATAGCACAAAAGTTGTTTTCGAAATGATAGCAATAACAATGAATTTTTTTTCATTCTTTTCCAAGCATAAATATGCCCTTTCAAACCCTAAATCGAATTCTTCTAGAGAGCTGCGATTTTCCTCATAAAAATCATTTAAAAAATAAATCATTAAAACATTTACTGATTTTAGACTTAAGAAAAAACATTTAATTTTTCTCCTTCAATTAATTCAGTCAACTGGCCCCATTCGATGAGAAATGGACCCATACTTAAATGATTTAATATAAAGTTAACTTAACTTTAATATTAAATCATTAATCATTAATTAACGTTGGAATCCGCTAGAAATGCAATAACTCTCTCAAAACTGAGAATCTGACTGACCCTGCCATCTGAAACTGGAGTCCAGGTAATTATTTTCCATGTGACCAAATAAACTTGCTAAAAAATAGCAACTGCTAAAAATAGCAAAACTCATCAAAATGTAGTCTAAATCAACTCTCCAAGCCCAATCAAAGCCACTGAACTCTGAGGACGTCAAATCACTGAACAACCGAAACTCTCCTGTGCTCAAACTGACCCCCTATCCTACTGTATTAGCCTACGAGGGTCCAATGATAGGCTAAACAACTGCTAGAATGGAGCCTCTAGCTAGAAGGGGACATCACAGTCCGCCCCTCCTAAAATTGCTTGTCCTCAAGCAATCTCAACTCAGGATGCTGTAAAATCTCCTCGCTCTCCCAGGTAGCATCCTCAACCGGCATGTCCTTCCATTTCACCAAGTACTCCCTGATGGTACATCTCAAATTCCTCTCCCTGAACTCAATGATAGCCTCAAGCACTAAAACCAACTTTCCCTCATCATCAAAGGGTGGAAGCACTGTAGAAAGAACAATATGATGTCCTAACGCCTTCTTAAGACGTGACACATGAAACACATTATGGACCTTACTTTCTGCCGGTAAATCCAACTCATAAGCCACCTCTCCAACTCTCCTGACGACCCTGAAAGGTCCATAGTAACGTGGCTTAAGCTTCTCGGCACCACTCTTTTTGAGAGTGGACTGGCGGTAGGGCTGCAGCATCAAATATACCATATCACCTACCTCAAAAATCCGCTCAATCCTCTTCTAATCTGCATACTGCTTCTGCTGATTTTGTGCCTTAGTAATATTCTCCTTAAGAGCCTTTACAATGTCATGGCTCTCCTGTAACAAGTCTCTAGCACTAGGCACTCTACAATCTAATAACAACAGATCCATGAAACTGGGTGCCTAATACCCATATAATGCCATGAATGGTGACATCTGGATAGACATGTGATAAGTGGAATTATAACAATACTCACATAAATATATCCACTTGCCCCAAGCCTTCTGTTGCCCTGCTATATAGTTCCTGAGGTATCCCTCCACCCATTTGTTGACGATCTCAGTCTGTCCATTTATCTGGGGGTGGTAGCTAGTACTCGAGGTGAGCTCTGTCCCGCATAATCTGAACAACTCCTACCAAAAGTGACTCATAAACCTACTGTCCCTGTCCCTGACAATGCTCCGAGGTAAGCCATGCAACCTAAATACCTCTCTAAAGAATAAGTCTGCCACCTGCGTAGCAGTGTATGTAGCAGTGATCAGAAAAAAATGGGCAAACTTCGTAAGCCAATCAACAACATATATACAGTCTCTGCCCTGGGCTCTCGACAGTCCTGTAATGAAATCCATGGACAAACGCTCCCACTTCCTATCAAGAATCGGAAGTAGCTGTAGTAAACCGGCTGGATAAGAATGTTCATGTTAGTTCTACTGACAAGTAGGACACTCTCTAACATATTGCAATACCTCAGCCTTGAGCCCTTTCCAAGAAAAGCACTCACGAATCTGCCAGTAGGTTTTATAAAACCCTAGATGACCTGCCATAGGTGAATCATGATAAACTCTCAACACCATCCTCCTCACCTCTGACCCTGGTACCAAATAAATACGCCCTTTGTAAATGATGAGCTCATTCACAAGGGTGAAATCACCGTCTTGCATGGATCCATCAATGAATCCTGATGCCCAAGTATCCTTTGCATACTCTGCAAGGATCAAATGCCTTCAGTCCTCTGATATATCTGTCATCAAGCTCAGATGAGGTCTCCGTGACAAGGCGTCTGCTCATTCTGTGTCCCTTTGAAATAGCTAATATCAAAATCATATCCCTGTAATTTACTTAACCATTTCTGCTCCCTGTCATTAACATCTCGCTGCCCTAGGAAATGTTTTACGCTGTTGTGGTCTGTTTTTATGCTAAATTTGCTGCCCACTAAGTACTGCCTAAATTTGGCCAAAACATGCATTATGGCCAACATTTCCTTATCATAAATGTTGAAGCTCCTCTCAGGGCCCTTGAGCTTCCTACTTTCATACACAATTGGGTGCTTGTCCTGCATAAGCACTGCTCCAATGCCCTCACCAGATGCATCACAATGTAGCTCAAATGGTTTGCTAAAATCTAGTAACGCTAGCACTGGACAAGAAGTCATCAACTCCTTGAATTTGTCAAAACACTCATGTGCCTTAGGAGTCCATAAGAAAGCCCCTTTCCTCATCAAATCCGTCAAGGGTGTTGCATGCCTAGAATAACCACTAACAAACCTCCTATATAACCCACACAAGCCCAAAAATCCCCTCAACTGTGTAAGGTTCACTGGAGTAGGCCAGTCAACAATAGCACGAATCTTTTCAGGATCCATGCGTACCCCCTGTGCACTGATAATGTGACCCAGATATAATAATTCAAATAATCCCAAATCACATTTGGACTCCTTTGCAAACAAGGACTCCCTGCTCAAAATGCTCAACATTTTATCCAAGTGTCGCAAGTGCTCATCCCATGTTCTACTATACACAAGAATGTCATCAAAGAAGACCAATACAAATTTCCTCAACTGACGCTAAAAGACCTTGTTCATGTGGACTAAAAGGTAGCTGGAGCATTAGTTAGCCCAAATGGCATAACTACAAACTCGAAATGGCCACAGTGACACCTGAATGTTGTCTTCTCGATATCCTGCTCTCTAACTTTGATTTGATGATACCCTGATCTCAAATCAAGTTTGGAGAAGAAACATAACCCATGTAGTTCATCTAACAACTCATCAATCCGTGGGATGGGGTATCTGTTTTTAATTGTCTTTCTGTTCAAGACCCTGTAGTCAATGCACATCCTAAGAGTACCATCCTTCTTCACTAAAACCACAGAGAAAGCAAAAGGAGATTTACTCGGTCTAATATGCCCCATAACAAGTAGCTCCTTGAGGGTTTTCTCAATCTCATCCTTCAATCTCTTCGGATGCCTGTAGGGTGTAATCATGATGGGTGTAGCACCCTCCTCTAACTCAATGATGTGCTCAATACCTCTATCTGGAGGTCTACTTAGTGGAATATCACTGAAAACCTTGTAATGCTTAATTCTCAGCTCCTGTATGTCTGAATGGTATTTTGATTCTTGCTGCCCCTGTGATGGCATCAACGTGCAACGGGCTGCCCACTCAACTTGGTCATGACACAACAAACTCTCCATGCGCCTGCAAGACATCATCCTGAACTCACTGTCTCAAATGGCCTTAAGTATGTGAGTTTTACCATCAATCTGAAATTTCATCACAATTTCTCTCAAATTGAGAGTGAACTCTCCAATATCATGCAACCAAGTCATGCCCAGTACTAAATCTATGCCACCCATGTTAACCACATAAAATTCAGCCTTGAATTCAAAGTTATTTATTTTCAATGGTAAACCTGTGATCTTCTTATCGCATTTGAGGACGTATCCATCAGCGACCCTCAGTCTCAAGCCCTCAAATTGCTCAGTCTGGATCCCACATCTCTCAACCAACCTGGAAGCAATGAAATTATGCATGGCCCCTGTATCTAGCAATGTAATAACTCGCTGTCCAGCCAACACTCCTCTCATTCTAAATGACCCCTCCTGTTGCACACTAGTGAGACGAGCTTCTTTAAGCCTACCCTCAACCTTCTCTTCATCGGTAGACATTTGCTTAAGTTTTTCATCATCCAAACTCTCTTTTTCTTCACTGGATTCCTCATCTTCAGTTTGCTGGTCCGAATTTTCAGAATCAGAATCCTCATAATAAGCCCACATAACTCTGTTTGCTTTACCCTTGGGTCTCAAGGGACAATCATGGTTCATGTCATAGGGTCCTTTGCAATAGAAACATAATTTTTTCTTCCTCAAATCATTCAATGTTTCTCTATCAAGTGGTGCAAAAGATTTTTCCTTATTCTCAGTTTTTGATTCATTCCTCTCTGGTTTCTTAAAGGGTGGTTTAGTATCTTTGCTGAAAGAAGCACCCTTCAACTGAAATTTATTTGTTGGGGCTACATGCTCCATACTCCTAGCCTTTTTAATTGCTTCTTGCAAATTGAATGGATCAAAGGCTTTTACCCAACCCTTCAGTGGTTCGGATAATGCCTCAGTGAACAAAACTACCAATCTCCTATCTGAGATGTCTAGCACCATAACAAATAAACGCTGAAAGTCACTGATGTAGTACTCTAATCCTCCTATCTGTCTAAGCTGGGCCAACTCTCTGAAATAAACTTCTGGATCCTTCTTGTCAAACCTCTCCACTAACCTGTCTACAAAGTCCTGATATGAAGTCACCTGGGTATGCTGTAGGGTAACCATCCCATGGTACCACCAATCATGTGCAACTCCCTCTAAATGCAGAGTGGCATATTTTATCGCCTCCATTTCTGTCATAGGTCTCAGTGCTAAGAAGGTATCAAGCTTGTGAATCCAAGCCTGCACTGTCATTCTACTACTACCATCAAATGTAGTCAAAGAAAGCTTGTCTGTAGCGTGCTTTAATTCATTATTCTGGCCACGAGGTCTCCTATCCTATCTCGCTGCCCTATAATGCTCTCTCCTCTGATTAACAAACCTCTTGAATGTCATCCTCTCACGCACTTGTGGAGCTAATAATTCCCATTCATCATTCACAGCCATGAGGATGTCTGCGGACATCTCCTCTCCGACTTCCTCTGCAGGTGCTACTTCAGGCTCATCTCTAATGAAGGTAGGACGAGTAGGCCTGTCAATGGTACGAGTGGCAGTTCTATGAGCTCTAGGAGTCCCAACAACACTCCTATCATCATCCGGAACTCGATTTTGTCTTATTTGTGGGTTCATTTGTTGCATCATTGTAGTAAGTGCCTTCAAAACATCTGCAACCTGTTGCTGCCCTGTTGCCATGTTTCTAAAAAGGTCCCTAGCTTCCCTGTCCTCATTGTTTCCTTCATTTCGCAGTGGAGTTCCTTCTCTTCTGTCACCCATTGGGTCTTGCTGAATATCCAAATTTTGATTTCTCTATCGTAAGACCCTCCTGCGTGTGTAATACTTGTGAGGGCCAACTTCTGGTGGCTGCATGCAAAGCCTCTAACCCTCAGAATGGTAGGATTGTGGCTCTGATACCAATGTAGTAACCCTTCACAAGCTCTACTGCTGAACGGCGTTTTTTTTATGCTATCGACTATTTGTAAAAAACCCTTACTGACTTTTGCATGATTTTTAAAACATTATTTTCCAGTTTGACATATAGATTCATTTTGTCAAACTTATACCAATGCATTGCATGAAATCATAACAGTATTTAAATGAGATGCATGACAGTTAATAGCAAATAATTCATCCTCAATCTATGGCATATGATGATGAAACAACATAGATAACTGGATAAAAGCTTCAATCACAAGAATACTCAGTCTGAGCAATAACCATGAGCAGGTTTACACATAAACAGTATTCTGAAATATATGACAGCAGATCAGATATATATGTTCTCATGGAAATGCTAAAAATACCCGTTGTTAGCCTCCCAAAATGATTCTGAGTTGACAGCAGAAGTTCATGATGGCTGTAGCAGAAGATTAGTGACTGCAGCAGCAAGTATACACGCCCAGCGCTCCAAATAAGCGCCCAACGATCACCAACAGTCAGCAACAAGAATGGTGGCGGCTGTGTAGACAAGTCTGCACCCTTTCAAACTCACACGACACCCCCAAAATGGCATGATGGACGCATCTCACAGTCATGCTACTGTTCATGGGTACTATTCATGCATCACTATTCACGCATTACTATTCACGCATTACTGTTCACGGCCATACTGTAGCAGCAGGTACAACTTTAATAAGCAAATGATTAATCTCTAAATATTCTGATCTGCAAGGAAACCCCTATAAATTTTTGAATCTTCCTCACAACTGCTGAAGCACAAATCAGAGTCCCTGTATGAAACTCTAAGGATACCAAATTCGCTGGATATTTCCCCAGTTCAAATGGAGACTCACAAAAGAAACTACGTTCTTCAATGGCAATCGCTGAAACCCTTCTCAAAGCACAAAACCTTTTTTCAAAATGATAGCAATAACAATGAATTTTTTCTTCATTCTTTTCCAAGCATAAATATGCCCTTTCAAACCCTAAATCGAATTCTTCGAGAGAGCTGCGATTTTCCTCATAAAAATCATTTAAAAAATAAATCATTAAAACAATTAATGATTTTAGACTTAGGAAAAAACATTTAATTTTTCTTCTTCAATTAATTCAGTCGACTGGCCCCATTCGATAAGAAATAGACCCATGCTTAAGTGATTTAATATAAAGTTAACTTTAATATTAAATCATTAATCATTAATTAATGCTGGAATCCGCTAGAAATGCAATAACTCTCTCAAAACTGAGAATCTGACCCTGCCATCTGAACTGGAGTCCGGGTAATTATTTTCCATGTGACCAAATAACCTTGCTAAAAAATAGCAACTGCTAAAAATAGCAAAACTCATCAAAATATAGTCTAAATCAACTCTCCAAGCCCAATCAAAGCCACTGAACTCTGAGGACGTCAAATCACTGAACAACCGAAACTCTCCTGTGCTCAAACTAACCCCTTATCCAACTATATTAGTCTACGAGGGTCCAATGATAGGCTAAACCACTGCTAGAATGGAGCCTCTAGCTAGAAGGGGACATCACAGGATAAGAGTCCCGCGCAAAGAAATAATTTGTTCAAAACCAATTGTAAGTCGGAAGGTAAGTGATGTAAATTGATTGTTGATAGTGGTAGCATACATAATATTGTTCCATAACAGATGGTAGATCTAAGTTTGAGAAGGATCATGAATTTAAATCCAATATAAGGTTTCGTGGTTGTTGAAGGGACATCAATTTCTAGTGAATGAACAATGTCTAGTAAGTTTTCAGATTGAAATATACAAAGATGAGGTATTGTGTGACATAATGCCTATGGATGTTTGTTAGATTTTACTTGGAAGGCCTTCGCAGTTTGACTGCAAGGCACAACATGATGGTCATGCAAATATATACATATTGTGAGAAAATGGAGTAACACATACTCTAAATCCTTTGAAGGATAAGTGCAAAGAGGTGAAGAGTCCAAAGGTGTTGTTGATTTCAAAGGTAGTGCAAGAGGTGAGTGCAGGTACATCAACAAAAGAGAAACTTCCACATGAATTAAAATATATACTGAGTTAAAGGAAATTTTGTCTAATGATCTACCAGATGGATTGCCAGTGATGATAAGTATAAGTATTCGAATGGATTTGATTCCAAGTTCAAGTTTACCAAACAAAGCAGCACATAGGCTGACTCCAAAAGACAATGCAAAGGTGCAAAGACAAGTTCGTAAGTTGTTAGACATGGTTGATCAAAGAAACTTTGAGCCCCTATGCAGTACCATTAGTTTTAGCGCCTAACAATAAGAAGACTGGAGAATGTGCACTTATTCTAGAGTCGTCAAAAAGAAAACCATAAAGTATATATATCCATTACCGGGCATGGATGATTTCATTGATTGGTTAGGTGAAGCAAGATACTTCACGAAAATTGACTTTAAGAGTGGACATATTTTAGTGAGAATCTAAATGATGTTAAGAATAAATATTCAATGTATGATCAAGAGATCTATGCAATTATGGAAGAATTGAAGAAATAGAGACATCGTTTGCTGCCAAAAGAGTTTGTATTGTATACAAACCACCAAGCACTGCAATTTATCAATAGTTAGAGTAAATTGAATTGGAGACATATGAAGTGGGTCGGATTCCTACAGGGCTATTTATTCTAGTTGAAACACAAGAGTGGGAAATCAAACAGAGTGGTAGACGCGTTGAGCTGTAGAGTTCTTCTGTTGAATGAATTAAGAGTGGAAGTCATAGGATTTAATTTTATGAACAATATGAAAATAATGAAGATTTTTAGGAAGCATGGAAAGCATGTGTAGAATCAGTGATTGAAGACAGGACACCATGGTTAGATTATTTTGTTTAGGATGGAATATTGTTCCAAAGAGCGCAGTTGTGTATAGCAAGAAGTTCAATGTGTGAAATTTTGATCATTGTAGTGGAGGTTTGGCAAGTCATTTTGGTTCTGATAAAACATTCGCACAAGTAGTGGAAAATTAATTTTGACCATAAATGAGTATAGATGTGCACAAATATGTTCAGGAGTGCAGAGTTTTCCAACTAGCAAAAGGAAGAAGATAGAATGCAAGGTTGTATTAATCATTGCCTATTCTAGAAAAACCATGGGAGGATATAAGCATGGATTTTGTTTTAAGTTTTCCTAGAACACAAAAATGAAATTATTCCATATTTATGATTGTGGATAGATTTTTGAAGATGACACATTTTGTGGCATGCAGAAAGATTAGTGATGCAACAAACATTGCTAACTTCTTTTTCCGCAAGATTGTAAGGTTGCATGGTTTGTCGCACAACATAGTTTTAGACAGAGATTGGAAATTTGTTGGACATTTCTGGAGAATGTTGTTGAAGTTATATACTAAGTTTTAGTTTAGTTCAACATAGCATCCTCAAACAGAGGCTAATATTCTTGCACAAGCTAAGTTCGAATATAACAATTCAATGGATAGGAGTATAGGGAAGACAACGTTCCAGATTGTTATGGGCCGAGTCCAAGAGGAGTTGCGGAATTATGCGACATGAAAAGTGAGACAAGAAAAAGTGATGAAGTAGAGGAATTTGTAGAGCATATGCGAGAACTGCATAAGCAAGTGCGCGAACAATTGGAGAAAGGTAGTGTGCAATACAAGCAACACAGATGTGAAGAGAAAAGTAGACTTTCAAGTGGTAGACTTAGTCTTAACATACTTAAGGAAAGAGATTTCCAAAAGGCACTTATAATAAGTTGAAATGGAAAAAGATTGGGCCATGCAGAAATTTGCGAAAAATGCCTATGAGATAGAGTTACTTGAAGAGATAAACATATTGCCTATTTTCTATGTGGCTGATTTGTATCCATATAATGAAGGACAAAGTAGTGAAATTAAAAATGCATATTCTAAAAAAACAAATTGGAAATATCAGATGCCTCAAAAGGAGCGCAGTGAAGTGGAATAGGTGGATAACATGCAAATTGGAAAAATTACATGCAAAAAACATTATATAAAATATTTGGTCAAATGGAAACACCGAGGAATAGAAGATGCGACATTGATAAGCACATGAGGAGCTACAAAACAAGAAATACCATTCGCAGAGCTCTTAGAAGACACATGAACAGGAGATCACATTTATTTTGTTGCCCATGGTGTATGATCCAGGGGCATCCGGGCTCACATGCAATCTTGCATAAAAAAAAATGATAGTTTAGGAAATTTTCTATAGTGTTGTTTTGCACAAGTTTCATATCATACATATGTTTATAATGGTCAATGCTCCTATTTTCGCATGCAGTTGTACCTATTGTTTTTCTAAATAAGCTTGCAAAATCTTTGCGCAAAAAGTAGTGTTAGTCTTTTGTGCAAGTGCAATATTGCGGTGATTTTCGGCGCAATTTTAGAAGTTTGTCTTCATTTGATTCCCTCCAGATTTTGATTCTTTTCCACAAGAGAAGCATAGCTGATGATATTCCTTGGAGGAGTTTGTTCTTCAATGCACACGCTGTGCATTGATTTGTTAGTCATTTGAGGCATGTGCGGTAACATGCGGTAATATTCTTGAGCGGACATAAGGATAGCAATGCAATTGTTGGTTGCGAAGTCTTGTGATTTCGAGTGACTTCTTTGTGCGCATTTGGTTTGGCCGCATATCCTTGTGATGTGTTATGAAAGGAGTTGTTGCTGACTGTATAATATTTAATTGCACAAGTCATGGGAAGCTGATAAGGATCTATTTGGTATTACCCGTGATATAGTATGCTATAATGCATTACATTGTAACATGTACGGGCCTTGGAATTGTGAGAGACATTTAACATTTGTGGTGCACTAAGGTGTGTTAAATGTTGTTAGCGAGCATAAAGCACTCAATGTAAGTAGGTGGGTCTTGCACCTATATAAGCATACCCCTACACTTGTGCAAAGAGGGAGGAAAAAATGAGGAACAGGGGAAGAGGTTGGAACAATTAAGGTTGGTCAGAAAATTGGAACTTAATGAATAATCCTAAGTGATTGTTCTGAGAGTTAGGTTACATTTGCAAAAATTGTGAGTTGATAAGCAGAGATCTATGGATCTGATGTTGCAATGCATCTCATTGTGAGATTACAATGTCATTATATTCATTGTTCATGTTGAATTTCCTTACTATTGATTCATTGAATCTAATGAACATTTGAGTGTGTTTCATGCATTTTATTGCATATGTTATTGTATATTTTGAAAGTTGTGTGATGTAAAGCATCTCTTAATTGAATTACTAACCACAGCTACATCACATTGTAACTGCTAGAAATTAACCAAAGAGATATGGCTATTGGTTTGTTTCTTTTACAATTGAAGTTTTGCTCATCTCATTTCCATTTGACCCATACTTATCTAGGTGCAGATCTCATGTGAAAGGTTAGTGAAATACCTGAGAGTCCAAGGGGTTAGCTTCCCGAGAAATAAGCTGTTGAAGGCTGACAATAGAAGTAGAAGCTGCAAGAATAGGATCAATTGCATTTTGTGGAATTCCCGAATGTCCTCCCTTCCCAGTTATGATTGCCTTGAAGAAACCACATCCAGCCATTAAAGGCCCTGGCTTGGAAGCAACAACTCCAATTGGATATTTACTGGAGACATGCATTCCAAATATAGCTTCTACATTCTCTAATGCCCCATCTTCTATCATTCTTTTTGCTCCACCACCTCCTTCCTCTGCTGGTTGAAAGATTAGGACAACAGTTCCCTGAAATGCCCAACAAAATAGTTGCAAACAAAGAATCTCAATCACAATGTTCAAACAAGCAATACAATCTACAAGCAGACTTGATGCTTATGTAGATAAAAATTAGATCTAGAAAATCCGGGTATCTGGCCAAAAAATAATACATTCTAAAAACCAGGTATTTTCAAGTTGGACAGAGTTAGAAGGTGGGAGTGTCATAGTTGAAGACTGCACTGGCATGTTCATTTATTGACTGATATAAACATTTGGGCAGAAGTATTGAGCACTGTAGAAACCTGCAACATTTGTTGTCGCTCCTGAAATATCTTTGCAGCACCCAGGAGCATGGTCACATGTGCATCATGTCCACAGGCATGCATTTTCCCTGGAATTTTACTCTTGTGCTCCCACTCAACAGCCTCCTGCAAAAACTCCAATTGATAGAAAAAAATCTAAAAGGCCCATCCAAGCAACAAAAATTTTAAGCCATAGAAAATATTTAGTGGTTGTAAACTAAGTGAAGAATCTTTCCATAATTGTGTTTTACAAATACTCAAAGTTTGTTAACTATGACAGTATGGTGTCCAGTGTTTTTTGGTTTTATTGTTAGCTGCTGTCAGAGGTTTGGAAGGTGAAATGAAAGCATTACAGTAATCATGGAGGCATGGTGACCATGTTTTCCCGCAGCACTAGTATGTTAGAACTTCAGGTGACTGTCGGTATAGGAAGAGACAGAAATTTAGATTGTCAAATTATTAATTTTGTGAGATTTTTACCGTGTTTAGGTCATCTCAAGATGACTTCCATAAGGTTAGTATTAGGAATTTAGTTTCTAGTAATTTAGAAATGTTATTTGATAGTAGTAGTAGCAGTGTTGATCTTGAAATAGACTGCTATATACTCTTATGGGTCAAGTTCTGATTTCAGATTTTTTAGTGACAAATGACATGTCAAAACTGCTATGATCGACCTCGGATGGGTGAAGGCTTCTTACCATTATGAAAACTTTAAAAGGTAAGAGTTTTAAGGTTTCCACAGACCATAATTAGCAGCAAAAGGCTTTTGGAAAAGACTTATCAATTTTGAAATCAGACATTTTAGGATCACAGTATATGATCAGCATCAGGTTTTGGATGTTTCCCAGATGATGGATCATGTAGTGTGATCTGAAATATCAATGATTTCAAAATTCATCACAAGTTTTTTCCAGAGGCCTTTTGCTACTTTAAATGCCAAGCCTTTTGCTGGTTTAAGTGCTATTCAGCTGGGAAAATCAGGGAGATCCAAAAACTTCCATGTTTGCAATTTTCTTCGTGATTGAAAATATAAATTTGATTTTTACTTTCTCGGCCAAAATTGAAGAGAAAAATTCAGAAGTACATGGGGCCAGGTTTGTCCTCCAAATCTCTGAAATTCAGTTTTCAGCATCCATTGAGATAAAAAATTATCTTGTGCAGCTAGAGGGAAAAGGAGAATCTTCAGCAAGACAATTGGAGAAAGAGATTTTTAGCTAGATAATTTCTCACAGCAATAATCGAAGGAGAAAATTTTGGAAGTGAATGTAAATAAGACCAGGTTTGTCCTTCAAATCTCTCTGTTTTCAACAACCATAAAAAGTCGCCTTGTGAAATTAGAGAGAAAAGGAGAATGCTCAGCAAGACCGTTCGAGCTACAGCTTTTCAGCAAGGAAATTTCTCACAGCTGAAATTGAAGGAGAAAATTTCAAGAGTACATGGCTGATGGGACCAGGTTTGTCCTTAAAATATATTAAATTCTATTTTACAACCATTGAGGTAAATCCAAGAGGGGTTACTTTTAAATTTCTTATAGCCGAATTTGAAGGAGAAAATTTCAAAAGTGCATGGGATGAGGTTTGTCTTTAAAAACCCTCACAAAATTTAACAGGGAATAATTTAAGAAGTGGGCTTTTTGAAAAGAACTGTATAGCAATTTTTCAATCAACATTTCAGATCATATTCCCTAATCCATCATTTTCTATTGCCTTGATGATTAATCACGGACTGTGATCCGAATGGTTGATGAAAAATCGCCACAGATTTTTCCAAAAACTCAGTTCTTAATGATATGGACTATGAAAACCTTGTGTGTTAAATGGAATAATTTGTTCCCTCAATTATTTTCTCTTTCAATGTTTTCGCTTAAGCCATATGTAGGTTGCCTTATTTTGACAGATTTATACGAATATTTACTTGTAAAAACAATTTAAAAAAAAAGGAGATCAAGATAAATTTTCAATTGCAGAGCACCTGAATGGGCAGAGCATCCATGTCAGCTCTGAGTGCTACGAAAGGAGGTCCTCCGGTGCCTATGAAAGCCACCACTCCTGTTTCTGCAAGTGGCCACCTGTACTTTACACCCATATCATCCAATTCCCTTCTAATGAGGCTGCTGGTTTCGAACTCTTGATATTCGAGTTCAGGATTCTCGTGAATTGTTCTGCGTATCCTTGTAAGCCAATTCGATATTTCAGGCCTCTTTGCAGACCTCAGAATCTCTTGCAACGCATCTTCTTCTTCTTCTTTAAAGGCGATGCCGAAGCCGTGTGTGACTGAGGGATATGCATCGTCTGGGCTTTTACAGTCAATGAGGTCCGAGTTCGAACCCCATGCAACAACACTCATCCAAATTAGAGCAATCGCAATCCACCAACAGCAACAGATCGGCATGTTTGTGCGTATATTGATTAGGTGTACCCCGAAAACATTTGCAGTGGACAGTTTATGAAAGGAAAAGTTCAGGTCTTTTTAAGGTTCAGCATGTCTGCTGCGCTGCTCATATAGTTTGTTTTGTGGCCCGGTGAGCGAAGGGTACAACGCTTGCATAGGTTTCTTAACATCTTTCAAGTTATTACTGTGCTTAGATTAGAGGGTATTTTTTGGTGCACAAACCCCCTTGTGCAGTAAGATTGAATTTTAAACTGATGTCTGATAAAAATTTAGATAGCATCTGTGGAAGAATCCCAATTTTAGCTCAGTTCCTTTGTTATCCTGTCATACCCCAGAAGTGGCCTGTTACATAAAGGCATGTGGCCGTTGGAAGGTTAGAATTAAGACTTAGTTTTCTGAGTTCCCCATGGCTAATCTGGAAGTCTTTGCTGACAGAGGATTCAGAGGTAATTCAAAGGTAATCCAGGACCTATAGAATCGTCTTGCAAATATACACTCATGACTTTCCCGGATTTGAACTGTGCCTTCCCTTACTCAAACACGAGACTTTCCAAATATTCCTTCCTACCTGTCTGGATCTAAACTTGTACCTCCCCTACTCAAAGACAAGAACTTACTATTCAAATATATTCCTACCTCCCTGTCCTTCCTCCCTGTCTGGATCTAAACTTGTACCTCCCCTACTCAAAGACAAAAACTTACTATTCAAATATATTCCTACCTCCCTCTCTCCATTGGAACACGTAGCTCCCCTATTTAGAGACAAAACTTTAAGTTTCAAACATATTCCTACCTCCCTCTCTCCATTGGAACACGTAGCTCCCCTATTTAGAGACAAAACTTTAAGTTTCAAACATATTCCTCCCTACTTATCTAGAATGGAATATGCCTCTTCACTAATTAATTCCTCTTGTCCTAATCGAAACATGTGCCTCCCCTACTCAAAACACCTATCTTACAATTCAAACATATTCCTCTTTACTAATTCCGATCGGAACTTATGCCTCCCCTACTCAACACACATAACCTTACATTTCAAACATATTCCTCTCTACCAGACTTGATTGGAAAATGAGCCTCCCCTACTCAAAACACACAACCTTACAATTTAAACACATTCCTCCCTCCAATTTCCACTAGAATGTGTGCCCCGCTTTCTCAAAACACACGACCTCACCATTCAAACATATTCCTCCCTACCTACCCTGATCAGTTCCAATCAAAATATATGCCTTCTCTACTCAAAAACACAACCTTACAATTCAAACATATTCCTTCCTACCTATCCTGATCAGAACATGTGCATCCCTTACTCAAGCACAAGATCTTATGCCTTCTTAATTAAAAAGAATGCCCTTCAGTTTCCTACAACACAACGTATTCATCCTTGATCTTTTACCCTGAAGGCAACCCCATGGAAATGCATGACGTTAATGTCAGTTAATTGTTGAAAAATAATTCAGTTGCAGTTGTTCTTATCCAAAATAAAAATATAGTTTAGGGACCATTTGAAGTCTCTCCCATCGATTTAAAACAATTTTTTTTATAAAATTTCAGTTGCAATTGTTCTTATCCAAAATTAATGATAAACAATAGAATGGCGTCATTTACAGATCATATGTATTTAGAATATAAGATTTAAAATACATAGGAACCATTTGAACTGCAAGATTCTGTGGATTTCTTTAGCGTTACAGGTTTAGTAAATATACTGAGCAACTGGGGGCCTCTGAATGTTATTTAAATATGTTAACCTGAATTCGACGTGGAATAATTTATTTTTTGTTGAGACGGCTGCAAAGACAGCTGCGTTTGCTCTGTTTAATTAATTACACTACAATCCTTTCAACAAGTATAATAAATATTTTTTGATGGAATATATTTTATGTGTTTGGGTGTTTCTATGGTGGTGGGATTTTTTCTCGAGCCATCTGTTTTTTAGATTGGTCTTATGTTTATCTTTTAAGTATTTTAGCTTTTCGGGAATTGGATTATGGGTGTGTCGCACATAACTCTATTCAAAAATGTTATTACGGTTTATAGTTTCAATTAAAAATGTTATTATTAATAATTTTTATGTTTAATAAAAAAGATTATCAAAATTTTAGTTACAAATTTGTATAGTTCTTATGTAATTTAAAACATATTTATTATTATTATTTTTATTTTTTTTATCGATATCAAATTTGATGGCTTTGCCCATTAAATCGGAGATAAAAAAGAATAGCCCTGGCTTAAAAGAAAAAATCTAGTAAGGCAATAAGATCAAATGACAAAAAAACTAAAATACCCTTCACCATTTATTAATATTGCTTTAATTACAATAGCTACTAGTATACCATAAAAAAAATAGTTTTACAACGCTATCAAAACAAAACATCACCCTACACACAGGGCCAACTTAATCCAAATTAACCAACAGAACCCCACCCCAACTGATACAAGCTTTTTTGTTATCCATCATCATTTGTCCCTCCACCACTAGATTAGAACACCCTACTTCATCAACCTGCTCCAATTATGTGTTTGCTTGATTACCTCTCAAGCCACCCACATGCTCTACCTTCTCTCCTTTTTTATACTGCCCCTTAAAACCACGCCCTCCCAACTCACCACCCGATATAGCCACCCAGGGCCCCTTCTTGGTCCTTATCTCAACCCATTTTAAAACTGGTGTAACCTACAAGCAAAGGCACGCACAAGAAATTTTATAGCTGTAATCCTTTCAGGAGATTTGTGATACGCCCTCCACTCTTCAAAACTCAAAATAGGTGATTTGAGAGCCACCAGCGCTGGTATCATCACTTTATGCTCTCCCAATTTCCCATCTTCACCATCTAGCACCGACTTAAGATCTTCTACCATTTTCCCTAGGGGAACCTATTAGGACCCGGAAGCACCATTGATTACCAAGCAACTAAACATGTGGAATTAAACTAGAATCACAAGTAACTAGAATTCAGAAATAACACAGAATATGAGAGACAATACCCTATTGTATTAATACTCTTCCAAAAAAGAATTACAAATGAAGAGACGCCACACTCTTCCCACCTTACAGGCTTCCCACACCAAGTGTTCAGTAATTCACCTTCAAGAGCTCACTCTCTCAATTACGGTCCCAACACACAACTCAAACACAGAGTTGGTGTTCATCTCCACCAGCCAGTAACAACACCGCCAGTCAACCAGTCAGTAACAATACTGCCAGTACACCGAGTATACACACATACTCAAACCGAGCACACAACGCACTCCAAGTAGATCTCCCATGAACTTGCAACAACCTGCAACTCAAAGGATCTTACTTTGGAAGGAACTACCTTGCCTTCCTCTTTGCTCTTCAACAGAGTACACACCGTACTCCAAGTAGATCCCACCTGATCTTGCTCCCTGTTGTGTTGCTGTCACCTTGATCCTGCTGCCACCTGCAGATCAACCTGGTTCTGCACACCTGCAAACCTTAGACCTCGCACACACATACACCTGCAGATCAATGATCTTACTTACCATGCAGATCTCCAAACGTGGCCTTGCACACCTGCTGACCAAGATCATACATACATGAAGAATCCTATTTGATTCTCCAAACCAACACCTGCACTTGGTACTGTGGCACTAGGAGGAACACACTTTGCTCTCTTCACTCTGAAGGAGCTAATATTTGCTCTCTTACTCTCTAGCACAAATTACAATACAGCCCATGAGTCTATTATATATATCTCATGCAAACAATAATTAGACATCCAATTACAATAATTAGATCCGCAGCTTCAAGTCTATAATTGGCCTTCTACATGCAAACAACTGGTTCGTTAACTAACTATTCGTGCAACCGACAGTTTCAAAACCGCACAGGCGACCAACGTCGGTCCCTGTCTGCCTAGGGGTGACCGACGTCGGCCGAGCTCTAACCGTCGTCGGCAGCTTCCTGTCTCCACCTGACTGATGCCGACGACTATGACACTCAGCACCCTCCTTCAATGTCTGCATCAGTGAAGCTTTTAGCTCCACAACCTAACAATCTCCCACTTAGAGATAAATAGGTACACTGTACATATACCTGTACACCATCTAATCTATTTCCTGGCTTGTATCCTTCTTCAAGCTCAACCTTGAAGACCAACCACCATAACACCTGTGGTGAACCTCCTGTCATCCAAGTAACCTGCCGCATCTGCATCTACAAACACATGTAGAAAAGAACTTGACCATGCACCACATGTATACCTGCTACTGGTCCATCTCAGACACCTGAGAATCTACTGAACTACCCTCTAGTGCTTCTTTTCCAGATCAGCTCCAAACTTTCTGATAGCTCCCACTGCTGGGGAAAACTCAGGTCTATACCAGACCTCATGTGATTTCGGACACTGAACTGTCCAGCCCTTGGTGTGCTCTAGTTTTGCATCTTGCGTATTGAACCTCGCTAACCCCTGATTCACATCAACTCCCTCTGGAGACAAAATCAACTTGTGATCTTTCATGTCGCTCATGCCAAAGAATTTTGCTGCTCCAAATTCCTCATGACATGCCACTGAACTAATCTTACCCTTAGCTCAGCAAAACCCTGTATGTCTGAACCTGCACCAAGCATACCATCCACATACAGTAACAGGATAATGTTGCGACCATCATCCACCTGGTAAGACAAACACAATGGTTATACTGACATTGACTAAAGCCCTGCTTTGTCATCCACTTGGGACCACCTGTCAGCCCTGTACCACTGTCTTGCAGCTTGCTCAAGACTATATGACCTGGCCTTCCGTCTCACGTGTCCATTCTCTATATTCTTTAACCAAGGAATCCATTCGTCTCTCAGTGCTTTCTTCCGGCTGGCAACCCTACCAAATCTCTCGTTTGGTTCTTCATCATACTCCTGCCATGCTCCCACTGTTTCCTAGATCCTTCCTGCTCTGCAATGAGGAGTATAAAGAAGAGGAACAACGAATTTGAGGCTTACTTACCCTTTCAGTCCTCTATATGGGCGTTTGAGACTCCTTCACAACTTGTTGTCCGCCCAAAATTCATCTCAATGACCGACCTCGGTCACCACACAATCTGCATCCGATCGATGTCAGTTTCATGCGACTGTCCTTGCTGTCGACACCAATTTTATGACCGACGTCAGTCTTACCTGGTCGCCGACGTCGATTCCCTGACCGACACCGGCAGACACCCTGCCCGACACCACCAGCTCTGCTCTGCACATGACCAACATCGGCACCTGTCTGTTCGACGCCGGTAATTGTGTTCGCCTGTGAGTGATGACTTTTTACCCGCGAGCTCTCTTTGAATCAATCCCATGTCCAAACTGCCCTGCTCAGAAGTATCCAGCCCCAACCACTGGTCTCTATCTGTCATCTCCTCCAAGAACACCAAGGCTTTTCAGTTCTTAATTTTATCAAAGACATCTGACTTCCACTTAAGAACATGCATCTCCTTCTTGCTCATGTGACAAAGCCTACAAAGCCACGTCTTCGCAACAAAAGAAGAATCAGTAATATAAGCAAGTAGATAAAGAGTACCTGCTTTCTTACCACCAGCTAATTCAAGTGCATCTACTGTGAGAGTTCTTGTGCATCTCTCATCACCCAACTTTCTTGAAGAAATTAGCCTTATCTTCAGAACCGGGACCTGCATGACCTTCTTCAACACCCATGTGTTGGCCGCCTGCAATTTCAGCAACACTTCCCCTTTGCCAATACTTTGACAAGGCTCACCAACCCCTCTGTATGGGGCTGCATGGAAAGAGGCAACAGAATCTATAAACCAAGATTCTAGTTTATCCAAGGAACATCCCAGAGCATCATGTGCAACAACCCCTGCAACATCTGCTTCTTCAGTTCCTTTATGCTGATCTTCTACCAACCAACAATTTCTCTTTACCTGCTCTTTCTTTCCATAACACCGTAATTGACCATTCGTGCTTTTCAATTCCTCCATTCTTAGCTTACTTTCTTCTGCCATTGTTATACTCTCACTCAATCAGAAACCCCTGAGAGTGACCTGTAATCAAACACAAACCTGCTTCCTGCAACCTTAGCTCTGATACCAACTGTTAGGACCCGAAAGCACCATTGATTACCAAGCAACTAAACATGCGGAATTAAACCAGAATCACAAGTAACTAGAATTCAAAAATAACACAGAATATGAGAGACAATACCCAATTGTATTAATACTCTTCTAGAAAAGAATTACAAATGAAGAGACGCCACACTCTTCCCACCTTACAGGCTTCCCACACCAAGTGTTCAGTAATTCACATTCAAGAGCTCACTCTCTCAATTACGGTCCCAACACACAACTCAAACACAGAGTTGGTGTTCACCTCCACCAGTGAGTAACAACATCGCCAGTCAACCAGTCAGTAACAATACTGTCAGTACACCGAGTATACACATACTCAAACCGAGCACACAACACACTCCAAGTAGATCTCCCATGAACTTGCAACAACCTGCAACTCAAATGATCTTACTTTAGAAGGAATTACCTTGCCTTCATCTTTGCTCTCCAATCGAGTACACACCATACTTTAAGTAGATCCCACCTGATCTTGCTCCCTGTTGTGTTGCTGTCACCTTGATCCTACTGCCACCTGCAGATCAACCTGATTTTGCACACCTGCAAACCTTAGACCTCGCACACACATACACTTGCAGATCAATGATCTTACTTACCATGCAGATCTCCAAATGTGGCCTTGCACACCTATTGACCAAGATCATATATACATGAATTCTACTTGATTCTCCAAACCAGCACCTGCACTTGGTACTGTGGCACTAGGAGGAACACACCTTACTCTCTTCACTCTAAAGGAGCTAATATTTGCTCTCTTACTCTCTAGCACAAATTATAATACAACCCATGAGTCTATTATATAGATCTCATGCAAAGAATAATTAGACATCTAATTACAATAATTAGGTCCGCAGCTTCAAGTCTATAATTGGCTTCTACATGCAAACAACTGGTTCGTTAACTAACTGTTCATGCAACCGATAGTTCTGAAACCGCATAGGCGACCGACGTCAGTCCCTATCTGCTTGGGGGTGACCGACGTCGATCGATCTCTGACCGTCGTCGACAGCTTTCTGTCTCCACCTGACCGACGTTAGTTGGCCTGACCGACGCCGGTGACAGTGACACTCAACACCCTCCTCCAATATTTGCATCAGTGAAGCTTTTAGCTCCACAACCTAACAATCTCTCACTTGGAGATAAATAGTTGCACTGTACCTGTACCTGTACACCATCTTATTTGTTTCTTGGCTTGTATCTTTCTTCAAGCTCAACCTTGAAGACCAACCACCACAACACCTGTGGTGAACCTCTTGTCATCTAAGTAACCTACCACATCCGCATCTACAAACACATGTAGAAAAAAAAATTGACCCTGCACCGCATGTATACCTGCTGCTGGTCCATCTCAGACACCTGATAATCTATTGAACTGCCCTCCAGTGCTTCTTTCCCAGATTGACTCCAAACTTTCTGACAGCTCTCACTGCTAGGGAAAACTCAGGTCTATACCAGACCTCATGTGATTTCAGACACTGAACTGTCCAGCCCTTGGTGTGCCTCGATTCTACATCCTACGTATTGAATGTCGCTAACACCTATTTCACATTAGATCTCTCTGCAGACAAAATCAACCTGTGATCTTCCATGTCTCTCATGCCAAAGAATTTCGCTACTCCAAATTCCTCATGACATGCCACTGAACTAACCTTACCTTTAGCTCAGCAAAACCCTGTATGTCTAAACCTGCACCAAGCATACCATCCACATACAGTAACAGGATAATGTTGCGACCATCATCCCCCTGGTAAGACAAACACAATGGTTATACTGACATTGACTAAAGCCTTACTTTGTCATCCACCTGGTACCACCTGTCAGCCCTGTACCACTGTCCTGTAGCTTGCTCAAGACCACATGACCTGGCCTTCCGTCTCACGTGTCCATTCTCTCTATTCTTTAACCAAAGAATCCATTCGTCTCTCAGTGCTTTCTTCCAGTTGGCAACCCTACCAAATCTCCCGTTTGGTTTTGCATCATATTCCTGCCATGTTCCCACTGTTTTCTGAATCTTTCCTGCTCTGTAGTGAGTAACAAGTATAAAAAAGAGGAACAACAAATTTGAGGCTTACTTACCCTTTCAGTCCTCCATATGGGCGTTTGAGACTCCTTCACAGCTTGTTGTCCGCCTAAAATTTGTCTCAGTGATCAACCTCAATCACCACACAATCTGCATCCGATCGATGTCGGTTCCATGCAACTGTCCTTTCTGTCGATGCCAGTTTTATGATCGACGTCAGTCTTACCTGGTCACCGACGTCGATTCCCTGACCAACACCAGCAACCACCCTACTCGACACCACCGACTCTGGTCTGCACATGACCGACATCGGCACCTGTCTGTTTGACGCTGATAACTGTGTTCGCCTGTGAGTGATGACTTTTTACCCGCGAGCTCTCTTTGAATCAATCCCATGTCCAAACTGCCCTGCTCAGAAGTATCCAGCCCCATCCACTGGTCTTTGTCTGTCATCTCCTCCAAGAACACCAAGGCTTTCCAGTTCTTAATTTTATCAAAGACATCTAACTTTCACTTAAGAACATGCATCTCCTTCTTGCTCATGTGATCAAGCCTACAAAGCCATGTCTTCGCAACAGAAGAAGAATCAGTAATATAAGCAAGTAGATAAAGAGTACCTGTTTTCTTATCACCAGCTAATTCAAGTGCATCCACTGTGAGAGTTCTTGTGCATCTCTCATCACCCAACTTTTTTGAAAAAATTAGCCTTATCTTCAAAATCGGGACCTGCATGACCTTCTTCAACACCCATGTGTTGGCCGCCTACAATTTCAGCAACACTTCCCCTTTGCCAATACTTTGACAAGGCTCACCAACCCCTCTGTATGGGGCTGCATGGAAAGAGGCAACATAATCTATAAACCAAGATTCTATTTTATTCAAGGAACATCGCAGAGCATCCTGTGCAACAACCCCTGCAACATCTGCTTCTTCAGTTCCTTCATGTTGATCTTCTACCAACCAACAATTTCTCTTTATCTGCTCTTTCTTTCCATAACACCGTAATTGACCATTCATGCTTTTTAATTCCTCTATTCTTAGCTTACTTTCTTCAGCCATTATTATACTCTTACTCAATCAGAAACCCCTGAGAGTGACCTGTAATCAAACACAAACTTGCTCCCTGCAACCTTAGCTCTGATACCAACTGTTAGGACCCGGAAGCACCATTGATTACCAAGCAACTAAACATGTGGAATTAAACCAAAATCACAAGTAACTAAAATTCAGAAATAACACAGAATATGAGAGACAATACCCTATTGTATTAATACTCTTCTAGAAAAGAATTACAAATGAAGAGACACCACACTCTTCCCACCTTACAGGCTTCCCACACCAAGTGTTCAGTAATTCACCTTCAAGAGCTCACTCTCTCAATTACAGTCCCAACACACAACTCAAACACAGAGTTGGTGTTCACCTCCACCAGCCAGTAACAACACTGTCAGTCAACCAGTCAATAACAATACTACCAGTACATCGAGTATACACACATACTCAAATCGAGCACACAACGCACTCCAAGTAGATCTCCCATGAACTTGCAACAACCTGCAACTTAAATAATCTTACTTTGGAAGGAACTACCTTGCCTTCCTCTTTGCTCTCCAACCGAATACACACCGTACTCCAAGTAGATCCCACCTGATCTTGCTCTTTGTTGTGTTGTTGTCACCTTGATCTTGCTACCACCTACAGATCAACTTGATTCTACACACCTGCAAATCTTAGACCTCGCACACACATACACCTGCAGATCAATGATCTTACTTACCATGCAGATCTCCAAACGTGGCCTTGCACACCTACTGACCAAGATCATACATACATGAAGAATCCTATTTGATCCTCCAAACCAACACCTGCACTTGGTACTGTGGCACTAGGAGGAACACACCTTGCTCTCTTCACTCTGAAGGAGCTAATATTTGCTCTCTTACTCTCTAGCACAAATTATAATACAACCCATGAGTCTATTATATAGATCTCATGCAAACAATAATTAGACATCCAATTACAATAATTAGATCCACTGCTTCAAGTCTATAATTGGCCTTCTACATGCAAACAATCGATTTGTTAACTAACTGTTTGTGCAACCGACAGTTCCAGAACTACACAGGCGACTGACGTCGGTCCCTGTCTGCCTGGGGTGATCGATGTCGGCCGATCTCTGACCGTTGTCGATAGCTTCTTGTCTCCACCTGACCAACGTCGGTTGGCCTGATCGACGCCGATGACTATGACACTCAACACCCTCCTCCAATGTCTGCATCAGTGAAGCTTTTAGCTCCACAACCTAACAGAACCAACCTTTCTTCCAACAACCTAAAAAGATATAGAGGCAGAAACCCTAGCCCATCACAACACGAGGATGACAACTCTTCGCATGATCCATTATCCATTTTTAACAAATCAGACACCAAATTTACTCTATGGGTTGAGGTGATGAAAAAATCCACCAATTCTGCTACTTGAAACTTATCCACCACAAGCATTGTAAAATCCCCACCAAGATTTTTTGCCCAAAAAACTCACAATTTTCTGATTTCTATAGTGCAGACATTTCATCAAATACTTTACCTACTTGTCATAAACAATGATATTCTTCGTGTGAAGGTTTAGAACAATTCAATTGCATTTTAGTAACATAAATCATTCATAAATGTATGCATAGATGCAAGGTATTATATAAACAATAAGACATACAGTTTGCTACACCTCAACACAATGAAAATTCCATATAAAGAAGAACCCATAAATATAATTTCACATAGAACTTTATGTACTTCAATACATTACCTTTTTATGTCCAAAAGTATGATTGAACTAGTTCTTCAACTTATTGTTACAAATATCCCTACGATGATGATGGTGCCACTTCTAAACTCATTCATATATGCGTCTAAACCATACGTGACACTCCAAAATGGGAAGTGACTTCATAGAGGGGAAGGCGGTTCCTTTCCAAACTGTCTAATGGAAAATATAAGGGTTGCAACCAATATAAGAGGTGATGTGACTATCTAAGGGTGTTGAACCTAGCACCAAAAACTTCCAACCATGCGCCAAAGCTAAATTCTTCTAAGGGTGTGAGGAAAACTGCAATGCATCCTTATTCAAACATTTTATTATCTTCAATATCAATCACCATCAAATCTAAATTTATATTTGGAAAAAATCTCATAAATTTAGCAAGAGAAACTCTAGATAAACACTTTATCAAAATATATCCTTTCACAACCGAAATCTTCGAATCTTGAAACAATGGTTACACCTATAAAATTTGAGTGACTCCGCCAAGGATCGCTGAATGGGTTTCATCCAATCAACCAAGAACCCAAGGGTTTTCATCCTAGGGTTTGTTGAACTGAAAGTACAAGCTCTCTCCAAAATGCAGAAGCAAAATCAATTCATCAACAACCTCCACAATGAGCCCTTAACCTTCTTTTATAATTTTTTAAAGTAATAAAATATTAATTTTTCCTTATTAGCTCAAAAAATCCTTTTATAAAATAAATAATTAACTTTATGTAGCACTTTTCACCCTTTTGAGGAACAATAATATTTTCTCATGAACAAAGTCATTTTTTCAAGATGTCCACATGAAATAATTTTTCAACACCTTTAAAATGAGCTATTACACTAAGTTGTCCCTTTTAATATTTCTAACATTAGATAACTTAAGTGAAATATAAATTAAATATCTCAATAATATACCCAAGTTGTGGAAAGCACCCAAATGATATAATTTTGTAATTCTAGTCATACCAAAGTGATATTAAAAACTTAAGATGCTGATCACAGGTAATTGGGTGACTTTATAAAAATAGCCTGCACCTCCAAGAAGTTTGGAGAGCACCTAAAGGATCTGAAATTGATTCTAAAAGCATTAAAAGGATCCATCAAACCATCTTAGCTCAAAACCATGAATAAATGCTCTGCAAGACTAACCTAAAACTTCTCCAAGAACATTGGAGTTCTCCCTAACTAACCAATTAGCCTCCAAAAGACTTGAAAATTGACTAATTGCTCACAAATTGGTTAAGCACCAAAAAGGGGCATTACAGTCCTCCCTTCCCAAAATTGTTTGTCCTCAAGCAATTGCAAGTCAAGATGACCTAACATCACCACACAATTCCACCCCGTGCACCTTCTCATCAATTTGACAACATGTGTTACCCTCCTCATAAATAAAGTAGTAGGCAAACACTTGGAATATTTTAGGACATCCCACTAAAATTTCCACGCCTAATTTGAAGCTAGAAAGTCTAAAATATTACTCTCCCACATTTGAAACCTTTATCTATCATCCAACCAGGGTATAGGAGCCCCAACTCGAATCAACATGTGGCTATTCAAGGTAAATAACAACATATCATAACTTGATTTTATCAAAATCAACACTCTAGAAGTAGGACAATAATGACAAAACTGAGGTCTCCACGCATGAACATGAGAGATGAGCATTGAATTGCCCAAAATCAACTTGGAAGTGGCTAGAAAAGACTCCTAAACAACCTCCAACTAAAAATTCTTCCATTCCTTGACTGAAATATTTTGCCGACCTTCATGGATATGTGCAAACAAAAGTATGAGGTGGCTAATCTACAAAAAAACAATAGAGTCAAAATTGAAACTTTGAACTATCCTTGGATGAGGAAAATCTCTCTAGTCACCGTAACCTTCCAACATACTTTGTTGGGGACCTCTATCATGAGTTCGAAGGAATGAAACAACTCCACCATGCTTGTGTTGTGCAACTTTGTTATTCATGTGTGCTTCATTAGAAGACCTCCTGGTGAAACTAAAGGCATCTTCTCTAAAAAGAATGCCTCTCATGAAAATCATCTAAGTTCCATCAACACATTGCACCTCCAAGGCACTAGGATTTTTGTAACCATCATATAGTTTTACATCCATCTTAAACTCATCCTCCTATTTTCCATGGAAGATTGTGACATCTTTGGCTTCTTCTTGCAACTCAACCATGAAAGCATCACCAACTAAGGGTCTTAGAGCAATTGGTGTCTCCATATTCCATTTCAAAGAAGGATTAGCATATGTCAAATTAGGTCCTAATCCAAAGAGTGGATTGCCAAATAAGTGGAAATCGTGATTATACCCTTGGCTTACCAATTCTTCATGTGAATTAAGTTTTTAACTTGCATTATCTATTATTGTTCTGAAAATTCCAACAAGCTCAAAATCACTTTTTGGAAACTTCTCAAAGTTAAGAATGTTGAAGTCTCCATGTTTCAACACGTGTATGAGGATAGTATTAGCCGACTTGTGGCTTACTTATCCCTCTTTGAAATTATATTAATTAGCCCACTTGTGGCTTTCTTTAGATTAGTAGGTCGGCCTATGGAGTAACCATGACCTAGTTAGACTATATATAGGAGGTAGTGGGTAATCATTTATCATCATATTGTGAATTCTGCTCTTATTGAAGCTTGTGGAGGTTGCCCCCTCGAAGTGACTTATCTATTATCATATATTTGGATATATTTCATTCATATTTGGATATAATTCTGCTGTTATACTTAATTCTTGAAGTAATTTCATTACAAGTGGTATCAGAGCTGCGATTTGGGCAATCTTGTGGGCGAAACACCAAATTTTTTAATTTTGTGATATATAAAAAATGGTTGCAAATTTCTCTAAATTTTTTTTACTGGAGGTGATAAATCATCACATTAATCTTCCATTAAAATTTCAGCTCATTTGAATCTATTTTTCAAACGTTATCGCTATTTTATGGTTTTTAATAAAATTGATCTATCATGCGCAATTCAAAGAATTTTTATGAGTTGTTTAAATTTTTGGAAAGCTTAGAAAAATTTGGCTACGGTTTGTTCTTTGTATATTTTGAATTGATGCTGAAATAATTCCAAAATCGCTTGGTCAAATTTGGGTCAAAAGTGTCAATAAGGGTCGACATCGTAAAACCCTTTTATGGCAAGTCCACAAACTCGCGGCCGAGGAAAGGGTGCTGAAACTCCAGGAAAAACTCCTAAAATGGATGATATGGAGTCATAAGGGGGGTGTAATAGACCCTTTGTACCAGGGTTTTCTGACATAGATCACAAAGTGAGCCAGCTTGACTATAATGTGCAAGGCATTCAGAGTGAGGGGCAAGACATACAATCTAATATGCAATCCATACAAGATAGTTTGGGATATATCATGATGGATTTGAACATTAATCAATCAAATCATCAAGCTAACTCTATTTCACAAACCCACCAGGGTGGTTCTCCTAACTAGTCTACTTCAAATCCAACTCCATGGCCACAGAAGAACCTATTACCAAAAGTGGATATGCGCAAATTCGATGGAAAAGATCCACTCAATTGGCTCAACCAAATGGAGAGTTTTTTTGACCTACATCAGATTCCAAGTGGACAAAAGGTTACCATGTCATCCTTGTATCTTGAACCTAATCAATTCATTTGGTATCGATGGTTGTGCGCTCAAAAGAAAAAGATGAGTCTCAATGTCACCTGGTCAATTTTTACAGAGCAGCTACAATTACACTATGGCAATAGTGTGACAGATAATTACTTCAGCCAACTGGCAAAACTGTGAAAAACTAGCTCCGTCAAGGATTATATTCATCATTTTTAGAACCTATCCTTACGTGTGGAGACAATTTCTGATGCAAACTTGAATGACCTATTTTTGGGTGGACTCAAGGACCACATTCAACATGAGGTACACATGTTTAATCCACTTAATATTTCTAAATCTATTATCCTAGCACGTAGAGCTGAGGAAAAATTCATAGCCAACAAGAAGCAACCATTCACTCACTTTAAAGATCGTAGCATATCATCCTCAACATTTCCTCCACCTACTAGATTGACCCCTTAGCAAATTGAAGAAAAGCGTGCAAAAGGATTATGTTTTGGTTGTGATAGCAAGTGGAGTAAAGGACATAGATGTGCTGAGAAGAAGTTATTCTACATTGAGGGACCAAATGAAGATGAAGAAGCAGATGATGCCTCCAATGATGATGAGGAGGATATAGAGGAGGTACCTGAAGATTTCCAACCTACAATCTCTTGTCATGCACTTGCAGGTATTAGCACTCCACAAACTCTTAAGGTGGTGGGTCTCCTCAAGAAATAGAAGGTGACAGTGTTGATTGATTCAGGGAGCACACATAACTTTATAAACCATAAGTTGGTCACTCGATTGAACTATTTCATCTACCCAGCACCAGAATTTTAGGTCATGATTGCAGATGGTGGCACAATTAATTGTTCAAGAAAATGCCATAGTATTAAGCTTACTATGGGTGGGTACAATCTTGACTCTCTTATGTTTGCTATTCCCATGGGTAACACAGACATTGTTTTGGGAGTCCAATGGCTCACAACCTTAGGTACCATTGAGATGAACTTCCAAGAACTATTCATGTGCTTTCATTCTGAAGGTAAGAAAATTGAACTACATGGATTACATGCAAAATCTCCACAATTGGTTAGTTCACATCAGATGACCAAGATGCTAAAAAAGGGGGCAGAGGGAATTATTGCAGGATTATGCTCCATAGAAGTTTAACCCCCAAAGGTATCTACACATCCTAATCTACAAATAATTCTTAAAGACCACTCATCTATTTTTGGGGCCATGCCAAAAGGACTACCACCAAAAAGAGAACATGATCATGCCATTCAACTAATTCCAGGTAGTCAACCACCAAATATCAGACCATATAGATATCCATATGCACAAAAGAGTGAAATTGAAAAGATGGTCCATGAGATGCTGGAGGCAAGGACCATCAAGCATAGCCAAAGTGCATATTCATCACCAGTGGTCATGGTGCAGAAGAAGGATGACACATGGAGGATGTGCCCAGATTATAGGGAACTCAACAAGTACACTATCAAAGATAACTTTCCTATTCTAGTAATTGATGATTTACTTGATGAGTTGCATGGTGCTAATTATTTCACAAAATTGGATCTTTGCTCGGGGTACCATCAAATTAGAATCAAGGATGAAGATGTTCATAAAACTGCTTTTAGAACACATGAGGGCCATTATGAGTTTTTGGTAATGCCCTTTGGTCTTACAAATGCACCATCTACTTTTCAGAGCTTGATGAACACTATTTTTAGGCCTTTTTAAAGGAAGTTTGTGCTAATTTTCTTTGATGACATATTGATTTATAGTCAAACATGGGAAGCACATTTGCAACATGTGAAATAGGTGTTGATAGTTTTGGAGAAGCACCAACTTTATGCAAAGCCATCTAAATGTGCTTTTGGAGTACAGGAGGTAGAGTACCTTGGTCACATTATTTCCCATGAAGGGGTCAAAGTTGATCCTCAGAAGATCAAAGCGATAATGGCAGGACCCATGCCAAAAACTCTAAAAAACCTTCGAGGTTTTCTTGGACTAACAGGTTACTATAGAATATTTGTGAAAGGTTATGGTAGCATAGTAGTTCCACTCACTGCATTGCTAAAGAAGGATGCTTTCCATTGGAATGATGATGCCACCAAAGCATTTGAGAAACTAAAAGTAGCTATGTGCACCACTCTAGTTTTGGCTACTCCAGACTTCTCACAAACATTCATTGTTGAATGTGATGCTTCTGGGTCTGGATTGGGGGTAGTACTAATGCAGGAAGGAAGACCCATTGCATTTGAAAGTCATCAATTCAAAGGTAAGAATCTACAAAAACCTGTCTATGAGAAAGAAATGATGGCTATTCTTCATGCAGTTAAACAATGGAGGCCTTATCTGATGGGTAGACACTTTAAGGTGAAAATGGATCATGATAGTCTCAAATACTTTTTGGAGCAAAGATTATCATCCGAGGAACAACAAAAATGGGTAACCAAAATGTTGGGTTATGATTTTGAAATCATCTACAAGAAGGGTAAAGATAATGTAGTAGCAGATGCATTATCTAGACGGGATGCATCCACAAAAGCATTACTTTGTGCAATGTCCATATTGCAAGCAGATTGGGTGGATGAAGCTAGGTTAGAATGGGAGCAAGACAAGGATACACAGGTTCTGATTTAGAATCTCCAACAAGGTAATTTATCCTCTGACAAATTTGAATGGAAAGGTAATGTCCTATGGTATAAGGGTAGGTTATACTTGTGCAAAACTTCAGAGCTTAAGCATAAGATTCTTGCCGAGTTGCATGCATCTCCACTTGGGGGACACTCAGGGTTCTTGAAAACTTATCATAGAATTAAGAAAGAATTATTTTGGGAAGGACTCAAGGGAGATGTACAAAATTTTGTAGAAGAATGCATGATATGCCAATAGAATAAAGGTGAAACAGTTAAGACCCCAGGTTTGTTACAACCATTAGAAATTCCTAGTCAAAGGTGGGAGGAGGTTTCCATGGATTTCATCACTGGGTTGCCTTGTTTTGAAGGTAATAATGTTATTTTGGTCATTGTGGATAGGCTTACAAAATATGCCCATTTTTGTGCTCTCTCACACCCATTTTTAGCAAGTACAGTCGCGGCTATTTTTATGGAAGCAGTTCTCAAATTACATGGAACCCCAAAAATAATTGTACGTGATTGTGATCCTATTTTCACAAGTAATTTTTGGACTGAACTATTTTCTTGTTTGGGTACTCAGCTATCTCATAGCTCATCTTACCACCCCCAATCTGATGGACAAACTGAAGTGGTTAACAAATGTTTAGAGGGGTATCTCCGTTGTTTTGTATCAGATAAACAAGCACATTGGGTTAAATGGCTACCACTTGCAGAATGGTGGTATAACACATCTTTCCATACCTCTTCTAAAATGTCTCCATTTCTAGCACTATATGGTTACCATCCACCTTCCATCAATTCTTCATTAAAGGTGCACACCAAGGTTCGAGATATGGAAGAGCACATTCAACATCAACAAGAGGTTTTGTCTAGTTTGAGAGAGAATTTGGCCTTGGCACAAAATAGGATGAATCAACAAGCAGATCAACACTAGAGTGAGCGAAATTTTAAGGTGGGTGACTAGGTATTTGTTTGTTTACAACCTTACAAGCAGATGTCCTCGAAGCAACAGAAAAAGGACAACAAACTTGCTCCAAAGTATTATGGCCCTTATCAGTATCTACAAAAAATTGGAAGTGTGGCTTACAAGCTCGAGTTACGTCATTCATCTCACATACACCCAGTATTTCATGTTTCTTGTTTGAAGAAGGTCATTGGACAGAAAGTTTCTGCCTAGATAGAGCTTCTAGAACTAGATGAAGAAGGATGAGTCATTTTGGAACCAGAGAAGATCCTCCAAACACGTACTAAGAGGTTGAGAACTAGAGAGATTAAGGAATATTTGATCAAGTGGAAAAACCAAAGCAGTGAAGATGCAACTTGGGAAGGTGAAGAATTTCTGCAACAACATCCACAACTGTTCAACGTTGAGAACAACATTGGTTTGAAGGGGAAGGGCATGCTACACCCCTAACCTATCACATGTATGAGGATAGTATTAGCTGACTTGTGGCTTACTTATCCCTCTTTGACATTATATTACTTAGCCGACTTGTGGCTTTCTTTAGATTAGTAGGTCGGCCTATGGAGTAACCATGTCCTAGTTAGACTATATATAGGAGGTAGTGGGTAATCATTTATCATCATATTGTGAATTCTGCTCTTATTGAAGCTTGTGGAGGTTGCCCCCTCAAAGTGGCTTATCTATTATCATATATTTGGATATATTTCAGTCATATTTGAATATAATTCTGCTGTTATACTTAATTCTTGAAGTAATTTCATTACACCAACTAAGGGTCTTAGAGCAATTGGTGTCTCCATATTCCATTTCAAAGAAGGATTAGCATATGTCAAATTAGCTCCTAATCCAAAGAGTGGATTGCCAAATAAGTGGAAATCGTGATTATACCCTTGACTTACCAATTCTTCATGTGAATTAAGTTTTTAACTTGCATTATCTATTGTTGTTCTGAATATTCCAACAAGCTCAAAATCACTTTTTGGAAACTTCTCAAAGTTAGGAATGTTGAAGTCTCCATGTTTCAACACATTCCATGTAGAGGCTTCATCTTCTAACTCATTAACACAATCTTTTTCTAGCCGTCTTCTTGGAGGATTACCAACCACAAGGCTTGGCACATCCTCATGATATGTTTCTCAATCTTCAATAGGCTAAAAAACACACTCTACCTCATGTTTTGAAACTTTTCTCATATCCCATATCCTTTGCTCTTGCTCAATCCTATCTTGTTCATTCAAATCTACACATGCAACTTTTGATTTCTTTGGGAAATCCTCTAATTCAAATTCCTCTTGAAGACAATCAAGTTCATCAAATACTTACTTGATTTATTTAGCTCTTTGTTCATGCTCTTGCTCTATCACATGATCAAAACCCATTTCAGGTGGTATTCCAAGAGGAATCTCACCGACACCCACACTATGCTTATTTAATATGGATTAGATATCCACATGATACTGATCATTTCCACCAGAAGGAGTTTTATAAGATATCAAACATTGTGCTACCCAAGCCACCTCTCCATGTCAGAATAGTGTCTCCATCCTCTTTGTAGTAACCACACTAGGTGCTCCATTCGACACTGCTCAAAGAACAACCTTTTTTCCCTCATGTCTGAATTTAAGCTTCATGGTCTGAAAGTTCTATGAATATTTTCCAAGGGAGGGCAACCACTAAATGCCAATAACCATGTCAATCTCCCCAATTTTGACAACATAAAAATCATCAGTCACCTGATGGTCACCTAAGGTGATTCTCAACTATGAAATCTTCTTCTTGTAACTCATAGTGAATCCATCAACAACTATAACATCAAACCCTGGAAAATACTCTACCTAAAGACGTCTTTTCATCATCAGGCCTTCATCTATGAAATTGTGGGTTGCCCCACTATCAATCAAAAATATCACATGTTGTCCCTATAAGACTCCTCTCACCCTAAAATGGTGATATCTATGGGTGCCTTAAAGAGAAGCAATAATACCTCTCATAAGTTCTCCTATAGTCCTCTCCTCATGCTCTGCATTAGCCTTCTCCTGATCACTATCCGAGCTAGAATCTGTGTTCACCTCCTCCTCTTCATAATCATAAGTGACCTTGATATTATGAACCTTTCCTTTCCCACGGCATCTATGTCCAGGCTGCCAAGGTTCTCTACATGAAAAGAAAAGCTTCTTCCTCCTAAGTTCATTTTTTGCCTCTGTATCCAAATTTGTCCTCTTAGGCCAATCTTTTTGAAATTTTTTCTTATAATCTTTCTTAGAGGAAGGAAATGATTTGTTTTGAAATTTGTTTTTGGGAGGTGATAAAACTCCATGTTCCTAGCTCTTTTTATGGCATCCTACAAAGTAGGTGGGTATAATGCTTTCACCCAACCACATAGTGCATCTTTTAAGCCCTCAATGAAGAGATAAGACAATATATCCTCTGAAACATTAGGAACCATAACTACAAGCCTTTGAAAATTAGATATGTAAGCATCTATTGAATCCTTCTATTTGAGTTGGGCCAACTCTCTAAAATATTTTTCAATATTTGATTTTTCAAATCGGTCTATCAACCTCTGAGTAAAATCATCGTATGAATTGAAAAGGCTATGGACCTATGTACCCATCCCATGGTACCACCAATCACATGAATCACCCTCAAAGTGCAACAAAGCAAATTGGATGGGCTCCCTCTCAAGCATGGGGTACAAACTGAGATAGTTATCTAACTTTTGTATCCATGCATGTGTAGTGCATTTACCCAAACCATTAAAAGGTGAAAGAGACACCTTACCAAACCTCTGTTATAACTCTTAGTTGTGCCCTATATCTCCTCTAGGCATGTTCCTTTATTTCAATTGACAGAAATCCTATAAATACACAGCATCCTAAAACTCATCACCCAAAGAATGCCACACACGCATATAATATACAAAACTCTCTCATGTAGCTTGTTGTCCACCACCTTGTTGATATAAGAAATTAGGCATAAGAGGCCTAACTGTGGAAGCTTAAGTGGTTTTAATGTGATTATGAGCATGTACATTGTTGCCCAAGTTACTCATTTCACCATCTTTCCCATTGTTTCCACCATTGCAATTAGTATTCATGTTATTATTTTGATTGGCATTATTATTTACCACATTCTATTGCATCAATTGGTCAAAAGTTTTACATTCTATTCGTCACAATTGACATCCCATAGAACATAATTGATGTCCCACAGACCATCAAATTTAAGCACATATATATTTTTTTTGAGCTTTATTTTGATGTTAGCGTGAATGTCTTATGTTGTAGGACCATTTTGAAGGCTTGGATCTTGAAGCATAAGAATCATGGAGGCACCAAAATTTCAAGAGATATTCTTGAGGTCAAAAGGAATGAATCCATTTGATCCACTGGTCCCAGGAGCTTCTCAAGTGAAAATATTGATTGTTCAAGCTGGCTGGTCCATGTTTGCTCTTGCATGATGTTTTGGTGATGGTCTAGCTCATTTGGCTAAGTATGAACAACTTATTGAAATCTGACTGAGGAACCAACTTTGATAATGCATAACTTCATTTGTGCTTCAATGAAAGACTTGAAACTTGGTGCGTATCAACTAGGGACTAAACTAAATAAACCCATGTGATCACTTTCCCCTGCAACTACCACATGCACGAGATATGGCCTTATAAATATGTTCACTTGGCTTTGTTTGAGCTCCCTAAAAAATGGTTAAGTATGGGAACCATAGCAAAAACAACTGAGGAGCCAACTTTGAACCTTTGTAACTTTCGATGCACTTTGGTGGAGGACCTAGAACTTGGCGCATATAATCTTGGAAAAAAAATGAACAAATCCATATGACCAATTTTCCTTGACTCATTCACATGTGGCAATGGTGATGTCGAAAAAGTGCCTACTCATAAAATCTGCCACTAGACCCAAGATGCCTAGATGAACACAATGAAGAACCATATAGATTCCTTGTATTTTCACACTTATTCTAAGCACTTTTGACATCTCATAGGATCTCTTCAATAATTTAGACCTATCCCAAAGCCTTTTGATCCAATTCTTTATCAAACCATGCAAGAGCTTGGTACGTGGGCTAAAAATGACCAACATCTTTGGCAACTCATAGGGGTTGCATGCTTGTCTATGCAAAAGAACCAAAATCATGTGCCTAGTCCAGTCCATTAGGCATGAAGTCTCTTCTCTGGATGCAACATATGGACTGTCAATCTTGCTCTAACCTATTTTGAAACAAACATAAAGACAAAAGGTAACAAAATAGAATAGAGTGCCCATGATACTTATTGAAAGGGAAACTAACTTAGAACAAAAGGGACAACAAACACGTGCTAAAGCATCACTTCGAAGAATGCATTAAAATTAGTCTAATATGTACATGGTTACAATTTACAAGTATTTTCCACTTGGGTCAAATGGGAAACCTTTTTGTGCACCTTGAAACTTTGAAACATACTTGCCTTCTCTTGACAGCTATCTTTTGTAGATATGAGCAAATTGGATGCTCATGTCTTCTCGAGGAAGCAATTGATTCCTCTATTGCCAATTTCAGGTGACCCATATTAGGGTGTTATCTGGATAGATAACAACCAGGTCCTAACTATTCAATCTTTGTCTCTATTTTCCATGCCACTAAAAGTCCTTTGGGCATTACATGAAAAATGCCCTCTTTAGATGCTTTCATTGTTGACTTAACGAGGGAGCAAGACAAGTTAATACATATAAAAACATTGAAGTCCACAAAACCTCAAGCCCTAATTATTGGGAATGGGAAAGCAAAGAATTTAAAAAAAGAAAAGAACAAGAATAAGGACCAAGAGAAGAAGAAAGAATCTGTTGAGCATGGTCATTGATGTTAGGTTGTCATTGATGTTAGAGAGAGCACGTGGTTCTAGTGTATTAATGACAAAGTGATTAGATTGATGGTTTGTAGAGTGTTTGTTTAGTTAAGTCAATTTTTAGATGAAATTGATGGTATGGTCATATTTTAGATACCATATAGGATGTTATGAGTGCTTATGAAAGTGAATGGAATTCATCATAATAGTCATATGAATGTCTAAGCTCAAGTAGTCATCTTGACAAATAAAGTTGAGTGAGTAGATTGATGACATTATATTTCACACGTGTGAAAGTTTCAGGATCAATTTGATACATGGATAGATTCAAATATGTGAAGATATCATATGGTTCAAGTTTTAGGTCTAGACATGGAGCACAACAAAAGTTATTAAGGTACAAAGTTGGACTCTTAGATAGAGTTCACTAAGTTCCCATACTTAGCTAAATTTGCATTATCAAAGTTCTACGGTGAGCATTTAATCAAATCATAGATATAATATCAAAAAAATAATCTAACAAGATAATGATCTAGTGGCATAGTTCAAAGTCAAATATTCAAGATTGCACGCACTAGTGACATGTGTCATAATCATGGAGTTTGAGTAGTAGATCTACGATGAGCATGAACCCTGCCAGTCAAAAATCCAATAGTGAGCGAGGGATCATGAAGATTATGATGCAATGGAGTGAATTGAGTCAATAAGTCAATAGGATGATCAGAAGTCACATGGGGCTGCCAAGTGGTAGAAGCTCATTGGAGTCAAATAGTCAATGTGCTCAGAAGGCACGTGAAGGTGTCAAGTGTCTTAATTATAGTAGCATGGATCAAAGATCAATGGTGAGCATTGTAAGTTAAAAAATAGGCTAATCCCAAAGAAATAGATAGAGTGAATTTGTTCAAATTTTCTAGGGGTCATGATATGAGGTCAAAGTGTTCGATGTTTAGTATTTACATAGTGACCATTGGAATTTGAATATTCAAATTAACAAGGGAAAACCAATCTATAGTTTTTGAGCTATATCTTTTAATCCAAGATGAATTTATTGATGAAATTAAAATAAAAATTGTAAAGGATGAAAATTTCCATCTAGAAAAGCTAATTATAAGTTTTGAATGTTCATACAGTCAAATATATTAAGCTTCAAAGTTGATTGTGTGTTTGACCATGGTCTGTCAGTGACCTGAGAAGGATATTTGAGTTGTTCTTGATAACATTTTGATGTTTAAAGATGATATATATATATATATATATATATATATATATATATATATAGTAAAGTGTTCTAAGCTACATGAGAACCATCTATGTGGATTTCGGAGGTTTTACCAATCCATCTTCAATATGAACAGTTTCTTAGAAGTTGACTATGTTTGTTGAATGTACTGGCAAATTGAGTGACCATATTGCAGGAGTAATTTGAAGGTGTTCTAAGTATAATTGAAGAAGCAAATGAGTATGGATATGTTATGTAAGTCTTTAATGATTATGATAAAGTATTTATTATCATTATTTTCACTTGATCAGATATGAAGAATCAAAATAACTTGATTGTATTTTGACTGTATGTGACCAATCTAAGTGGTCATTCTGAGTGAGTTGAATTGAGTGCTTAGAACCTATGTTGAAGTGTATAAAGCACATGGAGGTGTATTTTAGGTCATGAAGGGTTCACCCATGTGATATAATCATATTTATATGTGAAATAATTTATTTTTTGCTTCAAAATTTTGAGACCATGTTTTTGTATATGGAGGCCTAAAGAGCAAGGAGACCTAATTGGTAGGTTTGAGTGTTGATTTGGTGTTCCAGGTGGCACAGACCCATATGGTAGTGAGAAAGGGTCTATTGGAGATAGGTTTTATGTTTTATAATCATTGGTAAAGGATGAAGGTGGTTCATGTAATCTCACATGTAACATGTGAGTATGAAGTCTTAATTGTTTTAGATCTCACCAAGACCTAATGGTGGTTTGGGGCTAATGAGGTAATGTCCAACCTATGAGAATGGATTTGAGATATGTATTAGTGTGATATAAGTATTAAGGGTTAAGGCAAGTCTTTTGGCCAATTAATAAGATAATATTCATGAAGACTCTATAAAGAGTGAAAGCAAAGGTGATGGTTTCTTGACTTGAGAGTGTAGAGTTGAGTAGTTGTGTAAGTGTGGATTCAAGTGAAGGAGAGAAAATTTGAAATAGAAGGTACAGGTCAGTGAGAACCATCAAAGATAAAAAAGGATTAGTTATGATTGTCTAATCAAGTTGATGCAGGAAGACATATAGGTCATTAGACCTAATGATTTGAGAAAAAATAATTTGAGCAAGTTAACTCTAGAGGTAGCTTGAGAGAGATTGAGAGAGAAGAGTGGAAAACAAAGGTGGTGATCATTAGTTTAAGATTAAAAACATGTGTTCAAGGTGATATATTTAGGTATCTGAGTGGGTGCTTGGTTACCTAGGGGGTTTGTTCCTCCTTGCAAGGTAAAGCTTGCTTGAGAGGACCCTCCTGCAACAAATTGATAAAAATGTATGAAATAACAGATTTATAAAATTAGCAGAAGCAATGAAATAATTATATTGATCATAGGCCACTTCGAGGGGGAACCTCCTTTGAGAAAGCTCAATATAATAAATTCATGTATGCCTTCATTGGTCTCAACACTTACTTATATACGAATTCTAATCTAAGCAACTATTACTTCCCATGAATGTGGGATAAAACAAAATGCTCACAGGATGACTTACAAAACATATGCATCCATAGAAAATACTAAACTAACAAAGTAAAGAGAAGAGATATCACAAGTTCATAACATCCCCTCCCTCTTAGAAAAAGCTTTGTCCTCAAAGCTTTAGATGTGGGAATTGGTGTTGAATTTGAAATAGTGGTTTTCATGTTGCATCTTTTGGTTGCATTCCATGCCACTAAATTAAAACCTTGATGATTGAGAGAGAGTGAAGTTGGCATGTGTGATTGTCTAGGATTACCTCTGAATCAAGAAGAATGGATCCTTCATTATCCAATTTTGGTAAAATAGTCTGTACTCTGATTTTTGTGCTGAGAATTTTCTTTAGACAAGAGACATGAAATATTGGGTGAACTCAAGAAGGTGGAAAATCCAAATTATAAACAACCGACCCAATATTTTGAAGAACCTTATAGGGCCCATATAACTTGGGAGCTAGCTTATGATGCCCCTTGAGTTTTAGGGAGGATTGCTTGTATGGATGCATGCAAAGAAAAACCATATCACCTACTTGAAAAGTGCACTCAACATGGTGCTGATCTGCTTGTTGTTTCATTCAATTTTGTGCTATATGAAGATTATCCCATAGGGTACTGAGGATCTAATCCTACATTTAGATAATCATGCCAACTAATTGAATTGATGAACTATTGGGGGTGTATAGAAGGAACACTAGTGATGTTTGACCATAGACTGCTTCATATGGAGTCATTTTTGTTGAAGTGTGGTAGGAGGTATTGTACCACCATTCAGCAAGAGGGATCCACTTTGCCCACTGATTTTGTTTTGAGGTGAAGCAATGAAGGAAAGTTTCTAAACATTTGTTGACAATTTCAGGTTGGCCATCTATTTGTGGATGATACCCAGAACTCATCTTCAGTTGGGTGTCAGTGCATCAAAATAGTTCTATCCAAAAATGGTTGGTGAAGGTTGCATCATGATTTGAGACAATAGATGAAGGAATGCCATGAAGATATAAAATTTGATCCAAAAACAATTATGTGACTGTGAAGGCAGTATAGGGATGGTTGAGGGCATAAAAATGACAATATTTGAAAAGGTAATCAACCACAACCAAGATCACCATTTTCCCTCCAAATTTAGGGAGCCCATCAATGAAATCCATATAAATATCTATCCAAATCCTGGTAAGGATGGGCAAGGGTTCAAGCAACCTAGGGATGAGTGTTGTTTCACCCTTGTTGTGTTGGTAGGTATCACATTCAACCACCATCTGTTGAATTGCCTTTTTCATTCCCTTCTAAAAGAAGTTGTGTCATGCCTACTCATAAGTTTTGATAAATCTTGAGTGCCCTATGGATAGAGAAGCATGGATTTCATAGAATACATCCTACTAAAGATGTATGCTCTGGAGAAGTACAAAATGACCCTTATATCGTAGAGAAGCACCATCCCATGAATAATGTGGTACAGTCAAGGGGTTAGTGATCAATTGTTGAATGACTTGAGATAATAAGGATTCATTGACATACCCATATTATACAACATATGTCCAATTCAAAATAGGCATGGAAATAGTGGAAAGGGAATCTTGGTCCACAAATATGCGAGACAGAGCATCAGCCATAATATTGTCCTTACCCTTCTTGTAAGTGATCTCATAGTCATTACCCATGAGTTTGCTAACCCATTTATATTGTGATGGGGTTGAGACCCATTGTTTAGGGAAATATTTTAGACTTTAGTGATCAATTTTGATGCAAAAATGAATTCCTAGTAGGTATGGCCGCCACTTCTATACTGCATGCAAAATGACCATCATTTCCTTCTCATAAGTAGAGAGCACTAAATTCTTACCAAAAAGGGATTTAAAGGTGAATTTGATGGCATGTACTTATTTAAAAATAACAACACCAAGCCCATTGCCGCAAGCATCACTCTCGATAGTGAAGGTCTAGGCAAAACTTGACATAGCTAGAATGGGTGTATTACACATAGCTTGTTTCAATTTTTCAAATGCACACTCAACAGCTTGTGTCCAAGTAAAAGCATCCTTTTTCAACATAGATGTCAATGGAGCTACAATATTTCTATAATCCTTGACAAACTTGTGATAGTATCTAGTCAGCCCCAAAAAACCATGGAGGCTCTTGAGTATCTGAGGATGCAACGAATTTAGCATGGCAGCTATTTTTTCAGGATCCACCTAAACCCCTTAGGATGAAACAATATGCCTAAGATACTCCACTTCATCTTGACCAAAAGTACATTTAGATTATTTTACACAAAGATGATGGTCAGAGAGAAGTTGTAGTGCAAGCTCCAAATGTTGGAGATGCTCAGACCATGTTTTACTATAGATGAGGATATCATCGAAGAAGACCAAAATGAATTTTCACTGGTAGGGCCAGAATATTTTATTCATCAATGCCTAAAATGTTGAAAGAGTATTAGTGAGGCCAAAGGGCATGACCATAAACTCATAGTGGCCATCATGCATGCGAAAAGTTGTCTTAGGGATATCATCCTCATGAAGCTAGATTTGGTGTTATCCAGAGTGGAGATCTAACTTGGAGAAAAAATGAGTGCCATAAAGCTCATCAATAATAGGGATCAAGAACTTATCCTTGATTGTGAGGTGATTAAGTGCATATAAATCAATGCAGAGGCACCATGACCCATATTTTTTTTAACAAGGAGAACTAGGGAAGACTATGGGCTGGTGTTAGGGTGAATGATGCCTTGATTTAGTAAGTCTCGAATGAGCATCTTGATCTCAATATTTTGTTGAAATAAGTAGTTATAAGCCTTGATGTTGGGAGGACCACTTTCAGAAAGGAGATAAATACAGTGGTCTTCTGGCTGTGAAGGTGGCAATCCCATTAGTTCAACAAAGACACGTGCATACCTCTATAGAATTGCTTGTAGATCAGAAGGAGTAGAAAATACTGTTGATGGTTGCATTTGAATGGAATGGAGTTTGTTGGGGATCAACCAACAATTTGATTACACTTATGAAAGCAATAAATGCGAAATTAAATTAGATAGATAAGTAACTAGAATCAGATAATAGCAAACAATAAGAGATACAAGAAACCACCCTGAAAACTTGTATTAAACTCTTTACAGAAGGAATACAATTGAAGAAACTTCTTTCTTCCACACCTCTCTCAGATGTACAGATCTCTCTCTAGATCTCTTTCCCTCAAGAGCTCTCTCTCTCAAGTACAATCAACTCCAACAACCTGGAATGATTCACATGTACAATTCTGTACTGTTCTTCAACATTCTACAATGCCTTACTATAAGCTAAGAAGATCTAATCCTACATATAGAATTAGGAAACATGAGCATGCATTTACAACCAACAGTTATGCCTCTTAAACAAGGGCTCTAAAACAGTCTTGCTAATAATAGAGATGCGGACTTAAGACTAACACTTAATCTCAACATGCAAACACTCGGTTCTGTCCACAAAAATAACTTTTTGGACGCACAGGTAACCGACGTCGGTTCCTGCCTGTGACCGACGTTGATCGATCTCTATCGACGTCGGCATCTCCTGAACTGCTCCTGACCGACGTCGGTCACTCCTGACCGACGCCGGTGACTGTGTAAACCTACAACTTCTGCAATGCGCTCCTTTGGTGAAGCTTTTAGCTCCACACCCTAACAATCTCTCACTTGGAGATAAACAGCTGCACCAGTACCTGTACAGCAACATCTTCTAGCTCCTCCATCTTCAACTCAATCATGAAGACCAACAGAAGTTGAATAAAGATTCAACTTCTCCTTTGTAATTGGCTTGATTAACATATCAGCAAGATTCTTATCTGTATGGATCTTCTCCAGCTTCAACTCACCATCCTCCAATACCTGTCTTATGAAATGGTACCTGAGTTGTATGTGCTTTGTTCTTGAATGAAAGGCTGAATTATTAGCCAAATGAATTGCACTCTGACTATCACTGTATAGTCTGCAACTCTCTTGCTCCTTTCCTAGCTCTTCCATGAACCATGTCATCCATATCATCTCTTTGCTAGCCTCCGTGACTGCAATATACTCTGCTTCTGTAGTTAACAAGGCAACAACCTTCTGCAACTTTGATATCCAGCTAACCGTCGTTCCACCAATAGTGAAAACATATCATGTGGTGCTTCTCCTGCCATCCAAATCACCTGCCATATCTGAATCTACATAACCATGTAGAGAAGTATCTGAACCTCCATAGCACAAATGCCTACTGCTGGTTCCTCTCAGATATCTAAGGATCCACTGAACTGCTTTCCAGTGCTCCTTCCCTGGATTGGCCATATACTTACTTACAACTCCCACTGCTTGGGCAATATCCGATCTAGTACATACCATTGCATACATTAAACTCCCTACTGCAGAAGAATATGGAACTCTACTCATGTACTTTACCTCATCATGTGAATTAGGACATTGTTCTTTACTCAATTTAAAATGTCCAGCCATAGGTGTACTTATCGGTTTTGCATCCTGCATATTAAACCTCTCCAACACCTTGTTCACATAATCCTCTTGAGACAAAATCAACCTGTGATTTTTCTTATCTCTCTTAATGCTCATGCCAAGGATTTTTTTTGCTGCTCCCAAATCTTTCATGGAAAATGTTTGAGCTAATTTCACCTTAAGCTCAGAGATATCCTGCATGTGTGATCCTGTACCCAGCATATCATCTACATACAACAATAGAATAATATATCTACCATTATCCAATCTCTTAAAATACACAAAATGGTCAGATTGACACCTACTGTAGCCATGCTCAGTCATGAACCTGTCAAATCTCAAATACCACTGTCTAGGAGCTTGCTTGAGGCCATACAAGCTTTTCTTCAATCTGCACACTAACTTCTCCTTACCTTTGACCTCAAATCCTTCCGGCTGATCCATATATATTTCTTCATCCAAATCTCCATGAAGAAACACTGTCTTAACATCAAGCTACTCAAGATGCAAATCCTCAATAGCAACTAAAGACAATACAACCCATATAGAAGTCATTTTAACAACAGGAGAAAAATCTCACCAAAATCAATACCTGGCTTTTGTGCAAATCCTTTCACTACCAACCTGGCCTTATATCTCATTTGTCCGTTCTCACCTTCCTTCAATCTGTAGGTCCATCTGTTCTTCAGTGTCCTCTTACCAGCTGGCAACTCAACCAAATCTCATGTTTGGTTCTCTCTCAAGGACTCCATTTTCTCAACCATGCCACGCTCCCACTGACTCTTGGACTCCACCTGTAATGCTTCTTCAAAACTCTCTGGTTCTCCACCATCAGTTAGCAATAAATAGAATAATGGATAATATCTAATTGGAGGCTTACTTACCCTTTCTGACCTCCTGATGGGCGTTTGAGACTCATTCACAACACGCTATTTGCGCAAATTCTCTGACAGTGACCGACCTCGGTCACTTTCAGGCCTGTAACTGGCCGACATCGGTTCTTCCTGACCGACATCGGTTCCTGTCTTGCCGACATTGGTCTTTGTATGACCGACATCGATTTTTGTCCTGTCGACGTCGGTTCCTGCCTGGGCGATGTCAGTCTCTGTGTTTTCCTGCAAGTGATTATTTCTTTTTCTTGCGAGCTCATTTTAGATCGTCATCTCGTCCAATTCTCCATTGCTCTACCCAGATTGATTCAACTTCTTCAACTGATCACTATACATCACTTTTTCATTGAAAACAACATCATGGCTCCTAATTATCTTGTTAGTTCCTAGATTCCAAAACTTGAATCCGAAATCATCAGAGCCATAGCCAATAAATGTGCACCTCATAGACTTAGCATCTAGCTTCTTTCTATTTTCCTTATCAACGTGCACAAAGGCTTCACAACCAAAAACTTTGAGATATGAGAGATCTACTTTTTTACCTTTCCATGTCTCTTCTGGAATTCCACCATCTAGAGCTGTAGAGGGTCCTCTGTTAATCAGGTACACTATAGTGTCAACAGCTTCTGCCCAAAACTCTAAGGGCAAACCAGCATGCAATCTCATACACCTTGCACGCTCCATTATTGTTCTGTTCATTCTTTCAGCAACTTCATTCTACTGAGGTGTCCTTGGAACCGTCCTTTGCTTGTGGATTCCATGCATATAACAATAATCTCTGAACTTATAGTTATAGAACTCACCACCATTGTCAGATCTCAGGCACTTCAATCTTCTACCTGTTTCATTCTCAACCCTAGCTTTTCAAATCTTAAAAGTCTCAAATACATCAGATTTCTTCTTAATACAATAGACCCATACATTTCTTATAGCATCATCTATGAACGAAACATAGTACTGTGATCCTCCAATAGAAGCAACTTGAGCTGGTCCCCACACGTCTGTGTGAACAAGCTACAACTTATGCCTTTTTTTTGTTGATCCAGTCTTGAGAAAACTCACTCTCTTCTGTTTCCCAAAAACACAGTGCTCACAAAAATCCAGATCTATGCTTTTCAAATCTGAAAGCTTACCTTTAGACTTAAGAATTGACATTCCCTTCTCACTCATGTGGCTGAGCCTAGAGTGCCACAATTTTGCATTCACATCTGAAGTAGATAATACAGAAAGAGAATTGTTAGTAACACAATTACATAAATAGAGAGTACCTACTGTCTTACCTCTGGCCATTACAAGTGCACCCTTGGTCACCTTCCAAGATTCAGCTGTGAGAGTTATTGTACAACCCTCATCCCCTAACTTTCCTGCAGAAATTAAATTTCTCTTCAAGCTGGGAACATGCATCACATCTCTCAACACCCATGTGTTGCCATTCTGCATTTTCAGCTGCCCTTTACCTTTGCCAATAATTTTACAAGGCTCATCATCCCCTAAATACACTATTCCAAAATCTCCATGAATATAGTCACTAAAATATTCTCTATTAAGGGTAGCATGAAAAGATGCACCAGAATCTAAAACCCAAGATTCTATATTATTATGCAAAGAAAATATTAAAGCATCTTGTGCAATACCTGCAACCTTTGCTTCTTCCTTTCCTTCGTGCTGATTGTCCTCCTTAGGCTTTGACCATCAATTTCTGCTTATGTGCCCAATCTTTCCACAATTCTAGCATTGTGGCTTCCTGCCATTTCTGGATTTGGATCTACCTCTCACCTTTGACTTAGACCTTGATCTCCTCTTGCTCTTCTCTTTTTGCCTTCCCCTGCTCTCAAAGCTTAAAGCGTTCCCTGATGTTTCCTCTGTGCTTTTTCTGCGAATTTCTTCATTCTAGATCACACTAACAACATCCTCTACTTTTAAAACATTTGAAGCAGATGCAGTATTACTAACTGCCATTACGAAGCTATGCCAGCTTTCAGGCAAAGAACATAATATTAAAAGAGCTTTAATTTCATCATCAAACACTATTTTGACTGAACTTAATTGATTTATAATTCCATGAAAATTATTTAGATGATTAGATACAGATCCACCTTCCTGCATACGCAAATTAAATAACTGCTTCATAAGATATACCTTATTAGAAGCTGAGGGTTTTTCATACAAATTTGCTAAAGTAGTCATTAACTCTACCGTAGACTTTGCCTGTGATAAATTAGATATCACAATAGATGCTAGACTCAGTCTTATAGACCCCAGAGCCTTTCTATCAAGAACTTCCCATTCTTCATCATCCATGTCTGTGGGCTTCTTTGCAATCTCACCTAATGGTAAGTATAGATCTTTTTGATATAGATAATCCTCTATCTGCATTCTCTAATGTTGATAATTTTTGCCATTAAACTTCTCCATTCTCAGTTTACTTTCTTCTGCCATTGCTTCTCCCACTCAAACATAAATCCTTACAGAAACCCTGTGAGTACCCTGTAATCAATACACACTACACAGATCTGAACCACCTGTTAGTGAACCTGAGCTCTGATACCACTTGTTGGGGATCAACCAACAATTTGATTACATTTATGAAAGCAATAAACGCGAAATTAAATCAGATAGATAAGTAACTAGAATCAGATAATAGCAAACAATAAGAGATACAAGAAACCACCCTGAAAACTTATATTAAACTCTTTACAGAAGGAATACAATTGAAGAAACTTCTTTCTTTCACACCTCTCTCAGATGTACAGATCTCTCTCTAGATCTCTTTCCCTCAAGAGCTCTCTCTCTCAAGTACAATCAACTCCAACAACCTGGAATGATTCACACGTACAATTCTGTACTGTTCTTCAACATTCTACAATGCCTTACTATAAGCTAAGAAGATCTAATCCTACATATAGAATTAGGAAACATGAGCATGCATTTACAACCAACAGTTATGCCTCTTAAACAAGGGCTCTAAAATAGTCTTGCTAATAATAGAGATGCGGACTTAAGACTAACACTTAATCTCAACATGCAAACACTCGGTTCTGTCCACAGAAATAGCTTTCTGGACGCACAGGTAACCGACGTCGGTTCCTGCCTATTTCCTGTGACCGACGTCGGCTGATCTCTACCGACGCCGGCATCTCCTGAACTGCTCCTGACCGACGCTGGTGACTGTGTAAACCTGCAACTTCTGCAATGCGCTCCTTTGGTGAAGCTTTTAGCTCCACACCCTAACAGAGTTAGGAAATGACACCATGTGAATTCTTCTAAAGAAGCTTTTCCATGTGATGTAAACTTTTGATGTTGAGAGATCGTGGTTGTAAGCCTTTGAATGTGTGTTTTTACCCATTGTCTGAAAACTACATTCAAAATTTAGCAAAATCCCATAAGATGGGTCCAAGTTTGCGTAACCATTGGGCTCCTAAAAGAACATTACATCCACCTAAGGGTAAGGCAAACATGGTGGAGTGAAAGTTATAATCTCCAATAGAGATACACACATTATGACACTTCCCTTTGCAAGGTAATGTGACCCCATTGGCAATCATGACTTCAAATTTAAAGCAAGGATGAATAAAATAATTAGCTTATTTGGTGATCTGAGGGTCAATGAAGTTATGAGTGCTACTTGAATCAATGAGTATTGTGAGAGGGAGCTTCTTAAAGTAACCCCTGACCTACATGGTTTGTGGGGTAGTGACTCCTACTAAGGCATGGAGAAAGATCTCTAGTTGGTATTCTTGAGAAGCAGGTTTCACAAATGGTTGAAATTCTTCTAGATCATCTGTTGTATCTTGAACATCTTCCCCATCTTCAGTTTTGAGTGGAGAGTCCACATCCAATAAGTAGAGATTTTGCTCAACACATTGATGTCTTCAAGTGAATTTATCATCAAAATTATAACATATTCTTTTTTCTCTATGGGCTTGCATCTCTACTTTAATCAAATGCTTGATAGGAATGGTTCTAGGGGTTGACATTGTTCGAGATCATTGTGGAGCTATATTTTTGAATGGAGTAAAATTGGATTTGAATCATTGCTAAGCTATGATCTTATCCTCTACCAATTTAGCCAACCCTAAGGCTTCCATCATCATGTTGGGCCAGAACATTTTAACCTCAGATCAAATTACATCCTTCAGTCTATTGACAAAGTAACTCTTGAAGAATTCGTCACACAATCCCTTTGTGTGATTGCCCAGTTTTTCAAATTCTATTTGATATTCTTTCATAGTTCTTGTTTGTGAAGTTTAGTGAGTGCTCTAGTGAAATCGTCGAAAGTAGTAGGGCCAAACCATTGCAAAATAAGGGTGTAAAAATTAGTCTATATGGTTACATCATGAGCCTTGGTATACCAACGATACCATTGAAGGGCTTTAAGTTTCAAGTGAAAGGATGCAAGCGGGACCTTATTGGCATCAAAAGTATTATGCAAAATAAAATATTGTTCTCCCTGATAGATCCATCCAATTATATCTACACCATTGAATCAAGAAAAATTAAGCTTTAACCCACGATAATTATTGGAAGAAGAAACTCAGTGTCTGAAAAAGACTTTGGATGTCGTCTGTTGTTCATGGTGGTATGTTGAACACTGAGGCCGAGAATTTTTTCATTAAGATCTTTGATGTGGGTCTTGAGGGCGGCAATTTCATCCTCCATGTTTTTTGTTCCTGTTCAGGTTACTACCATGACCCGAATAATAGATTTTTTTTACAATGGATAGGAAAACTAGAGTTAAAACATGTTTAGTAAGGAAAGTTTTGAATTTGGGAAAAAACAGAAGAGGTAATGGGGCTTTTGATAAAAAAAAATTCACAGTGGAAGTATGATTAATGAAGGCAAGGGTAATCTTATCCCTTCTTAATTAAAAAAATGCCCTTCAGTTTCCTACAACACAACATGTTCATCCTTGATCTTTTACCCTGAAGGCAACCCCATGGAAATGCATGACGTTAATGTCAGTTAATTGTTGAAAAAAAAATCAGTTGCAGTTGTTCTTATCCAAAATAAAAATATAGTTTAGGGACCATTTGAAGTCTCTCCCATCGATTTAAAACAATTTTTTTATAAAATTTCAGTTGCAATTGTTCTTATCCAAAATTAAAGATAAGCAATAGAATGGCGTCATTTACAGATCATATGTATTTAGAATATAAGATTTAAAATACATAGGAACCATTTGAACTGCAAGATTCTGTGGATTTCTTTAGCGTTACAGGTTTAGTAAATATACTGAGCAACTGGGGGCCTCTGAATGTTATTTAAATATGTTAACCTGAACTCGACGTGGAATAATTTAGTTTTTGTTGAGACGGCTGCAAAGACAGCTGTGTTTGCTCTGTTTAATTAAGTATAATAAATATTTTTTGATGAAATCTTTTTGATGTGTTTGGGTGTTTCTATGGTGGTGGGTTTTTCTGTTTTTTAGATTGGTCTTATGTGTATCTTTTAAGTATTTTAGCTTTCAGGGAATTGGATTATGGGTGTGTCGCACATAACTCCATTCAAAAATGTTATTACGGTTTATAGTTTTAATTAAAAATGTTATCATCAATAATCTTTACGTTCAATAAAAAAGATTATCAAAATTTTAGTTACAAATTTTTATAGTTCTTATGTAATTTAAAACATCTTTATTATTATTATTTTTATTTTTTTTATCGATATCAAATTTGATGGCTTTGCCCATTAAATCAGAGATAAAAAAGAATAGACCTGGCTTAAAAGAAAAAATTTAGTAAGGCAATAAGATCAAATGACAAAAAACTAAAATACCCTTTACCATTTATTAATATTGCTTTAATTACAATAGCTACCAGTATACCATACAAAAAATAGTTTTACAACTCTATCAAAACAAAACGCCACCCTACACACAAGACCAACTTAATCCAAATTAACTAGCAGAACCCCACCCCAACTGATAGAAGCTTTTTTGCTATCCATCATCATTCGTCCCTTTACAACTAGATTAGAACACCCTACTTCATCAACCTGCTCCAATTTTGTGTTCCCCTAATTACCTCTCGAGCCACCCACATGCTCTACCTTCACTCCTTTTTGATACTGCCCCTTAAAACCACGCCCTCCCAACTCACCACCCAATGTAGCCACCCAGGGCCCCTTCTTGGTCCTTATCTCAACCCATTTTAAAACTGGTGTAACATATAGGGAAAGCCACACACAAGAAATTTTATAGCTACAATCCTTTCAGGGGATTTGCGATATGCCCTCCACGCTTCAAAACTCAAAATAGGTGATTTGAGAGCCACCAAGTCTGGAATCATCAATTTGTGCTCTCCCAATTTCCCATCTTTGCCATTTAGCACCGACTTAAAATCTTCTGCCATTTTCCCTAGGGGAACCAACCTTTCTTCCAACAACCTAAAAATATATAGAGGCACAAACCCTAGCCCATCACAACACAAGGATGATAACTCTTTGCATGACCCATTATCCATTTTTGTTAAAAATCAGACACCAAATTTACTCTATGGGCCAGGGTGATGAAAAAATACACCAATTCTGCTACTTGAAACTTATCCACCACAAGCATTGTAAAATCCCCACCAAGATTTTTTACCCCAAAAAACTCATAATTTTTTGATTTCTATAGTGCAGACATTTCGTCAAATACTTTAACTTCTTGTCATAAACAATGATATTCTTTGTGTGAAGGTTTAGAACGATTCGATTGCATTTTAGTAAACATAAATCATTCATTAATGTATGCATAGATGCAAGGTATTATATAAACAATAAGACATACAGTTTGTTACACCTCAACATAATGACAATTGCATATAAAGAAGAACCCATAAATATGATTTCACATAGAACTTTATGTACTTCAATACATACCCTTTTTATGTCCAAAAGTATGATTGAATCAGTTCTTCAATTTATTGTTACAAATATCCCTACGATGATGATGGTGCCACTTCTAAACTCATTCATATATGCATCTAAACCATACGTGACACTCCAAAATGGGAAGCAACTTCATAGAGGGGAAGGCGGTTCCTTTCCAAACTGTATAATGGAAAATATAAGGGTTGCAACCAATATAAGAGGTGATGTGATTATCTAAGGGTGTTGAACCTAGCACCAAAAACTTCCAACCATGCACCAAAGCTAAATTCTTCTAAGGGTGTGAGGAAAACTGCAGTACATCCTTATTCAATCAAACCTTTTATTATCTTCAATATCAATGACCATCAAATCTAAATTTATATTTGGAACAAATCTCATAAATTTAGTAAGAGAAACTCCAGATAAACACTTTATCAAAATATATCCTTTCACGACCGAAATCTTTGAATCTTGAAACAATAGTTAACCTATAAAATTTGAGTGACTCCGCCAAGGATTGCTAAATGGGTTTCATCCAATCAACCAAGAACCCAAGGGTTTTCATCCTAGGGTTTGTTGAACTGAAAGTACAAGCTCTCTCCAAAATGCAGAAGCAAAATCAATTCATCAACAACCTCCACAATGAGCCCTTAACCTTCTTTTATAATTTTTTGAAGTAATAAAATATTAATTTTTCCTTATTAGCTCAAAAACTCCTTTTATAAAATAAATAATTAACTTTATGGAGCACTTTTCACCCTTTTGAAGAACAATAATATTTTCTCATGAACAAAGTCATTTTTTCAAGATTTCCACATGACATAATTTTTCAACACCTTTAAAATGAGCTATTACACTACATTGTCCCTTTTAATATTTCTAACATTAGATAACTTAAGTGAAATATTAATTAAATATCTCAATAATATACCCAAGTTGTAGAAAGCACCCAAATGATATAATTTTGTAATTCTAGTCATACCAAAGTGATATTAAAAACTTAAGATGAAGATCACAGGTAATTGGGTGACTTTATAAAAATACCCTGCACCTCCAAGAAGTTTGGAGAGCACATGAAGGGTCTGAAATTAATTATAAAAGCATCAAAGGGCTCCATCAAACCATCTTAGCTCAAAACCATGAATAAATGCTCTGCAAGACTAACCTAAAACTTCTCCAAGAACGTTGGAGTTCTCCCTAACTAACCAATTAGCCTTCAAAAGACTTGAAAATTGGCTAATTGCTCACAAATTGGTTAAGCACCAATAAGGGGCATTACAGTCCTCCCTTCCCAAAATTGCTTGTCCTCAAGCAATTGCAAGTCAAGATGACCTAACATCACCACACAATTCCACCACGTGCACCTTCTCATCAATTTGACATGTGTTACCCTCCTCATAAATAAAGTAATAGGCAAACACTTAGAATGTTTCAGGACATCCCACTAAAATTTCCATGCCCAATTTGAAGCTAGAAAGTCTAAAATATTACTCTCCCACATTTGAAACCTTTATCCATCATCCAACCAAGGTATAAAAGCCCCAACTCAAATCAACATGTGGCTATCCAAGGTAAATAAAAACATATCATAACTTGATTTTATCAAAATCAACACTCTAGAAGGAGGACAATAATGACAAAACTGAGGTCTCCATGCATGAACATGAGAGATGAGCATTGGATTGCCCAAAATCAACTTGGAAGTTGCTGGAAAAGACTCCTAAACAACCTCCAACTGAAAATTCTTCCATTCCTTGATTGAAATATTTTGCCAACCTTCATGGATATGTGAAAACAAAAGTATGAGGTGGTTAATTTGCAACAAAACAACATAGTCAAATTGAAACTTTGAACTATCCTTGGATGAGGAAAATCTCTCTAGTCACCGTAACCTTCCAACATACTTTGTTGGGGATCTTTATCATGAGTTCGAAGGAGTGAAACAACTCCACCCTGCTTGTGTTGTGTAACTTTGTTATTCATGTGTGCTTCATTAGAAGACCTCCTAGTGAAACTAAAGGCATCTTCTCTAAAAAGAATGACTCTCATGAAAATCATCCAAGTTCCATCAACACACTGCACCTCCAAGGCACTATGATTTTTGTAACCATCATATAATTTTACATCCATCTTAAACTCATCCTCCTATTTTTCATGGAAGATTGCGACATCTTTGACTTCTTCTTGCAACTCAATCATGAAAGCATCACCAACTAAGGGTCTTAGAGCAATTGGTGTCTCCATATTCCATTTCAAAGAAGGATTAGCATATGTCAAATTAGTTCCTAATCCAAAGAGTGGATTGCCAAATAAGTGGAAATCATGATTATACCCTTTACTTACCAATTCTTCATGTGAATTAAGTTTTGAACTTGCATTATCTATTGTTGTTCTGAAAATTCCAACAAGCTCAAAATCACTTTTTGGAAAATTCTCAAAGTTAGGAATGTTGAAGTCTCCATGTTTCAACACATTCTATGTAGAGGCTTCATCTTCTACCTCATTAACACAATCTTTATCTAGCGGTCTTCTTGGAGGATTACCAACCACAAGGGCACATCCTCATGATATGTTTCTCAATATTCAATAGGATAAAAACCATACTCTACCTCATGTTTTGAAACTTTTCTCGTATCCCATATCCTTTTCTCTTGCTCAATCCCATCTTATTGATTCAAATCTGCACATGTAAATTTTGATTTATTTGGGAAACCCTCTAAGTCAAACTCCTCTTGAAGACATTCAAGTTCATCAAATACTTACTTGATTTATTTAGCTCTTTGTTCATGCTCTTACTATATCATATGATCAAAACCCATTTCAGGTGGTATTCCAAGAGAAATATCATTGACAACCACACTATGCTTATCCAATATGGATTAGATATCCACATGATACTGATCATCTCCACCAGAAGTAGTTTTATAAGATATCAAACATTGTGCTAGCCAAGCCACCTCTCCATGTCAGAATAGTGTGTCCATCCTCTTCACAGTAACCACACTTGGTGCTCAATTTGACATTGCTCGAAGAACAACATTTTTTCCCTCATGTCTAAATTTAAGCTTCATGGTTTGAAAGTTCTATGAATATTTTCCAAGGGAGTGCAACCACTAAATGCCAATAACCATGTCAATCTCCCCAATTTTGACAACATAAAAATCATAAGTAACCTGATGGTCACCTAAGGTGATTCTCAACTATGAAATCTTCTTCTTGCAACTCATAGTGAATCCATCAACAACTATAACTTTAAACCCTAGAAAATACTCTACCTAAAGACCTCTTTTCATCATTAGGCCTTCATCTATGAAATTGTGGGTTGCCCCACTATAAATCAAAAATATCACATGTTGTCCCTATAAGACTCCTCTCACCCTGAAAGGGTGATATCTATGGGTACCTGAAAGAGAAGCAATAATACCTCTCATAAGTTCTCCTATAGTCCTCTCCTCATGCTCTGCATTAGCCTTCTCTTGATCACTATCTGAGCTAGAATCTATGTTCACCTCCTCTTCATAATTATAAGTGACCTTGATATAATTAACCTTTCCTTTCCCAAGGCATCTATGTCCAGGCTCCCAAGGTTCTCTACATGAAAATAAAAGCTTCTTCCTCTAAAGTTCATTTTTTGCATCTATATCCAAATTTGTCCTCTTAGGCCAATCTTTTTGATTTTTTTTCTTATAATCTTTCTTAGAGGAAGAAAATGAAAAAAACTCCATGTTCCTAGCTCTTTTTATGTCATCCTATAAAGTAGGTGGGTATAATGCTTTCAAACAACCACAGAGTGGATCTTCTAAGCCCTCAATGAAGAGATAAGACAATATATCCTCTGAAACATTAGGAACCATAACTACAAGCATTTGAAAATCAGATATGTAAGCATCTACTGAATCCTTCTGTTTGAGTTGGGCCAACTCTCTGAAATATTTTTCAAGATTTGATTTGTCAAATTCATCTATCAACCTCTGAGTAAAATCAACATATGAATTGAAAAGGCTATGACCCTACATAACCATCCCATGGTACCACCAATCATGTGAATCACCCTACAAGTGCAAAGTAGAAAACTGGATGGCCTCCCTCTCAAGCATGGGGTATAAATTGAGATAGTTATCTAACTTCTATATCCCTACATGTGTAGTGTATTTACCCAAACCATTAAAAGGTGATAGAGACACCTTACCAAACCTCTGTTGTAACTCTTAGTTGTGCCCTCTATCTCCTTTAGGCATGTTCCTTTATTTCAATTGATAGAAATCTTATAAATACATATCATCCTAAAACTCATCACCCAAAGACTACCACACACACATATAATCTACAAAACTCTCCCCTGTAGCCTGTTGTCCACCACCTTGTTGATCTAAGAAATTAGGCATAAGAGGCCTAACTGTGGAAGCCTAAGTGGTTTTAATATGATTATGAGCATGTACATTGTTACCCAAGTTACTCATTTCACCATTGTTCCCACTGTTTCCACCATTGCGATTATTATTCATGTTATTATTTTGATTGGCATTATTATTTACCACATTCTATTGCATCAATTGGGTCAAAAGTTGTACATTCTACTCCTCACAATTGACATCCCTTAGAACATAATTGATGTTCCACAGACCATCAAATTTAAGCACATATAGATTTTTTTCCAAGCTTTATTTTGATGTTAGCGTAAATCTCTTATGTTGTAGGTCCATTTTGAAGGCTTGGATCTTGAAGCATGAGAAGCATGGAGGCACCAAACTTTCAAGAGATGTTCTTGAGGTCAAAAGGAACAAATCCATTTGATTCTCTAGTCTCAGGAGCTTCTCAAGTGAAAATAATGAATGTTCAAGCTAGCTGGTCCATGTTTGCTCCTGCATGATGTCTTAGTGATGGTCTAACTCATTTGGCTAAGTATGGAAAACTTAGTGAAATCTGACTGAGGAGCCAATTTTGATAATGCATAACTTCATTTGTGCTTCAGTAAAAGACTTGAAACTTGGTATGTAGCAACTAGGGGCTAAACTAAATAAACCCATGTGATCACTTTCCCCTGCAACTATCACATGTGTGAGATATGGCCTTATAAATATGGTCACTTGGCTCTGTTTGAGCTGCATACAAAATGTCTAAGTATGGGAAACATAGAAAAAAGCAATTGAGGAGCCAAATTTGAACCTTTGTAACTTTTGATGCATTTTGGTGGAGGACCTAGAACTTGGTGCATATAATATTGGAAAAAATATGAACAAACCCATATGACCAATTTTCATTGAATTGTGCACATGTGGCAATGGTGATGTCAGTAAAGTGCCTACTCATAAAATTAACCAGTAGACCCAAGATGCCTAGATGAACACAATGAAGAACCAGATAGATCTCTTGCATTTTCACACTTGTTCTAAGCACTTTTGACATCTCATAGGATCTTTGAAATACTTTAGACGTATCCCAAATCCTTTTGATCCAATTCTTTATCAAACCATGCAAGAGCTTGGTATGTGGGCTAAAAATGGCCAACATCATTGGCAACTCACAGGGGTTGCATGCTTGTCTATGCAAAAGAACCTAAATCATGTGCCTAGTCTAGTCCATTAGGCATGAGCTCTCTTCTCTGGATGCAACATATTGACTACCAATGTTGCTCTAACCTGTTTTGAAACAAACACAAAGAAAAAAGGTAAAAAAATAGAATAGAGTGCCCACGACACTTATTGAAAGGGAAACTAACCTAGAACAAAAGGGACAACCAACAAATGTGCTAAAGCATCACTTAGAGGAATGCAAGAAAATTAGTCTAATATGTACATGGTTATAATTTACAAGTAGTTTCCACCTGGGTCAAATGGGAAACCTTTTTGTGCACCTTGAAACTTTGAAACATACTTTGCTTCTCTTGATAGCTGTCTTTTGTAGCTATGAGCAAATTGGATGCTCATGTCTCCCCAAGGAAGCAATTGATTCCTCTATTGCCAATTTTAGGTGACCCATATTATGGTGTTATTTGGATAGCTAACAACTAGGTCCTGAATATTCAATCTTTGTCTCTACTTTCCATGCGACTAAAAGTGCTTTGGGCATTACATGAAAAATGCCCTCTTTAGATGTTTTCATTGTTGACTTAACGAGGGAACAAGACAAGTTACTACAGATAAGAACATTGAAGTCCACAAAACCTCAATCCCTAATTATTGGGAATGGGAAAGCAAAGAATTTTAAAAAATAAAAGAAGAATAATAAGGACCAAGAGAAGAAGAAAGAATCTATTGAGCATGGTCATTGACGTTAGGTTGTCATTGATGTTAGAGAGAGCACGTGGTTCTAGTACATTAATGACAAAGTGATCAGATTGATGGTTTATAGAGTGTTTATTTAGTTAAGGCAATTGATGAATGAAATTGATGGTATGGTCATGTTTTAGAGACCCTATGGGATGTTATGAGTGCTTATGAAAGTGAATGGAATTCATTAGAACAATCATATGAATGTCTAAGCTCAAGTAGTCATCTTGATAGATAAAACTAAGTGAGTAGATTGATGATGTTATATTTCACACATGTGAAAGTTTCAAGATCAATTTGATATATGGATAGATTCAAATATGTGAGGAGATCATATAGTTCAAGTTTTAGTTCTAGACATGGAGCGCAACAAAAGTTATTAAGGTATAAAGTTGGCCTCTTAGATAGAGTTCACTAAGTTCCCATACTTAGCCAAATTTGCATTATCAAATATCTATGGTGAGAATTTAATTGGATCATAGATATAATATCAAACATTTAATCTAAAAATATAAGGATCTAATGGCATAGTTTAAATTCAAATATTCAAGATTACACACACTAGTGACATGTGTCATAATCATGGAGTTTGAGCAGTAGATCTACGATGAGCATGAAACCTGCCAGTCAAAAATCTAATAGCGAGCAGGTGATCATGAAGATTATGATCCAATGGAGTGAATTGAGTTAATAATTAAATAAGATGATCAAAAGGCATAGGAGGTTTCTAAGTGGTAGAAATTCATTGGAGTCAAATAGTCAATGTGCTTAGAAGGCACATGAGGGTGCCAAGTGTCTTAATTGCAGTAGCATGGATCAAAGATCAATGGTGAGTGTTGTAATTAAAAAATAGGACTCTCCTAAGGAAAGTGATAGAGTGCATTTTTAAAAATTTTATAGGAAGTACGATATGAGGTCAAAGTGTTCGATGTTTAGTATTTACATAGTGACCATTGGAATTTGAATATTCAAATTAATAAGGGAAAACCAATCTATAGTTTTTGAGCTATATATTTTAATCCAAGATGAATTTATTAATGCAGTAAAAATAAAAATTGTAAAGGACTTTAAGGTACATCTATAAAATCTAATTAAAAGTTTTGAATGTTCATACAATCAAGGATATTAAGCTTCAAAGTTGATTATTTGTTTGACCACGGTTTATCAGTGACCTGAGAAGGATAATTGAGTTGTTCTTGATAACATTTTGATGTTTCAAGATGATATATATATTATAAATTGTTATAAACTCCATGAGGCCATCTGTGTGGATTTTGGAGGTTTGACCAATCCATCTTCAGTATGAACAATTTCTTAGAAGTTGACTATGTTTGTTAAATGTACTGGCAAATTGAGTGACCATATTTTAGGAGTAAGTTAAAGGTGTTCTAAGTAGCATTGAAGAATCAAATGAGTATGGAGATGTTATTTAAGTCTATAAGGACTATGAAAAATTATTGATTATTATGTTTTTCCCTTGATTAGATATGGAGAATCAAAATAGCTTGACTATATATTGACTGTATGTGACCAATCTAAGTGGTCATTCTGAGTCAATTGAATTGAGTGATTAGAACCCGTGTTCAAGTGTCTAAAGAATATGGAGGTGTATTTGAGGTCTTGAATGGTTCACCCATGTGATATAATCATATGTCTATGTGAAATAATTTATTTTTTCTTCAAAAGTTTGAGACTGTGTTTTTTGTGTATGAAGGCCTAAAGAGCAAGGAGACCTAATTGGTAGGTTTGAGTATTGAGTTAGTGTTTCAGGTGGCATAGACCCATATGGGAGTGAGAAAAGGTATATTGGATATAGGTTTTATATTTTATAATCATTGGTAAAGGATGAAGGTGGTTCAAGTAGTCTCACATGTAATGTGTGAGTATGAAGTCTTAATTGTTTTAGATCTCACCAAGAGCTAATGGTGGTTTGGGAATAATGAGGTAATGTCTAACCTATGAGAATGGATTTGAGCTATGTATTAGTGTTATATAAGTCTTAAGGGTTAAGTAAAATATTTTGGCCAACCAAGAAGATAATATTCATGAAGACTTTATAAAGAGTGAAAGCAAAGGTGATGGTTTCTTGACTTGAGAGTGTAGAGTTGAGTAGTTGTGTAAGTGTGGATTCAAGTGAAGGAGAGAAAATTTGAAATAAAAGGTACAGGTTAGTGAGGAATAGAAAAGATAAAAAATGATTATTCATGGTTGTTTGATCAAGTTGATTCAGGAGGACATATAGGTCATTATACCTAATGAGCTGAGAAGAGACAGTTTGAGAAAGTTAACCCTAGAGGCAGCTTGAGAGAGATCGAGAGAGAAGAGTGAAAAAAAAAGGTGATGATCATCAATTTAAGAGTAAAAACATGTGTTCAAGGTGATATATTTAGGTATCTAAGTGGGTGATTTGTTTACTAGGGGGTTGGTTCCTCTTTGCAAGGTAAAGCTTGCTTGAGAGGACCCTCCAACAAATTGATAAAAACACATGAAATAACAGATTTATAAAATTAGTAGAAGCATTAAAATGATTATATTGATTACAGGCCACTTCAAGGGGGAAAAATCCTTTGATCAAGCTCAATAAAATAAATTTGTAGATGCCTTCATTGGCCTCAACACTTACTTATATACAAATTCTAATCTAAGCAACTACTACTTCCCATGAATATGGGATAAAACAAAATGCTCACTAGATGACTTACAAAGCATATGCATCCATAACAACTACTAAAATAACAAAATAAAGAGAAGAGTTATCATGGGTTCATAACATCCCCTCCCTCTTAGAAAAATCTTTGTCCTCAAATCTTTAGATGTGGGAATTAGTGTTGAATTTGAAATAGTGGTTTTCATGTTGTATCTTCTGGTTGCATTCCATGACACTAAATTAAAACCTTGGTGATGGAGCGGGAGAAAATTTGGCATGTGTGCCTATCTAGGATTGCCTCTAACTCAAGAAGAATGGATCCTTCATTATCTAATTTTGTTAAAATAGTCTACACTCTGATGTTTGTGTTGAGAACTTTCTTCAGACAAGAGACATGAAATATTGGGTGAACTCAAGAAGAAGGTGGGAACTCCAACTTATAAACAAATAACCCAATATTTTGAAGAAACTTATAGGGCCCATATAACTTGGGAGATAGCTTATGATGCCCCTTGAGTTTTATGGAGGATTATTTGTATGAATGCAGGCAAAAAAAAACCATATCACCTACTTGAAAAGTGCACTCAAAATGGTGCTGATCTACTTGTTGTTTCATTTAATTTTGAACCATATGAAGGTTGTCCCATAGGGTACTGAGGATCTAATCTTGAGTTTGGAGAATCGTGTCAACTACTTGAACTGATGAACTATTGGGGGTGTACATAAGGAGCACCAATGATGTTTAACCATAAACTACTTCATATGGATTCATTTTTGCTGAAGTGTGGTAGGAGGTATTATACCACCATTCAAAAAGAGGGAGCCACTTTCCCACTGATGTTTTTTTGAGGTGAAGAAATGAAGGAAAGTTTCCAAACATTTGTGAACAATTTCAATCTGGTCATCTATTTGTGGATGAAACCCATAACTCATCTTTAGTTGGGTGTCAATGCATTGAAATAGTTATATCCAAAAATGGCTAGTAAAGGTTGCATCATGATTTGAGACAATAGATGAAGGAATGCCATGAAGACATAAAATCTAATCCAAAAAATTTTGTGTGACTGTGAAGGTAGTACAGGGATGGTTGAGGGCATAAAATGATAATATTTGGAGAGGCAATCAACCACAACCAAGATCACCATTTTCCCTCCAGATTTAGGGAGCCCCTCAATTACATCCATATAAATATCTATCCAAATCTTGGTAAATATCGGCAAGGGTTCAAGCAACCCAGGGATGAGTGTTGTTTCACCCTTGTTGTGTTGGTAGGTATCGCATTTAGCCACCATCTGTTGAATTGGCTTTTTCATTCCCTTCCAAAATAAGTTGTATCATGCTTGCTCATAAGTTTTGAGAAATCTTGAGTGCCCTACAGATGGAGAAGAGTGGAGTTCATATAATACATCCTACTAAAGATCTGTGATCTGGGGAAGCACTAGATGACCCTTATATCATAAAGAAACACCATCCCATGAATAATACGGTATAGTCGAGGGGTTAGTGGCCAACTATTGAATGATTTTAGATAATGAGGAGTCATTTAAATAAACCTATTATACAACATCCAACCAATTCAAAATAGGCATGTAAATAGTGAAAAGGGAAGCTTGGTCCACAAATGTGCGAGATAGAGCATCAGCCATAATATTGTCGTTACCCTTCTTTTCAGTGATCTCATAGTCATAACCCATGAGTTTACTAACCCATTTCTATTGTGATGGGGTGGAGATCCATTGTTAAAGGAAATATTTCAGATTCTAGTGATCAATTTTGATGCAAAAATGATTTCCTAGTAGGTATGGCCACCACTTTTGTACTTCATGCCATCATTTCCTTCTCATAAGTAGAGAGCACTAAATTCTTACCAAAAAGGGCTTTACTAGTGAATTCGATGTCATGTCCTTCTTGAAGGAGAACAAAACCAAGTCCATTATCGCAAGCATCACTCTTGATAGTGAAGGTCTTGGAAAAATTTGACATAGCTAGAATGGGTGTATTACACATAACCTATTTAAATTTTTCAAATGCACACTCAACAGCTTATGTCCAAGTAAAATCATTCTTTTTCAACATAGATGTCAATGGAGCTACAATATTCCTATAATCCTTGACAAACTTGTGATAGTATCTAGTTAGCCCCAAAAAACCATGGAGGCTCTTCAGTATCTGAAGATGCAGCCAATTTAGCATGGCAGCTATTTTTTCAAGATCCACCTGAACCCCTTGGGCTGAAACAATATGCTCGAGATACTCCACTTCATCTTGACCAAAAGTACATTTAGACTATTTTACACAAAGATGATGGTTAGAGAGAAGTTGTAGTGCAAGATCCAAATGTTGGAGATGCTCAGACCATGTTTTACTATAGATGAGGATATCATCGAAGAAGACCAGAATGAATTTTCACTAGTGGGTCCAAAATATTTTATTCATCAACGCCTAGAATGTTGAAGGAGTATTAGTGAGGCCAAAAGGCATGACCATAAACTCATAGTGGCCATCATGCATGCAAAAAGTTGTCTTAGGGATATCATCCTCATGAAGCTAGATCTGGTGATATCCAGAGTGGAGATCTAACTTGGAGAAAAAATGAGTGCCATAAATCTCATCAATAATAGGGATCGAGAACTTATCCTTGATTGTGAGGTGATTAAGTGCATATAAATCAATGCAGAGGCACCATGACCCATATTTTTTTAATAAGGAGAACTAGGGAAGACTATGGGCTGGTACTGGGGTGAATAATGCCTTGCTTCATTAAGTCTCGAATGAGCATCTTGATCTTGGTCTTTTGTTGAAATAGGTAGCGATAAGCCCTAATGTTGGAACACTTTTAGAAAGGAGATAAATACGGTGGTCCTCTGGATGTGAAGGTGGCAATCCCATTGGTTCAACAAAGACACATGCATACCTCTATAGAATGGTTTGTAGATCAGAAAGAGTCCCAAAGACTGTTGATGGTTGCATTTGAATGGAATGGAGCTGGGCAATGACATCGTGTGAATTATTCTTAAGAAGATTTTCCATGTGATGTAAACTTATGATGTTGAGAGATCCTGGTTGTAAGCCTTTCAATGTGTGTTTTTACCCATTATCTGAAAACTACATCCAAATTTCAACAAAATCCCATAAGATGGGTCCATGTGTACGTAACCACTGGGCTCCCAAAAGATCAGTACATCCACCTAAGGGTAAGGCAAACATGGTGGAGTGCAAGTTATAATATCCAATAGAGATACACACATTGTGACACTTTTATTTGCAAGGTAATGTGCCCCCATTGGCAATCATGACTTCAAATTTGGAGCAAGGATGAATAAAATAATCAGCTTGTTTGGTGATCTGAGGGTTAATGAAGTTATGAGTTCTACTCGAATCAATGAGTATTATGAGAGGGAGATTCTTGAAGTAACCCCTGACCCACATGGTTTGTGGGGTAGTGACTCCTACTAAGACATGGAGAGATATATTTGGTTGGTATTCCTGAGAATCAGGTTTCACAAATGGTTGAGATTCTTTCAATTCATCTATTGTATCTTGAACATCTTCCCAATCTTCAGTTTTAGGTGGAGAGTCCACATCCAATAGGTAGAGATTTTGCTCAACACATTGATGTTTTAAAGTGAATTTATCATTACAATTATAACATATTCATTTTTCTCTATGGGCTTGCATCTCTGTTTCAGTCAAATGCTTGATAGGAGTGGTTATAGGGGCTGACATTATTTGAGATCATTATGGAGCTATATTTTTGAATGGAGTAAAAATTAGATTTGAATCATTGCTGAGCTATGATCTTATCCTCTGCCAACTTAGCCAACCCTAAGGCTTCCATCATTGTGTTGGGACAAAACATTTTAACCTCAGATCAAATTACATCCTTCAGTCCATTGACAAAACAACTCTTGAATAATTCATCACATAATCCCTCTGTGTGATTAGCCAGTTTTTTAAATTTTGTTTGATAGTCTTTCACAGTTCTTGTTTGGTGAATTTTAGTGAGTGCTCTAGTGAAATCATCAAAAGTAGTAGGGCCAAACCATTGTAAAATAAGGGTGAGAAAATTAGTCTCTATGGGTTCATCTTGAGCCTTGGTATACCAACGATACCATTGAAGGGCTTTAAGTTCTAAGTGAAAGGATGCAAGCGGGACCTTGTTGGCATCAAAAGTATTATGTAGACTAAAATATTGTTCTGCCTGATAGATCCATCTAGTTGGATCTACACCATTGAATTAAGAAAAATTAAGCTTTGGCCCATGATAATTGTTGGAAGAAGAAAACTCAGTGTCTGAAGAAGACTCTGGATGTCGTCTGTTGTTCATGGTGGTATGTTGAAGACTGAGGTCGAGAATTTTTTCATTAAGATCTTTGATGTGGGTCTTGAGGGCGGCAATTTCATCCTTTATGTTTTTTGTTCTTGTTCAGGTTAATACCATGACCTGAATAATAGATTTTTTTTTACAATGGATAGGAAAACTAGAGTTAAGACATATTTAGTAAGGAAAGTTTTGAATTTGGGCGAAAACAAAAAGGGTAAAGGAGATTTTAATAAAATTTTTTGCATAGTGGGAGTATGATTGACAAAGGTGAGGGTAATTTTAGGAGTGAAAATGGAAAAAATAGAGAATTTTTCAAAGAGGGACAAAGGAGTAGAATGAGACAATGAACATAGTGGAATTTTTTGGAGGTAAATAGACAAAAATAGAAGTTATGGCAACACCCAATTTTTTTTTTTTTTTTTGAGATTTATGAGAATTAGGTGTGGAATTGGGATATGGGGCCTTAAGGAATAAAATATAGGGAATGGAATTTTAGGTGTCCAGATAAAGTTTGAGGATCAACGGGGTTATAAAGAGAGATATTGCAAAACAATAATTTTATTATTATTATTATTATTTTTTTCTTTTTCTATTTTTAGTTATTATGCTCTATAAGACATTTACTAAGAATATGCTGAAACAAGTCTACAGATCTGATATGGTGATTTTTTGAGACTCTACTAGTAATATGTTAAAACTATTATGGTAAGGCTATTATGTTAAAACTAGTATGGTAAGGCTATTGATACTCTATTGAAGATATGATATGATAGTTTTTTGATATTCTACTGGTAATATGTTGAAATTGGTATGACAAGTCTGAAGATCTTATATGGTGAGTTTTCTGATACTCCACGATAATATTTTAAAACTGATAGAAATGGGCCCCAAGTTTCAATGGTTGCCTAAAGGTTTAAAGATATCAATCTGGCCACCAATGTCATCTAAGCGAGTACCGATCTTCAAAAAAAAATTAGCCATGGATTTATCTTCCAATGATAGCTCTTGGTTTTCCTCACAGATGAGAACTACTCAATTAGGAAGGGGTCATTGCTCATTTCACTGGCAGGTCCTCTCAATGGGATAGTTACTTTGGGGTTCCTGTGGTACTCCTCATAATGAGTTTTACAGCTTTTACTGAAGCATTTCCCATAGTTATGCAGTCAGGTTTTACCCTGACCTAAAATAGATTATTGTGATACAAAAAATTATGTAAATGAATTATGCCACAACAAATTTAAGATTTTTTGAAAAATTATTGAAAAGAATTATGCAACAGAACAGAGGTAAGACTTGCTGAAGAAAAAAAATTTAGCCTTGGAAAACACTCGGATACTAGATGAGAGGATCCTCCTACAAAAAATTGATAAAAATGCATGAAATAATAGATTTATAAAATTAACAGAAGCACTGAAATGATTATATTGGTCACAGGACACTTCGAGGGGGTAACCTCCTTTGAGCAAGCTCAATTTAATAAATTTGTGGATGCCTTCATTGGCCTCAACACTTACTTATATATGAATTCTAATCTAAAAAAATAATACTTCCCATAAATGTGGGATAAAACAAAATGCTCACATGATGACTTATAAAGCATATGTGTCCATAAAAACTACTAAACTAACAAAGTAAAGAGAAGAGATATGAAGGGTTTATAACAATTCTAAAGGTCTAGTTGTTATGGGTGCTCAGCTAGATAGGGGTAGTAGCTCCTTGTGGGATTAGTGTCTCACTAAAATAAGGGATGGGTGTTCTTTGATTAGTTTATGTTGGTCTAAATGTTGGATCTTGTTTTATAAGACTGTAGTCCATCTTGCAGGTTTAAGTGGGTTTTATCCCCTAAGAGGGTTTCTCACATATATGATGTGTTCATGTGCATGCTTTGGATGTATGTGATTTTATCATTATGTTGCTTGATCAAGTTGATGTATGTTGCATGTTTAAGATTTGGGAATTGAATTGGATTATATTGCATCGTTGATTCACCCCACACCTTTTGTACAATTTTATCCACTTGAAGGTGATTCAAGGTAAAAATATGGCTAAGTAGTTGATGAAAAAAAATCTTGAGTTGAGATCAATGGTCAAAAATCTTGAAGAATAGATTAGTCATATTGAGACTGGGAAGAGTAATTCTAATTCTAAGGATGATGAACATGAGAGGAGGATTGAGGAGCTTAATGAAAAAATCATGAAACATAGTGAAATAATAAGTCATCTTCAAACCAAGTTTGAGAGATTACATAAAATGGTCAAATAAGACAAGATGACCATGCAGAATCTTGAGGATTAATTAACAGTTACAATTACAAATCTGAGTTTGAAAGAGGAATAATGTAGACATCTCAAGACTCAGTTAGAATAGACAAATGCCAAGTTGAGTTCAAATCATGGTGAGCATGATGAGTTGAAGTCCAAACTTGATTCTATAAAGATTATTGAAGAGTAAGCATATAGATTGAAGGATGACATGGCTAAAGAAGCTAAGAGGGATAAGGAGACTATCCAAGTTCTTAGAATTTAGTTAGAGGCTACAAGTTTAGGTATGAGAGCTAAAGAGGATGAGAGAATTAAATTGAAAACCAAGCTAGATTCATTAAAGGATGAGCATAAGCAATTTTTTGTCAAGATAAACAAGACTAAGAAAGAGCAAGAGAGGTCAGCTCAAGATAAGAAGGATGCAAGCACCAAGATCAACAAGAAAATATCCATCAGGTAGCCAAGTGCCATGAGGTATGAAAGATATTTTAATGGTCATTGTTTATGCTTGTCATAGGTTTGGTCATAAGGCAAGAAACTATAAAAGGAAGAGCATAGAGTTAGTTAGAGGTATGGATGATATAGTATGATATAAATGTTATGCCATGGAACATATTGCTAGATTCTACCCCAGAATTCATAAGAAAAGACTAACCTAGGAATAGAGACCTAAGATAGTTAAGATTGAGCATAATGAACCTAAAAGACAAGATGATATGTTTGCTGAGATTCATAATATTCATCAGGTAGAAGGTACAAATGATGTTATTTATTTTAGTTGTCATCAAGTTGGTCATATTTAAAGATTTTGTTTAAGCAATCTCTCAAGTCATAATAAGGTGCATGGGCATCCTAGTGTGCTCAAGGAAGGTCAATCCTTGGTATGGAATCCTAAGGAAGTGAAGACCAAGAAAACTAATTTAGTTGAGATAAAAGATCAATGTGGACTGCCTGCTAAAGCAAAAGAGGAATCTGATATGAATAAGGTTAAGGAATGCCAAGAGAATGAGTCATCTATCCAGATAAAACATGAGACCCAAAAGTCAGTTTAAGTTGAGCTCAAAGAAAATACCAAAGTACTAGTTGAGGCTAGTTCTGAGGGATGTATGAATCCAAGAGAACATCCTGCTATTGTTGAGCATGTTTCATGTAAAGAACATTAGTTTCCAATGCCCATTGATGAGGTTCTTTCTTTAGTTGATGAGGTATGTCATGAATATTTGTTATCTCCATGTATTTTCAATTCATTATTAAAAGAAAAGGAGAATATTGTAGTGGATGAGCATGTTGATTCTCTTAAGCCTAAGAAAAAGAATAAGAACTATCAGTATCATATGATCAAAGAGGAGAAGGAATATGAGGAGTTAGCGTCACATTGTTATAGGGCATTGTGGGTTAGGATGTCTTTATCGAGGCTTCAAGGAGACACTTGACAAGCAAGAGGAACCATGGTGGATACCATTTTGAGCTTTTGTTGACAGTTTAGGACAAAAATATCATTTGAAGATGTGTGTGGATAAGGGGGAGCTAACTCAGTTAGCTTGAGTGGCTTGAAGAAGCTATGCATAATGTGAGGGGGAGCATATGTGAAGATTGAAGATGTTTTCTATAGTTGTGAATTCAATAAGATTGATATGATGACTTGATCAAACCAAGTCATGTGTTTTGACAAGATATTAAATCTTCATGTATGAGCAAAGAGAGTTTGTGAGTTATATAGGTAGACAGGTCCAAGGATCAGAGAAGCCTAAGTTTAGATTGGCGTATGTCAAAGAACAAATGACATGAGATGGATCTTGATGTTAAGGGGAGCTTTCTAAGCTCAATGAGCAATTTGTCAGGTCTAAGGATCAGAAAAGTCTAAGATTAGTTTGGTGCATGTCAAAGGGGGAGAAATTGATTCATACTAGTGGAAGTATGTAAGTATCCTGATCATCTTAAATAGTATTTGAATGCATACATGATGTTGAGGAATGATTGTTGGCATGTTGAGGAAGAGACCATTTTTCATTAATGTTAAAGGGGGAAAGATCAGAATGAAGGATTTAAAATGAATTCATTATTCAAATGAAGTCATTTTAAGGGTGTTTTACCATAAATAACAAAGGGGGAGATTATTGAGCATGGTCATTTATGTTAGGTTGTCATTGATGTCAAAGAGAGCATGTGGTTCTAGTGCATTAATGACAAAGTAATCAGATTGATGGTTTGGAGAGTGTTTTATTAGTTAAGTTAATTGATGGATGACATTGATGGTATGGTCATGTTTCAAAGACCCTATGGGATGTTATGAGTACTTAGAGTGCTTATGGAAGTGAATGGAATTCATCAGAATAGTCATATGAATGTCTGGGCTCAATTAGTCATCTTGACAGATAAAACTAAGTGAGTAGATTGATGACATTATATTTAACACATGTGAATGTTTCAAGAGCAATTTGATACATGGATAGATTAAACTATGTGAGAATATAATATGGTTCAAGTTTTAGTTTTGGACATGGAACACAACAAAAGTTATTAAGGTACAAAGTTGGCCTCTCAGACAAAGTTCACTAACTTCCTATACTTAGCCAAATTTGAATTATTGAAGATTTATGATGAGAATTTAATTAGATCATAGATATAATAACAAACATTTAATCTAACTGAATAAGGATAAAATGGCATGGTTCAAAGTCAAATAGTTAATATTACACATGCTAGTGACATGTGTCATAATCATGGAGTTTGAGCAGTAGATCTACAATGAGTGTGAAACCTGTCAGTCAAAGATCCAACGATAAGTAGGTGATCATGAATATTTTGATCTAATAAAGTGAATTGAGTCAATAAGTCAACATGATACTCAGAAGGCATGTGGGGTTGCCAAGTGGCAAAAGTTCATCAGAGTCAACTAGTCAATGTGCTCAAAAGGCATGTGAGGGTGCCAAGTGTCTTAATCATGGTAACACAGATTAAAGATCAATGGTGAGCATTATGGGTTAAATACCAGGATACTCCCAAGGAGATTTATGGATCATGTTTATTAAAAGTTTCTAGGGAGCATGAGATTAGGCCAAAGTGTCTGATGTTTTGTATTTACATAGTGACTATTGGAATTTGAATATTCAAATTAACAAGGGAAAACTAGTCTATAGTTTTTGAGCTATATCTTTTGATCCAAGATGAATTCGAGTGTTCATATAGTCAAATTTATTAGGCTTCAAAGTTGACTATATGTTTGACCATGGTCTGTTAGTGACTCAAGAAGGATAATTGAGATATTATTGATAGCATTTTGATGTTTCAAGATGATCCGTATATTAGAAAGTGTTATAGATTACATTAGGACCATCTATATGGATTTTATAAGTTTTACTAATCCATCTTTAGTATGAACAATTGCTTAGAAGTTGACTATGTTTATTGGATGCACTAACAGATTGAGTGACCATATTACAAGAGTAAGTTGAAGGTGTTTTGAGCAGAATTGAAGAAGAAAATGAGTATGGATATGTTCTATAAGTATCTAAGGCTTATGAAAAAGTATTTATTTCCATTATTTTCCCTTGATCAAATATGGAGAGTCAAAATAGCTTGACTATATTTTGACTATATGTGACTAGTCTGAGTGGTCATTCTAAGTGAGTTGAATTAAGTGCTTATAACCTATGTTGAAGTGTATAAATCACATGGAGGTGTATCTAAGGTCCTAAAGGGTTCACCCATGTGATCTAATAATATGACTATGTGAAATAATTGAGTGTTTGCTTCAAACATTTGATACTATGTTTTCTGTGTATGAAAGCCTAAAGAGCAAGGATACCTAATTAGTAGGTTCGAGTATTGAGTTAGTATTCTAAGTGGCATGGAACCATATGGGAGTGATAGAGGGTCTACTGTAGATAGGTTTGATGTGTTTAAATAATTGGTAAAGGATGAAGGTGGTCCAAGTAGTCTCGCATGTAACGTGTGAATATGAAGGCTTAATTATTTTAGGTCTCACCAAGACCTAATGGTGGTTTGGGGGTAATGAGGTAATGGCTGACCTATGAGAATGGATTTGAGATATGTCTTAACATGATAGAATTTTTAAGGGTTAAGCCAAGTCTTTTGGCAAACCAATAAGATAATATTCATGAAGACTTTATAAAAAGTGAAAGTAAAGGTGATGGTTTCTTGACTTGAGAGTATAGAGTTGAGAAGTTGTTCAAGTGTGGATTTAAGAAAAAGAGAGAACCTTTGAAAGAGAAGGTATAGGTTAGTGAGGAATATAAGAGAGTGAAAAGGATCAGTCATGCTTGTCTAAACAAGTTGATGTAGGAGGACACATAGGGCATTAGACCTATTGAGCCGAGAAGAGGTAGTTTGAGCAAGTCAGCCCTAGAGGCAACTTGAGAGAGATTGAGAGAGAAGAGTGAAAAACAAAGGTGATCATCATTAGTTGAAGAGTAAAAATAGGTGTTCAAGGTGATCTATTTAGGTAGTTGAGTGGGTTCTTGGTTGCCTAGGGGTTGGTTCCTCCTTTCAAGGTAAATCTTGTCAAAGGTCTAGTTGTTGTGGTTGCTCAACTAGACAGGAGAAATAGCTCCTTGTGGGATTGGTGTCTCACTAAACTAAGGGATGGGTGTTCCTTGATCAATTGGCACTGGTCAAAATATTGGATCTTGTTTTATAGGACTATAGTCCATCTTGCCGGCTTTAGTGGGTTTTATCTTCCAAGAGGGTTTCCCACATATATGATGTGTTGATGTGTATGCTTTGGATGTATGTGCTTTTATTTTTATGTTGATTGATCAAGTTCATGTATGCTAAGTGTTTAAGATATGGGAATTGAATTGGATTATTTTTCATCACTAATTCATGCTCCCATATAAGTGATTGTACCTCTAATAGAATCAATCTCTACAAAAACCATTATTGAAACCTCCTCTTCCAATGATAAACTTAAGACAAAAAGGTTAAGTGTGCCTAATATAATAAAAATGGGCATGATTAACACAAGTGCATGAAGAAATAGATAGATCGCCTAAGTTATATCCTAGATAAGAATAATGTAAGTGTTCTTGAATATGTTAAGTATAATTCATCAACCCAATATTCTACCAAGGCAATAGAATAATAAGGGCAAGGCTCTTGTAATAGTTGTAGCTTCAACATCCTCATGGGTTATTGACTCGGCTACTTCTCACCACATGGGCTCTTCACTAGTTGAGTTTTATTGCTTAGAGCCTTGTAGCATGTCCTCTATTGGTTTGGGTGATGAGACTTCTAAACTAGTTGTAGGGAGAGGTTTTGTTTAAATGGAAGGAGGAACATTTAATAATGTTCTAAGTGTTCCTTCTCTTTCAAATAATCTCATTTCAATGTATCAAATCACTCATATAATCAAAGGTACGAGGGTAGATTTTTCACCATATTCAATCATAATAAGAGAGTTGCATAGTGATTCTATAGTGGTAGTGGGTAGGGAAGATCACCAAGTTAGGTTATACACCTCCTCACATTTTGCACCTGATTCTTCTTTGATTGTATTGCTGACTCATTTAGATGAAGTTAACAAACTTTGGCATGATTAATTTGACCACGTCAACTACCACTACCTAGAACAACTCAATAAAAATGAAATGGTTATAGGCTTACCTCTAGTCCAATTCTCTAAGGGACTTTGTGAGGGTTGTTATTTTGGAAAACATACCAAATAAAACTTTGACAAAGACAAAGCTTTGAGGGCTTCACAAACATTGGAGTTAGTACATAATGATATATCTATGCATTTTTCCAATCTATCTTTTACAAGGGATAAGTAATTATCACTTTCATTGATGATTTATCAAGGTACACATGGGTATACTTCCTGAGATAAAATTTTGAAGTGTTTGAATATTTTCAAGAATTCAAGGCACTTATTGAGAAACAATATGAGGAATCCATCAAGGTTCTTTGAACTAAAAATGTAGGTGAATATGTTAGCAATAAATTTGAGTAGTTTTGCACCACAAAGGGGATAGATTTTAAGCAAATAGTTATTTACAGTCCTTCATAGAATGGAATTGTAGAATGTAAAAATATATCCTTGAAAGAAATGGCTAACTATATGATTCTATTTAAGTCGTTGGTACCTCAGTTTTAGACTGAATCCATCAATTATGCTTTTTATTTTTAGAATAAGGTTCCTCATAAAGATTTGAAAGGCATAAATCCATTTGAAGCTTGGAATATAAGGAAACTTATAGTTTATAACTTTATGGTTTTCATATCCCCAACTACGACACACATACCAAATAAGAAACATAAAACTATGGAACCTCAGTCCAAACCTTGCATATTTTTAGGTTATCTAGATGGTGTCAAAGGGTATTGCCTTCTACATATGACCACACATGATCTATTCATAAAATAAGAGCTCACTTTCAAAAGAGTCCTAAAGACTCAACACTTGAAACTTCTTCTCCTTCATTGGATTCACTTAAACTTGATGATTCTTCTTCTGATTTAGATCATTTAGAGCAGGTCCTTGAGCCAGGGTCTTCTTATTATTTTTCTTGTTTTGACAATGATGTTAGTAATGGGGAGTCATCTAAATCCACCTCTAGTCATGTTTTAGATAATGAGAAGTTAACACCTAAATCACCCATATCCAGGCTCCTTTGGGCTATCAAGCACTTTAGAGTGCATGCACTTGGGAAGGGGATCCAACATATGATAGATGTACTCAAGTAGATTATCCAAAGTGGTCCACATGTATTTTCTTCAATTTTGGATCCATATACATTCTTCACAGCTTTAGTCATACTGAAGTGGGATAATGCTATGCAGGAAGAATATTATTCCTTAATAAAAAACCACACTTGGAAATTGAATTAACTTGTAGAGAGAAGGAAGATGGTTCGATGTCGGTGGATATTTTGAACCAAATTTACAACAGATGGGTCGATCGATAAGTATAAGGTGTGATTGGTCACCAAGGGTTTTTCATAGGTAGCTGACATTGACTACTCAGATACCTTTACACCTATTGCAAAGATGACTTTAATTTGACTCACACTAGTTATAGCCACAACACATGGTTGGGATGTACACCAGAAGGATGTGAAGAATGCTTCTCCTCATGGAGACCTTGAGGAGGAGATATACATGGAGTAACCACCTAGGATTTTTCAAGATTTATTATTTATTTTTAGAATTAGAAAATCTATCTACGGCCTTAAGCAGGTCCCTTAGGCTTAGTATGCCAAGATGTATTCCTGCCTCCTTGTTTCAGGTTTCACTAGGTTTCATTCAAACCCTAATATATATTTATTATGGTAAGATGATTATTTACTGATACTGGTCCTTTATTTTGATGATATTTTGTTCACCAGGAGTTCCTCATATTTTATTTTAGCATTGAATATATCCATATAGGATATATTTGACATGATAGACTTGGGTCTTCTACATTATTTTTTCAGCATCAAGATTTCAAAATCTGATTTAGGGATTTAACTTGCATAGCCCAAGTATGTTTTCAACCTTTTAGATTAGTTTCACATGGATGATTATAAGCCATATTTGACTCCATTTCTATTAGAATTCAAACTAAAGGCTAACTTTTATACACCTTTGGTCGATGTCACTTCGTATTGATAACTTTTTGGTAGCCTCATTTATCTAACTCATACTAGGTGTGATATTTCATATGTAGTAGGCATTGTTGCATGATTCATGTAGGAGCCCCATGAGATGCATTGGAAATTTAGAAAGAATATATTCCAATACATTTAGGGATCTTATATAATTAAGATTTAGTACAAATTTTACATAGATGTTGACTTGTTTGGTCTTTCATATTCAAATTGGACTAATGATACTCAGAATCATAAGTCCACTTTAGATTGCAGTTTTTATTTAGATTATGGTCTTATAAGTTGGTCTAGCCAGAAGCAAAATGCTATTGCTATATCATCCATAGAGGCAAAGTACATGGGAGATGTTAATGCAATTATTGAGGCTATTTGAATTCAAGGGATTCTATCCAAGTTTGGCATTCCTTTTAGGCAATCCACCATTATCTATTGTGACAATTAGAGTACTATATAGATATGGAGGAATCTAGTTTAGCACCAACAGATCAAACACATTGAGATTTACATGCATTTTAGCTAGGAGCTTATTCATGGTCTGGTCATCGATTTGAGATTTTATCAATTTTTAGAGCAAGTTTCAAATACCTTACCAAAGCCTTCATTTAGAATAAATACAGTCATCTATGAGATCTTCTTGGTGTATGATATACATCAACAACAACATCATACTCATGGGGGGTCTTCTAGCCTCTTCTCTTCTTCTATGTCTCTCTTTTTAAGGGAAGTTTTTCTATGGTTTTTTTTTTCTTTTTCTCTACTTTATAAAATATTGATTTGGTCATAGGTACCTGATTAGGCCTAGTTGTTGGGACCCATTTTTATCTCACACTGACTACCTAAACTATGCTTGTGGGTGGGTGTTGGTGTAGGTATTTAATTTTTTAGATTTATTTATTTGGGAATATTATATTTTCTCACATTGAGTTTTCCTACATTTGGGGGATATGCTTTCTTAAGTGGAGTTAGTGTGTCATAGATTTGACTGGAAGACTATGATGTAACTTTTTTGACTACCTTTTGTGGAGGAGTTATACCTCTATTCTAGGCTCCCTTAACCTCCTTTTATGGAGGAGTTACTTGTTTATTTTAGGGTTCTTTGACTATCATTTTTGGAGGAGTTACTCATCACTCCTATATGTATGCTTCACTTGATGAGCTTTCTCACTTAATGAAATATTGGTTTTACTCCATTTTAGTTTTGTGTAATAGTCTTGCTTTATGGTTTCATCTTGCTTCAGATTCATCATGGTGTGCACTAACTTTGTCTCATGTGATCATTTGACCTTTGTATTTGTATTATCTTGACCTGATAATAACTCCAATAGGATAACACTACAAAGAGGAAGATAGAAGATGAGATGTAAAGAAAATAAAACAAGACAAGGAAAGAGGACCAATAAACAAGTAATATAGAGAATGAACAGAAGAAGAAGATGAAGAATTGGAAGAAAAAGAAAAGAAATAAAAAATTCATTTGATCCAGAGCTCAAATTTTCCCACCTAGGGAGTATGATGAAAGAACATCAACAAGATACATGTAATGTTATTATTTTAAAGAGTTGAACATTTCTAAGACTTAAACTATATTGGTGAGGCTAAATACACATAAAAAATAACAATAATAATCACATTAATATATAGTATTATTTGTATTACTCTCATAATCATTACTTATAAATATATAGGCTAATATTTCTCCTATAAGCTAGGAAGCCTAACATAGCTCCACTAACTACTCACTAACAATACACGAGTAGTTTTGACAACTCGTTTAATATTCAATCTATTTATGTAGGTTGTTTATAACAACTTAATTTACACACATAATAATATTTACCACTATGTAAATATTATCAAACCATATAATGTTCACAATAGTAATTTCCTAATATTCACCCCCTTAGTGTGAACACGGGGAAAACATCAATCCCATATCTATACCTACACTCATGATTTGATCATTTTCTCAAGACAACCACAAACCTTAATGATGGTTTTGTATATGGCTTATCAACAACCAAAAAAGGATGGTTTTCAAGTGGTTTACCAACAACCACAAAAAATATGGTTTTGTAAGTGGCTTACCACCAATCACATCATGGTGTGTAGTACTTTTATCAGTTCTCTTCACTATTTCACATTCGAAGAAAATACAAAAGGATTTTCAGCTCACTTGTTACAAATATGAACATGAAAATAAAATTTGTTCTTATTACAACACAACAAAAAAATAAACACACAACTAAAAATACCACTATAACTTCATACAACCTCATCATTGGTGATTGATGAGAGCAATAAAAACCATCCTTCCTCAGTTTCCTCTGACCTCTTTCAGGTTCACTACTTACCTAGATGATGAATATGTGAAGCACAATAGTTTTTACATTGGGTGTACTTCCCCCCCTCCCTAATGTGAAAAAATACATAGGATATAGAGGTCATCTAGAAATGCATCCTTTTATTTGAGTCTTGACAAATATGACACACTTTAAGATTGACTCTTTTGACATTTATAAATCATTTAATGACCAAATAAAAAAGATTTATTTTTTTGAGATTAATATGACAACATACACTAATTTAAAAAACCCCTAACTAAAGGAATTTGATAAATAATGACTCTTAACTCCATCAATATGCTTGATAGTAAATAATTTTTTCAACATACCAAATTCATTATATTATTTTGATGAAGTAATATTTCATGACTATACTCAAATGTTATATGGACAATCAGACTTATATAGCTCAAATGATGAGATTTAATCCTTATACTCAAACTATAATTATCTATAATTACACCCAACAAAAATATCATAATACCTAAAATAGTCATGGATAAAAATATATAGATAACTTACCTAGAAGCTGAGTCAATGCATATATTTGCACATAATGCATTCGGTGATACCAAAAAGTAGGTGAAGAACATGGGCCGATGGATTAACCATTTATCTTTAGTAAACTAGATATGTATACGAGGATGTACATTGAGTATTGATATTAATTTTATTTTTTCCCTCTTGGGGTCTTGAATGAGCCCATTAGTGTCTTTCACCTATGGTGCATTGACCATGAATCGTTATTATTCATTGTCAAGCTAAAGAACAATGTGGCATATGGATGTAACTTTTAGATCCTCTATGATGTTAACAAAACTATGTAATAGGATTGATTCTCATATTAAACAATAACCATAACCTTTAAATACTTGAGTCTAATGATTGACAGAGCTGTACAAAGGGAAACCATTCAAATCACTATCAGATTTGCATACAGGTCAACACACAAGCTTTAAACTCTTATTATCATAATACCCATATTATTACTGCAACATTTGATGGAAAATCATACACACAAGATCTTTGTAGATATCTCATATAAATATGCACAGAGCCAATGATGATCAACACTATGATGGGATAAATCCATGCCTATATTACGTAATACCTTAAAAACTATGAAAACATATATTATAAGCAAATATTAAACATCATATGGGAAAATTAAGAATGACATAGTTACCCCTGATAACAATTAGTAACTCATTATCTCAGGATTGATACAATACCATTTTAATTATTTTAAAGAGTCGAACACTACTAAGACTTAAACTATATTGGTGAGGCTAAATATACATCAAGAACAACAATGATAATCACACTAATATATTGTATTCTTCATATTAATCTCACAATATAACTTATAAATATATAGGCTAATGACGATCCTATAATATAAGAAGCCTAACATAGCTCAACTAACTACTTACTAACAATACATGAGTTGTTTTAACATCTTGTTTGATATTCAAGCTATTTATGTAGGTTGTTTATAACAACCTAACTTACACACATAATAATATTTACCACCATGTAAATATTATCAAACCGTATAATATTCATAATAGTGATTTCCTAATATGTAAATATGAATTTTATAAGTCAATTAAATTATATGATGGTGTGGAGTGTCTTATAGGGTCATTTGGAAGGTTAAAGTCTATAGAATTTCAAAATTGTGGTTTTTGAAACTATAATGTATTTTCCCACCAAAATGGGAAATTTGAAAATTTGAATTTGTTAGTAATTAATTTTGAAGGGTCTTGGTTCAAATTTGAGGGACCTTGAGGGTCTAAAACATGTTGTAAATATTCATTAATCTTCATGTCAGTTGTAAAAATTGTTAAAGTGAAAACCAACATAGGAGGATGACTAGGTAAGCATGTTTGAAGAGTCCAAAAGTTGGTTGAGGGATTTTTGCTGATTGAAACCAACCACAAACCAATATTATAAATTTAGTTTCATCTAATAAGGCTCAAATCATCTTATGAGGATCCCAAGAAAGTTATATAAACAAGGAGAAGGTGAAATTTGTATGCAGAGATGGATAGATAGGTGGAGTGTGCATTGCGATAACAACCTACAGAGATTTGTAGATAAATATTTTATGCATAAATAAATATTTTAATGATATTTATTACACTCAACTAATATTGAATGTAATTTTATGTTGTATTGCTTCTTGAATCATACTTTATTTTATTATGATGTTTATGCAAGTTGCAGGCTTGGGTATACATAACAAGGTTTATGATAGTCCATAATAAAGTTATTTTATCTCACTTTAAGTTTTTATTAAAACATGAAATATGGTGAAATAGTTAGATAATAATGTATAGACCTAATTATCATCCATAAAAACATCAATATAATTTTGGTTCTCATTGAACAAAGAGGTTACAAGTCTGACATGTAGATTTTTTTGAACATAGTCATTGAAAAGAGGGATTTTTAGAAATTTTTATGACTATTCACACACACACACACACACACACACACACACACACACACACACACACACACACACACACACACACACACACACACACACACACACACACACACACACACACACATTGGAAGAGTAATAGGGGTTTATTTAGGTCCTAAAGGACCAATAAATAATTTTTAGAAGTTAATAAAATTTGAGATATATAATTGATTATTTCTCGGTCTACAGTCTAACTAGGAAACCTTATTGTGCACAAAAATTGTCATATATTATGTTTTAGCCTTAAACATTATTGAGATTTAATTTTTATGTATATTATAATGTATATAAATGTTTATAAATGGTTTAATATTTTTAAAATTCTTGGAGAGGGATAAAAACTAACAAGTATAGTATCTAGCTTTGTAGATTGCAACAAAACCTTGTTTAATAGTCTTAGAACCTTCATATCTAGTAAAGTACTCATCAAAAAAGTATTGAAATTTGGATTATAAGTGTATTAGAGTGTATATTTTTATATATAAGTGGTTTAATTATGTTTTTTTGAGTTTAGTTTAATATATTTTCAAAACACAGTCTAAAGATCTTAATGTTGTAATTAAATCTTGTCTAACAGTTTTTGAAACCTTTATAAGTTGAAATGTAGTCATCCAAATATCCTATAAATTGGTTGAGATGTGTGTTAATAGGTAATATAACATATAAAAAAAAATTCATGGTGTTTTGATAATTATTTGTCAATATATATTCAAAATGCATGTCTATAGTCTTGTAAATAAGGTTAAAACCCTCTTGTAACAATCCTAAAACTTCAATATCTTAAAAATGACTCAACCAAAAGATTTTAAAGTTGGTAGAGGGTTATAATAGGATGTTTATGATATGTTACCATTTTTTTAATGATTTTTATAATCCTAAAAATGGATATATACATGAATTTGTGTTTCTATAGGCTTAAAATGAGGGTTTAAGAAAGCCAAAACTTGAATTTCTTCTAAACGAGTGAATGAAAATTCATGAAACTTTGTAAAGAAGAATAATAATTTGTGTATGAGGTTTCCAAGGTGTTTATAAGAGAACAAGGCCTAGAAGGTATAATTTTTTTTTTCTTGTCAAGTAAATGATAGAGAAGAAGGTTGAAAGTTTGGTCTAGAGTTAGAGGGTAAAGAGAGGAGTTGAGAACTCTATTAAAAACAATTAGATGAATAATTTCATGTCAAGATTCATATATAAGGTTAGAATACATTGAATAAATTTGAAAAAAATAGGTATATTTGTAAATTCCTAACAAGATATGTTTGTGGATCAAACCTAGTGCAAGGTAAGAAAATCCTTATAAGCCTAATTACATCAGATTGAAATCATTATTGTGAAGGTTTTAACAACTATTACAGGTTCAAATAGTAGTAAAGTGACTAAAAGTTATCTAAGAAGACATAAAATCCATACTGTAAGAAAATTAGAAGATATATACTTACATCAAAAAGTAAATGGGAAAGTGTAGCAAGAAGTCCACAAAGATGAAATGTTTATTGAGAAGACTCAACTAATTCAGCTCCAAGTGCAATAGAGGTTGAAGGAGTCACAAGATAAGTAAAAATCAAGGCATGAACAACATAAGATTGAATGTAGCCTCATGTTTGGAAATAAGGTATGGATGTACTTGATTAAATAAAGGCTCTAAGGTAAGGCTAAGAAATGTAAGCCTCTAATGTATGTTCCATTTTAAATTTTGGAACAAGTAGGCAAGATTGTTTTTAAACTTGATTTCCATTCTTATATGAAGATCTATTAAATTTTCCATGTTGAGAACTTATGTATTTTTTAGCCTTATATGTTAGATAAAGAATATGAAGAGTTGTTTCTACCTTGAATTGAAGACCTTACTCTTGATAGTCAGTTGTAATTAGAGGAAAATGTTGCGTTTCAAAGGAAAGGATAGAATGATGTGGATTGAAAGAGAATTGTCTAGTTGGGTTAAAATGAAAGCTACCCAAAAATGCCAAATGGTTTTCCAAGAAGTTATGGGGAAGATATTTCCTCACCTACTAATTTTTTAAAGCTTTTACAGACTTAAAATCCTCGAATTAGGGAGGCATGATCCAAATATGGATCCCTTTTACTAGTCATGTATAATAGATGTTTCCACCATACCTAATTATATAATTAAATCATGCTTGTAAGACACTTATATAAGGAATTTCATGTGCAAAACATCAATTCATATATGTTATAGTGGTAAAGTTAAAGTGGGGTTATCTAGACATTTATGTGGTGATGAAGGAAGGTTGTTTCAAATCTAAAAAATAAGGGGTTTGCTTAAGATAGAAAAATTACCACCATTTACAAGATGGTGGTTGCTCAACTGCTATAAACACCATTGTAAGTAGTGATTGGGTAAATAAATAAATGGTTTCAAAATTGATGGTCTACATTCAACATCAATTTTGCCTCCATACAAAAAAACATGTTGTTGAATGGTTTCAAAAATTTCTTCTTTTCTTTATCAGTTTATTTGAGATTCTTGGTTGAATAAAAAGATGAGAGAGCATAAATAGAGATTGTGTGCAATAGAAAAGGTAGTAAAAGAGTCTTAGAATTGGATTCACATTACAAATTATCAATATTGGGTCTTTGTTGGGGTTGTCTTCATTTTTTCTTAGTTGTTTAGTGGTTGTTTTCAGTGTTGGCACATTTGGAGAAGTGTTTGAAAGGTGCAAAACAACATTTTATGGAAGGTTTGGATAGGAAGTGGTGAAGCAGTATTCATGAAGACCAATTTTTTGCATTATTTTGTACATTTTTTGAGTCACATAGTGGAAAGGGGAGTGTAATTGCCTCACCCAGTTAGAAATTTTCCCACTTTGGTTCTCTAGGATAATTTATTGTGTTCTTATGTGTTTTTGGTAAATTTTATTCTCATTTATAGTTTAGTATTTTTACTTTCATTTCTATAAATTCACAACTCTATTTTTTTGAAGAAAACTAGTCTAAAGCAATAGCTTATTTAACCCCTTGTTGAGCTCAGAGTAAGAGGATCTATTTTAGTGAAGACTAAAATGGTTTAAATACTTGGTTTATGGTCAGTGATCAAATATAATATTCCATAGTAGTTAAATTATATTCCAAATAATAATGATTTATTTACACACTTAACCATATTTGATAAAGCATCGAGTCTTTGCATAGTGAATTTGCCTTAAGATCTCCACGGTTGAGTCTGAGGGAAAGTCATAGGGATGGTGATAATTGTTACAATCATGGAATCTATAGAGCCAAAATAGATAAAGGGGGAATCACTACATTTCTTAGTAGTAGTGTGGTTGTGCCATCTAGCACGATCCTGGCCACTTGTTTCACAGAGACTAATTATTTAGTCCCTTAAACCAATTAAAATGGAGGAAAATTGTGATGAAAGAGAAAGGAGATCAAAATAATATTAATGTTTAGTTTTGATCTGAGAGGAATTAATTCAAAAATATATTCAATGTAAGCATCTATTTTATTTTTTTACAAAGGCAATCTTTAAAAACTTACAGGAGAAGAAGTTGGTTATAAAACCAACTAATAAATAAATAACCTAAGCATAACAAAAAATAATAATAAACTAATTAAGAAAAACATATTTGGATCATAATTGACCCAAAAAATCCCCTTGATCCAAAGGAGTATGAAAGAAGAAATAACTAGAGCAATGACTCTGAAATCATCAAATAAACTTTGAAGCAAATGCAACTAGGGTACTATACATCCTGTTATTGACCAAAAATGATGTTGCTCCATACATAAGCCCATCCTATGAGTTGCAGCATAAAATATTGATGGACATGATTAAAGCCTACTTATCCCCTATGATCATCATAGTATACTGCAGTAGAACATAATCAAAACCTATCTAACTACATCGATCCACATAAGGCTCCACCTAGAAGCCCATCAAGGTGACCAACCCATACTGTGTACAACACATCTTGATGTTCAAAAAATGTTGATGAACTTTGTTCAACATTAAAGGTGCTATAAACTCCTGTCAACTCATATTATCACTAAATACTGATCAAATACCAACCAATGTTGTATCTTCTCCCCTATTAGGCAAGAGGTAAGAAGATGCACAATGAGATAAACAAAATCAAATAATCTTGTTTGATCGAAGTCATGAATAGAAGATAGAAATCCAAAAATAGAACTGAAAGCAAGAACACAAGCAAAAAAATTGCTGATATAATAGATCTTGGTCTCGAGCCTAGTAGCTTGCACAAGATGGGTGAATCACTGATCATTCAATATAAACTATAAGGTCTATCGGTGTTAGGAATATAGAATGTAGAGAAATATTAATGAAATAAAGATGGAAATAAAATGTAGAAAACACAACATAATAAAGACATAGATTTAACATGGTTCACCTAATATAGGCTACGTCTACACAAAAACAACTAGGTCTTCTCTTATTCAGTCTAATAAATGAAGGGAAAAACCTATAATACATCCACTACAATATCCTCTTCACTCACACATAGTGTGTCATCCTGATTATAATGCACTCATATAAAAGGAGGATTACATATTAGGTCAAAAATACAACAACATAATTTCTACCATTAGATTTGTGACCTAATAGTGAACATCCTAGATTTACTATGAAATTATAAAATTTTACAATGCATTTTTCACAAAAAAATTCTTTGAGGGCACTACCCCTGAACCCCCATTAAGGGGTTGCCCCCCACACCCTCTATCGGTAGTTGGGAATTCTAATAAGATCAAGATCCACCATCCAAAAATATCCTACTTGGAGACTGATTGCTACAACTCTTTCTTGGAATATTATTTAGACTTTGATCTTGACATGTTTCTCATCTTCTTTGTTATCCATAAAGACTTATTGAAGTTGAAAAACTCTCCAACTTCTCATTTGTGACTACCTTTGTTATCATATCTACAAGATTTTGACTCATATGGATCTTTTCTAATTTTAATTGACCATCCTCCAAAATTGAATGAATGAAGTGATACTTGAGTTGTATATGTTTGGTTCTTGAGTGGAATGCTGAGTTATTTTTTAAACATGTCACACTCTGGATATCACTATACAACCTAAAATCTTCCTACTTCTACCTCAACTCTTCCATTAACCATTACATCCATATCATCTCCTTCCTTACTTCAGTAGCTACAACATATTATACCTTTGTAGTTGACAAAGCAACTATCTTCCACAATTTTAATATGCATGTAACTGTTGTGTCACCAACAATGAATACATAACATGTGGTGATACTTCTTCCATATAAATCTCTAGCTATGTTTTCATTAACATATAATTGTAAGGTAACATCTGACCCTTCATATCACAATTATCTATCATTGGTCCCTCTTAAGTACCTGAGAATCCACTTGATGACATCCCAATGCTATTTTCCTAGATTATTCATAAACCTGCTGACAACTCCCACTGCATGAGTAATGTCTAGTCTAGTGCACACCATAACATACATTAAACCTCCAAATACTAAAGCATAGGGCACTTTGGACTTGTAATTGATTTCTTCCTATGTTTTAAGACACTGTTCATTACTTAATTTGAAGTGCCCTCCCAAAGGTGTACTTACTGGTTTTGCATCTTGCATATTGAACTTGACTAACACCTTCTTGATGTACTCTTCTTGATATAATGTCAATTTTCTATTTTTCCTATCTCTTGTTAGTCTCATACCAAGGATTTTATTTGTAACACCCACATCCTTCGTTGTAAATGAATTTTCTAATTTTATTTTGAGATCATTTATATCATGCATGTTAGACCCTGCAACAAGCAGGTCATCTACATACAATAACAAGATATAACTATAATTATCAAATCTCTTAAGTGGTTAGAATGACATCTACTATAACCTTGTTCTATCATAAACATGTCAAATTTCAAATAGCATTGCCTTGGATCTTGCTTTAGGCCATAAAAACTCTTATTCAACCTGCACACCATTTTTTCCTTACTTTTGACTTTGTATCCATGTGGATGCTCTATATATTTTTCTCCTCTAAGTCACCATGAAGGAAGGAAGTCTTCACATCTAATTTTTCAAGGTTTAAATCTTCTACTACTACCAAAATTAAAATAATTTTTAATAATTAGAAAAAATATTTCATCAAAATCTACACCTTTCTTTTATGCAAACCCCTTTACAACAAGTCTGCCTTGTACCTCTTTTTGCCTCCATTTTATTCCTTCAACCTATAAACCCATTTATTCTGCAATGATCTTTTTCCTATAGGAAATTGAACCAAATCCTAGGTTTGGTTATGTTCCAAGGAGTCCATCTCCTCTTTCATGCCTTGCTCCCACTTCTTTATGGTTTCTACCTGCATTGCTTATTCATAGATTTATAGCTCACCACCATTAGTCAATAATAGATAATAAAGTGAAGGAGAGTATCATTTAGGGAGTCTAATTACTTTGGTAGATCTACTAATTACACTTTCAAGAGTTTGAGGTAATTTTTATAGTTATTGCACATTTTGATTTTTTAGCACTTTTAGAATTTCATTTCCAGTGATTTCATCAAGTATTGCATATTATGTATTTGGATTTTCTTGTTTCTTTCCCTATAACTGATCTCTATACATGACCTTCTCATTAAATATCACCTCTCTACTCCTAATGATTTTTTGATTTTCAAAATCTCATAAATGATAACCAAAATCATTAATTCCATATCCAATAAAAGTACATTTCTTGGATTTTGCTTCAATCTTAGTTCTATTTTCTTTATCAATATGAATAAATGCTTCACAACTGAAAATCTTTAAAAAAGAATAGTCTACCATTTTACCTATCCATGCTTCCTATGGAATGTCACCATCTAACTGACTTGAAGTCCCTCTATTTATTAAGTAAATAATAGTATCCACAACATCTGTCCAAAATTGTAAGGGCAACCTTGCATGCAATCCCATGCTTCTTGTACGCTCCATGAATGTCTTGTTCATCCTTTCTAACACCATTTTGTTTTGGTGTTCTTGAAATTGTCTTCTCTTTATGAATCCCATGGGATGAATAGTAATTATCAAACTCCTTGTTACAATATTCACCTCCATTATTTGATCTGACACACTTTAACTTATTTCCTATCTCATTCTCAACCAAAGTTTTCCATTTATTAAAAGTAACAAAAACATTATATTTTTTTTGTATGCAATATACCCAAGTTTTCCTTGTTACATAATCAATAAAAGTAACATAATAAGAAGATACACCAAGGTATGATACCTATGATGGTCCCCATACATCTGTATGTACAAGCTCTAACTTTTCATCCTTCTTTGTCTTTCCAATTTTGAGAAATATGACTCTCTTTTGTTTTCCATACACACAATGCTCACAAAAATCCAAATCCACCTTATTCAAATCTGACAAAAAATTCTTTGAGTGGAGAACTTACATCCCCTTCTCACTCATGTGCCCAAGTTTATGGTTCTATAATTTTATATCCTCTTCTATAGAAGCTAAATCAATATAAGAGTCAACATTACTAGTAGATAAATATAATGTATCCACCTTCTCTCCTTTTGCTATTACTAGTGATCTTTTAGTGACCTTCCATGAATTTTATGCAAATATAATTGTATAGCCCTCAATTCCTAATTACCATGCTAAAATTAGATTTATTATCAACTCAAGAACATGCCTCACCTCTTTCAACAACCATTTTTTTCGATTCTACAATTTTATTTGTAGCTTACCCTTTCCAACAATTTTACAATGTTTACCATCACTCAAATAAACCTGTACAAAATCACCTTGAACATAGTCTTGAAAATATTTCCTATGGGGTGTAGCATGAAATGAATCCTTTGAATCTAACACCTAAGAATCATTAATATTATCTAATGAAAGGATTAAATCATCTTGCAACATATCACCTACTACATTTGCTTCCTGATTTTTATCTTGTTGTCTATCTCCTTGTTTTCCTTTTTGAAACAATAATATTTCTTTAGGTTTTCTTTCTTCCCACAAATCCAACACACCAAAATTCTTATGGATTTGGATCTACCCTTATTAGACTTCCCACTATTCCCTAGGGCATTTTCTCTATCCTTTTATCTTCCCCTATTCTTCATTGTCAAAGCATTACATGATGTCTCACTTGTGCTTTACCATCACATTTTCTCACTAAGAATAACACCAATAACATCATCAAACTTTAAAGTGTTTAAACTAGAGACAAAATTAATCACAACCATGACCAATCCATTCCATCTTTTTGGCAATGAGAATATAATCCAAATATCCCTAACCTCATCATCAAAGTTTACTCCTACAGAGCTTAACTGATTTGTGACCAAGTTAAATTCATTTAAATGATTAACAACAGACCCACCTTCTGACATCTCCATATTAAATAAATTATTCATAAGAAATACCTTGTTGGAGGTTGAGGGTTTTTCATTTAATCTATCTAATTCCTTTATCACATCCTTTGTTGTCTTTTCTTTTGAAATATTTAAGACCATCGATGTTGCTAGACATAGTCATATTGTTCCTAGTGCCTTTCTATCAAGAACATCTCATTCTTCATCCTTCATAATCATCGAATTTGTTATTCCATCCAATGGTAGGAAAAAATCTTTATGATATAGATAGTCCTCTATTTGCATCTTCCATAGCCGGTAGTTTTGGCCGTTAAACTTCTTGACCTTAAACTTACCTTCTTCCACCATTGTTCCCACTCAAACTAGGAACCCTCTTTTATTGTGAGTTTATTTTCCAAATAAACCTTTAGCTCTAATACCAGTCAATAAAATATAGAATGCAAAGCAATATTGATGAAATAAAGATGGAAATAAAATTCAAGATGTTCAAAACTACCACATTTGAAATATTTTGGCTCTTTCCTATACTCACAAGTGTTGGAAATATTGTCATTTGTGTCAAAGTCTAGCATTGGTGATAAAGGCCCCATAGCATTTATTGTCTAAAGGTGTTTTTAATGTTCATATTTTGGCTAAAATATATTGATATTTATTTAATATTAAAGAATATATTTTTAGTTGCATAAAAGTCAAAAGAGGGCCCATCGAGAAGTCAAAGAGTCATGGGGTAAAGAGAAAAGAGGAATGGGATGCATTTTCCCATGAAGAGTCATTTTGAGGAATTCCAAGAGTTACCAAGTGAAGATAGAAAAGGGTATGGCACATTTTTCCATGAAGAGTCACCTTAAGAAATTTGAAAGGTCACCAAGATAAAGACAAAAGAGGAAAAGACACATTTGTTTATGAAGAATCACCATATGACTTTTCAAATACAAGGATTCGAAAGTTCATGCAAGTTTGGCACCATTTTCCATGAGGAGTGAAGAGTCATAAAGGGTGAATGCTAAAGGTCATTTGAAAAGATATAAATAAAGGCTTGATAAGCCATTTGTAATATACAAGAGAGTGCACGATTTGTAATTATTTTATATAAGAAAAAAGGAGAGAATAGAAAGAGATATTATAGAGTTCCATCATTTGTTGAGAAAGCAACATTAAGAGATAGTTGTATTTTATACATAAGAGGGGTTGGTGCTCATAAATATTTACAAGGGGTTGGTACCCCTATGAGTTGGTACTCACAAATAGTTGTTGTGTTGGTATTAGACAAAGGGGTTGGTGCTCTTATAAATTAGTGCTTACGAACATTGTAAACTTGAGTTGGTACTCATTTATATACTTGAGATTGTTCTCTATGGTTTTTCCCACTTTTGGTTTCCACATAAAAATTTGGTGTCTCTCTCTCTCGTGTGGTACATATTATTTCAATTTTATTGCATATTTTAAATGTATGGTTAAGTGGAGTTTGATTAACTAAAAGATTTATAAGATATATGATATACTAATTCACCTCTCAGTATATCCTATGATTAACAATTGGGATTAAATCAAGTTCTTTTAGAAAGGTTTTTATACCTTGAAGGTAGATCAGGGAAAGCAGATGGCTAGATCACATGAAGGTTTTTATACAAATAAGGCACCTTTGTTTGATGGGACAAATTATGCTTTTTAGAGCATAAGGATGAGGACTTATTTGATGTCTCTTAGATTTGACATTTGGCAATCATTTGTGGAAGAATACGAAGAGCCACAGACACTTGTGGCTACTCTAATAGAAAAGAAGGCAAGTGAAAATAATGATAAAGCTTTAAATGCTATTTTATGTGAATCAAAATTTGTTAAAGTTATGCAATGCAAATCTACTCATGAGACTTGGGTAAAGCTTGAAAATATTTACAAAGGTGATGGAAAGGTTCAACAAGCTAAGCTCTAGATTTTTAGAAGATAGTTTAAGAATTTGAAAATAGAAGAGGAAAACAATATAGTGAATTATCTTTTACGGGTTGATCAAATAGTTAATCATATTCAAGGTCTTGAAGAAAAGTTATAAGAATTAATGGTGGTACAAAAGGTTTTGAGATCTCTACCAATGAGATATGATGCAAAGGTTCAACAATCAAAGAGATGAAGGATCTAGCCAAGCTAAAGATGGTGAACTACATGGTATTCCTATGGCATATGAGATGTGAACTGGACAAGAGAAACCCTCAAAGAGGGAAGATGCTTTTAAGACATCAAAGAAAGATAAGGCTAAAATTCAAGAATCAAGTGATAGCTCTAGCGATGATGAAGATGACAATGGAGCTCTATTCATCTGTAAGTTGAAAAAGGGCATAGTTAAATAGTAAGGAAAATTACCATTTAAATGTTTTAACTATGGAAAGATTGGATATTTTGAAGCTAAGTGCCTAGATAAGAGTAATGGTGATAATGAAAAAGGAAGGTCTACATATAAGAATAATTTCAAAGGAAAATTCAAGAAGGTATTTGAGAAGAAGAGTTTATACTCTAAAGATCCTAGCTTAGTCAAAGATAGTGGAGTTAGTGATTCAGATGAAGAAGAGATTATATTCATGACCATACATGAAGATGCCTCCACAAGAAAAAGTACAAATGATCAAGAAGAAGAACAAGATGAAGTTGAGGTGAATTTAGAAGGAGAATTCATTTGTGCCTTAGAATAATTAAAAGCTATTGAGAAGAAGAATCAAAGATTGAAGTGCCAAATCAAGAAAAATAAAAAGGAGTGAAAAGAAATAATTGAAGATCTACAAGCACACATTGAAGAAGTCATAAAGATTGAAGAAGATTTAACAGCTCAATTACAAAAATTAAGTGAAGAATGTGAAAGGTATGTTGTTGAAATTACCTCTTTAAAAATATATCTTGAGAAAAAAAAAACAGTAAATGATAGAGCAACCAATGATTCAAAATTTGAGAATAGCACTAATATGTTGAATAAGATATTAGAAAGTCAAAGATCAATGTCAGATAAGATAGGTATCAAATTTGAAAAAGAGAAAGGGGAGGCCACTACTCTCATAGACAAGGTTAACATAAAAAAAGGAAATAACTATGATGAAGCTCTTACAAAAGAAGAAATAAAAAAGGAAAAAGTTAAGAATATAGAGGATATCTCAAAAAAGAAGGTTGGAAGGAACATAGCTACAAAAGGCAATCAGAGTCAAGCAAAAGCCACAACTCTTTTGCTCCTCTATCAGGCTTTAATGAAGAGGCCATAATATGTTTCAAGTATAATAACTTCATATACATAGCAAAGTACTATAGAAACATGTTCATGTCAATCAAGAAGGACTAGAGTTTCAAGGCTCAATTCATCAAGAAGAAAGTTTAGACAAGTTCATGGTAGAAGAAACAACCTAAAAAGTATATGTTAGTCCAGATAGCTTTACATACAAAAAATAAAAAAAAACTATAGTTCATTGATAGTAGATGTTCGAGGCACATGATAAGAGACAAGAACAAGTTCATAACCCTGAAGAAGATCAATGGTGGCATAGTAAAATTTGGAGATAATACTACTACCAAAATTGCCAAAAAAGGTACACTAAGTTTGGATAATAGTAGAACTAAGATTGAAAATGTGTTGTATGTAGAAGGTATTAAACATAATATTTTGAGTGTAAGTCAAATGTGTGAACAGGGACACACACTAAATTTTTATGCAGAAAGCTATAAAATTAGGAGAAAATATTAAAATGTGTTGATTATAGATGCTAAGAGAACAAGCAACAATTTTTATATGTTATCAAATATCAAAGGTCAAAAATGTTGTTTGAGTCAAGTTGAGAAAAGTTGGCTATGGCACAAGATAATGGGACACATAAATTTTGACAATCTTGTCAACATCAGCAAGAAGAAATCAATTAGATATCTTCCAAAGATTACAAATCCCTCCAACACACTTTGTGAACCATGTTAACATGGGAATCAGGTCAGAAGATGGTTCAAAAAAAAATAATACTTGAACACTCAGATGTTAGAGCTTGTTCACACTGATTTGTGTGGACCTATGAGAAATCAAAGTACTCAAGGTGAGAAATATTTCATGTTTATTATTGATGATTTTAAACATATGACTTGGGTGATGTTTTTGAATAAAAAATTAGAAGCTTTCAACCACTTCAAAGCATTCAAGGCTTTTGTTGAGAATGAAGCTAATTTGAAGATTAAGTGCCTGACATTAGATTGAAGAGGAGAATTCATGTCAGATGAGTTTATTGAGTATTTTTAAGACCATGGGATAAATATAAATTATTCAAAAGCCAAAACTCCATAGCAAAATAGAGTAGTTGAGCAAAAAAATAGAAGTTCAGGAGATGGCAACGACAATGCTAAATAAATCCAAGATACCAGATAAATATTGGAGAGATGTAGTTAGTACAGTAGTGCATATTCATAATAGAGCATTGTTGAGAGTCAATATTTACAAGAATCCATATGAGCTATGGAAAGACAACCAGCTATAGTTGATTATTTTAGAATTTTTGGTAGCAGATGCTTCATAAAGAGAACCGATAAAAAATTGGGTAAGTTTGAATCTATAACAGATGAAGGTATATTTATTGAATATTCTTGAAAAATTAAAGCTTATAAATGTTATAAAAAAAGAACCAAGAATATTGTTGAAAGTGCAAGTGTCAAGATAGATGAAGATGTAGCACAAAGAACTAGTGATCTAGTGGACACTCCTGAAATCATTAAAGAAGAAGATTTTGAAGAGTTATATGAAGATGAGAAGGAGAAGCAAAAGGACACCAAGACCCCATACAAATATGTTCAAATAAATCATAATAAGAGTGACATTATTGATAATATAAATTAAGGAGTTCACACTAGAAAGATGATGGTAAGTGAATCTAAGCAAGTAAATTTTTCTTTAGTATCTAAAATTTAGCCTAGAATTTGTTTAGAAGCTAGACATGATGAGCATTATGTTAAGGCAATGGATGAAGAATTAAATCAAATATAAAAGAATGATACTTGAGAATTAGTGCCTAGACCAAAGGATCAAAATATTATAGGAACAAAGTGGGTATACATAAATAAGCTAAATAAATATGGTGAAATTACTAGGAATAAAGCCAGGTTGGTATGTAATGTATATGCTCAGATTGAGGGAATAGATTTTGAAAAAAATTTTGCACCAGTAGCAAGGCTAGAGGCTATTAGAATGTTTCTTGCATATGAAATGTTAAAAAATTTCAGTGTTTCAAATGGATGTCAAGTCTGCCTTCTTAAATGAGAATCTAGAAGAGGAGGTCTACATTGAGCACCCTGAGGGATTTATTCTCTCAAATGATAGTAGCCATGTATGTAGATTGAAGAAAATACTATATGGATTGAAACAAGCTCCCAGAGCTTGGTATGCAAGACTTGATAAGTCTCTGCAAGATCAAGGATTTAAGAGAGGTTTTGATAACTGGAATCTCTACATCAAAATAAAAGGTGAGCATCAATTGATTGTTGTGGTATATGTTGATGATATAATATTTGGAGGAAACATTAAAAAGATGATAAAATAGTTTTTTGATAATATATAAAAATAATTTGAGATGTCTATGCTTGGAGAATTGTCATTTTTCTTAGAGTTGCAATAATTTTAGTCAGATAAAGAAATTTTCATATCTCAAAATGAATATGCCAAGGAAATGTTGAAAAAAATTATTTTTAAGGATTGTGCACCAGTTGACACACCCATGAGTACAGGGAATAAGGTAAGGATGAAGATTCACCTTATGTAGATCAATCTTTGTATAGATCTATGATTGGTAGTCTTTTATATTTGACAACATCAAAGCCAGACATCATGCATGTAGTAGGCATGGTTGTGAGATATCAGGCAGCCCCAAAGGAGAGTCATGTTCAATTGGTAAAGAGAATATTCAAATATGTCAAGGGGACATTGGATTATGGATTTTGGTATCCCACAGGTAGAGATTTTACTTTGGTTGCTTATATAGATTCAAATTGGGTAGGTTACTTTGATGATAAAAAGAGTACTAGTGGAGGAGCTTTCTTTTTGGATGATAGCTTAGTATCATGGCTAAACAAAAAGCAAAATTCAATATCACTTTCTATAGCTAAAGTAGAATATATTGTAGTGGTAATGTGTTGTACTCAAGTGCTTTAGATGAAGCAAACTTTGGAAGATATAAAGGTAAAATATCATGAACCTATTTCTATTTTTTATGACAACACAAGTGCTATTAATATTTCTAAGAATCCATTGATGCATTCAAGAACAAAACATATTTCTATTAGATATCACTTCTTGAGAGAACAAGTTGCAGATCAACATGTTAAGATGGAATATATCAGTACTACATAACTGATTGTAGATATTTTCACAAAGGCACTACCAAAAGACACATTTGAGTATCTACGGGAGAAGTTGGGAATAGTTTATTTTACTTCCTATCATTGAGGATCAACATCAGTTGAGGGGGAGCTAAGTGTTAGATCTAGGATAGGCCCTTTGCCATTGATGTCAAAGGGAAAAAAAATAAAAATAGGTACATGAAATAGGTATAGGGAAAAAGTACAAAAATAGGTACAGAGAACAGGTACAAGATGCTACAATAAGGGAGAATTACTGTATGTTTTTTAGATGGTAGTATGTGTAGGTTGGTATATGTAGTACAAGTTTCAGGATGTGGTAGTTCTAGTTTGAGGTTGCCATCAATGACAAAGGGGGAGATTGTTGGAAATATTGTCATTGATATCAAAGGTCTAGCATTGGTGATAAAGGCCCCATAACATTTATTATCTAAAGGTGTTTTTAATGTTCATATTTTGGCTAAAATATGTTGATATTTATTTAATATGAATGAATATATTTTTGGTTGCATAAAATTCAAAAGAGGGCCCATGGAGAATTCAAAGAGTCACAGGATAAATATAAAAGAGGAATGGGATGTATTTTCCCATGAAGAGTCATCTTGAGGAATTCCAAGAGTCACCAAGTGAAGACAAAAGAGGGTATGGTGCATTTTTACATGAAGAGTCACCTTAAGGAATTTGAAAGGTCACCAAAATAAAGATAAAAGAGGAAATGATGCATTTACTTATGAAGGGTCACCATATGACTTTTCAAAAATAAGGATTCAAAGGGTCATGCAAGTTTGGCACCATTTTCCATGAGGAGTGAAGAGTCAAAAAGGGTGAATGCCAAAGGTCATTTGGAAAGCTATAAATAAAGGCTTGGGAAGCCATTTGTAATATGCAAGAGAGTGCATGGTTTTTAATTATTTTATATAAGAAAAAAGGAGAGAATAGAAAGAGATATTGTAGAGTTCTATCATTTGTTGAGAAAGCAACATTGAGAGATAGTTGTGTTTTATACACAATAGGGGTTGGTGGTCTTGTGGGTTGGTGCTCACAAATCTTTGTAAGGGGTTGGTGCTCCTATGGGTTGGTACTCACAAATAGTTGCTATGTTGGTGCTTGGCAAAGGGATTGGTGCTACTGCAAGTTGGTTCTTACAAACATTGTAAACTTGAGTTGGTGCTCATTTATATACTTGAAATTATTCTTCATGTTTTTTCCACTTTGGGTTTCTATGTAAAAATCTATTGTCTCTCTCTCTCTCTCTTGTGTGGTGCATATTATTTTAATTTTATTTCATATCTTGAATATATGGTTAAGTGGAGTTTGATTAAGTAAAATATTTATAAGATATATGATATACTAATTCATCCCCCTTCTCAGTATATCTCATGCTTAACAATGAGATCTAAAAGAAGATGAATCACTAGAAGAACCAAAAGAGTGAGAAGAATGTTGATGGTGATATTTGCATTTTGAAGATCCTAGAGAGTGCCAATGAGAATACTATGAAGACCATCTAAAATAATGTGAAGAGTGTCTCAGAGAATGACTCAGAGAGTGTCTCAAAGAATGCTTCTAAGACTATCATTATACATGTTGATGATATCTATGATGGGACCCATTCTTTATATAGTGAGCCTCTTTAGTAGGTATAGTATTATTATTTATAAACTATCACTCATGCTGAGTCAACAACTCATAAATAGAGTCAAATGTGACACCCATAAGCTTATCACTAAGCTATAAATTTAAAAAAAAGATAGTGTATGTAGAACTAAGGCCATGAAATGTGATGGAAACCAACATGTCATCATCAATTTCACCCCCTATAATACAATACTCTTGTTTCAAAGTTTTAATGCAGGAGAGATATTTAGATACATCTTCTTCAGTGCTAAGCTTATTATTAAGCAACTGCATTAAGAGATCAATCTTCTTATAGGTAGGTTGTTCATCATAAAGATATTTTAATACTTTCCATGTGCTAATTTTAAAAAATTTAATATGAATAATAAACTATTTAGAACATGAATATTTTAATAAATAAAGAGCATGCTTATCAAATTTTTGATACTCAAGCAATTTCACATCGTTAGTGGGTGACATAGTGTCATTTTCAATTATTTCACACAAATCATTAAAAATGAGCATATTTTCAATGTTTATATACCATTTCTTATTGGGAAAGTGTTACAAGGTATGCATGAAGTTTTTATTGATGTCATGAAAGTGTCATTGATGTCATTCCATGTTATCTTTGTTGTTCTTAACGATTAGTTCTTGAATCCTTAATTGAGGAACCTAGTGAAATGGCATAGGCATAATATCATGATGAGTTGAGCCATATAATACCTATGTGAGAAATATTTTAAATTTATAATTAGGATATGAGGCCATATGTCATGAGGTTGAACTGTTGAAGACATTTCAAGAGGTTTCAAAGCATGATCATAGTCTAAGTATGACTGGCAGTATAAGGCCTAGTATGCAAAGTGACCTACAATGGCCTAATGAAGGGTCAAGTTTACTTTTCAAGGTGTCAAAGATATTAAAATCATTGATATAGGTGTGAGGGATTGTGTTAAGAAAATTTACTAAGTTTTAAGTCATAGTCTATAGGAGAAAGCAAGAAATTTGGTAGTAAGGTTGACTATGTGCACAAAATGGGGTGTTGCAGACCTGATAAGAAGTTTCTCATGCTTGTTGGAACATGTAACCTTTGCATGAGATCTTGATCACTTCATGATAATTGGGTAAGGTACCTATATTTATTTTCATATCATTGGTTTTGGAGATGAGGGGCAATCCTTTATGATTGATTGCTAAGAAAGTAAGGTAGTCAAAATCCTCCTAAAACCCTAGTAAAGACCCGATAGGTAAGCTATAATTAGTTATGGATCAGAATGACACCATTGACATAATTTGATGTTTAGAACATGTAAAGGAATCTTCAAGTTTTGATGTTTATAATTTTATGAGGCTAGTAGGTTCAACATTTTGGCTCGTCAATTGTAAGAATTCAAATCGATTCCTCTTGAAAAATGGTTATTTGTTCGAATCATCTATATATTCAAGTGCAATAAATAATTTTTTTTGATGTAAAATTAAAAATTGATGAAGTACAGGGAAGATAAATGATTATACACATTTTGGAATGAGAAGAGTCTAAGACTATGATGCAAAGATATGAAACTTGTCTAAGCATGGAAAAGTAAGATTGAATTGGTATATTTCAAAGTGTCAATCAGTTAAATTCAGACACAAAGAAGGGGTGCAAGAGAAATGAAGATCACACAACAGTGTGTTGAAGAAGAAATGAGTAGTTGTAGATAGGAATTTCAATAAAAAATAGACTTGGATTCTTTTAAGAATCTAACCAAAATTTTAATTCACTTTGTTTGATAGGTTGGTACCATCAGATTAAACTGGGTTGGTACTCAGAATAGGGAGTAGTTGCTTCTTGAGAGTTGGTGATCTTAAAATAGGGGGTTGGTGTCTCCATGGGATGGGTGTCCTAAAACGTAATTAGTGAGATTATGTCAGTGAGATAAATTTTGTGAGGTTGGATTAGAACAGTAGATTCTAGTAGCTTTCTCACCATGGTTTTTCACTCTGGGTTTCCACATATAAATCTTATGTTTTGTGTTATGCTTTTGTGATTTTGTTATTTTTATTTCATGTGTTTTTATTTTCCATTCATCTTGGAAGGTATAAGAAATAAAGATTCTGAGATCTACTGATTCACCCCCCTCTAAGTAAATATGTGTGCTCAATAATTGGTATTAGATCCAGTTTCCTAGAAAGAAGTTTAAACCGCTTAGGTGAATTTTGGTTTTTGAACACAAAATGACTAGTCTTGAAGGGAATTCATCAAACAAAGCACCATTGTTTGATGAGACTAACTATGCTTTTTGACATATAAAAATTGAGGCATATTTGACTTCTTTGAGTTTTAATGTTTGGATATCCATTATAAATGGATACACACCCCCTGCTACTCCTCTAATTGATTAGGTAGCACAAAATGCTTGTGAAAGCAATGCCAAAGCAAATAATGCTATTCTTTATAGACTATCAAATAATGAATTTGTCAAGGTAATGCATTGCTAAAGTGAAAAAGACATGTGGGACAAATTGAAGGGAATATATGAAGGAGATGACAGAGTAAAGCAAGTAAAGCCCCAAACTCATAAGGGACAATTTAAAAGTCTCAAGATGAATGAGGATGAGAAGATTATAGAGTACCTTCCTAGACTAGATGAGATTGTAAATGCCATCAAAGGACTTGGAGAAACAATGGATGAAGTAGTCATTATCAATAAGGTATTAATATCTCTGACAACAAAATATGATTCTAAAATTTTTGCTATCGAAGAATCAAGAGATCTGAACAAACTCATAGTAGATGAGTTACATGGAACTTTCACTGCTTATGAGATGAGGATGGGAGATGCTGAGTCATCCAAGAGAGAAGCTACTTTCAAAGTTTTTAAGTAAACAAAAGAAGAGGAAGCTTCTAATTCCAAATTTGAGGAGGCTGATGATGTAAAAGCCAATTTCATTAGAAATTTGAAGAAAGGCTCAGGAAAATACAAAGGTAATTTACCTTTCAAGTGATTTAATTATGGTAAGATAGGTCACTTTGCTGATAAGTGTCCACATAAAAATAAAGAAGATTTTGATTCAACTAAGAAGAATCAAAAGGATAAATCCTATTCTAAAAATAAAAACATATTCTTTAAGAATAAAAAGGGGCTATACTCAGAGAGTGACTCGGTAGATGACAATAGTAGCTCCTCAAGTGATGAGCATGATAGTGCATTTGTGGCTAGACAAAATGAAGTTATTTTCATGACTTATGAATCAAATTATTTATGTCAAGATGAAGAGAACCTAGATGATGAGGAGGATGAAGAAGGTGAAGTAAATCTAGAATGTGAACTCATCTGTGCTCTGAAAAAGATTGACAAGATTGGGAAAAAAAATTCTAAACAAAAAAACTTAATCAAAAGGAGATCTAGAAATCAAACAAAATAAATGAAGAATCTGATCAAATGAGAATGCGATTCTAGACTCAGATAGAAGAGGAAAATAAGATAGAGGATGTAGTGAAATTTGATTTGCTAACAAAGTCCTTAGAATTCTTGAAGATGGAGGAAGAAATCATGGACTTAAGAGAAAAGCTTAAAAATTCCAAAGAATAAATTGATAAAGGTCTAAAACTAAAAGGAGGATCTCCCATATTGGATGAAATGATCAGTTCATAAAATCTCTACAAGGAAAGATCAGGTCTTGGATATGAGAAAGGCAAGAGTCCCATGTTGAGTACAGTTGGGAATCTATATCAAAATTTCAATGCAGTGGTAGAATTAGGAATAAAAAGGAAGAAAATTACATTCCTGAAGAGAGGAAGAAAAGTAATATTTTGGTTCCTAAAAAGACCAAGTTTATTGCTACAAATATCAATGTAATAGCAAGGATTGTAAAAAAGGTAGAATTCATGAGATTTCCTGTATATCCTCAAAGAAGAATGATAATTAGGTATTCTTCATCATTCTATGGTTATTGTTATAGCTGTAATCAATTTGGGCATAGAGCAATTAATTGTAAGGTTATTCCTAAGAGAAGGATAAGCTTTTTAAGTAGGAATTCATTTACTCCTCTACTAGATCTATATGTCATATGCTATAACTATAATAACTTTGGACATATAAAAAAACATTGTAGTGCAAAGATTGTCAAATCAAAGTCTAATAATGAAAAAATGGTTGAAACTCCCAAAGTGAACAAAGGTTCACAAATCAGTAACAAAAAAAAAAAAAAAGTACAATCAAGAAGCCCAAGAAGGTATAGAAGAAGAAGAATCAATCATGATTTCTAAAACTACTTTACATGCTAAAGATAAAAATCTATGGGTTATAGATAGTGGCTACTCAAAACATATGACTAGTGACAAGAGTAAGTTCATCAATCTAAGTCAATGAAAATAAGGGACTGTCAGCTTGGGAGATAATAATACAGTCAAAATTAGAGGTAAAGGAACCCTACACATTGATAGTAAGCTCCCTACTCATGATGTTCTTTATGTCAAAGGATTGAAGCATAATCTACTGAGTGTTAGTTAGATGTGTGATAATGAGTATAAAGTCATCTTTGATGCTAAAGGCTATGAGTTACGTAGGTCTGGTAAAATAGTTGCTCAAGAAAAAAGGACAAAAATTAATATATATGATTTGATTGAGGCAAATGATACAAGTTGTCTCATGGTAAAGATTGATGAGAGCTGGCTATGGCACAATAGGATGGGTCATGTTAACTTTGACAATCTACTCAAAGTAAGTTCTAACAAGTGTGTAAGACACATGCCCAAAATAATCAAGCCTATAGACACAACTTGTATAGAATGTCAGCGTGGTAAACAGACCAGGCTCTCATTTCAAACCAAAGAGTATGTAACTATAAAGCCTCTTTAGATAGTTCATACTAATCTTTGTGGACCAACCAAGATGATAAGATGATCTAAAGGAGTGTATTACTTCATGTTTTTCATAGATGACTACACAAGAATGACATGGGTAACCTTATTAAAAGACAAGTCTCAAGCATTTGAGAGATTCAAGATCTTTAGAGCCATAGTCAAAAATGAAATTGGTAAAAAGATCAAGTGTCTCAGATCTGACAAAGGTGGTGAATTCACCTCAAATGAATTTTTAGAGTAATGTGAGAAGCATGGAATTAAAATACACTACTCATATCTAATAACTCCATAGCAAAATAGAGTGGTTGAAAGGAAGAATAGGACCATTAAGGAGATGGCTAGGACAATGCTAAAAGAAGCCAACTTGTCAGATGGTTATTAGAGAGAGGCAATCCAAATAGCTATATACATCTTGACCCAAGTTCAAATGAGAGTTAACAATGATAAGAATCCATATGAACTATGGTATGAAAATCTTGCTTCTTTCAAATACGTTAGAGTGTTTAGAAGCAAATTTTACATTCAAAAGAAAGAGAAAAAGCTAGGCATTTTTGAGTCAAGGTGTGATGAGGGAATATTTCTTGGTTATTCCACTCATAACAAAGCCTATGTTTGCTAAAACAAGAGAATTCATAAGCTAGTAGAGAGCATCCATGTTAAATTTGAAGAGAACCTCAACGAAGTGACTAAGCCCATAAAGGAGATCAGTATTGAAGACTTGAAAGAAGAAGAGGAGGATGAAACATCAGATAATGAAGAAGAGGTAACAAAAAAATGAAAAGATGCCTCCTAGATTCATTCAAAAGAATCATCCTAAGGAACATATCATTATAGACTTGAAATAAGGAGTCCAAATGAGGAGTAGGATAGTAATGAGCAAAGAATAGGTATATTTGCCTTACTATCTGCAATTGAGCCCAAAAACTATGTTGAGGCCAACAAAGATGAGAATTGGCAAAAGGCCATGGATGAGGAACTAAGTCAAATAGAAAAGAATACAACTTGGCAACTAGTTACAAGACCCATAGACAAGAATGTCATAGGCACAAAATGGGTCTTTAAAAACAAGTTAAGTGAAGATGGAGCTATTGTGAGAAATAAAGCTAGACTTGTTTGCAAAGGATATGCTTAAGTAAAAGGAATAGACTTTGAGGAGACATTTGATCCAGTGGCAAGATTGAAAGCAATCAAAATATTTTTGGCATTTTTAATTTTTAAAAAGTTTATAGTCTATCAGATAGATGTTAAGTCTGATTTTCTAAATGGAACACTGGAGGAAGAAGTCTACATAGAACAACCTAAAGGTTTTCAACTGACTGGTAATGAAGACTACATATGCCAACTGAAGGAGGCATTGTATGGCCTAAAATAGGCACCCATAGTTTGGTATTCAAGGCTAGATTAGTATTTGTAATGTCAAGGATTTATCAAAGGTTATGTTTATAGTAATCTGTATGTTAAATTTGAAAATGGATATATGTTGATCATAGTTGTTTATGTTGATGACATCATTTTTGGTGGCAACAACAAGAACATGTGCAAAGATTTTTCAAATCAAATACAAAAGGAGTTTGAAATGTCCATGCTGGGAGAACTTGCATTCTTTCTTGGTCTACAGGTTGCACAATCCAATGAAGGAATCTTCATATCCCATACCAAGTATGTAAAGGAGATGCTCAAGAAATTCAAAATGGAAGATAGCTGACCAGCTAGTACTCCTATGATAATAGGATGCAAGTTGAGCAAGAGTGATGAATCTCCTGAAGTAAATCATACTATGTATAAATCAATGATTAGTAGTTTACTTTATCTTACTACTACTAGACTATACATCATGCAAGTTGTATGCATGGTTACTAGATTTCAAGCTACTCCAAAAGAAACTCATGTAAATGCAGTAAAAAAATCTTCATATATATCAAAGGTAAGTAGACTATGGTTTGTGGTATCCTTCAAGTAATGATTTCACTTTGACAACATATATAGATGTTAATTGGCAGGCAACACAAATGATAAAAGAAGCACAAGTGGTGGTGCATTCTTTCTTGGTAACAGACTTGTTTCATGGATAAGCAAAAAATAAGAGTCAGTTGCTTTGTCTATAGTAGAAGAAAAATATGTTGCAACAGTGGCATGTTATACACAAGTGTTGTGGATGAAATAGACACTAAGAGACATGGATGTAGAGTTAAAAGGACCAATTCACATTTGGTGTGACAATTTAAGTGTAATAAATATCTCTAAAAATCTAGTTGTGCATTCTAAGACCAAACATATATCAACTAAGTATCACTTTCTAAAAGAGAAGGTTGATGATCAAGAAGTTACATTGGAATATGTTCACATAATAGATCAGATTGTAGATATTTTCACTAAGTCTCTATCTAAAGATCAATTTGAATATCTAAGACAACAACTAGGAATGGTGGCTCCTACACCACATCACTAATTTTTGGTGATCAGACATATCTCTAAGAGGAGTTCTTCAAGAAACATCTCTAATTCTTGGAATAAAAAGAGCTTAGGCAAATGAGTCATGGACTAAGGGGGAGCTTCTCTTTTTATTTTCATCTGACAGGTCTAAGGATTAGAACTTTGACATACCTAAAAAAGTGTTTTTCAGGGGGAGCTAGTTGACATAATGGCAAAAATGCTTTGTCATTAATGTCAAATGGGGAGAAATGTACAAGATAGAGGTGTAGAGTAGTGATTGACTTGCAACAGAGGATATTTTTTTGCCATCAATGACAAAGGGGGAGATTGTTGGCAATTTGAGATGCTTTGATGTCAAGAAGTCTATTGAAGAAGGTTCAGTGCTCCAGTATCATAGGTTGTCATGGAAGTCAAAAATGCAATCATTAATGACAATAGCTTAGTGGTTTTGTAGAAGGATTTTGACCCAAGGATTTGTATAAGGCAAAAGTTAACTCTTGAAAAAGTCACTTGCAGTGTAAATCGGGCTTGTAAACTTCAATTACTTTTACTTATTTCATAAGTAATAAGTAAATAACCTTTAAAAAATTGAATGGATCTTGTAGTGCAAATCAGGTTTGTGAACCTCCACTGCATTTACTTATTTCATAAGTAATAAGTAACTAGTATTTGAAAACCCGAATTGGTCTTGTGGTGTTAATTGGGTTTTTAGAATGACTTTACTTTGTTCAAATTCATAAGCTAAGCATCTCAAAGAACCCGATTTGGTCTTGGTATGTAGATTGGGTTTAGAGAACAACTTAACTTATTTCATTTTTATAAGTTAAGTAGGTTGAAGAACCTGAATTGGTCTAGATGGGTGGATTGGGTTACAAAGTGACTTAACTTATTTCATTTTTATAAGTTAAGTAGGTTAAATAACCTGAATTGGTCTAGATGAGTGAATCAGGGTTTTGGAATGACTTTACTTCTTTCAAGCTTATAAGTCATGCAGTCTAGAGAACCCAAAATGGTCTTAGAGAATTCTTTCAGAAAAATTGTTAAGTCTTTGTCGGGAAAATTGTCCTAAATAGAATACCGAAGGGATGGTTTCAAAAAGTCCAAAGAGTATGTGGTCACTTACAAAGTTATTGAAGGGTACATTTCAAAAAGTCCAAAGGGTAAGTGGACCAATCAAAAAATCCAAAGGGTGCTTTTCAAAAAGTTTGAAGGGCAAGTGGCCCATTCAAGAAAGTCAAAGGATCATTTTAGGAAATCTAAAGGACAATTGGACCGTTCAAGAATTCTGAAAGGATCTTTTCAAAAATGTCGAAGAGTATGAGGACCTTTATAGAGAATCCAAAGGGTAGTTTGTAGAAAGGCCGAAGGGTATATGGACCATTCAAAGACTTCCGAGGGGATGTTTAGTAAATGCTGAAGGGTATGTTGAAAAAACCCGAAGGGTAAGTAGTCAATTACAATTTTTTTTGAAGGGCACTTGTTCCAAACAAAAGACGCAAAGAAGACACTTATAAATTTCTTGAAGAGTTTTATTGAGAAAATTTTCTTGAAGCATTTTGTCGAGAAAATTGTCTCGAACACCCACAAGCAAAAAACTCAAAACAATTATCCCCAAGCAATTAGCCCAAAAAAAAAGTTTTGAGAGTAAAAAGACTAAGTATAAGATAATTTCTAAGGAGTTTAAAATCATAGTGGAAGACAAAAGAATAAGTCATGCACTTTTGAAAACCTAATAAACTTTGAAAGTAAGTTATTGGTCTTAGAAAACTTGATAAGATTCAAAAGTAAGTTGGTGGACTTGGAGAACTTGATAAGCTCAACAATTAAGTCTTTCAACATCAAGAACCTGATGCGGCTAGTAAGTTCAAAATTCTAGCTCATTAGTTGTAAGAATTCGAATCAGTTCCTCTTGAAAAATGGTTATTTGTTCGAATCATCTATATATTCAAGTGTAGTAAATAATTTTTTTGATGCAAAATTCCAAATTGACAAAGTACAGGGAAGACAAATGATTATACACATTTTGGAATGAGAATAGTTTAAGCCTATGATACAGAGATATGAAACTCATCTAAGCATGGTGAAGTAATATTGAATTGGTATATTTCAAAGTGTTAATCAGATAAATTTAGACACAAAGAAGAGGTGCAAGAGAAATGAAGATCACACAAAACTATGTCAAAGAAGAAATGAGCAGTTGTAGGTAGGACTAGCAATAAATAATAGACTTGGATTCTTTTAAGAATCTAACCAAAATTTTAATTCACTTTGTTTGATAGGTGAGTGCCATCAAATTGAATTGGGTTGGTGCTCAGAATAGGGAGTAGTTACTTCTTGAGAGTTGGTGCTCTTAAAAAAAAGGATTGGTGTCTCTATGGGATGGGTGTCCTAATTAGTGAGATCATGTTAGTGAGACAAATTTTGTGAGGTTGGATTAGAACATTAGATTCTAGCAGCTTTCTCACCATGGTTTTTCCATCTGGGTTTCCACGTATAAATCTTGTGTTGTGTGTTGTGCTTTTGTGATTGTGTTGTTTCTCTTTCATGTGTTTTTGTTTTCCATTCATCTTGGAAGGTATAAAAAATTAGGTTTTTGAGATCTACTGATTCACCCACCCTCTTAGGAGATAGGTGTGTTCAATAGTTCAATCTTGGAGAGTCAAATTATTTTGGTTGTGTGTTAACAGTGCTTGGTGTTTCTAAGTAAGCTTTTTGCAAAAGTGTTCCTGAGGTCTATTGGCCTATGTGGAGAAGACCAAAGAATTTTGGGGAATTTTTTTAAGTCTTTTAATATCCTATTCATATTATTTTATTCATGGGTTATGTGGTAAATTTGTGTATATGGTTCAAATTTTCAAGACCGACTTTTAGGCAGTGAGAAGGCCTATTGGTGAGGATACCTAATTGATAGGTCCAAGTACTGGAATGGTACAAATGGAGTTGGGGACCTAAGGTGAAATTATCAGGTGTATATTTGAGGCTTGTATTAATTTATTCATCCATTGGTTAAGACAAGAAGTTTTCCTAAGAGTCAGAATGGTAATGAGTGGATAAGACAAACCTAATTGCATTAGGTCTCCATTAGGCCTAATGGTGGATTTGTTCTTTATGGACTATGACCAACTTATTTATTATTTGTTTCAATTATGAAACATGCGTGGTGATATATTTCAATCATAATCCAAGCATGTTGAGGTCCTTATCTGAACAAGATAGGTATGAGAAAGAATCAAGTATAAAGTCAAGGCCTAATAAGCCTATTTTGACATGTTAGATTATTGAGCTACTAAGCAAAGGATATAGTGTTTTGGATAATAGGTTAAGATCTTGAATATCATAATAAATCTGATCATGAGTATATAAATATGTTTGTGTAGGTGTTGAGAAAGGTTATTTGACCTAATTATGCCAAAAAGAGGGTTAACTGAGTGAGAAGGCCTAAAAGGTTGTTTGAGTGAGATTGAAGGGAAAAGAGTGAAAAAAAGGTTGTCATCTATAGTTTAATTATAAAAAGGTGTTATAAGGTGATCATATATCAAAGGTGACTTAGTTGGTGCTAATATACCTAGGGGGTTGGAGCCTCTTGAAAGATAGAGCTTGTAGAAGACTAGTTGAGTGGGTACTTAACTAGTTAGGGGTTGGAACTCCTTGTGAAGTTGGTGCTTCACTAAAATTTGGATCTTGGAATTATAGGACTATAGTCCATGTGCATGGTTTAGTAGGTTTTATTCCCTAAGAGGGTTTCCCACATATATTTTGTGTTCTCTCATGATATGCTTTTGTAGTTGTTTTGTTTATGCACTGAAATTTTATGTGAATGGAATGATGAATAGAATTTAATAGATATTGTTAAGAAACCAATTCACCCCCCTCTTAACATCTACTTCTAACAATTGGTATCAGAGCTTGGACCCTTGAGTAGACCTAAAAGTCTAAGGGAGATCTTTGGAACATAATTATGGATCTTCGTAATGAATGTACTTTTTATGACTGCAATGAGAACCTAATCACGGTCAGTGAAACAACTTGTGAATGTTGTTCAAAAGGGAAGTATCACATGGAAGAATTCACTCATCTTAGAATGCAAATTTATTTATAGGCACAAGTTGAGCAAGTTGATATTAAGATAAGTACTTATCAAAAGTATAAAGAAATTACTAGAAATATTAACAATATCTTAGATAGCCAAAGATTTTTTTATGACATGAGAGGTCTTGGATTCAGAGAAGAACAAAAGGAGTTCAAGAAATGTCAGTATCTAATAGACATTAATCAATCAAGGAGTAATGAAATTGGTAGAATAAAAACCTATGTAGAAGCTACCAAACTTGAAGTTAATCATCATCAAGTAAAGAAGGTCCTTGTTCTATCTAGTGACATCAAAGGTAAAAATGTATCATATTATGTTCATCAAAGAAAAAACAAGGTCCAACAATCATAGTTTATGAACTCCTTCATTGGTCATTGTTTCTTTTGTGGTAGATTTGGACATAAAGCTATTAAATTTAAATGGAAAAACAAAATTATTTATTACATTTGAAACCAAAGAGGACACATGGAAAGAGAATGTAAGATAAAGTATATCAAGAAAACCAGTCATGTTGAGAAGTTATGGAGTCATGACACTAAAGAATGGATCAAGAAAACAAATCCTATAGAAAAGAATTAGAAAGATAGAGGATAAGAATCTATGATATCCCAAACTAATTTTCACACTCCAAATGAATATTTGAAATGGTATATAGATAGTGGATGTTCAAGTCACATGATAAGAGATAAAATAAAGTTCATCACTTTGAAGAAAAATGCCATTGGTTCATTAAGGTTTGGGGATAACACATCTGATAACATAATTGGGAAAGGTTCTTTAATATTAGACAATGGGGAGACCAAAATAGAAAATGTGTTATATGTAGATGGATTGAAACACAACTCACTGAGTGTGAGCCAAATGTGCACCCAAGGACATAATCTAATATTTCATGAAGATGGATGTGATATTAGAAGAGCAAAATTAGGAAGATTTATTGCCAAAGCCAATAAAACTAAAAATAATCTCTAAGTACTAAATGAAATCACAAAATAAAAATGCTTTATGATCAAGGTAGATGAGAGTTGGTTGTGGCATAAGAGGTTAGGACATATGAACTTTGACAATAATATCAAGATTAGCTCCAAGGGATCTATGAAGAATATGCCCAAAATCTCTAAACCTATAGATGCTCTTTGTAAGGCATGTCAACATGGTAAGAAAACTAGGAGAAGATTCAAATATAAAGAATATTATAATACTAGACCTTTATAACTAATCCATACTAATATATGTGGACCTACAATGATTCAAAGTTTTCAAGGAGATAACTACTTCATGTTGCTTATAGATGATTTCACAAGAATGACTTGGGTAACATTCTTAAAGGAGAAGTTAGAAGCTCTAGGCAAGTTAAAAACCTTCAAATATTTGGTTGAAAATGAAATTAATGTAAAGATCAAGTGTCTTAGGTCTGACAAAGGAGGATATTTCTAGTCAAATGAGTTTGATGAATTTTGTGATCTCAATGGAATAAGAAGATAGTTCTCAGTTGCTAGAACCCTCAACAGAATGGTGTGGTTGAGAAAAAGAACATAATAGTCCAAGAAATGGCAAGGATAATGTTGAATGAGTCCAAGATATCAAATGGTTATTGGAGAGAAGCTATTAGTAGTAAAATTTACACCTTGAATAGAGGTCAGATCAGGATCAATGGTGATAAGACTCTATATGAGTTATGGAATTGTAGACCTGTAAATGTTGAACATTTTAAAGTTTTTAGGAGAAAGTGATATATTAAGAGAGATGATGAGGACTTATGCAAATTTGAATCAAGATATGATGAATGTTTCTTACTAGGATATTCATCATTAAGTTTTGCCTATAGATGTTATAACAAAAGGTTGCAAAAGATAGTGGAGAGCAAAAATGTGAAGGTTGATGAGACAAAGAATCCACATACTCAATGAAATAATGATGAAGGAGAAATAGATATAGATGAGGATGAAGAAGAGAGTGAGGAAATAAAGGAATCAAAAGGTCCTTCTAGGAAAATTCAAAATGATCATCCTAAATCTCAGATCATTGGATACAAAAGTGTAGGTATACAAACAAGGAGAAGAATGGTGAGTGATGTTAATCAAGAAAAAACTTCCTTACTTTCAAAAATTAAACCTAAAAACTTTTTTGAAGCAAGTGAAGATGAGTTTTGGTTAGAGGAAATGAATTAGGATCTAAATCAAATTGATAATAATGAATCTTGGGAGTTAGTACCTAAACCTAAAGACAAAAACATCATTGGTACCAAATGGGTTTTCAAGAACAAGTTGAATGAGATTGGAGAGGTCACTAGAAACAAAGCAAAAATTTTGTGAAAAGTATATGTTCAAGTAGAAGGAGTGGACTTTGAAGAAACCTTTTATCCTATTTTAAGGTTAGAGGCCATTAGGATGCTTATTGCCTATGCAGGTTTCAAAGGATTCAAGATATACTAGATGGATGTTAAGTCAACCTTCCTAAATGGGAACTTATAAGAAGAGGTATACATTAAACAAACCGAGGGTTTCCTATTGAATGATAACAAGGATTATGTTTTCAGGTTGAAGAAGGCCCTTTATGGTTTAAAAAAATCCCCTAGAGCTTGGTATGCTAGACTTGATAAGTACATTTTGGACCAAGGGTTCAATAAAGGAGTTGCAGATAAAAACCTATATGTCAAAATTGAAAATGATCATCAGTTGATAGTTGTAGTCTATGTGGATGATATTATATTTGGTGGATCTAATGAAAACATGACCAACGCCTTTTCAGAGGTGATGAAATTAGAATTTTAGATGTCTATGCTTGGATAACTATCCTTTTTTGGACTTCAAATTAGTCAAACTAAAAAAGGTTTGTTCATTTCACAAGTCAAGTATATAAAATAAATGTTAAATAAGTTTGAAATGGAAGATTGTAAGGCTGTAAGTACACATATGGCTATAGGATGTAAGCTAAGAAAGGAGGATGAATCCTCAAGGGTTGATTAGATAAATTATAGATCCATGATTGGGAGTTTGTTGTATACTACTGCATCTAGGCTAGATATCATGCAAACAGTAGGTCTTGTAGGAATATTCTAAGTAGACCCTAATTAAAACCACCTACAAGTAGTAAAAAGGATATTTAGGTATCTCAAAGGGACTTTGGAATATGGTTTATGGTACCTAAGGAGTAAGAAGTTTGATGTAATAGCTTATACAAATGTAGATTGGGTTGGGAGTATAGATGACAAAAAAAGCACTAGGGGAGGAGCCTTATTCTTAGTTAAGTGTCCAGTCTCATGGTTAAGCAAGAAAAAACCTTTAGTAGCTTTATCTACTTGTGAAGGTGAGTATATTTCAACAACCTCATGTTGTACTCAAGTATTGTGGATGAAATAAACCTTGAGAGACTACAAGGTAGAGTTTGATGGCCCTATTCCTATTATCTATGATAATACTAGTGCCATAAGTGTTTCAAACAATGTTATATTACATTCAAGGACCAAACATATTCCTACCAAGTATCATATCTTAAGAGAATAGGTGAGCGAACAAAGCATTAAGCTTGATTTTATGTCTACCAAGGATCAAATTATAGATATCATGACTAAGCCTCTTCCAAAGGATACTTTTGAACATATAAGATAGGAATTAAGTGTGATTCCTATTCCTAGCAGTCATTGAGCAACATAAAGTTCTTAGAGGGAGCTAATGGGGAGATGTTTTATCTCTAATAATAGAAAATAAGTGCACAACTTATGAGTTCAAAGGGGGAGTCATATCAATCTATCAAGAAAAACCTATCTAATATATACAATATGAAAGGGGGAATTTTCTATAATATTTTATTTTAAAATGTTTTTATAGAAAATTGCTTTGTCATTAATGTCAAATGGGGATATTGATCTACATTAAGAAGTTTTTCCCTAGTAAAAGAAGTCTCTTCGAGAAAATTCCATCAATGAATCATTGCCATCAATAAAAAAGGGTTAGATTGTTGGGAATGTGTTACAAGGTATGCATAAAGTTGTCACTAATGTCATGAAGTGTCATTAATGTCATTCTATGTTATCTTTGTTGTTCTTAACATTGAGTTATTTAAGCCCTAATTAAGGAACCTAGTGAAATGACATAGGCATAGTAGCATGATGGGTTGAGCCATATAAGACCTGTGTGAGAAATATTGGAAATATAGGAGAAGGATATGAGGCCATATGTCATGATTTTGATGTGTTTAAGATAGTTAAATAGGTTTCAAGGCATGATCATAGTCTAAGTATGACTAGAAATATAAGGCCTAGTATGCAAAGTGACCTATAATGGCTTAATGAAGGGAAAATTTCAATTTCCAAGGTGTAAAAGCTATTTAAATAATTGAAATAGGTTTTAGGGATTGTTTTAAGCATGTTTACCAAGTTTAAAGTCATAGCCTATAAGAGTAAGCAAGAAATTTGGTAGTAAGGTTGACTGTGTGCATAGAATGGGGTGTTACAGACCTGAGAAGATGTTTCTCATGATCGTTGGCACATGAAACATTTGCATGAGAGATTTGTCACTTAATGATAGTTGGGGAATGTAACTATCTTGATTTTTATAGCATTGATTTTGAATATGAGGGGAAATCCTTTATGAATGATTGCTAAGAAGGTAAGGTAGTCAAAACTCTCCTAAAACCCTAACAAAGACCCGATATGAAAGATATAATTGATTATGGCTCAGAATGTATTGACCTAATTTTATGTTTGAAACATGTAAAGGAGTCTTCAAGGTTTCTTTAGATGGTTTTGGTTTGTCTTGATAATAAACAAAAGTTATAAGAAAACACTTGTTTTTAAGGTTTTTGATGCTATAAGCAGGGTTGACCATGTCAAAGAATGAAAATGGATGGAGGATGATGTTAAATACTTATATTTTATTCCCATGAAATTTTATAAGTAATTTTATGACCAGAACTATGCTAAATCAATCATGGAAGTTAGCCTATTGCTAAACTGGCCTAATGAGCAAAATAATGAGAAAACTAGGCAATAATGAAAATGATATTAGGGATTAGTTGTAGAGGACTATAGATAGATCCTAAGACATGGGATAATTATTAAATACCTATTCATCCTATCCCATTTGTATATAAGTGTTTATGATTCCTATACTCAAGCAAAAAGTTGTCATCAAACTAGTCTATCTAACATAATGAAGTCTGTGTAAAGTGACATTGTGAGATTGGTCTATAAGACCAATATTGAGATATGAACATGAAATATATATTTTAAAATATTATATAAGGATGATATATTTTCAAAAAAATACATTGGAATATCACATAATTGTTCACATAGGTGTTTTATAAGTTGATTTTCTTGACTATGTTTTTGGTCCTATAGGCAACTTTCTCTGTGTATGAAAAGGATGTTCCTGAGTCATTTTTAAATAATTTGAATAATAAAAATATATTTAAGATGTTATAAAGGAATAATATGATCATTTTAATGTATTTTTATTCATTGGAAGTCCCTATTAAATCTTGGCGAGTCAAATGATTTTGACTGTGTGTTGACAGTGTTTGGTGTTTCTGAGTAAACTTTTGGCAAAAGTGTTCCTCAGGTATTTTGGCATATGTGGAGAATATAAAAGAATTTTTGAAAGTTTTATAAGTATTTAATATACTATTAATATGATTTTATTCATGGTTTATTTGGGAAATTTTTGTATATGGTTAAAATCTGCAGGACAAACTTTCAGGCAGTGAGAAGGCTTATTGATGAGGAGACCTAATTGGTAGGTCCAAGTAGTGAAATGGGCCAAATGGGGTTGGGTACCCAAGGTGAAATTATTATGGGTATAATATAGGATTTTTTAAAGTTATTAATCTGTTGGTTAAGACAATAAGTGTTCTTAAGGGTAATGATGGTAATGTGTGGATAAGACAAACCTAATTACATTAGGTCTCCATTAGGCCTAATGGTGGATTTGGTCCTTATGGACTATGACCAACTTATGTATTGTTTGTTTAAATTATGAAACATGAGTATTGATATATGTAAATCATAATACAATTATGGTTAGGGCCTTATCCAACCAACATATGTATGAGAAAGAATCAAGTATAAAGTCAAGGCCTAATAAGCCTATTTTGAATAGTTAGAGAATTGAGCTATTAAGAGAAGGATATATTGTTTTGGAGAACAAGTTAAGATCTTGAATATAATGATAAATATTATTTTAAAATTTCATTAGTATATAAATATGTTTGTGCAGGTGCTGAGCAAGGTCATTTCACCTAATTTTGCCAAAGAGAGGGCTAATTGAGCAAGAAGGCTTAAGAGGCTGTTTGAGTGAGATTGAAGTGAAAAGAGTTAAAAATAAGGTTTTAATATATATGTTAGTTATTAATAGGTGTTATAAGGTGATAAAATATCATAGGTTACTTAGTTGGTTCTAAGATACCTAGGGGGTTGGAGCCTTCTTTTAAGATAGAGCTTGCAAAAGACTAGTTGAGTGGGTGCTTAACTAGGTAGGGGTTGGAGCTCCTTACGAAGTTGGTGCTTCAATAAAATTTGGATATTGAAATTATAAGACTATATTACATGTGCATGGTTTAGTGTGTTTTATTCCCCAAGAGGGTTTTCTACATATCTTTTATGTTCTCTCATGATATGCTTGTGTAGTTTTGTTTATGCATTGATATTTTATGTGAATGGAATGATGAATGGAATTGAATAGATATTGTTAAGCAACTAATTCACCCCTGAATCCCCTGTTAGTATATACTTCCAACATTTATTGTATTCTTTTGGTGTTAATCTACCATTTTCAGAGATCAAGCTTACAATTTTTGCCACGACTTACAAAAAATAAAAATAAGATGAATGCTACTTGGGGTTTTGCCATGACTCTCATAAGTAGATTTGATATACAAAAGATTTATATTATATCTCCCTTTGCACCCTAATAACTCCAAAAATTTAAAATTATTCTCCTTTTACAATTTGATCAAAAATATGATCAAAATATAATCAAAATACCACTGTACGGTCCTTTGATTATTTTTACACAGAATATGATCAAAAATAAAAATTTGACCAAATGATTTTGGAACCCTAGATATTTCTTGCATGAAAGTAACTATAAAAAGATTTTTATCCAATTCCCCATCAACTAATTTGATGATGTGATAATAAAATATCTTATATGGCCATAATTTCTAGCTTGAGAATTTAAAAAATTGTGCATTTTATTTTCTATGTTATATTTTTGCCTGTCGCCCTTTTAAAAAAAATAACAATGCATATAATAAAAAACTATATCTTTTCCAAATTTAATTTTCCAAAAATAAATATTGCTTAAAAGTATCTATTAGTAGTTTTCTAGTAGTAAACAATTAATTTTGGAGAAAAAATGATTTATTACATACATAGAGCATGTACTCTAGCTGTCATGCTACCAATATTCCAAAGAGCCACCTTTTACATTTTGTATTACTTTTGCTTACCATATGTGCTTTAGTTTGGATTCCATGGCTTTATTTCTATTTCACCAATATTGTGTTTGAAAACCTTCTTATATTAGATCACTGTACGAATTTAAATTATAGAATTGTAGAATATAAGCTGATGTAAAAATTGGTCTATAGATTTGTGCAATATAAAAAAAATAGTGTCGTATAGATTAGTATTTGAAGCATAATATATTTTTTTCTTTTATTCCCTCAAGACCTCATTATAAAAATTTAATGTAATACTAGAATAAATAAAAAATACCTCAGCCACCATTCTAACTTGCAAGGGTCATGGTACAGGTGGAGCATACAACATTTTGATTTTATTTGTCTCTTAAAGTCAATTACCTACCACTGCATAAGAACCTCATCACACAAGTGCAGGTAATGCTCAGGGAGAAAACAAAATAAATATCACTTAGGAGTATGTTATCTTGCACTAGAAACCAAGAATCTTCAATCCTCCGTGATTCCCTGTTGCTCTGATACCATTATTCGATCCTAATCTAATAATAATTAATTCAAAAATATATTCAATGTAAGAATATTCTACAAAGGTAAGATTTAAAATCTTATGGGATAAGAAGTTGGTTATAAAACCAATAAACGAGTAAATAACTTGAGCATAATAAAAACTAATAACAAATTAATTAAGCAAAACATATTTGGATCATAACTAACCCAATAATTGAATCAAAAGAGGGAAATCATTGTCCTTGAATCACTATGAATAAGGAAACTAAAGATTTAAATGGTTTTAATCTAAATCTATAGGTCTCACACAGTCTGACATTAAACTAAAACAAATCTATTGATGTGGGTTTTATGTGTACCATAGAATCTTCCGAGGTAACCTCTAACATTTTAGGATCAATGAAAAGTTTTACTCTAAGGCATGAGTTTTGAGGTATTTGGTTTTATAAATAACTTGGTGGTGAAATATAAATGATCAATGTTTTATTTACCTCGAATGGTTCAGATGTGTGGAGTCTAAAAGAAATAAAAAATCTACATGATATGGCTGAATGTTTTCTAACCTAATGTGGATTGGATCAAAAAAGTATAAGAAGGAAAGGTAAGGCATAAAAGAGGGTTTGCAAACCAAATTTAGATGAAATCCTTCCAAACTAGATCCTTCACTATGGGTTAGATAAGTGATTAAGAACTAATTCCTTATACAAATTGCTATCATCACACAAAACACACAAACATAGTTAGGATTCCAAGGAAATAAATACAATGAACCTCATTGTTCATAACCAAAGGTTTTTACCAATGTATGATTATAATTACACATATTCAAATGGAGATTATGATTAATAAATAGAAATCATTCAAAATAGATACAACACAATCTAAATAATTGTATTGAAAACACTTCTACACAACCTAAAGATTAACAATACTAGAACGATAGAACTTCTTCAATAAATCATAAAGTTTGGATAAGAACAAAGAATACACATCAATATAAACTTGAAGAACAATCCATAGAATTTTATATTCACATTGATAGACAAAATTCTCCTCCCTATAGAATGGATAGGTTATAAGTATATATAGGCTTGGGGAGGAGTTGCCTCATCATCTAGGCTAGGTATAATTTTATACTTATAATTATAGACTCAAGAGTTACAATTCATGTAAAACATACATGTACAAGATATTCATAATACAATTAGATAAAATTACATGATTTACAATATAAATATATATGCATATAAATAGAATAAAGACCCAAGTATCATTATATTATAATACATGAAAATGTACATATATATATGGAACCAATTTGGCACTACTGGGAGAATAAAGCAATGGCATGCTTGATGTAGTCATTGAAGCATATTAAGGCCTTGCACATGAATATTTAGTTGAAGTGGGCCCAAAAGGAACATGCACCACTATGTGAGATGGTACTTAAGGTCAAGTGCCTGAAGGAGGTACTAGTAATGTGCTTTGTGTTGTAATAGAATCCTCCTCAACAACTTTGAGTTATTCTTATAATGCATAGGCAATGTCAAACTTGATATTTATAATGTCAAAATTGAGCCTAGATGGCTTGAATATCTATGTGATTTCATCCATAAGCCTATTTTTCTCAACTTATAAAACTATAAATTTGGCTTTAAGGGCCTCTACCTTAGTCACCTTATCTTTTGAAAAATTAATTAATTGAAAAATCTCTTCACTAGTCTTATACATTATGCCTTCTACTTCAGCCTTAAATATTTCTATAGTGGCTCTAAGTAATCCTTAAAAATTGGGCCTATTTACCAATTTACCTATAAATATAATCACACCTATCACACCTATGACCCTTATATCCCTAAAAAAATTATATACTCTCTCTCTCCCTCAGCTCAAAAATTGTGCTATCAAGGCCTTAATTTTTCATTGCTAATTGAAGGCACTGTCTCTTTTGGGGTCACATAATTTAGGGCTCATACAACTTCTTGGGTAGTTATTAGGTTTAAATTATTATATTCATTATTTATTTCACATGTTACAAAAAAATTAAGCCTCTTTTTTAATTCCTTCAATTGGTTCCAGAAGGTTAACACTCTTTCTCAATGAGGCTAGGACTCACCCCTTGAAGTCCTTATTGTATTTTGGATATTATATAATTTATTTGATGCACTATGAACATTATATACTATTTATATAAAATAATAAATAATCTTCTTCTATAGAAGCCCTTTTTTTTTCTTGGTCTTAAAATATGTATATTTATTTCATGGTTTCCTTAATTGAGTTCATGAAAGCACAAAAGTTCCTTCATACTCATCAAGGTCATTGGGGTTCCTTTTTCTTTCTTTGCCAAGGGGAACAAGTTCTTCCTTTGGTCTAGTATTATTTCCTCCCCTTTCATGTCCAATGCCTTTCTTTTCCTTACCCTTTGTATAATGACAATTTGCTTATTAAATCATGTACTTAGTCTTAGAAACTCTATGAGGACCAATCCCATTCTATCCTTTTTTGAATCTTGGGACTCTTTGACCCAAGAAGGGACAATGAATTATCATTTTTATTTAGGCTTATTAGCCTCTACAGATGTGGAAGGTGGAATGGATCCTAGTGTAAGTATTGAGGCATTTATTTATATACATAGTTGAGGAGGTGGTTGAGTGACCCTATTCCATCCTGAGATATCCCTCTGGGGTGTAGTTTCTACCACATATTTTATTTGTCCCAGGGTCTTTAAGATTGGCATGATGGAAGATTCAACCTGAATGGACTAAGGAATGGACAAGCCTAACAAGGTAGATGGACTTGAGAGTGAAAGTAGTGTTTGGGTGTCAAAAATGGAAATGGACACCAAGTATTCAAAATGAACCCTCCTTATAGGGGCTTGGGGTCTGAATATTATTGAATATGTGGTCAAAAGAATTAAAGAATCAAAGGAACTAGAAGTTTGTTGCCTAGTTTCCTCAATATGGGTATGGGTATATAATGGCTTAGTTTTTAAAAAATATTTCTGAAATGAATCATATGGAAAAATTGGTGTAGCAACTAGAATAGTATATGACATATTAATAATACTAGTGCCTACAACTAAAAGTAAGGGAGGAGGTGAGAGAAGACACTACCTTATTGAGGCCCTAAATTTCTTCAGCAAGAAATTTTTCACCTTGTGTAGGGGATGGTATATGTTCTCCTTATAAAAACTATATATTTTCTTATTTATCCTCTTCTTTTCAAATTTATTCAAATTCGGTATTGTCTTTTATTTCAATCATCTCCATTTTAACCTTTTGTTCCTCTTCTTCCATAGTTTATGGTTCTTCTTCTTCCTCATCACCGGTGTAGTCTACTAGAGATTTCCTCTTCATGTTATTCCTCTAATTCCTCACAAAGAGGACCTCCATGAATGGATAGACCCTCTTTTAGTCTTTCTTCTTCTTGGGAAATCCCAAGAAAGACTAAAGGAATTATGAGTTTCCTTTATTAAGTAACAATGGGTGGTAGAGTAGAAATGGAGGCTTGTCTTTAAGTGGATGGAATGTAAGATGAAGGGCCTTCAATAGTGGATGGAAATGAACCATATGGCATAGGTAGAGGTGAAGTGGAAGTGGATGAAGTGGTAGAAGGGGAAATGGAAGGGAGACCCTGCCAATCTTAATGTCAAATGGCATATTCATCATAGACTATGTTCTTTATGCATTCATTTGATGGTTCCTAGGGTTTCTCATGAGTCTTGTATAGTATTGCCATGACTGCATACACTACATAGGACATCATATAGAAATTTACATTGGAGGGCCTTTTGTCAAATCAAATCATTTGTGCCCTTAGCCTCACATTGATAACTCCATCGGGTGAAACAATTTTATCAATAGTCAAAATAATGTCTAACAAGGGCACCCATTCCTCGTGCAAATAGGTGGTGTTATGAAAACCATAAAATTTATTCATTAATGACATTATTATTCAAATCATTATCCTAAAATTAACTATGGGGATTGAGGAGATAACACCTTGAATATTCAAATTTTCTCCCTTATTAAACCATTACTTGAGTTTCCCATTAATTTTGTTATTCTCTAACCAAGCATTGAAATAAACCTAATCATAGGTCACATCATGCATTAGAAGTTATAAGTAATTCTCAAATACCTTCCCATAAATGTATGCTATTGCATTTTTTTGAATTCTAAAATGTAGGCAATCTCTAGTAATATCACCATTAATACACAAGTCATGAAGTAAATCAATGCAAGGCATTACCTTATATTTTGATATCACATTATGAAATTACATGGTCTTTATTACATCAAGTCATCAATATATTTTTACTTGTATTTATATAGTTGATCTTTTTTTTAATTGGGATCTATGTCATGCACTTCATCTCAAATGGTTGATTAATGAGGGAATCAAAAATCAAGTGCTCCCTTATCAATTACCATGTCCATATATTCAGGCCCACCTTTGATCGTGTATAGGGAAGGAGGTTGACTTGGAGATGTTCATGATGGAAAATCCATTTTTATACTATAAGGCTCTGTAAAAGTTATCTTAAGATGATTGAAGGTAATCATAAATTTGATAAGAGAAAAGCTAGGTCTTTTGATGACAAGATAACTCAAATTCTTCTCATATTTTATCAAAGGAAATGGTGACTTGATGTCATTTGGAAATTTATATATATATATTGCCAAAATATCAATACTTGAATGATTAGTTCATTGAGAATTTATGTAGCAATGAAATTTGGTTTTAATTCTCATTTTTATTTGAATTTGTCAGTTAGCTTTGGAAGGTACCTTTTGCCATGTGGTGGCTTTTCACTCACTGTGAATGCTTAGTCATCACCTTAAGACATGTGTCCATAACATGTGCATTGAATTTTGGTCTAGCTATGAAATTTTGTATTTATGTTTTATCTATGCATCTCCATGCTTTTGACACTTGTCACAATCTCACTTACCCTAAATCTTTGGTTTTATAATATTGCTTTGTATCCCTTATAACTCATTAGTTAACAATTTTTTTCCATTTGGCATGATTTCAAGAATCTAAGGTTATTTTGACTATTAATCATGTAAATATTCCTAGTAGGCACTGAGTGAACATGATCCTACAACATGTTACAATCTCAAAGTTTTGGAGGCTCTTTGAAAACTGACTACATATTTTAATCAGTAAGATCAATATTAACACACTAATGACACTTAGATGGCTCTCTATGCTACAGAGAACACATAATACTAGAAATGTAAATTTGAGTGATAGGCTCCAAGTTAATGAGATCAATCCATGTGGATGGTTTTAATTAATTCAAAGAACATATACTTTTGACAATGTACCTTTTCCTGGTAATGTTTGGATGAACAAGATCGTGACACATGGACAATCCATGTTGATCTAGGGTATATGAAAAGTTAATGTTGTACTTAGGTCTATTAGGCAATGAGTGTCTGGGATGGTACCACATGGATGGTTTGAGTTGACCTATATAACTTCAAAGATAGGCCTATGTATTTTGGTCCACTGTGTTATGCCATGTGGAATGATCTCAGGGCTCTAGGGCTATTTGAAACTTTGATAGTGGACTTTCCTTGATTCTTTTATAATCTTTCAAGTTGATGCGATGATGCCAATTATCTTAATCTTGGGAACTAGAAATTAGATGGATAAAATAGGCCTAATTGCTAAACCATATGATGTGGGTAGCCACAATGTTGACACATAGATGACTCTTAGGATTTTGAGGGTCTCAAATAAACTATGTTTGGGGAATTGGAATCAATGGGATTTGAACACATAGCCAAGGAATTTATCCAAGGACTGAATGTGAAATAAGTTTATGTCCCAAAAACAATACTACACATATAATAAAGTCACGGTGCACTAAAACACCATCTCATTATCTCTGTTAGTCAAATAAACCAAAATGTTTGACATGAAAATCAAAGTTGATAAATAAAATTATTTTATAAAATGATCAACTTTGATTTTCTATATTGAAATGTGAAATTAAAATTAAAATAAATTTAGGATGCATGGATTAATTCAATATTAGAATTCTAAAGTTCATTTAAAATATAAAATTAAGTTTTTTTTTTATAATAATGGGTCCCTATTTGAATTTTAAAAATGAGGTGTGTTGGGTACAAAAAATGGTGACTCAACAGGGAAATAATCTTGAGAATTTAGGAACCTATAAACTCAGTTAATGCATTATGATAAAAATTCAAACTTTAAATAAAATAATAAATAGACCAAATAACTGAAAGAGACTCTAACTCCATCATGTAACATACTAACCCTTTTCATTTATAGAATTTGTGTGTGATTGTGTCCAAGTCATTTACCCCTTTGTTATGAGAGTTTTGATAGATATTTGGATAGACATTGTAGGTTTCATTTTAATTTTCTTGGTTTTATAAATAATAATAAAGGAAGCTTAGGCATTGCTCTATTGTCAATCGGGCGTCCATAGCCCTGATAGAGATATTATTGATTTCACTCTAAGCATTTATCTATTTCCATCCATGCATTCATATCCTTGATAAAGTTTACTTGAATCACCCTCCTTCCATAATTTTATATGATTTGATCAATTGATTGTATATCTCTTTATTTTTTTTGAAACATAAATAGAAGAAAGGTTGGGAACCACCATTGGCTAGGTGTAGGTATAGTAAAACTTATTTTTATCAATATGACCCTATTAAAATATATCCATTTCAATGCTTATTATCTCTCATCAAATTTTTAGCATGTAAGAGTGAAGTTGGTATTTGAAAATGAAAAGTATTTCTAAAATTTACATGAGTATATCATAGCAACTTTCAAAGACTTGGTGAACTTATTCAATTTAGATAAAAAAAATTATTTTGTTCATAACATATAGCTTAATTTAGGAGCTCCATAGTATTAAAAAAACAAATCTTGGTGAATGTGAGTTGTGTACTTCTTCAGTTATCCCATTTTATTTTTGGAGGTCTTTTGATGATCTCAACATAGTAAATGGATCGAACTATTCTGAAACTTAAGCAACTAGTCTAGAAAGTAGCACAACTAACTATGAAATCAAATGTTGAAAATCGGAAATCAATCTAGGAAAGCTTGGAAATTTTAACCTAGGAAAGTAGAAAATTTATTTAAGTAAATGATAGAAAATAGGAAATATAAAATAGAAATCAACAAACTTAATCTAGTTTTACTTATACAGTAGTGCCCATAGTTATTTAAAAGCATCTCCAACTAGAATAACCATGAAATAATGTTTTAAAAATTTTCCATTCACTGGAAAAGCAAGGTCATTACTTTGGAAGTCACTTAGTTGAAAATCATGGTTTTTTATAAATGCAGGTACTTGATATGGCTCAATCCATAAAAGAGTGAACTTGTCATGATGTAATTTATTTTCATGTGCCTTATCCCATAAAAGCACTAAGTCTAAAATTTTGAAAGCCTTAATTTTGATAAAAGCACTAAGTCTAAAATTATGAAATCCTTGATTTTATATCTTTTATCAAACCACCTTTTGGCAATGTCTTAGTCCTTTTTGAAGCTATGTAGTGCTTCTTTTCATGTATCTTCCATCTGGACTATGTCCAATAACTTGGATTGCATATTTTCATCTTCTCCCATATACTCTTACATGAACAAATATGTTGGTAGTTTGATAAATAGGAAAGGTTGGTTGTTATCCATACACTAGTAGGAAGCATGAAGCTTTGACGACTTGCTTATGCCTATAGTGTATAATTTAACATTAGGTGCCATTCTCTTGGTTTGTCTTGTGCTGATTTCTTGATAACATCTATCAAATTCTTGTTAATAGACTCAACTACTCCATTTACTTGTGGATAATGATTCAAAAGAAAAAATTATGATAATCTTATTACTAGAGGCCTACTCATTAAATTATGTATATTGAAATATATGATCATTATCATAACTAAATAAACTAGAGTTCCAAACCTGGTTAGTATGTTTTTTTCTTGAAATTTGATCACATCTTGAGATTTGGAATTCTTTGTAACCACAACTTATGCCCACCTAGTGAAATAATCAATAGTTATCAAAATTAATTTACATTCTACTAAATAATTTGGATTGATTAATTCAACAAAGTCAAGTCCCCATTGAGCAAAAGGGCATCCTTCGATCACATGATGTAGCGACATGGCTACGTGTAATTCCCTCTTTATGAATACTTGACATTCATGCTATGTTCTAACATGATTATGGGCATCCTTTAAAATGGTAGGATAATATTATCCCATCATTATAATCTTGTGAAATTTGGTTTTTACATAAGGATGTCCATTATAGATTCTTCTCTTGAAACACACCTCAAGTAGAAGCCCTCATAATTTTTTATATATAAAACACCATTTTTTTCATATAATGGGCTGAATTGACTCTGAAGGCTTACCTTTTCTCTTTGTTCAACTCAAAGGGACATGTACTTATGAGTAGGTAGTGGATGATGTGGGTTTACCAATCACCACCAACTACATGTGTTTCATTGATCTACATAATGTGAATATGTGGATCCATCTTAATCATGTGATGGATGATTCCTTAACCTCGTACCATTTTAGTGGGTTTGATTTCAAGTAAAATTTATTGTAATTTATCCACTTATTTACCTCTTCTCTCTCTGAATTCGTTATGGCCAATGGTTAACTTGATAGGGGTATATAACGATGGCATATGTCTTGTTTCAGAGAATATAGTGCTTAAATTTATTAATTGCTTTGATTAAAGAATATATTTTCTTATCTATCATAGAATACTTTATTTTTGAATATTTTAGATTAGTACTCATGAAGGCAATTGGATGTTCACTATCATCTACCTTTTGTGTGGGGACTGTTGCTATAATGTGTTTTAAAGAAAATGAATATAGATAAAAATCTTAGTAAAATTAGGACTAATCAAAACTAAAACTTGAGTGATGATTGTGAACTAGGAATTTGACTCAAGAGAGGATGGTTAGTATCGTGTTTGTCCCAAAATGAAATCAAAATGAAATTAACACACTAGCATAACATCTCTAGGCCTAGTTACTAGGGGGAGCTTAGTTAACAAAACAAAAATGGAAAAAACAACTAAAACATGAAAGAAAGACCTTCCCTCACCTTCCTTGAATGCTCCAAAATATTTGTTGTAGTGGCTTGCTCAGTTTGTGCTCATGAAGTATGTATCAATGAAGTGTGGCTACCTCCATCTCTCCTTAGCACCTTTTTTTGCTTTAGATTGGCTTGGCTTGGCTTGGCTCAATATTTGATAATTATAACATTAATTTACATGAAGCTTTGAAATAAATTCATAATTATAACTTTGACATATGAGAGCTTTGAATTCAATAGGCAAGACCTCCTATTTATAGATTTTTGTAAATGGTTAGAATCAACCTAAACCGTCCATCTCAAGATGGAGATGTGTGGCTAAGGATTAATTCAATTATGCAATTTAAATTCATAAATAGGCTCATCAATATTTTGAATAGAGGGGCATTAACTAGGCATGGAGGGCCTTAATGAGGAATGGGAGGCATGAATCTTGATATTTGTGGCATTTATGGCCTAGGGATGTCTTCCCAAGAAATGATGTCACTTTGATGATGTAGATATTCACTATTCATTTATAAAAATAAGTATTCAAAAAAATTTATGGAATTATTAATTAGGCTCTTGATTTGGTTTAATTAGCCCTTAAGCATGATTAAGCACTTTGATGCAAACCTTGGCTCTTTGTGCACAAATTACTCAAATTGGTCAGAATGTCTTGTTATTGGCCCAAAATTTGATTGAATTAGAATTAGAAGTTAATGTTAGATACATTAGATATGTTATCCCATTTAAGATGTTGTCAACATAAAATAATAAAGGCATGTTTCTCGTACAAGAAATTTGATAGAAAAGAGCAATCTAGAGCACCTATGTAAAAAATTAGCATTTTGACTTGAAATGATCTGATCAAATTTAGCTAGCCCATAAATTGCATTATCCCATTTAATGATACCCTATCCAAAATTGGCACCTGAATATGTTAGTTTCAAAGCTTTTAATGTGTTTTAGTATTTTTAGGCCAAATTATGCATTTTGATGGAAATTGGTCAAAAGACTGGTTGGAGGTCATTGGTGGCTAGATTTAGGTGTCTACAATTTGCCTCTATTTGGGAAGATATTACAAACTGTAGGCATACCAATGTCTTCTCAAATAATGAGAGATGGCCTGTATGCCAAAAAGAAGATGATGGTTGATGAAAAATCTCTAAAGAGTGTTTGGGAAGCCTAGGGTGATGCCCCCTCGAGGGAGTGGCTGGCACATTTGTTGATGTATGGTCCCTCAAAAATAAGCAAGAAGAAATGTGGAATTAACCTATGGTTGAGAGAAATCTAAATGAGAAATGATTGCATGCATTGATTTAAAAAGGATACTGATTTACCCAAAGGTAGTTATAATCAAGAATAAAAGTCAAAATAATAATTTTCTCATAGGTGGTTATAATCATTAAGAGGACCTGGATTGGCTAAAGATTATTATGCCCTAGTTAGGGCTCATTAACAAGCATAACTCAAAGATATAACCTAGAATATAAATTAAAGATGAGCGGGCACAAAGTGATGAAATAGATGAATAGAAGAATAAGATTAATCAATAGAAATAATTTAGTTGTATCTACCAATGATGAGATGCTCATCCTTAATAGAAATGATACAACTAAAATGGTCAATGGGTTTATTTGATCAAGGGTGGGATGGAAGGATTTGCCAAGGTCTCAAGGAGAAACTTCTGTGGCTTTATTGATTTTAGATATTCTTGAAGATAAATTTTATTTTAGCATGTGATGGTAGGCATCATGATAGAAAACCATGAAGACTTGACTAAAATATGTATAAGGACTAACTCCTGATCCAATAAACACTCAAAAATAATGCACCAATGATAAAAACCATGATGATAATGTTGACATATGAATATGGATGGACTCAAGAATAATGTGTACAAGGAATCACCCAATGAACACATATAGACTGAGTCAAGGCAACAATACTAAAAGCAAACAAATAGGCAAGTGGACAAAAAAATAGAAAAACAAACAAAAAAATAGAAAGCTTGAAAACAAAAACAAAAGAAAGCATCCTAACAATGACCATGTCCTAGTAAGGTAGATCGAGGATAACTAACTAGGCTTAGATAGGACAAATGTTTTTAGATTTTTAAATACTTGAAATGTTTTTGGCATTTTGAGGTATGTCAACTAGTTAGAGAATGACAAGATACCTACTCACAAAATGATGAGAGCATTTGGCTTAGGTAACTCATAAAATGGTGAGAGCGTATGGAAAGGAGGACTGAGGTGACCTCAACATGAATTGAGCATGACCTACATATTATCAAAATGACCTCAAGTCACAGTAATTCTATCCACACAAAAGGCAAGGGGAAATTAACTAGCTCTCAATAAGTTTTCAAATCTAGTAAATGGTCATTCAAATGAAAATAACAATGGCAAGGTGATGTGGTAATGCATGGTAAACAAGTGTTTCCCCTAGTTTGCCCACAGGTGGTTACAACTAAGATGCAAAGGCATTTTACTAATTTGCCCATAGGCATTTATAATTAGCAATAAAATTGGTGAGACACTAATTTGCCCATAGGCAATTATAATTAGGCTCACATAAACCAACTTTGATATAGGATGGAAAATTAAAGATATATTGCCAAATCAACTGCCACACTACTTTCATAGAATGCCATTGTAAACATGGATTTGATTGATTGTTGAAACTTGATCATAATCCTCTCATAAAAGGTGCAGGAAGAACCAAATGAACCAAGATCAAAATATGATTGAATAAAATGATTAAAAATAGGCTTTGGTCTAGATAGGAATGGAATGGTAAAACAAAATGGTCTTGCTCTATGATAATGATGATTTGATAAATTAGATAAAATGGTAAGAGGGTTGCCCCCAAGTGATGGGGTGATTGGCTAAGATATGTGATAATGGCTAAAAGATATGTAATAATGGCAATAATATGGCAATGAAATGGTATGGTACATGTTTGGTTCTAGCCTGGGTAGGATAAATGGCATATGATTCTATTATTCCTACTAAAATGGAGATGCACATTATAATCAACAAATGATACAAACAAAATACATGATCATGTTAATTACTAGCCCACACCTCATTTGAATAGCTACTCTGTCAAGAACTAGTTGCAGATTTATATGCTAAGAATGATATTATGATATTTGTTGGTTGTTGATTCTGATTGCTTCAAACATCGATACAAGGTATCTTTGTAGCCTCTGAAAAGGAAAGTGCAACCATGGATGGTAAATAGGGATAAATAATGGATGGTAGGTTTGATTGTGAAATAAAATGGTAGATGATAATGGAATGAATGATGGAGGGGAAACAAATGAAGATTGAGACTTTCAGTCACATGTAAGGTTGATGATGCTAGATTCAATATAACTTTGGTTATGGTGGGGCCAAAGACATGTTTTCTCAATAGGACCACCAATTTTTCTTGTTTTTTGGGCCTAAGAGTAGATACCATCTAATTAAGTTGTAGATTAGAAGCTATTTTGATTTGATCTTTGATTTTGTCTTCATCAAGTAGTGAAGAATTTTTGTGATCAGCTATTGGCACCTTAAAGAAGTTTTCACCAATGAAGTTGTCTTGATTGTCTTGTAGTAACTTCAATAAGGTTTCACTAATGAACATTGGATTTTGAATTTGATTTTCTTCTAGCACTTCCAAAAAAATTTCACTAAAAAATGCTGAGTTTAAACTTTGCATGTCCCCTAATGCCTCCAAAAAGGTTTCACTAGGAGAGTGTTCTTCTACTACATGAATGTGGTCTTGGCCTTCTTGATCTTATTTAACTATTATGTCACTATGGATGTATTTTAACAAAGTGTGATTCTGTCGGTCCCAATCGACACTTATAAGAGATAGAATGTCAATAATATGGCTATTTTGGTTAATGGTAATGGCCTATGGAATAGTAATGGAATGGATTTTGGCAACATAATCCTCATAAAATATACTAGGAGAACTCATGTCAAAGCTAAAGTACTCATCCTTAAAAAATGTAGAAGGATCATAAATGTATTCAAATTGATCTACGAGGCATGCATAACCAATGTTGTAATAGTCATGAATGTATTCTCTTTTTTAATCTAATTTTGACTCAATAGACTTTGAATCTAATGTTGAGACTAATGTTGATTCTAATGCTAAATCTGATGTCAATTCAAGAATAGATCCTGATTCTAATTATAATTTTTCATTTGATGGGTAATTTGTTACAATGATGTCTTATTGAATGTTTGGTATTAGACAAGCAATGGCCTGTGATGCCATAATGGGCTCCACAAAAATTGTTTTGTCAAATTGGGACTCCTCTAAGATGGGAAAAAGGTCAAGAGACAACTCCACAGAGACTATTTTGTCAATAAGAGTCTCTTGAAAAATAAGCATATGGTCGAGGTAATGATTTGCCTAAAGGTGATTATAATAGTTAAAAAGTCACTCAACAAAGACTAGCTCATCAGAGTGAGAATTCTCGATAATAGGTATAGGATCAATGGGTAATTCATCACAAGTTGACTTATCACAAGTGTTTGGTTCAACAAAAACATCTTAGATTGGTTGGTTCTCTTAGCCTTGGTTTCCAATGAGTTGGAAAATACCAATTTTAAACACAGTTTGGTTTTCAAATGATTGGATCAGTTAAGGTTTTGATGGGATTGGTACTAGATGAGGAATGACCTATGGTTGGATAATTGTAGGGCATTGTGGAGCTTGATTGCTCCCATGAGCCAAAGGATGAAGTCCTAAAATAGTAACGACAAGGTGGTGTGGAACTTGATTGCTTGCACAAGCCAAAGGATGAGGCCCTAACATGATGAAGGGGCATTGTGGATATTTATTGCTTGCATAAGCTAGAGGACAAGGTCTTGTAAGGATAAGGCTAAGGAATTATGGAGGTTGGTTGCTCACACAAGCCAAAAGATGAGGTCTTAGAATGGTAATGGTATTCCTTGGATATTGTGGAGCTTGGTAGCTCATATAATCCAAAGGAGGATTAGGGGTAGCTGATGATCAGATAAAAAAAGGACATCATGGAACTTGATTACTTTCATAAGCCAAAGCATCCAAGTCCTCCTAATAAACCATATCATCCCAATCTTGAGTTGGATCATAAGCTAATTCTTGACTATGTTTCGTGTACTGATTATTGTAAAGAGGGTATGGATCTATATCCCAAACAACATTATCTATAGTAAGGTCTTAGAAGTCCTCCTTATAAGCCTCTTCATACCAATCAAGGTTTTGAGTTGGATTGTAAGTTGGTTCATGACTTTGTTCTCATGAATGATTATTATGAGGTGGATAAAAATCTATCTCAAAAACCATAGTAGCATCATTTGGGTCTTGACTAGAGCCATAAAAGTCATTTTGTGTGGCCATTCTATCATAAGTTGGATTATATGTGACTCCACCATAGGTGTAGCTAGACATATCTACATAAATGATGAAAGCTCCAAAAATATAAAGGCTTAGAGTTATACAAACTTCAAAAATCTATGTCCAAAGGACAAATAGTTCAAACTTGGTCTAACTTGGTCAAAAGTATGCAGCTGTATCTCCAAAAATATTTTAAAAGTGGAGATGTATCTCTAAAATGTTTTGTGATAAGATTTGGCATTAAAATAGTCTAACATCAAATGTTGTACACACAAAAGGTCAAGTATCTGAATAAAAACAAACATGTCAAAAGTCTATGTCAAAGTGTTCCAAACAAGGTTTAAACTAGGAAAGGGAAAAGAATTGCTAGGTTTTTTTTCCAAACACGGAGTCAAAAGCAAGGCTCAAATAGGCTATGCTAGGACTTTTGGCCAAACGGTTTAAAAAACTAGACTTGAAACAAAGGCATGATGTGATTTGATTTAATATACAAGTTTGGAAATAATTTTGACATAGACTTGACACATAGAATCAAACATAAACATGATCAATTGGTATAAGCCACAAGGCAAAAGGCTTTTGGAGAAAGACTATGTTCTCCCAAATAAAGGCAAAAACAATGATGAGGATAGGCATTAAACAAACAAACCATCAAGTCTTCAAATTTGGGTAATCAATTAACTGAAGTTATGCAACCCAAAAGAGAAATATCTATGTACCAATCCCATGAATTGAGGTTTAAAAAAAAATCAATCAATGTTTGAATCCAAAATTGACAAGGATAATTGAAAACTCAACATTGAAAACTAGGATTTGACCAAACAAGCTAGACAAGATTGGATAACATGATGGCACAAGACAAAGGTCCAAATGGTATACATGACATGGTTTTAAACAAAAAGTTTTTGATACAAAGGTAAACAAGTCTTGAAGCAAATTGAGTAGCCTAATGTTTTAATCATGTCTGAATGATGTGATCAATGCTATGTTTTAAAAGACTTAAAGGCTAAATAGTTTGGCATGATTTATGAAACATAACGCTACCCTCCTCAACTCAAATACATGGTTTTGACATGGTTTATAAACAAACAAACAAGTTTTAATCTCAAAACATACCAAGAAAAAAAAATGACCAAAATAGACTAAGTATAATCCTTCAAATCCTAGAAAGGGTATGACAATGTGAGGTTGACTAGACTAACAAGTTTTTGAATTTTTCTAGGGGGATCAATTACACAATAAATTTCATGTCATGATACAAAAAAAATGCACATAATTAGGTGTTTTTGGCACTTGGATTGCTGCAAAAAGTTTTAGTCTTTTTTGCAACCACTACATCCATCACTTGCTCAATTTAGTGCGATATCTAAAGTGCATATACATCATATGTGCAACTCCAACACTACAAGGTGATTTAACTACTCAAACCTCTGATCCTAGTGGGAGTGGTTGAATTTAGTTTTAGGAGATGAAACCCTAGGTCAAAGATTCTCTATAAAACTTATGGGAGGTGATGAAATCCCCCTCACAAGCCAAGTTTGCATAAAATAAAAGACATAATAGAAAGGCTTTAGGGGCATTTCATGATCACCCAAACTATCATGAGTTTTTGGGGAGTGCTTTAGATGACATTATTTCTATGCCTTGGACTAGGCATGTTTGCAATAAGGATGGCACTTTTGATTCCAAAAGTTCCTTAAAGGGGATGGATGGAAGAGAATACATGCAACGTCCCTCTTTTTTCCAATAAAAAAATAAGTTAAACAACTATTAAATACAAAAGCTTAGACAAATGAGTTCAATTTTAAACACCAAATGTAAATTTGGGTGGTGTTCTTTTGACCCCTTGGTCTTAAGTTGTAACTTTTGAAAGCTTAATTATCAAAATCATTCACTTGAGCATCTAAAATTTTCATTGAGCACCAAAATAAGGTTCCTAATTCATTTTAAAGCATGTAAAAGATGTCTAAATAGCATGTTTTAACAAATTTAAAGTTTGTTGATTACCTGTCTATCCTTAAGGCATCACCCCAAAAGAAAATATGTTAAATTAGAAACATTTAAAGAGATTTTCAAAATTTTGTGAAAAATTCTAAAAATCTAGAAGAAAACACATGGTTTTTGTTGGGTGAATATTTTGTCACCAGCTAACTGATGAGCAAAATAGGTTTTTTCAACTACATCATAGGGAGATTGGTCAGCCAAACGTGCAAGTTTACTACATCAGATGTGGACAAATCTCTCCTCTCATCAAGGGCAGGTTCCCTATAAATATGAGGAGCTATATACTATATATAAGTAAAAAATAACACTCAGGGGTAGGACTACACCATCCATCTCTCTTTTTTTAGAGATGATGTTCACAGACAAAGGAGAAATCCTGATGATAATACTGGAGGCACTTCTCTTCTTTCAGAAGTGGTCTTGTAGCAGGGCACAAGAGTTCTTTCTAGTGGGTAACCAACAGGTAATAAGGGTGCAGTAACCAGTAAAATGAGGTGTAACACAAAGTCTCCACCTCAATTGTCTAAGGAGTGAAATATAAAGGATAATGAGGGCACAAAGTCATCCCAAGATCCTTTACACAGAAAGAAACTTAAAAACACACTGAAGATAATTGTGATAACACAAAGTCTTTTCACAATTGGCTTTAGGACACCTTCCTAATTACTTCCACTAGTTCTGCTTGTTAAATTAAATAAACAAGAATGCTCCTAGGAAATGGACATAAGAACAATTTCCTAAAATAACACAAGCTATAACAACACAAAGTCTGAAAGGAACTTGCTTTCTCATTCAGATAAAGAAATATGATCAACAATCTGAGCTCAAAGTCTTATTAATCGCCTTTCAATTTGGGTAGAGTTTTGCTTCTATAATGGAAAGATCTCCTTTGCATAAAACAAGAGATTACAATATATGGCAACCAAGAAAGGATTGGCACTTTGTTCCATGGAACGGCCCATGCTGCATTCAATGCCTTGAATACATTTTTAGTTCTGTCAAGGGGCCATGCTTGGAACAGTGCATCAGCCTTAACTGTGGCATGCCAATTCATCTCATATGTCTCCTCCAAAGTATAGGTGACCTGGTCCTTTCCTTCTTATTTGCATAGCTGTCTACTTTGCCTTTACTTCATGGAAGAAAAATAGGCCGTGTCCTTGATTTGGTGTGCTCAAATGACTACTTGGTGGACTGTTTCGCCTACCAAAATAACTTCTCTCGTAGATATTTTAATATCTTTAGTATCCTTCTCTTCTTTCCTGATGCAACTAGAGCTCTCAAGCTATCTTCTTCAGCTGGTCACTTGGTTCATTGTTCAAGTTTTGTGCTATATTTAAAAATTAATGGATATTCCATTACCTTAAATTTGACATCTGTGAGGACATCAATGGTTGCTATTTATTTGAACCATATTGAACCATGAACCTTTAAACCTTTGAAATGTCATTGGTTTAATAGTTCAATGGTTTAGGTAGTCTTTATCGATTCTTTGGTTTCATCATTTCCCTGGTTCAATCGCTTCTTTGATCTTTGGTTGAACCATCTCTTTGAACTGGCCTTTGAAATCTTCCGCTTCCTTCCTTTGCTTGGAGCTTTCTTTGAACCTTTGAACCATTTTGGTTCAAGGTTCAATGGTTTAATCTCTTTCTCAAAATCCTTTATTTTGGCTAAGTCTTTTGAAGCCTTGAAATTCCTTTAGCTTTATGTCCTTGGAACACCTCGAAGGGAAGGTGTCCCTTCGGGTCTTTTAGAAAGGTCCATTTTTTGGGTGTTGAGAGCCCCCTACAAGGGTAGCTACCCTTCAGGATTCTTTGGGCAGCCTTTTCCTTCATTTCTTTTAGACAAAATTTTCGAAGGAATTCCTTCGGACATTTTGTTCGAAGGAAATCTTCCTTTGCCTTAGCCACTTTTTCGCTGGGCTTTGGTCATTCCTTCGAGAAAAATGTCCAAAGGAATTCTTTCGAACAATTTGTCTGAATGATTTTTCTTAGTGAATTTCTTCCACAAAAAATCTTTCTAAAGGAATTCTTTTGGTTCCTTTACTTGGTAATTTCCTCGAACAAAATTTCGAAGGAAATCTTCTCTTTCAACCTTCTCTTTGATCTTTGAGAAAAATGTTTCCTACCCTTCGTAAGGGCACCTACCTTTTGTTCACTGCCCTCTGAAAGGGCACTTTCCCTTTTGGCTTTGGGGCACTCCTTTGAACTTGTTCAATTGAACTGACCGATTGAATCAACTTTGGTTTAATGGCTCAATGGTTCAATCTTTGATCCGCTCATTCAATTGACCACTTGAACCAATCTCTTTGAGCCAACTGTGTTAAACCTTTAAACCTTTGAACCATTTTGGTTTAAGGTTCAATGGTTCAACAGTTCAATCTTCTTTCTTTTCGCTAAGTCTTTTGAAGCCGTTGAACTTGGTAAAACAGTTGAACTTTGAACTTTTGGTGAAGCGCTTAAATTTTTAAGCTTGCTGACATTATTGAACCTTTGAACCTTTAAACCTGTTGAACCTTTGAACCTTTTGGGAGTGAGGTTCAATGGTTCAATGGTTCAATCCTTTGTTTGAAGCTTGCCAATGAACATTTTTGGTTGAACCAAGGCGTTGAACCAATCTTGAAATTGCCTAAGTGTTGGGAACTTGTTCCTTTGTGAGAAATCGCTTGTTGAAGCCATTGAACCTATTGAACCTACTAGTCCCTTAGCTGAAAAAGCTTAAAAAATGAAGAATTTGAATGCTCATAACAATTTTTCAGAAGGGAAGAGAGGATTTTGTCCTATAGGACCAAAATAGTTTATATGTTGTCCCAAAAATGAGTGACAGATTTTTGGGAACAACAACTGGCTCCAATTGGGGAACTTCCTTCAGTTGAAAACTTAGAACAACTGAGGGGAGTAGAAACTATAATCTCCAGTGCCTTTAAGTATGCCATTGGGATATGGAGTCATGCTACCTAAAAAAGAAAGGTGCCAAAAATGAAAATGAAAAGCACAAAACAAAACTAAAGACTATACAAATATACATATGTACAGCTGATCTTATTTGATACTTCAAGAATTGAAGTGCTTCAGATGCTACCCATTATGAGGCAGAGAAAAGGGCGTGCCATCTTGATACTTCAATAGGAAACTATTTTCACTATTGAGCTGCTGGATAATAAACAGGCCTCTCCACAGGGAATCAAACTTCCCATGCATTCCCTTTGGTTCTCTCCTTTTGTCCCATAATAGGACTTGATCTCCAATTTGGAAATCATGGTTTTTTGCTTTTTGGTCGAAGAGATTCTTCACCAAACTTTGATGCATAGCAATTTGGTCCATCACCATAGTTTGTTGCTCATCTAACTTAGTCAAGCACATAATCCTCTTATCGATGGAGCTTTCATATGTCTGATCTTCGACTACCTTAGCCAATTTCAATGCTGGCAATTATAGGGTGATTGGTATTTCAACATTGAGACCATAAATAAGTTGGAAAGGTGACATACCAATTGCCCTCTTGGGTGTGATTATGGCTACCCATAAAGCATCAACTAATACTTTATGCCATGTCCGTTGGTTATCATCTACCAATTTCTTGATGATAGTCACCAGGTTCTTGTTGCTTGATTTAGCTTGGCCATTTCCTTGTAGAAAATAATCAAAAGAATGAGAGAGGGTAATCCCATACTAAAAATAGAACTGAGTAATCTCTTAGGAAGAGAAATAAGCTATGTTGTTTGTGACAATCTTGGTTGGGACCCCAAACCTGGAAATGATGTTCTCCTTGAGAAAATTGCATACTACTTCTAAAGTAGCATGCTTGGTTGGAATAGCTTCCACCCACTTGGTGAAGTAATCTATCACTGTGAGGACATAATCATGTCCAACATTTGAATATGGGTTTACAACACCAATGAAATCGATTCCCCATTGCTGAAATGACTCTTCTATCATCACTGGCTTAAGAGGCAAAGTAGCTAATTTGGGTCTTCCAATGAATTGTTGGCATAATTCACATCTTCATACCCATTTGTATGCATCTTGAAATAGAGTAGGCCAGTAATACCTAGCTCGTAGAATCTTATGAGCAGTTACAAGAGCAAAAAAATGTCATCCATAGGACAAATTGTGGAAGGACTTCAGAAGTTGGTTTTGCTACTCTTTATCCACACAGCAAAGGAACAATCCATCAAGGATCCTCTTATATAGGCCATTGTCCCACAATATAAAATTAGCAGCTTTTAACTTGACAGTCCTCTTTTCTTTATGAGACAGGTGAGCAAGACACTCACCATAAGTAAGGAAATGAGTAATATTTGAATACCACTCATTCATGGTGGAGACAAAGAGGACTGTTCGAGTGTCTTCAATTTCTTCTTCTCCATGCTCTGTTTCTTCGAGTATGTTGTCAGCAATCAATTGGCATAGGCCCCTTCCCCACACCAGCTTTGTTGGTTTGATGACTAGATCAAACTCCTAAATTTTAGCAATCCAATTGCCTCTTTTCATTCCAAACTTTTGATGAGTTAATATGGATTTGACTGTGGTGTCAGGAACTAGGGTAGTAGTGTGTGAATTTAGGATGTAAAATCAGAAATGCTTTACTGCCTTTACCACTACATAAGCATGTTTCTTCATGTTTGAGTACTTTAACTCATGAGCTTTGAGAGGACATCTCATAAAATAAATGGGAGATTCCATACTTTCTTTGTTCTGTTGAACTAGAATTGCTGAAAGTGTGTGTTTAGAAGCATAACTATACATTGTGAAATCCTTGGTATAATCTAGGCAAACCAGAATTGGGGCATGGGTAATCACTTTTTTGATGTCTTCTAATGCTGACTTGCCTTCTGCAGTCCATTAGAAAGTGGATTTACCCTTCATCATGTCCACAATGTGGCAAGTCTTCTCAGTGAACTCGGGGATGAACCTTTGTAAAAAATTCACTTTTCTAAAGAAAGAGTGAACTAAAGTCTTACTTGTGGGTAGAGTAAGTTTTTGGATGTACTTGACTCTGTCTGAGTCAATATTTATGCCTTATTAAAATATGCCTGAGAAGTTTCCCTTCTATTACTCTAAAAATAGACTTCTTAGGATTTAGAGAAATGTCATTCTAGTGGCATCATTCCAACACTTGTCGCAAATGGTGCAAATGATTAGGACAATGCTTGGAAAAGACTTTTAAATCATCTAGGTATACTACAATGAAATTACCCATTTCATCTTTAAAATCAAGGTCCATTGCTCTCAAAAAATGGCGCCAGCATTTATCAAGCCAAATCGCATTCTTCGATAAGCAAAGGTGCCCTAAGATGTGGTGAAGGTAGCTTATGCTGGTCTACTTCAGCAACTTCAACTTGATTTTACCCTGAGAAGCCATCTAGCATTTATAACATTTCTAAACCAGTCACTATCTGAAGGACTTGATCTATGATGGGTAGAGGATAGTTATCCTTTAAAGATGATTGATTTAAACTTCTAAAGTCCACACAGAGGCAAAATTTTTCATTCTTCTTCCTCACAGGTACTATGTTGGCAATCCATGTAGAATGATAGATTAGGAAAATTATATTAGCATTCAGCATTTTTTGTATTTCAGACAGAATAATACCTGATATCTTTAGATTATACTGCTTAGATTTTTGCTTGTGAGTTACCGAATCACTCTTGAGAGGAATCTCATGGTGAATTTTTTTAGGCCTGAGTGACTTCAGATCATCATATGAGTACGCCAAAACATCTATGTACTAGTGAAGTAGAGTAGTGAACTTGAACTTCTCTTCTTGAGTGCAGCATTTCCCAATGTTTACCATCTTGGTATTTTCTTTGGTACCTAAATTTACTTGATCAAACTCCTAGGAGGAGCTTGAATCCATTTTCTGCTATTTGATGAACCTATCATGTTTGTCAAATAGCTTCTCAAGGGAAACCAGGCCTTTTGGGATTTTATTGCCTTTAAGTTGTAGGAATTCTTCATCTGCACCTGCACTTGATTCAGGGGTTGGTTCAAGCTTCTGAGGCTCACTACTTTCAAAATGAAGCTGTTCAAAGCTATCTTTTTGCTCCAAGAAGGCAATGATTTGGTTATCACCATTGAACACTTGCCAATGATTAGCATTGTCAGGTAAACTTGGTCAAAAGACCAATTTAATAGTGTACCTATCTCCCTTAAAATTAGGGTGAGGAACTAAGAGAGTTGCTAAGACAGCCAATGCATTAGCTCAGTCATTGAATTCCCTGGGTATGGCAGAGATGTTGAAAGCATCAAAGCTTTCAATTTAATCTCAGACTAGATTGTGGTAGTGGTGCAATCTCTCATTTTTGGTTTGATACAAGTTCCTTACCTGACAAACCACCAGTTCAACATCTCCTTTGACATGGAGTTTGATGCCTTTATCTCGAGCAGCCTTCAATCTAAGCAATAGAGATTCATACTCAGCTGTGTTGTTGGTGTTGCTGAACTGCAACTTGTATGAAGAAGGAAAAATATCTCCTTGAGGAGATATCAACACAATCCCAGCTCCTAAACTGGTAGAGGAGCAGCTGCCATCAAATTCTAGAATCCATACCTCATCAAACACTAATTTTTCTTTAGATTCTCCTTTGTTTAGAGGGAGAGATTCTTCTACACTTGCACTACACTCCATCAATCCTTTTGCTATTCCATCTGAACCAATTTTTAGGTTGACACATTCAAAAATTTCACTAGACACCTCATGGACATCCTCTGTGGATAAAAACTAATTACCCATGCTTGAAGACTCAAATAGAAATTGATCTTCAGGCGCTGATGTTTGAGTGACCACATATTTTGCTTCCTTCTCAGGGAGCAATCTCTACATAACGCCTTTGACTGGGATCCTTTCCTCGGATAGGTCCATGCTTAATTCACCACCAACATCCTTGCAAAAATTTTGCCCAAGAAGGATGCCATATGATGTTGGGACATCGGCCACCAAGATAGTCATCTTGATTCTCTTGTCTGGGAATGCTACAAATGCAAATTGGGTGTCCTTGATTTGTCCCAGTAGTGGCACTTGTTTGTTCTCCATAGAAAAATATCTCCCAAATGTCTTGGTCAGTGTGAAACTAAGGGATTCCACCACTTTGGTAGGCATGACATTGTTAGATGCACCAGAATCTATGATGTAATCATTCAGTTGGTGTCTATTTATCAGTAGGGAGACATAAAATAGTTCAATCCTCTCAGGAGCAACAGGAGGAGTAATGACAAGGTTATTCCTGGTGGATGTGTTCTTGGGAGGATCATGAGTTATCTTTGGAATTACTTGTCCTATAGGGATGGCTTGGTTCTTTACATATTGAACCAACTTATCTAACTGCTCAAGGTTGGATTGCAAGAATTCTAATTTAGACATTTGAACTTTAGTTTTCTTTATATGGTCAATTATGTCAAATGTCTAAAATGAACTGGGAACAGAGGATGGGAATTCATCCTTTTAGTTTTTAGGAGGGGGAGGATTGGTTTATGAATTTGAAGTAGAAGGTGTAGGGATGTTTGATGTACTTACCTTTCTTGCAATCACTGGGTCCTTTGGCTAGAAAGGCAGAGTGGTTCCCTGCTTAGCAATTGAAATTACTGGTTGAGGTCGCTCCTCTATTTTTTCTTTATCAACTTGTTGGGCTGACTGGTTCTGGGACTGGGTGAATATAATGTATGTTCCATCAACTATTTTACCTTCACTTTTGGGTTCATCCTGGTAATTTAGGAAACCAATGTTGGAGTCGCCAGCTAATTCTTCTTCTCCCTCTGTGAAGAGATTAGCATCATCTTTTGGTTTCAACTCAGGCTGGAAGGAGAAATTTGATTCTGATTCAAGATATCTGACTATTGAATTGGTTGGAGGTGCTTCAATGGCCAATTTCCCCTAAGGTGGAGGAAGACAATTTGGCTGCCCTTGATTCCTGGCAGCATGGCCTTGGTATGAATGATTGGGGAAAGTTCTCCTTGGTATATCTCTGTATGAAGGAGTAGATGACATCCCCTGTGCCATTTGCTTTCTAAGAGCTAGCAATTCATTTTCTAGCTTTTACACCATTGGATCAGTGGTGGCTGTAGCTGAGTATTCAGAAGATGAAGAGTATTTACCTTTATTAGTATCTCTCCTTATCTTTACTACCAAGATAAGGTCATATTCTACCTCAGTAGCCAAATCCTGAGCAACAGCAAGGTCTATGTGGCCAGCCCGTCTCAGTAGAAAAATCACTTTATGTAGCTGTGAGTTGATGAAGAAGCATTTAAGATTCTCAAGTTTTGGCTGAGCAATTGTAGGAATCTGATTCCTCAGCTTGTCAAACTTGGCAATGAAGTCCCTCATAGGTTCATGAGGTTCCTTCTTCATCTATGTGAGCTAGGCTAACAAGGCATGAACATATTCTTCAGGCTTGAACCTGGCTTCAAATTTAGCTTTAAGAGTGTTCCAGTCAATCACAGTCTGGGCCTATAGATGGTAGAACTAGTTTGCAGTGGCACCTTGCCATGTTTCCATAAATAAATTGATTGATACGTCCTCATACTCTATGCCTATTACACCATAGGCTATGCTGAAGGCAACAATATATTCATTAGGATGAACTCTCCCATCACCAAAGAATTTGGAGAAATTCTTCCTTGAACTGCGTGGAAGCTCATGTAGAGGTGGGGTTAAATTGAGTGGGCTAAAAGAGTTACCCCAGGGGCCTTGAACTGCCATGATTTGATTATGGAAAAAGGAGATAACAATTCTGCTTGGAGTATGTATAGGCAAAGCTCTGCTAATAGTAGAAAAGGAAGCTATGCCTTGTGTTGGTGACCTAGTATGGGTAAGAGGAACACTCCTGGATCGTTGAACTTGAAGTTGGGGAGGGAACAAATCAAAATTGCCCTGCTACACCAACTCAAAAATAGGTTCAACAACACCTTGGGCTCTCTGTTTTCTAGTATAGCATGGAGTTTCCAGATTGTAGAATAAAAATGGGAAAGAACTGGCTCTGCTTCAGCTTGAAGCTTGAGGCTTCAAACTGTGCGCTCTTTCCCAGCGGAGTCACCAAAAAACTATTGGGTGAATATTTTGTCACCAACTAACTGATGAGAAAAATAGGTCTCTTCAACCACATCATAGGGAGATTGGTCAGCCAAACGTGCAGGTTTACTAGATCAGAGGTGGACAAATCTCTCCTCTCATCAAGGGGAGGTTTCATATAAATATGAGGAGCTATATACTATATATATAAGCATAACACTTAGGGGTAGGACTACACCATCCATCTCTCTTTTTTTAGAGATGATGTTCACAGACAAAAGAGAAATCTTGATGATAATACTAAAGGCACTTCTCTTCTTTTAGAAGTGGTCTTGTAGCAGGGCACAGGAGTTCTTTCTGGTGGGTAACCAACAAGTAATAAGGGCACAGTAACCAACAGAATGTGGTGTAACACAAAGTCTCCACCTCAACTACCCAAAGAGTGAAATATGAAGGATAATGGGGGCACAAAGTCATCCCAAGATCCTTTACATAGAAAGAAACTTAAAAACACACTAAAGACAATTGTGACAACACAAAGTCTTTCCATAATTGGCTTTAGGACACCTTCCTGATTACTTCCACTAATTCTACTTGTTAAATTAAATAAAAAAGAATGCTCCTAAGAAATGGACATAAGAACAATTTCCTAAAATAACACAAGCTATAACACCACAAAGTCTGAAACTAACTTGCTTTCTCATTCAAATAAAGAAATATGATCAATAATCTAAGCTCAAAGTCTCAGTAATCACCTTTCAATTTGGGTAGAGTTTTGCTTCTATAATGGAAAGATCTCTTTTGCATAAAACAAGAGATTACAATATATGGCAGCCAAGAAAGGCTTGGCACTTTGTTCCATGGAACGACCTATGCTACATTCAATGCCTTGAATGCATTTTTAGTTCTGTCAAGGGGCCATGCTTGGAATAGTGCATCGGCCTTAACTATGGTGTGCCAATTCATCTCATACGTCCCCTCTGAATTATAGGTGTCATGGTCCTTTCCTTCTTATTTGTGCAGCTGTCCACTTTGCCTTTACTTCATGGAAGAAAAATAGGCCACGTCCTTGATTTGGTGTGCTCAGATGACTACTTGGTGGACTGTTTAGCCTACCAAAAGTAACTTCTCTCATAGATATTTCAATATCTTTTGTAGCCTTCTCTTCTTTCTTGATGCAATTGGAGCTCTCAGGCTATCTTTTTTAGCTGGTCACTTGGTTCATCATTCAAGTTTCACGCTATATTTAAAAATTAACAGATATTTCATTACCTTAAATTTGACATCTGTGGGGATGTCAATGGTTGCTATTTTTTTGAACCATGAACCTTTGAACCTTTGAAATTTCATTGGTTCAATAGTTCAATGGTTCAGGTAGTCTTTATCGGTTCCTTGGTTCCATCATTTCCCTGGTTCAATTGCTTTCTTGCTCTTTGGTTGAATCATCTCTTTAAACTGGCCTCTGAAATCTTCTGCTTCCTTCCTTTGCTTGGAGCTTTTTTTGAAGCTTTGAACCTTTGAACCATTTTGGTTTAAGGTTCAACAATTCAATCTCTTTCTCAGAATCCTTTATTTTGGCTAAGTCTTTTGAAGCCTTGAAATTCCTTCGACTTTATGTCCTTGGAACACCCCGAAGGGAAGGTGTCCCTTTGGGTCTTTGAGAAAGGTCCATTTTTTGGGTGCCGAGAGCCCCCCACAAGGGTACCTACCCTTCGGGATTCTTTAGGTGGCTTTTCCTTCATTTCCTTCAAACAAAATTTCTGAAGGAATTCCTTCAGACATTTTGTTTGAAGGAAATATTCCTTTGCCTTAGCCGCTTTTCCACTGGGCTTTTGGTAATTCCTTCGGGCAAAATGTCCAAAGGAATTCCTTTAGATAATTTGTCCGAAGGATTTGCCTTAGTGAATTTCTTCCACAGAAAATATTTTTGAAGGAATTATTTTGGTTCCTTTACTTGGTAATTTCTTCGGATAAAAGTTCAAAGTAAATCTTCACTTTCGGCCTTCTCTTTGATCTCTGAGTGAAATGTTCCCTACCCTCCACAAGGGCACCTACCTTTTATTCACTGCCCTCCACAAGGGAACTTGCCCTTTCAGGTTTGGGGCACTCCTTTGAACCCAGTCAATTGAACGGACTGATTGAACCAACTTTGGTTCAACAGCTCAATGGTTCAATCTTTGATCCGCTCATTCAATTGACCACTTGAACCAATCTCTTTGAGCCAACCACATTAAACCTTTGAACCATTTTGGTTCAAGGTTCAACGGTTCAAAAATTCAATCTTATTTCTTTTCACTAAGTCTTTTAAAGCTGTTGAACTTGTCGAAGCGGTTGAACTTTGAAATTTTGGTGAAGCACTTAACTCTTTAAGCTTGTCGACGTCGTTGAACCTTTGAACCCATTGAACCTTTGAACCTTTTGGGAGTGGGGTTCAATGGTTCAATGGTTCAATCCTTTGTTTGAAGCTTGCCGATGAACATTTTTCTTTGAACCAAGGCGTTGAACCAATCTTGAAATTGCCTAAGTTTGGGAACTTATTCGTTTGTGAGAACTCACTTGTTGAAGCCGTTAAACATGTTGAACCTGCTAGTCCCTTAGCTAAAAAAGCTTGAAAAATGAAGAATTTGAATGCTCAAAACAATTTTTTAAAAGGTAAGAGAGGATTTTGTCCTGTAGGACCAAAATAGTTCATATGTTGTCTTTAAAATGAGTGACATATTTTTGGGAACAACAGTTTTAAAATTTTGTTTATAAAAAATGGAGTCCGTATGACCCCAAACTAAGCATTTTAAAATGGCTTATTAGCTCTCGAGTCTATATTTTTAAGAAAAATACAATGACCATCGATGGTTATACCTGACCATCAATGGTTATACTTAACCGTCAATGATTGAAAATGACCGTTGATGGTTTATTCAAGCATCAGTGGTTCCTCTGACCATTGGTGGTTACCTGTGTAAACTTGTGAAGGTAAAAATTTGGCTAAACCAAGTTAGAAAATGACTTAGAAAGAGTTTTAAGCAACCAAATTGAAATTTTAAATTTTCCTCATGGTCTCCTTCATACATGAGATGGATCTAGTCCCACCAGGCATGCCATTATGTAAACTAGGAATTTGACTCAAGAGAGGATGGTTAGTATCGTGTTAGTCTCAAAATGAAATCAAAATGAAATAAACACACTAGCATAACATCTCTAGGCTTAGTTACTAGGGGGAGCTTAGTTAATGAAACCAAAATAGAAAACATAACTAAAACATGAAAGAAATACCTTCCTTCACCTTCTTTGGATGATCCAAAATGTTTGTTGTAGTAGCTTGCTCAATTTGTGCTCATGAAGTTTGCATCAATGAATTGTGGCTACCTCCATCTTTCTTTGGCACCTTGTTTGGCTTTGGATTGGCTTAGCTTGGATCAATAATTAGACATTATAACACTAATTTATATGAATATTTAGAATCAATTCAACATTATAACTTTGGCATATGAGAGCTTTGAATTCAATAGGCAAGGCCTCTTATTTATAGATTTTTGCAAATGGCTAGAATCAACCTAAACCATCCATCTCAAGATGAAGATGTGTGGCTAAGGATTAATTCAATTATGGAATTAAAATTCATAAATAATTTCATCAATATTTGGGATAGAGGGGTATTAACTTGGCATGGAGGGTCTTAATGAGGTATGGGAGGCATGAATCCTGATATTTGTGGCATTTATGGCCTAGAGATGTCTTCCCAAGAAATGATGTCACTTTGATGATGTAGATATTCAATATTCATTTCTAAAAACAAGTATTCAAAAAGTTCCATGGAATTATTAATTAGGCTCTTTATTTGGTTTAATTATCCCTTAAGCATTATTAATCACTTTGATACAAACCTTGGCTCGTTGTGCACAAATTACTCAAATTGGTTAGAATGTCTTGTTATTGGTCCAAAATTTGACTGGTTTGGAATTAAAAGTCGATGTCAGATGCATTGGATTCGTTATCCCATTTAGGATGTTGTCAACACAAAATAACAAAGGCATGTGTCTCATGCAATAAATTTGATAGAAAAGAGCAATCTAGAGCACCCAGGTACAAAATTGGTATTTTGACTCGAAATGATATGATCAAAGTTAGCTAGCCCATAAATTGCATTGTCCTATTTAATGATATCCTGGCCAAAATTGGCCCCTGAATATGTCAGTTTCAAAGATTTTAATGTGTTTTAGTGTTTTTAGGCCAAATTATTTGAAGGAAATTAGTCAAAAGCCTAGTTGGAGGTCATCAATGGCCAGATTTAGGTGTCTATAATGATAGTATTAATAACTTGAAATACTTTATTGGATTCAACTATCCATTCTATTTTAGCATCTTGCTTCAATATGGCATTTAGTGCCCTGACAATCTCTGCAAATCTAGAAATGAATTTTCACACAAATTTTATCTTACCAAAGAAAGACTTTAGTTATTTTATTCTAGTGGGAGGCATTATAGTTTGGATTCATTATAGGTTAATAGAAATCCCATATTTGGTAATGATTTGGCCTAGTAGTTTTCTAACTATATCTCCAAATATGTTTTTCTTTGGATTCAATGACACTCCATATCTTTTTCACCTATAAAATTAGTTATGTAGATGATATACATGATTAGATACATTCTTTAAAAATAATGTGAAATCATCCATGTATATGATGATGTATTTTCCAATGAGCCCTTGAAAATTGAAGTCCATATCATGTTATAAAGTTTCTCATCTATTATTTGGGCCAAAATGCATCCTTTTATATGCAATATTTCCCCACTTGGTGATAAAAGTGGTATTCATTCTATCTTTTGATTATACCAACACTTGATTGTAGCTTAAAAAATTATCTAGAAAATACATCATTTAAAACCCACTGACCATCTGAATATATCCAGTGAATATATTATCTAATTTTCTTATCTTGGGATAGCCTTGATGTTTAATGCTTTAAATGAATCAATCAAATCCTAGGATCTCTTCTTATACTTTCTTAATTATGAGAGGTTGCATTAGTATTTAATTTTGATTTGGTTGAAAACCAACTCTGAATCACCAAATATTATTAACTACTTGACATTAAGTTTTAGAGCAAACTATAAGCCTAGGATCAAAGATTCATACTCAGATTAATTATTGGTGCAAGGGAATTATATCTTGTATATAGTGAGATAATATCTCCCATATGGATTGATCAAAACTTTAGACACCTAAAACTAGCCACCGATAACCTCCAATAAGGCTTTTGACCAATTTCCATCCAAAATGCACAATTTGGCCTAAAAACACTAAAACATGCTAAATAATGTGAAACTAACATATTCAAGTGCCAATTTTGGCTAGGGTATCATTAAATAGGGTAATTTAATTTATGGGCCAACTAACTTTGATCAGATCATTCTGAGTCAAAATGCCAATTTTGCACCTAGGTGCTCTCGATTGATCTTTGCTATCAAATCTCTTGCACAAGATATGTGCCTTCATTATTTGTTGTTAGTAACATCCTAAATAGGATAACAGATCTAACACATCTGATAGTGCCTTCCAATTCCAATCTAGTCAAATTTTGGACCAATAACAAGACATTCTGATCAATTTGAATAATTTATGCACAAAGTGCTTAAACATGCTTAAGAGATAATTAACCGAAATAAAGGATTAATCAAGAATTTCATGGAAACTTGTTGAATACTTATTTTTGAAAATGAATATGGAATATCTGCATCATCAAGTGATCTCATTTCATGGAAAGACATCTCTAGGCCATAAATGCCACAAATATTAGGATTCATGCCATCCATGCCTCATCAATGCCTTCCATGATGCCCTCCATGCCTCTTAATTTATGATTCTTACAATGTCATAATGAGGCTAATTATAAAATTAATTCCAAAAATTGAATTAATCTTCAACCACACATCTCAATCTTAGGATGGATAGTTCATGTTGATTCTAGACATTTGTAAAAATCTATAAAGAGGAGGCCTTACCACATCATTTCTAAGCTATTTTGGTGCAAAGTTATTATGCTCAAATATCTTCAAACTCTTGATAATTAGTGTTACCATGCTAAATTTATTCCAAGCCAAGCCAAACCACAAACCAAAGGTGCCAAGGAGAGATGGAGGTATCCAAGCTTCCATTGCCAAGGACTTCATGAGCACAAGCCGAGCAAACCACCACTACAAAGGCATTTGGAGCATCTAAAGAAAGTGAAGGAATTATTGTGTTTTATCCCTTACTTTTTAGTTGTATTTGTCATTTGTTTTTGTTAACTAAGCTCTCCCTAGTGTCTAAGCCTAGAGATGTTATGCTAGTTAGTGTGTTTCTTTCATTTTGTAACTAACATGATAGTAACCATCTTCTTTTGAGTCAAATTCCTAGATCACATAATGGCATGCCCGATGGGACTAGATGCATCTTACACCTGGAGAAGATCATTTTTCAGCTTTAAAATATTCATTTAGACCCTTAAAAATCCTGTAAATTGATTTTCTAACTTTATTTTTCCATTTTTGTTTGCCACAAGTTTACATAGTAACTGACATCGGCTAGTAAAACTGACATCGGCTAGTAAAACTGACATCAGTTGCATAGCTTAACCAATGTTGGTTAGTAAAAATGACATCAGTTGGATACCTATCATTGGTTACATTGGTATAACTAATGTCGATTAGATATTCATCATCGATTATATAAACCGACATCGATCACTGTGTTTTTCTTCAAACACAGACCTGAGAGTTATTTTTCTAAATTTAATTGTTTCAAATCAAAAAGAGCTTCAAAGATAAAGTACATGCTAACATTTTTGATGTAGGACCAAGCTTGAAATTTGTTAAAAACATGTTTTAGATCACCTTTTTCATTCTTAAAAATCAATTAGGAACCTTGTTTTGGTGTTTAACAAAAAAAAATTAGATGTTTATGGTGAATGTTTTCAAAGTTTTCAACTAAGACCAAGGGGTCAAATGAACACCACCTCATTTTCCATTTGGGCTTAAAAATGAACTCACCTTTTCAAAGATTTTTATGTTTACTTAATTATTTAGATTAATTTTTTTTGGCAAAAAGAGGGATGTTGTGTGTATGCTCTTCTATTTTTCCCCTTTAGGGAACCCTTGGAATCAAAATCATCATTCCTATTGTAAGTAGCCTAATCCAAGGCTTACAAAGAATGTCATCTAATGCACTCCCCAAAAAGTTGTCAAAGTTTGGGTGACCTTGAAAATGAACCTAAAGTCTTTCTATTAGTTTTTAATTTTCATGCAAACTTGGCTTGCAAGGGGGACATCATTACCTCCCACAAGTTCTTTAGGGAAGCTTTGACTTGGAGTTTCATATTCTAGCATTGACTTCACTTACTCCTTCTGAGTTTCACACAAGATGTATCTGCATTTGGACATCACACTACATTAAGCAAAAAATAGGATATAGACCTTTTTACAACTAGCCAATGCCGTGGTCACTCAATTTCTATGCTTGTATTTTGCATTGTTTGATGTGAAATTCATTGTGCAATTGATTCCCCTAGAAACATTCAAAATCTTGTTAGCTTTAGTCAACCCCATTTTTCCATACCCTTTCTAGGATTTGGACGATTATACTTAGTGTATTTTGGTCATTTATCGTACTTTGTGTGTTTGAGACTAAAACTTGTTTGTTTGTTCATAAGCCATGTCAAAACCAATTTATCTATATATCACTTTTTTGTCTAAAGAGGCATTATGCTAGCCATTTTACACCACACTTTTGCCTTGAAATTTTTGTTAAAACTTATTTGTGTGTGTACCATTTGTTACGAAGGGTAACATTATGCTGCCTAAATCATGTCAAATTTTTTTGAGCCTTTTAAGTCTTTGAAACATAACATTGAACACATTATTCGAGTATGCTTATGCTGTTAGGCTACTCAATTTATTTCAAGACTTGTTTACCATCGTATCAAAAATCATTTGTTTAAAACCATGTCATGTATACCATTTGGACCTTTGTCTTGTGCCATCATGCTGTCCAATCTTGTTTAGCTTATTTGGTCAAATCCTAGTTTTCAACATTGAGTTTTCAATTAGCCTTGTTAATTTTGGATCCAAACATTGATTGATTTTTATTTAGGCCTAAATTTTTGGAGTTGATACATAGATCTTTCTCTTTTGGGTTGCATAACTTCGATTAATCGATTACCCAAATTTAAAAACTATTGATGGTTTGTTTGTTCAGTGCCTATCCTAATCATTGTTTATGCCTTTATTTAGGAGAACATAGCCCTTCTCAAAGAGTCTTTTATCTTATGCCTTATGCTAATTGATCATGTTTATGTTTGAGTTTGTGTGTCAGGTCTATGTTAAAGTTGTTTCCAAACTTGTTAGATTAAATCAAATCACATCAACATTTTTTTCAAGACTAGATTTTGATGCCATTTGGCCAAAATTTCTAACACATGCCTATTTATTTGAGCCTAGTTTTTGACTCTGTGTTTCGAAAAAAGACCTATCAACTCAACTTTTTCATTTCCTAGTTTAGACCTTGTTTGGAACACCTTGATCTAGACCTTTGACATGCTAGTTTTTATTCAAATGCTTGACCTTTTGTGCATATGACATTTGACATTAGACATTTGATGTTAGACTATTTTATGCCAAGTCTTAGCATAAATAATTTTGGATATACAACTCCACTTTCAGACCACATTGGAGATACAAATCCACCCCTTCGACCAAATTGGACCAAGTTTGAACCATTTGTCCTTTGGATAATTTTTCAAAGTTTGTAGAACTCTAAACATTTTTGTTTCAGAGCTTTCATCATATATGTGGATATGTCTCACTACACTTATGGTGGAGTCACTTAAAATCTAACTTATGATAGAATGGTCAAAATGACTTTTATGGATTTAGTCAAGACCCCAATGATGCTAATATGGTTTGTGAGATATATTTCTATCTACCTCATATTAATCATTCATGGGAACAAGGTCATCAAACAAATTATGATCCAACTCGAGACCTTAATTGGTATGAAGAGGCTTGTGAGGATGGATTTGAAGACCTAACTATAGATAATGTTGTTTGGGATATGAATCCATACCCTCTTTTCAATAATAAGTACATAGAACACAGTCAAGAACCAACTTATGAGCCAACTCACAACTAGGATGATATGGTTTATGTGGAAGACTTGGATGCTTTGGCTTATATAAGTAATCAAGCTCCACCACATCATATCATTTCTATTCCAAGACTATCACATCATACCATTTATATTCTAAGACCGCAACATCATACCATTTCTATTCCAGGACCACAATGTTACACCATTCCCATACCAAGACCTCATCTTTTGGTTTGTGTGAGCAACCAAGCTTCACAATGCCCAACCATTTCTATACCAGGACCTCATCCTTTGGTTTTTACAAGCAATAAAGCTCCACAACACCCCTTCATCATTCCAAGACCTAGTCTGTTAGCTTGTGTGAGCAATTAAGCCTCACAATACCCTATCGTTACCATCTCAAGACTTTGTCTTTTGGCTCATGCGAGAAATCACACTCCCTAAGGCCCTACCATTATCCAACCATAGGTCATTCTTCATCCAATACCAATCCCATCCAAACCTCAACCAATCTAATCTTTTGAATACCAAGCTATGTTTAAAACTAGTATTTTCCAACTCATTGAAAACCAAGGCCAAGATAACCAACTAATCCAAGATGTTTTCGTTGAACCAACCATTTGTGATAAGTCAACCTATGATGAATTGCCTATTGATCCTATACCAATTTTTGAAGAGTCTCACTCTAACAAGCCAATCTTTGTTGAGTCACTTCTTAGTGATTATAAATACCTTTGGTCAAATCATTACCTCAACCATGTGTTTATTTTTCAAGAACTTCTTATTGACAAGATAGTCTCTAAGGATTTGTCTCTCGACCTATTTCTCATCCTAGAAGAGTCTCACTTTGACAAACTAGTTTTTGTGGAGCCTATTATGCCATCACAAGCCGTTACTTATCCAAAACCAAATATTCAATAAGACATCATTATAATAAAGTACCTATCAGATGAAGAATCAAAGTTAGAGTCAAGTTCTATTCTTGAACCAACATCAATATCAACATCAAATTCAAAGTCCCTTGAGTTAGAATCAAATTTAGAAGAAGAATATGTTCATGAATGTTATAACTTTGGTTACGTATGCCTTTTAGATCAATTTGAATACATTTGTGATCCTTCTTCAATTTTTGAGGATGAGTACTTTAGCTACAACATAAGTTATCCTAGTATCTTCAGTGAGGATTGTGCAGCCTCTCCCCATTGCATTACCATTCCACAAGCCATTACCATTAACCAAGATAGCCATATTATTGACATTCCATCTCCCATAAGTGTCGATTAGGATCTAAAAAATCACACTTTGTTAAACTGCATCCATGGTGACATAACAATTGAATAAGAGCAAAGAGGCCAAAACCACATTCATGTAGTATAAGAACACTCTCCTAGTGAAACCTTTTCGAAGGCGCTAGGGGACAATCCAAGTCAAAACTCAGCATCTTTTAGTGAAACCTTTTTAGAAGCACTTCAAGATAATCAAACTCAAAAGTCAACATTCCTTAGTGAAATCTTCTTAGAGGCACTACAAGACAATCAAGCGAAACCTACCATCCATTATTTGTCCCTATTTACCATCTATGGCCACACTTTCCTTTATAGAGGCTACAAAGATACCTTGTCTCAACACTTGAAGGAATCATAATCAATGACCAAGGAAGAACATAACACCATTCTCGGCATCAAAATCTTTAGCCAGTTATTGATAGAGAAACTATTCAGATGAGGTGTGGGATAATAATTAACATGATCAAATATAATCATGATCAAAATCTTTAGCTAGTTATTTGTTGATTAAGACATGCATCTCCATCTCAATAGGAAAAATATATTCATATGTCATTTACCACACCTAGGCTAAAAACATTTACCATACTATTTCACATTACCACACTATTTCCATTTTTACATATCCTTTTACCATTATTGTAAATTCCTGCCATGTACCCCATTACTTGGGGGCAACCCTCTTACCATTTTATCTAATTTATCAAACCATCATTATCCTTAGCAAGACCATGCCATCCTATCATTCCATTCCTATCTAAACCAAAGCCTATTTTTAGTCATTCTACCCAATCCTATTTTGATCTTGGTTCATTTGGTTCTTCCTGCACCTTTTGTGGGGGGATTCCAATCAAGTTTTAATAATCAATCCAGTCTGTGTTTAAATGATAGTCTATGAAAGCAGTGTGATAGTTGTTCTGACAATATACATTTCATCCTATAAAGTTTATTTATGTGATCTTGATTATAACTGCTTATGGACAAATCAATGTTTCACCAATCATGCTACAAATTATAACTACCTATGGGAAAATTAGTATCATTGACCTATGCCATTATATCCTAGTTATAACTACCTATGAGCAAATTAAGGGTAACATTTATTTATCATGCATTGTCGTATCACCTTGCCATTACTATTTTCATTTGACAGGGCATTTGCCAAATTTGAGAACTTGTTGGGACCTAGTTGGGTTTTACCTACCTTTTATGTGGATGGAATTACTATGACTTGAGGTCATTTTAGGATTGTGTGGGTCATGCTTAATTCATGCTGAGGTCATGCTCTCACCAGTTTATGAGTAACCTAAGCCAAATGCTCTCACCATTTTTCAAGCAAGTATCTTGTTATTCTCTAATGAGTTGAGATACCTCAAAATTCCAAAAATATTCATAACATTACACAAATCCAAAAATATTTTTCCTATCTAAGCCTAGTCAATTATCCTCGATCTGCCTTACTGGGGCATGGTCATTATTAGGATGTTTTTTTTTGCTTTTGTTTTTAGGCTTTCTATTTGTTTGTTTGTTTATTTATTTTTCTATTTGTTTGTTTATTTACTTGCCTATTTATTTGCTTTCAACATTATTGCCTTGACTTAGTCTATATGTGTTCATTAGGTGATTCCTCAAGTACATTATTCTTGAGTCCATACATATTCATATGTCAACATTGTCATCATGGTTTTTATCATTGGTATAATGTTTTTGAGTGTTTATTGGATCAGGTTTCAGTATTTATGCATATTTTGGCCAAGTCTTCATGGTGTTTTATTATGAAGCCTACCATCACATGCTACAAAAAAAATTAGCTTCACCAAGGTCTACAATCAATGGAGCCACAAAATTTTCTCCTTGGCACCTTGGCAAATCCTTCCATCCCACCTTTGATCAAATTAGCCTATTTGCCATTCTAGTTGTATCATTACTAATAAGGATGAGCATCTCCTCATTGGTAGGTATAATTAAATCATTCACACTAATCAATCTTATTCTTTTATTCATCTATTTCATCACTTTTCACCCGCTCATCTTTAATTTGTATTCTAGGTTATATCCTTGAGTTATGCTTGCCAATCAGCCCTAACTGGGGCATAATCATCTTTAGCCAATCTAGGTCATCTTAATGATTATAACCACTTGTCAACAAATCATTATTTTGAATTTTATTTCTGATTATAACTACCTTTGGGAAAATCAATATCCTTTTTACATCAATGCATGCAAGTATTTTCTCATTTGGATTAATCTCAACCATGGGTTAATTCCACCTTTTTTCTTGTTTCTTTTTGAGGGACCGCCATCAATAAATGTGACGGCCACTCCCTTGAGGTGGCATCATCATAACTTCCCAAAAACTATTTAGAGATTTGTTCTTCAACCATCATCTTATTTTTGGCATATAAGCCATTTTTGATTATTTGAGAAGACATTGATTTTCCTATAGTTTTTAATGCCTTCCCAAATAGGGGCAAACTATAAACACCTAAAACTGGTCACTAATAACCTCTGATCAGGCTTTTGACCAATTTCCACTGAAAATGCACAATTTAGCTTAAAAACACTAAAACATGCAAAATGATGTGAAACTAACATATTCAAGTGCCAATTTTGGCCAGGGTATCATTAAATGGGGTAATGCAATTTATGGGCTAGCTAACTTTGATCAGATCATTCTGAGTCAAAATGCCAATTTTGCACCTAGGTGCTCTGGATTGATCTTTTCTATCAAATATCTTGCAGAAGACATGTGCCTTCATTATTTTGTATTGGTAACATCCTAAATGGGATAATGGATCCAACGTATCTAACAGTACCTTTTAATTCTAATCCAGTCAAATTTTAGACCAATAACAAGACATTCTAATCAATTTGAGTAATTTGTGCACAAAGTGCTTAAACATGCTTAAGAGCTAATTAACCCAAATCAAGGATTAATCAAGAATTCCATGGAAACTTGTTGAATACTTATTTTTGGAAATGAATATGAAATATCTACATCATCAGGTGATCTCATTTCTTGGGAAGACATCCCTAGGCCATAAATGCCACAAATATCAAGATTCATGCCCTCCATGCCTCATCAATGCCTTCCATGATGCCCTCCATGCCTCTTAATTTCCCCTTCTTCCAATGTCATGATGAGGATAATTATAAACTTAATTCCAAAATTTGAATTAATCTTCAACCACACATCTCAATCTTAGGATGGATGATTCAGGTTGATTCTAGACATTTGCAAAAATCTATAAATAGGAGGCCTTACCACATAATTTCTAAGTTATTTTAGTGCAAATTTATGATGCTCAAATATCTTCAAACTCTTGATAATTAGTGTTACCATGCCAAATTGATTCCAAGCCAAGCTAAGCCACAATCCAAAGGTGCCAAGGAGAGATGAAGGTATCCAAGATTCCATTGCTAAGGACTTCATGAGCACAATTCGAGCAAGCCACCAATACAAAGGCATTTGAAGAATCCAAGGAAGGTGAAGGAATTCTTGTGTTTTATTCCTTACTTTTTAGTTATTTTTGTCATTTGTTTTTGGTAACTAAGCTCTCCTTAGTGTCTAGGCCTAGAGATGTTATGCTAGTTAGTGTGTTTTTGTCATTTTGTTTTCATTTTATAACTAACATGATACTAACCATCCTCTCTTGAGTCAAATTCCTAGATCACAAAAACTATGTTGACATTAGAGCCTTACCTAGACCTGGCTCCATAAAAATGAAGAGTCCATAATTATAAAAGACCTTTAAGTTATTATTCAAGTGGTTCATGATTATGGTAAATGTGTAAACACCTAAATTTAAAGATGTAAAGTTTAACCTCTCATTTTTAGTGTTATATTTTCTAATTAGGTACTTCAATTTATGTTCTTAGTCCATGAAAATTTGATTTGCTACCCCTTTTCAAGGAAGCTAAATGTGTGAGAAATCTATTGCCATATATCCATTCAATGTCTTTGACCAATCATGACTTAGTATTAAACCATAAGCTTTAGAAATGTCAATGACCAAAATATCTATATATTTTTATACACATGGCTCTAAATCTATTTGAATGTGAACATTTAGTAACTTCCTAACAACTGGGACTATAGTTTTGTCTAACTATAACACTACCCTCTTGAACTTGTCTCGATTTAAACCTAACTTGTTGCAATTAGTTGTAGGCATGATGTTGGTTGAAACACCTAAGTCTACCAAAAAATTATGCACTTTTTTTCCAAAAATTATAATAGTCAACATAAAATGTGGTACCTTAGGTTTATCTCAATGAAAAACCACATTAGTATGTTCATATTTTGACTTCTCATTAGATGGCTTGCTAGTCAATGCTTTCAATAATAACTCTTTGCTCTATAATCTGAGACAATTCATGAAGAATGACGTTTTCCCTAATTTTTTTCATATCCTCAACTATATTGTATCTATTTTTATTTTGTGGATCAGTAACCTGATATTGATCATTTACCTATGGAGGGGCTAGATAATTATTAGCTTTTGGATTTAAAGGAATAGTTGCACTAATATTTAAAGGCATGGAAGTTGTGAGAGGTTGTTGACCTTTACTTATCATATTGTAACTATTTATTTGGTACTGTTGAAAAGTATGGATTTCATATATATTATCTTTTGGTTCATTCTCATTTCCAATTGGGAATGGGAATTCATATGCCTTGAATATCATTATAGTACTAGAGGCATATAAAGTAGTATAAGAAGATGAATCTAAATGATTTGGATAAGTTTCATTCCTATCCATTTGCTTCTTGAATATCTCAAAAGTAATACATAACTCTATACAATCTAAGTCACTATGTTGTGTTGTATTGTGAACCCAACACTAATTAGGCAGTGTTACTTCCAAGATATTTATTTTAGGTAACTTGTTAGGCAGTTGTTGCTTTGAATTATTCTTAGATTTTTTGAAGGTCTATTATACCTCTATAACATAAATTTATAATTGGTATTTTATCTCTTGGTGTTTACTATTCATTCCTACATGCTTAGGAACTCATTACTAAGCTTTTGTACCCTCCATTGGATATCAACTAATTCTACTTCTGTAGAATCAAAAGCAATATCTTGTGTGGTAGTGACATTAAATATTATTAGGGATTGGTTTTGATTTTGTCGATTAGGTATACACATAATATTATTAATAGAACTAAGGTTCTTGTTATGTGGAACCTGAGATAGAGGTATACACTTTTTTTTTATCGTAAGCCATAACATTATGATTAGATTTTGGAATAGGATTGAGGGATGGAAAGTTAGTGTCGATGTTGGGCAGGGACAAATCTTGAAACTGGGGATTCAACTACCTATCAATATTTATAGCTTTGGCATAAGACAATGGTAGTGAAGTAATATTAAGTGCTCTATGGAGGAAGGAAAATATTATAGAGTCCAAGGAATTCTTGTACATCTCAAGTTCTAACACAACATTGGGTCTATAGTCATTGTCAAATTGATAATAGATATTTTGTAATCTTACATTAAAGGATCTAATTGATTTATTAGGCTCTCTTCTCATAATTGAAAAATATTGGTATATGACACTTGGACTAGTGACCTGTCCAAATTATGCCAAAAAGATATATTGACACTAGTTCCAAGAGGTAATTGAATCTTTTGGGATATTAAGGAACCAATCATAAACATCATCTTAAAATGTAAAAGGAAAAATTATGCATGCCACATCATCATGGGTTACATTTAATATCCCTAATAAAGTATTGAAATCCTTTATATGTTCTTTAGTAGTCCTACCTCCCAAGGGAGAAAAGGAAGGAATATGATTTTTTAGGTTTACAGAAAAATCATGCACATATCAAGGCACATCAATAATAAAACTAGATAACCAAAATAGGGCCATCCTACATAAAGGAAAATGAATTCTTCTGATTGGGTAATAAGATTGGATCTGGGTCCCCTTAAGATGTTTTTATCTAACCTATGTTTTATATGGTTTTGTAAGGGTTGGACTAGTAGACTAGTGTATGAGGTGGACCTTGTTAGTCTTCTAGGTATATCTAACATAACTCATGTCATATTATTAAGAAATGACAAGGTGTCCCTCATTTTGTCACCAGATAAATTCTTGGTTATGTGGGTTTTATGCACACCACATATCTTATGAGGTAGCTTCTAACATTTTAGGATCAGTGAAAATTTTCACTCCAAGGCACGAGTTACAAGGTGTTCAATTTTGTAAATAAATTGGTGGTGAAATAGTAGTGACCAACGGGTTATTTACCTTGGATGGTTTGGATGTAATTAATCTAAAATAAACCAAAATTCTACTTGAGATGGCTGAATGGATTCTAACATAAGGTGGATTTGATCAAAAAGTATAAAAAGAGGGAAAGGTAAGGTAGAAAAGAGGGTTTGTGAACCAAATATAGATGAAACCATTCTAAACTGGATCATGCACTATGGGTTAGATAAATTATTAAGAATTAATTCTTGGTGCAATTGTTATCAACACATAAGACACACATAGTTAGGAGTGTCCACGGAAATAAATATAGTAAACTTCACTATTCATAACCAAAATTTGATGCCAATGTATGATTACAATTATACATTTTCAAAGGGAGATTATGATCAATAAATATAAAATATTCAAATTAGCTACAAAATAATCTGAATAAATTTATTGAAAAAACTTCTACACAACCCAAAGATTATCAATACCAAAATGATATAACTTCTTAAATGAATCACAAAGTTTGGAGAAGAACAAAGAATGTACATCAAGATAAACTTATAGAATAATATATACAATATTTTATTCACCTTAATAGCCAAAATTATCCTCCCTTTGGAATGGAGAGGCTAAAAGTATATATAGGTTTAGAGAAGGTTCACCTCATTTTCTAGCTAGGTCTAATTTTACACTTTTAATTATATACTCAAGAGTTACAATTCATGAAGAACATGAATATAAGGATATTTATAAGATAGCCAAAATTTCATAGGTAATGTCAAAATCAATTTTTATAATATCAAAATTGAGCATGGATGGCTTGAATATCTATGTGATTTCATCCTTAATATTTTTTTACTCATATCATTCAAAGCTCTAAATTTATTGTTGAGGGCTTCTACCTTAGTCACCTCAACTTTTGCAAAATTAATTAGTTCAAAAATCTCTTCAATAGTCTTATACATTGTGCCTTCTACTCAGGTCTTGAATATTTCTATAGTGGCTCTAATTAATATTTCAAAATTGAGCCTATTTATTAGTTTCCATATAGAGGTAATCACACATATGACCCTCATATCCATCAAAATTTATATATCCTCTCTCTCTCTCAACTCACAACTTGTGCTATCAATGCTTTCATTTATTAGTGTTGATTGAAGGCATTGTAATTTATGAAGATCACATAATTCATGGACCATATATCTTCTTGGGATAATTTGGTTTAAATGATTTTACACACTATTTCTTGCACATGATACCAAAATTTTAATCCCATTTTTTAATTATTTCAATTGGTTCCAAAAGGTTAACAATATTCCCCAATGAGGTTGAGACTCACCCCTTGAAGTCCTTATTGTGTTTAGGATATTATACTATTTCTTTATTGTACTTTGAACATCATCTACTATTTATCTTAGAGCCTAAATAATCTATCTTTGTAGAATATTTTTTTTGGTTTGGTTCTAGCTTCTGTACATTTCTTTCTTGGCTTCCCTGGTTAAGTCCAAAAAACCACAAAAATCCTATTCATACTCATTAGGGTCATTGGGGTTCCTTTTTATTTATTTAACAAGAGGAAAATTTTCTCCCTTTCCTCTAATATTATTTATTTCCCTTTTCTATCCACTACCTTATTTTTAATTACCTTATGTGTAGTGATAATTTTACTATCAAAGTGTGTACTCATTATTGGTAAATTGTGAGGACTAAGCCCATTTTAACTTAATTTATATCTTGGGACTCTTTAACCCAAGAAGGGACGATGATTTCTTCTTGTTCTTCAGGTTGATTATCCTCTATAGAGGTGGAATGGATCCTAGTGGAAGCATTTAGGCACTTTTTATCAACAAAAGTTGTACCCTTGAGGAAGTTGTTTAAGCCTCCTCACTTAAGTTATAGCATGGAGACACCTCTAGGCTATGGGTAACCTAATAAATGAGATGAATCTCTAGATAAGGTTAGCTCCCTTAATGCATCACTTAAGAATTACTACTAGACCTATTGCTTGCAAAGGAAAAGGGTAAGAGAACTAAAAGTAACCTAACTAAGGAGGTGATGCACTAAACTAATTAATCACTATCAACCAACTGCATGTGCACATGTAGACCATGAGACTAATCTAAACATCCACTACTCCCAATCTAAATCTCTTCCATCAAAATTTTACTATGGAGGTTATGATAGATGTTTAGGCTAGGAGGACTAATCAAGAGGTATAAAATGACACTAATCATTAGGTAAACACACTCAACCCTTACACTTCACATGACCTACAAGAGAAGATTTCAAACTGCCTATAAGTGCTAGAATAGGATAACATGTCAAGGAAGACTAAGAAAATTACTTAAAAAGATAAAATATACATACATACATATTAAGTATATTCATAAAAAGAGGTAAACTAGTAGTATTATTTATAAAAGGCATAAAAAAGAGAAGGGCTTATCCATACTCAAGTGGAGGATCCATAACAAGCCATTCAAGACTACATATATAGGAGAAAATGAAAGAGAGAGAACAAAGGTGTAGAAATAACTCTAATGGCAAGTGTCACTCCATCTAAGCTAGTTAAAACTCAAGAGGAGAATATAAGATCAATTTTATCCATCTATTTGGTATACATTTTCTACTTGATGATGATATTCTAGAGGAAAGGTGTAGAAGAGAGTCTTCAACTCCCTAGATGACTCATTAACCTTATTTGAAGTTGCATCTTCTTAGCTAAAGAGGATTTATAATCTTGTATTTATCACTTGGAATTATTGATCAGGCTTCCTTGAGATCTCCAAATCCATTCTAGGCCAATTCTATGTCTTTTCTATCTTGGGAGATAATGAGAATTGAGTTTTCAACCTTGTTCATATTGTCAAGAACCTATAATTCAATCCTCTTGGTGCAAGACTGATCATATCTCTTTTCTCAAACCTAGTTAGATAATTTTAGAATGTATTATAATCATTAATACCTCTAAAATGACCTATGAATTTCCCCAATACCTGTATCTTGGCTCCATAACACTCTACAAATTGTTAGGGAAACCTACAGGCCTCAAAACCCTACAAACTAGCTTTAAGAGGTAGTATTTTAGGCCAAAAATCTATAGATTTCCTCCCACACATGTGATATATTGACTCAATAAAGTGTTCTTAGGTGTAAATTGGTTATCTAAGTAGTTTTTAGGCCATTAAAGGGCATTTTTAGTCATTATAAGGACTTACATCTCCATCAAGTTCTTAAGAGGTTTAGAGAGTGTTTAAAGTGGTCAATCATGTTAATGATGATCATAAAGATGAGGGCATCAATACCTGAACCAATACCAAAATTTTATAGAAAACATGGGTACCATTCCATATCTAATATCTCTAGGTCTCATGCAAAATTATCATGTAATATCCAAACACAAAATTGAGCCTTCTTGAGTTCCTCACAGTGTAAAATAGGGTTTTGGACAACCCCTCCTTCTCAAGGATTGTTCATATCATTTAGGACCTTAATAACCAAACCAATTCCATATTATATAAGAGGTAGACCCCCAAAATCCTCCAACAACCATTTTACACCATGAATATTATTTATGAAGTTTTGATCCTTTCAAGACTGCCTCTCGGGCCTATAGGACTATGTGTGAGACCAAGAGAGAGAATTTTTAGACCAAAACTTATCAAAGTGTATTTTATGGTTATAATATCTTTACAAATGTCTAAAATAGTCAATTACATGGTTTTCAATGATCTATAATAGGTATTTACCCTCTAAAAGGTGCATCAACTTAATTTTCACAATTTGAGGGTTTGTAGGCCATTAGGCTAGTTTGGCCCTAATGGCCTTATTTGAAGTTTAATTTCATCATCCCAAGGTTATAAACTTTGAGAAGACATTTTTTTATAACATTTTAGACCTTCCCTGATCCATATAATCCCATTATCAATGTAAAAGTTACATGTTTTCTTTACACTTTGAAAATAGGCCTATGTGTCACAATTAGGCCTATAGGTTTGCATTTCAAGATTATTGAGTGATAGAAACTCATCATGAAATTATATATAAAAAAACCTTTGATCATACCCCAAAATGTTTCTCACACTTCATAATAGATCAAACTCATCTCAAAATACTTGCTCTCTTGAACCTACTTAAACAGGCCTATAGGTCTGTGTTAAGGCTAGAATTTATTAGAGCTTAGAGTGGGTATTCAAGTCATAGTTCACCCTTAATATACCCTACATACATGTTATCATTTATTTCCAATATCTCTAATATCTCTTCAAACCTCATCTTCTCATATAATATCCATTACACTTTCTTGAAAATGGAGACCTACAGGTTTACAGACCTGTAGGTCTGCATTTTCTTATTTTTAAGTACTTTATGAAGCACTTTATGGTATTAATAACTCTAAAATAAACTATATATTACCTAAAAATAATCCTTATGAGGTTATTAACTTCATCCTCTCATGAAATACAGGACTAGTTTCCTTGGTTCACTTTTGTGCAAGTAGTCTAGTGAACTCTCTATTAGGCATGTTTAGGCTAAAACCTTTTCACTACATTCTCTTTACTGAGGACATATATCATAATAAGTTAATGTAAGTAATTTTATACAAAAATTTATGACCTATTTTACAACTTAGCCTCTCAAACCTGTAGGTAAGGTCAAAACCCTCTCCAAGACACTCAGAATGCTCTCAAATGCCTATCTTTGCTTATGAAACCCTACTTGATTTTTTGATTATCTTGACTCAAAATGATGATAATTTTTAATGATTTAATATCCTAATTTCATTATAAGATACTATGATAATTTTGTGACATGTTTCACCACTCTACCCAAGTATGAGAAACTCTCAAGATGATCACATGGTTTCAAACAAGTCTCATATCTTATGTCATGTCTGCATGCTAACACAATCACACTTAGCATGTATAATAAAGATATCCACTTTCATTTGGTTATGATAATTTTATGAGTTCAAACACATTTTGATCACATTATTTTTATTCCCCTCCATGCATTAAAGACCCTCATATCACTAAGGTTTTGCCTGCTACTTTGATTTATGTTGAATGTTTTTGGAAGGCTACAGGTCACCATCATTTTATAAATATTTAAGTTAATTTAGGTATTTAATAATTGTTTTATAGAATAAATGAGGTGTGGAATATTTATCATAACTTCACCAACATGCACTCAATTTTTGGAGACCCCAAAACATCAAGAATTCCATTATCTTCAACCTACAACCTACTCTAAAATGAAGATTTCTTATCTTTTTGAGCTCACACATGCCAAGTGGGTCTTATAAAAACATATGGAATGTATTTTTAGATCTCCTAAATCCTTTACCATTGCATTCATTCCTCCAACTAGATTCAAAATGACATTTCAATGGTAAAACTGAACTAGTGGGGTTTTTTTAGGGTTTTAGACCACTCTACCTTTTTAGCATTTGTTCGTAAAATACAATCCATTAATCTAAGAGCTATGGACATGTATATTAATGGAATGGATAATCCTATCAATCCCCAATACCAATCCTTCTAACTCTCTCTCTCTCCTGTATGAAATGAGCATTTGAAAGTAGCTATTGAGAGCTTGCTAAGAGGTTGATGGAAGAATGGAAGTGTTTTATGCCTTCTTTGGGCTCGTGCAATCTTATTGAGCACGATTTAACATAGGGAAGATGAAGAGACACATTTTTAAGTATTTACACATGAAAATGAGCCATCCAAATTTGTACAAGTGATTGAACTACCCTCTTTTAGCGTTGAAATTGTAATAACTGACCATTGTCTGATCTAAGACTACATATCTAACCTTGAAACTTCCACATCATGTTGAAATAACCTTATCAAGCTCATTTGACATGTTCACTTATATGCAAGATAATTTTGGCCTTTAGACTAACTTACCACCTTATATCACATTAAATTAATCATGAGGGTGACTTGAAGAGTTATTTCTTTGCAACCCAATCTTGAAGCCTATATCACCTCTAATGACCTTATTCACATGATTAATTCTTTCCATGAAGGCCTATAATGTTGAATTTTGAACTTTAAACGTTTATTTTAAGTTCTGTCATAATAAGTTGACTTGATGAAGCTAAACAACATAGGATCCTTAACATTTCCAAGATACCTTAAAAAATGCTAAATTACCTTAACATTTGCTAAACATTTATAAGGACTAAGATATAGCCAACAAACAACAAATTTAGGACCATGACCTTATATTTTGATTATGTCACCCTAGGAGACCCTCTAATACTACTAGGACAATAAGACAACTCACTGTGACACACTAGTAGAATTTGGAAAATAAATGACTACATGACTAAAAATTTTAGTCACGATAACTAAAAATGACTAAACTCTAATAATTTTTTGCAACACAACTATAAATGACTAATTTGATCATCAAGTAAAAAACAAAACTAAATAATTAGTCACACAAATAAAAATTAGACAATATGATATAAAAGTGGGTAATTAAAAAAAATTGAATTAGGAAATTATTGGTGGGAGTGGGTTGTATTGCACGTGTAGGGTTAGCGAATTAAGAAATTATTGGCAGGAGTGGGGAGTATAGTAGAGTGTAGAATTTGGCAGAGGTAATTCGATGGGGGAGTGGGGAGTATAATTAGCATTATTTGTGCAATTCACCTCTACAAATAGAAGGAGGGTTTGTTAATTATTAATGGAGATGGAGCCAACCAGAGAGGGTTTATCTGCCAATTTGATGGCATGAAGAATTTTGGGTTTTAGCATATAAGTATAACAACTATTTGCATGGGCAATAAAGCTTGTTTGGAGAGGACCTAGACACTTCTGAAAAGGTATGCAAGGAATTCAGAGTTTTTTGCAATGAATTTGAAGTCAACGAGGCCCTTTATAGTGAAGTTAAACTTGGGGATGCCCTATACAATGAATTTAGAGGTAATTCAAAACCCTCATTACATTTAACATAAAATCTATAGCTTTCTGATTGGTAACTGTATCTAGCTAGGAGAACAAAATCAGTGTATTATAAGAGATGAGTTACATAAATAGGAGGGTATCTTGTCATAAGACATTGACTACCATGTAACAATTTGGATTTATTGAGACTGTGAAATAATTGGATGATTTTATTCATTGTATAATCAATACAATGTAGTGACCATATCTTGAAGTTGTCTATTTTTGTTCCATGTTATCTTGCATGGGTATGACATTAATTTATAATTTTGTAACCAATTCACCAACCTAATCCCTGAGACTCCTTTTCACTAAGTCTTCATGGCATGGGTAGTGCATGTATTATTAGTTGGTGCAACTTACAGTAGTTACATAGGCAACTGAGTACCAGAACCATATAGGCAATTATGATTTTATCATATTCTTTTTTCATTAGTTTCCTCTATGCATTTTGGAGCATATGGGAATTGAACTTGTAACATGCATATAAATTTTAATTCCTTTGATCACTTTGACATTAAACCATGAGCTCATGTCCCTAGCCTAGACCTCAATGCTTGGGTAACATTGTGTGGAAGCCTAATCTATTAATTACATGGAATCCTAGAAGATGGTGTCATATGGCATAGTTGAAATTTATGCTAGTTCATCAAATCAATGTGCTCACCAAGCTATTTTAATTGATACTATATGTCCACACATGGGAGTATATCAATTGTTAGAATAAGTCATCTTATCTCAACATGTTAATAATTTATGTTAGTAAGTAATGCTCAAAGTTACAACAAAGAATTCATTAGCTTGTTTGTTAGTGTTTGTGTATTCATTAACATTGACAAGATTGACATATGTTTAAATGATTGTGTTTCATCAATAGAACAAGCATAAATTATATGTTCCATTTCTAAATTATTTATTTAATTATCATCTAGACAAGGAATGCCCTCAATAAAACATGGATAAAAATAACATTTATTTATTTCCAGCCATAAAAAGAACATCTAAATCTATAGAATCATGCCCACTTGTATTTATTGAATTTGAATTGCTACATAGTGCTCTATATCCTGTAGAGTGCTTTGTATCCTAATTCTGTGAAGTGCTCTAAATTTTGGGTAAGTGCTAAAGAGTGTTGAAGAGAATGAGTTTACATGTATTAGATCTTGAGTAAGTTGAGATTTTCATATTTCTATTTTATTTTTTTTGAAATAAGAAACTAAATTAATATTGGAATGAAGAAAATTACAAATGGATCAATGTCTAAGGTTGACTACAAATAAATACCATGGATATGATGAGAGAGTAGCTGATGAGAGGGACATGGACAAATATCCATGTCCATGTAATGACTGTCTTCGTGGAAAGGTAAAAAAAACAAATGTGATTTATCAACATATGATAAGATATGGGCATAGTGGTATAAGCCCTTGGGATTACAATTATTATGAAGATATGGTATAATTGCAGAGTGTGAGAGATGAAGAGGTAACAAACATAGATGAAGTGGCACCAAACATAGATGAAGAGGCAACAATGTTAGACGAAGGGTTTGAAGTTGATATAATGTTGAATGAGGGTCTAAAAGATGTTTGGGCCAAGTCCATGGAGGATGCTTTAAAGCATGTGTATGCTAATTGCAAGTTAAGTCATTTGACAATAATATTTCAAATTCTTAACTTGCAAGTGGTGCTTGGTTGGACAAATGAGAGTGTAGATCAGTTATTGGCATTATTAAGTTTGTTTTTACCACTTGAATCCACATTGCCAACAAAATAAAGTCAATGTAAAAATAAAATCACTAAGCTAGGCTTAGGGTATGAAAACATCCACACATGTGTGAATGGTTTTGTAATATTTTGCAATAATTTTGTAAGTGATAGTGAATGTCCAAAATGTCATGAAGCGATGTATAGACAAGGGTTGAAATTAACTATTGTTCTTATAAAAGTTCTTTGACACTTTTTGATAATCCCATTATTACTCTAAATGTATAGGTGTACAGACATTGCTAAACTTATGCAATGGCATGCCCAAATAATAGCATTGATGGATAAAAATGACTTGTGCCTGATTCTAAGATGTGGATGGAATTTGATAACAGATGGCCTAATTTTTCTCAAGATCTTTGTAATATAAGGTTGGGTTGGCTCTAGATGGGGTGAACCCATTCTCAAATCAAAGTACTAAATGGTCAACTTGGCCAATGTTTTTAATAAATTATAACTTGCTTCCATGGTTAGCAACTAAACCATTTTTCTTAATGCTATCATTAATTATACTAGGAAAGAAAAGTGTGACTTCAGATACAATCGATGCTTATCTAGAGCCATTATATGATGAGCTAATGGAATTGTGGAAAGGAATTAAATCAATTGAATCTATAAGGAATGGTCATTCAATCAAATTCACTTTAAGAGCTTCCTTATTCTTTATGGTTCATGATCTTCCTACATATGGCACATTGTCTAGTCTCACTATTCATGGATACCATGGATGTCCTGCTTGAAAATTTAAGGATTTTGTGAGGCACTCAAGAAGTTTGCGTAAGTGTATTTATTGTGGAAATCATGCTTACCATAAAATGGATCATATATATCATTGAAAAAAAACACGTTTCAATGGTCAAGAAGAGAATTGTGAAGCATCATTGCTAGTAACAAGTGATTACATTGTTGATAATGGAGAAAAAATAATGTCATTTATAATTGAAAATGATGGGATTACTGGTCGTAGATATGATCCATGTAATTAAAGTGGTGTAAAATGGTTGTGCATATTCTATAAGTTGCCATACTTTAAGGATATAACTATTAGGCATACTGTTGACTTTATGCATATTGAGAAAAATATAGCCTATGCTATTATAGAAACTCTTTTTGGTGCTTTTGATAATATTACATCACATGAAGACTTTTGATAACTAAAGATTCATCAAAATATATGGGTTGAAAAATATGATGATGAAAAATATAAAAAACCTAGTTTTCCATATGTCTGGACAAAGGAACAATGTGCACAATTCTTACAATTGATGTCTCAGACTCACTTTCCCACTGGATATGTAAGTATTAGTATTAGAAGCCAAAATGACATTAATAGCTTAAGAGGTCTCAAGACCCATGACTATCATGTCATAATCGAGAATATTTTACCTATTGTGGTAAGTATATCAAGTTTGGCAAAGGGGCCAAGATTTGCAATTATAAGGTTGGGACTAATTTTAAAAAGAATGAGTTTACATGTATTAGATCCTTCAAACTTTGATAGTTTGAGGGAGGAGGTTGTTGAAGTCCTTTGTTTATTGGAACGAGAATTTACACCAACAATATTTAACATTTCTATGCATCTTTTGATACATATAGAATATGAACTAGAGCATTGTGACCCATTAAGAATGAGATGGATGTATCCTATAGAATGATATATGAAGGTTTTGAAAAAAATTGTTTGTACTCAGGCAAAATGGAAGGCATCATGTCTATGAGATATTCAATGCAAGAGGCCATGGGATTTTGCATAGAATATATGAAGGACTTTAAAAATGTCAATTTATGTGTATGGGATGATGAAGTTGAGAGAGTTTTAGGTGAAGTATTAGAAGGTAATGGATGTCACTTCAAGCTATCACATCAAGAAAGAAGTGTGATACATGCCTATATTCTTCAAAACACATCTTCATTTGATAAGTGGCACAGGTAATTAAAAATTTACACAATAATTTATTTGCTCAATTGAATTTACACATTTATATTATGAATATTAATATTTGTACATTAATATTCTATGTATAAAATATGAATAAGATAATCAAACTTGGATGCAAAATCAACCTAAAAGTGTAGATGTCATGATTTGATTGGAGGTGATTCTTTTCCAAAATTTGAAGAATGGATTGCTAATTCAGTTAGTGATGCAAAAAAATAAGGTCAAGATATAAAAATGGAGGAAAGTGAGATTTCACAATATCCACATTTATGGGCTATGAATTTTAGTGGAATGTGGGCCTATGGTAGTCATTTAAGAGTGGAAGAAAAAGACAAAGGAAAGACAAATTATGATTATGTTGTTAGTGCTGAATTTCTTCATAAAATTGAGAAGAAATTTTATGTTGGATTCATCAAAAAAAATATTAAAGTTTATTTTGGTGAAAATAGTCCTATATTATTGAAATATAAGTGGATCCAACCATCTGTAGTATAGTTTGATGAGTATGGATTTGTACACGTAAATAAATAACAATTTTTATCAAAAACAGATGAGCCGTATGTTTCCCCTCTTCAAATTAACCAGTCATTTCTAATTGATGATGTAATAACCCCAGGTTGGTTGTATGTCATTCAAATAGAGTCTCATTTGAAATGAAAATTCATATAATTTATCGATATAATGCTCGATGGGAAATATGTTTATTTACAAGAAACATTGGAGAAGTGGATAAAGACAATGATGGAGTGTTTGAAGAAGATATTTTGATTACCAAAAAAGAGATTGGGAGATAGAATGTATTACATGTCATAGATGAGGATGAGGAAGAAAATCAAGTAGATGTAGACACGAGTGATCAGGATTTTGATCTTGCTAGTAATGCAAATGATTACGATGATGTTTTGTCACCTTAACTAGCCTATCACCTTAACTTGTTAGCTTGTCACCTAAAATTTGGTTATATTATGGTGTAATTTATTATTGAATATAATAAAGATTTGAGTATAGGTGTGCTTATTCACTATTATTTTATTGATACATTTTTTAATGTAATCATCATTATTCTATTGGTACATTGTATACAAAACTTGAGATGTTCACTGTTGATTTGAAGTGAATTTAAAGTTAGGTTCAATCATTGTTATTAGCTTTCTTAATTTGGTTGAAATTAATTTTGTTTAGTTAGAATATAATTTCTTGTATGTCCTATATGTTTTCTAGATGCTAGACTTTTCTAACTTCTCTAGAACTGCTAGCTATGAAAAGAAGAAAGAAAGGTCTAAAGATATAAAATAATGCAACAAGGTACCTATGAAAGTAAACAACTCTTTAAAATCCTGGCAATAAATTGTAGTCATTTCTCTGATATTTGGATAACTTTAGTTTATAATGTAGCTTCTAGCATCCACATGCATTGAATATGCTTATGTGAAGGAAACAATAATGAACATATGTGATTTAATAATACATATAGATATCTTAACGTTAGGTGAACAAAATATATAACCTATACTATTAAATAATTTATGTGAAAAGACAAGTAGAATTCCCTGTCATTCTCCCCCTTACTGTTATGCTCTCCCTAACTTTAGTATTGTCATGTTGTTCTAGATCATGTTATGTTTTACTGCTTCAATTCTCCCCCTTTGACATCAATGGCAAAGGTATTGGTAAATTAACCCCAAGACTAAAATATCATCATCAACTTGTAGTATGATAAATTTAAAAGACTAGAACTTAAACAAGAGGTTAACGATGAATTATAAGACCAAAATCCTCAAGGTACAAGGTTTCTATAATTAGGCAAATTTTTGAAAAATGACAACCAGTATGTTAGAACCCTTAAAATTTGCCTAGTTTCATTATCATAACTAGCCTTGAGCCCAATGACTAAAGCCCTGATTCCTATGCTAAAATTCTCTCTACCTGACTAAGCCTCCTCATTACAAACAAAGAAATGATCTCTTAGGTCCGACTGACACTGTAAAATAAAAATAATTAACTATAAAATTAGAAAATAATTCAATATTTTCAATAAAATGATATCTAAAATACTACATTCATAATTTACCCCTATATTCCCACTTAAAATACATAAAAAATCCAACACCACAACCCCGCAGGGGATAAACAGTGACACTACAGCATGGTGGTGAACAATCACTCAATCACTAAAATTAACCCACCATCTTGTGGGAGTTTAAAAGGGTGTGCATGGGGTGGCAGTATCAGACTGTCTGACCCACAATTCCATAGGAAGAAAAGTGAAGGTGTGTATTATAGAGGGGAGAGTAAAATGATAACTCTACCATATTCCTACCCTGAAGCAGTCTTGATATGACAGAGCGATACTACAATACAAGTTGTCAAAGCATTTAAATCATCAGTGGTAATGATTACACCTCTAAACATGAACCATTTAATTTTCCAAGATCAAAGGCATGTATTCAAACTTGAAATATAGATAGATTATGAAATATTTTACAAGAATTGACATTAATAGTGAGGTGACCAAGCTCAAAAGCAAATATACTTGGAATTTGACACCATTTTTTCAATCATTCACACAGCTTAGTGTACCAGAGGCAAGAGAGTTCAAGGAGGAAGACTCTATAGCTATTATTTCATCAGGTAAGTTCACAAAAACCCTCTATAGTAAGTGTATAAGAACTAAATTTTATCAATTCTATAAGTAGACACTAAACTAAGAAAGGTACAAATACTTTGCAACTAACCCAGTCAACCTTCGGTTGGTTAGTAACTTAAAGTTACTTCTTTTTAGCCCTGACTGGGTAAAGGACAATATATTCTATTTGGCTATTTTGCTTCTTTTTCTCCTTTCCATTTTTCTTATCTTATTCATCTTTTGGTAGCACATCCAAGTTTTTATGAATGTGAGGGATCCATACAGCTACTATGGAGGATCCTCTTCAATCATTTACTTTATTTCTAAGATAGTTGGATGTATCCTTAAAAATCAATTACTTATTATCATAGTAATAGTTGGTTCTATGTAGTAGCTGTAGGCTCTTGTAGGTGAAATTTTGTAGTTGATATGGGTAACCTGTAGGTGAAAACATGTAGTTTTTATAGGCAAATTGTAGGTGGAAGGCCTAGAGATCGGTAGTTACTATGGGCAACCTATAGGTGAAAGCTTGCAATTGCTACGGGTAACCTATAGGTTGGCAACTATTATGAGCTGGAACCCCTTTTGTTTTGGGCTTATCTATAAGTGTTATGACCAAGTAATATTATTTCAATCTTATTCTACCCTTCAAATGTCTATTAAATAAGTTTACACAAGTATAATCTAATCAAATAAAAACATCATTAATCCATAATACAATATGTATATATTAATGTACACATATAATCATTAATTCATTCATTTATTTACATGAGTCATGGATAGTTATAGATTTTCATATAGGAAAAAGATATACAACTAGGTATGGATGAGGCTATAAATAGAACAATTAGTGGCCTCATCACACCCCCCTACTTAACCTCTTTCTTGTCCTTGAGAAAGCCTTATTTGCATTTTAAATCCACAATATATCTTGAATTCTAAGGGCTCAGTACAACCCATCCCTTCGAAGATATAAAAACCTTTATCATCATCTATGTTTTTCCACCTTTTCTTTTCTGCCTCTCTGTTGGCTGACATATTCCCTTCCCAATCAAGAATTGGGAACCAAAACATGGGTGGATAGAACATCAACCCCGACCAACTTATCCTTCTTTTCTTGATAAGTTCAATGTACATATATACTCTATGTATTGCCTCTCTAAGGTTCTAAGGGGAATAAGGTTCTTTTCATTTTAGGGTATCTAAAAGCTTTGCCATCTATACAAATAGAAAACAAAAATTTGTTTTCCATCTCCCTCCATGAAGCTCAAGTAGTGGTTTTGGACCTCTACTTATTTGTTTTTGACCCATGCTCATGGAGTATCTGCATTCATAAAAGCAATTCATTCCTCTATTATAGCTTTTGAATTAGTAATTCACCCTTAATCATTAAGGTAGACTCTTTTTCTTTCTCTTGATAGTCCTCAACCTATTTCTTTCTTCTTGTTTTATTGAGGATGTATGAGGTAAAGGTATTCAATTGGCCATCCCCTAGGTATATATTGGGATTCCACTTTGTGTCATGTGGCACAACATATCGATGCATGTAAAACTCACTCAATTGTGCCTGAATATCAGGGTCAACATACCTATAGACCTCAAAGAAAGACTTAGAATCACATATCATGTAGGACTGATCACTGTATATCCTATCATATTTGAATCTAATCCACCTTTCTTCTAAGTATACAACATATACCCTAGAGGATGATCTACATTCCATTAACATCTTAGTGGTCTCATGCATGTTAGTGATCTTCTCTTTCAAATAAGTGATCCTAGTCTCAACCCTTTTTAGGCTTTCTTTTAAATCTTCTTGTTAATCCCTTGCTTCAACATATATTGTAAACCTTTCTATCATTTTTTTATAATAAGTTTCATCATCACTAAAATTTTCCTCAAGAAATCTCAAAAGGTCATCAGTTTCTACTAGCCTAGTAGTTGAGAGGTCTATATTAATTACTTCTTTTATTGCAGGTACTTTTGCAGTGGTCTCTAAAAAATAAAACTTATTATGGAATGGTACTAAAGCAAGAGCAATATCTATTGTAAGTTCTTTTGGGGGTACACTAATGCCATCTTTAGGTAAGGTGGATGAAGCTATTGCAGAAACTTCTAAGGGAGTTGTTGCAATCTCCTCCAATGTCCATTCCTTGCTTGACTCTTTTTCCATAGATGGCTTTAGAAATCATCTTACCCTCATAATTGTTTCTAGGCCTCTTTTGCCTTTTGACTCTGCTATTTTATTCCTCAACCTGTATATCTCTTCCATGGCTTGTTTCGAAGTTTGGAACTTCTAGTCATGAGGAACTATGTCTTGATCTGCAGCTTCTTCCATGGTCCTTTCTTCAAGCAATTCTTCCTCTTTTATAGCATGATATGAGATTATTATTTCTTATTCTATATACCATATTTGTTTGAGTAGTTCCATGCCTTCTTCTCCCAATCTGGGTTGTTCAAGTGAATGTATTTCTTCTTTCTTTGTAGATTCTTCTTCATAGACCATTCTGCTATCTCAGACCCATCAGAGGTCTTACAAATTTTGGGAACCTTCTTCTCTTCATCCTCACTGATGTCTATAGGTGAAGATGTTAGGGTTGACCTTTATCTTTTAATTATTTAAGACCTCTTAGGAGGAGGTCTTCTTCTCTTTGATGCAGAGGGCTTCTTCATTTCAATCTTCTTTTTCTTTTTAGGAAGGGGAGCTATTGAAACTTGCTTCTCCTATGTAGCTAGTGATGGAAGAAATTCTTGTTGAGGACCAAGTTTTGTGGCATCCCCTTCTTCCTATGTAGCTAATGATAGAAGAGCTTCTTATCCTTTTGAAGGAGACATGGTGGAAGAATCTACTTCTTGTGCTGAAATAGTTGGAACTATAGGAGAAGGAATATCCTAACCTAGTTTGTTTTGGTGGGCTTTCTTCCTCTGTATCCTCAATAAATAACACTAATTTTCTTTGTATTCTCTTACCCATAGCAACTATAGGTGAGACTATAGTAACTATAAGATGACTAGTTACACTAATTCATGTAGTATCCTCTTGTGTTGTTTGTTGGACCTATCCCTTGGGAGATTCCCCCTCATTATTTCTCTTCTCTTGTTGAGGTTCACCAATCCTTAAGGTTATAAACTTTTCCTAAGTTAAGGTTAGGTTTAGTATCTCTTATTCCTTGTTTAACCAGCAATTAAATTATACAATGATGAGTCAAATATTTGTCTACCCCCCTTTAGTATTCTTTAGAAATTTTCTTTAGGATATTCCACAAGTGGTTTGAGACATTAATAGTCCTACCATGCCTTAAATGATTCAAAAAATTAAATTGGAGAGTATAGATTAAGGAGTATCTACATTCACATGTTAGATATTTGATGATATATGAGGCCACTTCTCTCTAGGTTGGGGGTAGACTTAGTCCTCCACACATCCTTTCTTAATCACTAGCATTTCATTGTCTTAACCAAACTATTATTTATCTAGTTGGCCATTAGGTTTCTCTTCCTAGTTTTCCCCAGTTCTATGCAATCCAGTAACCTGGCTTACCATTTCTTCTATAACTAGAAATGTGATGTTAAATACTATCACTTGTTCTCCTATAAAATACCTTAAAAATTCTATAGTGAGAAGTTATAAAAAATTCTATAGTTTCTCAAAATAGGTAGCCCATCCAACCCTGCTAAAGATAGCCCAGTTGTCTAGGTCTCCTTATAACTATTTGTGGTCTGAGGGTTCCCTTCTCACTATTGAACCTCCCATTCTGGCTAGTTTATCTTTCTATCAAATTTTTCAAATAGATATCTCTTCGAAACACCCAATTTTACCTTTAGATTATTGCCTATAGTGAAGCAAGTTTATTTAATAATGGCATTTTTGGTTACAGGTTGACAACAATGTCTTACTTAGGTCTTTTTGTGAATGAGCTTTGATCTTGAAGTAGAAAATAATAAAATTAATTATTTTCCCCAATCGAATATGGGTGTAGTTATGGAGTAATCATGGTATTTCAATATACATGCATAAATTATCATGTGATTAATTGATCACAACATTCTTCCCCCCATGTGAAGTGTCACTTGTCCCTAAGTGACGTGGTACTTGTAGGATACAAAAAAATAGGATGGAGTCATAATGAGGGATTTGAATGGTGAGTTGGCATAACTCATGACAAGACTTGATGAATGATGTTTTAATGATTAAATATGATTTTTAATATAATGCATCCTATATTAAAAAAATTAAGTGCTTTTTTATGACTAAAAGATACACCATACCTTTATAACCATTTGTTCTTAGGAATGTGGCATAAGAAATCTGCATGTGAGTGTTTGCTGAAATGGAAGCTTAGCTTGTTATTTCCTCATGCAATTATTACCTTGGTATTCATGATTTTATTGTATTGTTACCCTTGGGTAATTATGTGATCACAGTGTCTTATCCTTTAATTATGCCCTCAACAACTTGCATGTAATCATGATGACTTGCAAAACATTGGAGCAGTGGTCTTGTAGTGGTATGAGAGACTATTGCCATCCTTCCACAACGTGGTTAGTACATATCTTTATTTTTTATCTAAGTCAGATCCTTTATAATCATGGAGGAGGGTGGGTGATGAAATTTGTTTCTCTTGATCTCCTCTATATGAGCTTGTTGATGGCTTTTTTCTCTTCTATCTTACTCCCAATAAATGAAGATGTTTGCAGATGGATTCTTTGTTTAGTAGACTTTTAATTTGGCAATTAGTTGGTTTATAAAACTTGGGACTTGTGCTCTAAAAAAAGATCCCAGATTTCTATTATTGGCAAAGTGAAATTATTTTCCATGAAGTGACCAGAAGCTGAGAATGGTTATTTTGTATCCATGTAATCATATATTTTGATCTGCAACACTCTAAATGGAGATTGGAAGTGTATGCCTTTATTGTAGCACTTTGTTATTTAGGGGTATGGTCATTCGTTAGCAATGTTTGAAGTTTTTTTCTCTAATCTTCCTTCACTCCTCCTCTAGCTTGTCTAGTGTCTTCCATGAATTTCTCAATAGACCATAGCCAAAGCCATAGCTCATCGTTTATGAGGAATTAACATATAGCTACTAGAGAGGTGTATATAGGAGTTAGGATGTACCTATAACAACTATAGGTTGAGCCCATAGCCACTAGAAAGTTATGCCCAACAGTGAGGAAGGTGCTCATAGTAACTACAGAATAACCCATTACAATTGGAAGAATGGCACTTATTGTCCTTGTAGCATCCACATCTTCATGACACATAATTGCTAACATATTGACACCTTTTGTATCTAACATCCATTATGTATCAAATAGTGGGAAGTTAATTTTTGTTTAATATGTCAAGTGCATGGTTTTAGGATTCTTATCATCATTTTCTAGTTTCTTATTAATATTTATCGAATGTTTATCTGTGTTATTGAATGTTTTATATCTCAATATAATGTGTATTTTTTTTTTTTTTACATAAATATATTGATAAACTCTAAGAAGGGGATAAAGTTGGGGTGTTAGATCTATTTTATGGTGTTGTTGTGGGCATTAGGTGCATTCACTCACTATTTATTATACATGGAGTCAAATTGAAAGGAACAAGAGATGCATATGTAATTATTTTAAATATTACAAATACCCCTTACTTATGAAGACCAAATAGATGGAGTTGTCCATCTGAAAGAGAAAGAACCTTCACCTAGTACGTGGCCACTAAAATATTTGTAAAAAATGACATAGTTGATATTTATCATGTACTCATTGTTAGATAGCTTGACCCATTGCTTTATGCAATAGTTTGAATGTGTTGTTCAGGGATCTTTATCATGGTGTATTTACAAGAGTTGGAAACTCTTAGAATTTGACATTTTTGATATATATATATATATATATATATATATATATATATATATATATATATATATGAACATCTTATAGTTCATCAAAATTTCATTATATTTTTTATTGCAGATTACCTTTTTTTTTAATCATGATGTTGAATCAATTTTTTAACTTCTAGCATGCTATAGCTTGTTCGTATATGTAATATCTTTATTTGATTTTATGTTCTAATTCAAGTTTAATAATATATTTATTTCTGTATTTTTATTTTCTTTTATTTTTTAATTCAAGTTTAATAATATGTTTATTTTTGCATCATACAATTTATGGTATTTAATAAATTATTCATATCCTATAAATGAAAATTTACTACTAAACTAGTAGTAAATATAATGATTATGCAATTAATAAACAATGTATCAATATACTACTGGTTGATAGAAATTAGTAAACAAAAACAATTAAATAAACTACCAAATGATGGAAATTAAAAATTAAAATGACTAAATTTACTACCAATTAATGGAAATTAGTCAATTAAAATGACTAAATTACTACTAATTGACATCAATTAATAATTAAACTGACTAAATATACTATCAATTAATAGAAATCAGTGAATAAATATGACTAAATATATGATCAATTGATGACAAAATAATGATTAAAATGACTAAATATACTACCAATAAATGGAAACCAGTTAATGCAAATGACTAAATATACTACCAATGGATAGAAATAAGTGAATAAAAATGACTGCATATGCTACCAATATATGACAATTAATTATTATAATGACTACATAAATGACTATCATGATTAAATAAATGACCATTTAACAATAATCAATGACTAAATTAATGACTAAATATACTACCAAATTGATTAATCAAAATAATCAATAAATGACTAAAAATAGTTTAGTCAATAATTTGGTCATGTTATAAATGACTAAAAATAAACTACTAATGGTCATGTGACCAAGCTTAGTCATTTATTTGCAATTTTTAATAGTTGTTTTTAGTCATTTATTGTTGTTTTTCTACTAGTGACAGACAAGATATGAATTGAACAAACAATTTCAAGGCTATCAACAAAATTTAAAATGAGTTCACTAGATAGTTTTTTATAAGACTACATGTGGTAGCTAAAATTGGATAGCAACACTTATTTGTATAGACATGTAAAGAAGTGGATGAGTGGCCGTGTTCTATCCAAAGATATCCCTCATGGGTGTAGTCTTTACCAAATATTTTATTTATCTCATGGTATTTAAGATTAACACGATGGAAGACTTAGCCTGAGAGGACTAGGGAATGGACAAGCCTAATTTGGGTATATGTTCTTGAGAGTTAAAGTAGTGTTTAGGGATCAAAAATGGAAATAGACACCAAGACTTCAAAATGAACCCTCCTTCTAGGGGCTTGGGGTCTAACTATTATTAAAGTTATGGTTGAAAGAATTAAAGAATCAAAGGAACTAGAAGTTTATTACCCAGTTTCCTCAGTATGGGAATAAGAATACAATGGCTTAGTTTTTAAATAATAATTTTGCAATGACTCATATGGATAAAGGGTTGTAGCAGCAAGACTAGTAGATGACATATTAACAATACTGTGTCTACAACTATAAGGGAGGAGGTGAGAGAAGACACTACCTTATTGAGGCACTGACTTTCTTCTTCAATAACAACCTTTTCACCTTTTATATGGGATAGTCTATCTTATCCTTCCAACAACCTTGTGTCTATTGATTTATCTTCTTCTTGCCCAATTTCTTTAGACTCAGTATCCTTTGTTATTTTAATCATTTCAATTTTAGCCTTTTTTTCTCTTCCTCCATAGTTTTTGGTTCCTTTTCTTCCTCATCATTGGTGTAATCTACTAGTGAGACTACCTCTTCATGTTCTTCCTATGATTACTCACACAGAGGACCTCCATGAATGAATATACCCTCTTTTGGTCTTTCCTCTTCTTAGGCAATCCCAGGAGAGACTAGAGGAATTATGGGTTTCGTATAGTAAGTAACAATGGGTGGCTGAGTAGAAATGGAGGATTACCTTGAAGTCAATGGAAATTAACCATATAGCATAGGTGGAGGTTAATTAGAAGTGGATGAAATGGTCAAAGGTGAAATGGAAGGGAGAGCCACAATAGATGGAGGTGGAGGCATTAAAACTACAAGTGCCACTAGTGGAGATGTTGAATGTGATGGGGGTGATAATGTGGAGGGAATTGATACAAAATGACTATTCAAAGTTTTAGTAATACTTACCTTCTAAAATATATTCAAAGGAGGAAAAGCTAAAAAATAAATTACTCTTACTTTCCAACCTACAAGAGGTGATGCTCTTGTAGTTATCATAGAAATTTTCACTATGGCCGTTGGTTGAGGCTTAAGAAGTCCCTTAATAATATTCTTCTTAATTTTGGGATCCATTTCCTTTTGAATGGCATAATATTTTATTATTCCATAATCTTATTTTTTAGGAGAGGGAGTATGGTCTTACACTAGGGATGATTGAGCCTGTGGCTAGGGCCATGGATAACTTGCCACTCTATTCACCTCATCTATAACTTTTCTTTCCTTCTCTTTAATAATTGAAGGATTATACTGAATATTTTGTGCAACCACCATTGGCATGTTGTGTTTATTCATTCGAATTTAGATCTTAGATTCATCTAGGGAATTGATGAAGATTTCATCATGCTCAAAACATTTATGGCCATAAGGAATATGAACTCCTTTTTTCTTGAGGTCATCAAGATATTCCCTGAATATGCCCCTAGGGTCCAAGTCTTTATATCATGATTCTTCTAAACCAAAATAGGCCCTAACTTTTCCAATTGAATTGAGGTGATTCCTCACTGAATATTTAATTTTTATGATTCTTAAAGGCATTTTATGGTAGTACCCTTGGTGTTTAGCATTAAGATATTCATGAACACTATTTTATATTTGATGTGTTATTTCCTTTGACACCTCATTAGGGATAAAATAGGTCACATATAGAAGAGGTTCCTTAGTTCCTTTTATCATGATTATGGTACAATCAGGATAGTACCAATAATCCCATATTTTCTCTATATTCCTCATATTCTTATAAATCATAGGCATTTGATGCCCATAGATGGCTTGGTAAAATTTTGGATAAATGTATTCTAAAATTCTTTTGATTTCACATATAAATAGGTAAACATTTAGTATGGCATATTCATCACAGACCCTATTCTTTACGTATTCATTAGATGGTTCCCAGGGTTTCCAGTGAGTCTTGTATATTGTTCCCATGACTATGTCCACTGCATAGGACACATATTGAAATTTACATCAAAGGAACTTTGGACAAATAATAACATTTTTGCCCTTGTCCTCACACTAATAACTTCACAAAGTGCAACAATTTTATCTATAGTCAAATAATGTCTAACAAGGGCACCCATTCCTTATGCACATAGGTGGTGCTGGTAAAACCATACAATATGTTCATCAATTCCATTATTATTCAAATTTTTGGGATAAACTTAACTATGGGGACTAAGGAGATAGCACCCTGAATATTCATTTTTTATCATTTATTAAGCCATTGCTTGAGTTTCCCCTCAATTGTGTTACACTCTAACTAAGCATTATAAAAAACTTGATCATAGGTCACCTCGGGCATTCAAAGCTGTAAGTAATTCATAATGCTTCCCTATAAATATATTCTATTATGTTTTTATTAAGTATAAAGTGTAGGAAATCCCTAGTAATAACAACATTAATAAATAAAAAATGAAGTAAATTGATTCAAGGCGTTACCTCATATTTTGTTATCACATTATGCAATCCCATGGTCTTGATTAGCATCAAGTCATCAATATATCTTTTCTCATCCTCAGATAGTTGATCTTGTGTTGAATATGGATCTATATCATGCACTTCATCACAAATGGTTGACTGATGACATAATCAAAATTCAAGTGCTCTCTTTTCAAATACTATGTCTAGATATTCAGTCCCACCCATGATAGTGTATGGGGAAGGTTGACTTGGAGATACTTGTCAATAGAAAGTCACTATTATACATTAAGGCTATGTAAAATTTCTCTTAAGATGGATGAAGGTCTCACAATTTTTCTAAGAGAAAATATATGGATTTTAATGACATGATAGCTCAAATTTATAGTTTGCTCATATTTGATCAATAGGAATGGTGACTTGATGTCATTTAGAAATTTGTATATATTGAATGCTTAGTTATTGTATAGTTAATGCAACAATGGATTTTAGTTTTGCTTCATGTTTTGATTTTAATTTTATGATTAGCTTTGATGGGTACCTTTTGTCATGTGGAATCATTTTACTCACCATGAATGTTTAGTCATCACCTAAGATAGGTTTCCATTTCTCATGCATCAACTTTTGGTCTAGTTGTCAAATTTTATATTTATGTTTTAGTTATGCATATCCATGATTATGGCACTTGTCACAATCTTGATTTCCTAGGATCTTGAGTTTTATAATCATACTTTTACCCCTTATAAGCCACAAGTTAATGATATTCTACCACTTGGCATGACCTAAATAATTTAGGGTTATTTTGACTATTAACTATGTACATCTTCTTAGAAAGAACTAAATGAATGTGACCCTGCCATGTGTTGTGATCTCAAGATTTTGGAGGCTATTTAAAAATTGACTATGTACTTTGCTCAGTGGGTTCTATATTATCATGATGATGACATATGGATGACTCTTAGTGATCCAACGAACACATAATCTTGATAATGTACTTTTGATCAATATGATTTGAGTTAATGAGATCATGCCACATGAATTATTCTCATTAATCTAAATAAATTAGAACTTTAAAAATGTACCTTTTACTAGCAAGGTATAAGTAAATGGGATCATGACACATAGATGGTTTGCATTAATCCAGGGTATATGAAAATTTGACATTGTACTTAAGCCTATCAGGCAATAAGTGCATGGTATGGTACCACATGAATTGTCCATGTTGACCAAATAACTTTGGAGGTAAGTCTCTATAATATGGTCCACTATGTTTTGATTGAAATGGATTATGCCACATGAAATAATATTGAGGTTGTGGGGCTATTTGAAACTTTGAAAATGTACTTTCCTCGATTGGTTTATGAACTTCTGTGTTGATGCAATGATGTCACTTGTCATAATCTTAGGGAACTAAAAAGTAGGTGGATAAAATAGGTCTACTTATTGAACTATATACTATAAGTTACCATGGTGTTGACACGTGGATGACTCTCAGGGTTTCATGGGTCTCCAGTAAACTATATTCAAGGAAACTAGAATCAATGAGACATGAATATATAGCCAAATAATTTAACCAATGACTAAATGCGGAATAAGTCTAAGTCCTAAAAATAATCTTCCACATATATGAAAGTTGAGGTGTAATAGGATACCATCTCATTATCTCTGTTAGTCAAATAAACCAAGACACTTGAAATGAAAATTAAATGTGATAAATAAAACCATTTTATAAAATGCCCAAGCTTTGATTTTTTGTATTGAAATGGAAAATTAAACTCAAAAGAACCTTAGGTTGCATGGATTAATTCAACATTAGAATTCTATAGTTTATTTAGAACATAAATGAAGATTTTATGATAATAATGTGTTCCTATTTGAATTTTTAAAATGGGGTTTATTGGGGCACAACACTATCTTCCCAACAACTATAAAAAATAAGCTACAAATCCATGGATTTATCACTTGTGCTTCATAATCTATTTAATGACCACACCCTTCACTTTGTGATTGTTGTGTCCACATGACATATTTTTATGTAGTATGATCTCACACACAACTCACATCTTTATCACTCTCCACTTTACCATGTCTAATTAGAGTGGCCCATGTGACCACTTCCGCTTGGATTACATTTATGGAGTTCATAAATTAACTTTATGATTTTGAATAATTTTCACGATACATGAATGCATTGAGGTTTGAAATCCATTTCATATTTCCATGGGTCCATTTAATATTCATATACATAAATACATAGGTTATGATCAAAATATATGTAAAAACCCACACATAGACTACTTTTAACAATGTTGATGAAATAATTCAAAATGTTCACACCTAACTAATTTCTATTCTTTGTTTTATTTTACTAGTTCATTTTAAATGTCTTAGCCACACTCCCACTTGTTTCATATAAATTTATCAGTTGAATATTGTACCATCTAATATAATGTTCCTTTAAAAAAATTAATCACAAGTGTATATCCATTATAACACTTTATCATTGTATATCCATTCTAGGCTTGTCTCTTTGGAACCATGTCAATATTCTAAAATGATGGCAAGCCCAATCTTGAAATTGAAGACTCCTAGGGGTAAAGAGTTGGAGTTGTCTCCCCAAACCAAGGCCCTTGAAGATATGGAGACCTCAACTGACCCTCTTGGGGCTCCCCATTCTGAGTAATTCTATGTTTAGGATTTAGATCTTAATAACTCAAAGGCTAAGGAATTCAAGCATACTCCTAAAGGAGCAAAGAAGGAGTATATGGATGATCAAAATGATATAATTGATAAATTAGAAAGTGCCCTCAAAATTCAAATGGACATATTGAAGGTTATTTTTAGTGAAAACAAAAAAAAGAAGAAATATCTTAAATAAATGAAAGATCAAGTGGATAAGAGTAACAATAAGTATTCCCTTGAATAAGCAACATAATGGGAGTTGTTTAAATATATCTACCAGATCAGGGAAAATGTGGAGAAAAGTAACAAATATTTAAAGAAGATTGAGGGGGAGGTGAAAATTGTGAAGGAGAGAGTGGAGTAGTTTATATTCATAAGAAAAGATATAATTAGGAATTACACCAAGAGTTTGAAAATCCTTTAGGACAATATGAAGAAGAATAAGGATAAGGAGTTACAAGTAGACTCCGATATGAAGATGAGGGGAAGAAACGTAAACAAGAGATGGAGACTAAAAAATTTGAAGAGGTTTCTCTTGAAGACCAAATCCAAGCTCTAAAATATGATTGGGAAGTGGTTGAGGGTCTATGTGACCTTGTTGGTTTTTAGTACAACTTCTTGACAATATATTTCTTCACAATAAAATTATTTAGCATTTAAGTTGACACTATATAAATACTCTTTTGATTTGAATTTATTCTCAACTCTTAACAATACATTTCTTCACAAAAAAATTATTTAGCATTTAAGTTTACTCTATCTATATACTCTTTTGATTTGAATTTACATTTAAATTACTCCATTTTTTTTTAAATGCTTATTCTCAATCTAATTACACTTATATTAAAACCCTTACATGTTTATGTTTCAATTAGTGGCATGCACTCATTAATTATTTTATTGTATTATGCATTTTTCTTTTCTTCAAACAATTTTTACTAATGATCAATGTCATGCCACCACATACACTTCAAAAAATATTATTTTCAAAAGTTATAATAAGAACTATCCACTATGCAGCCTTTAATTTTATTACCATTTTTAACTTGAAAAAACACTTAATATAGTAAAAATATTGTAAATGAAAGGGATTTTTTGAGCCAACTAAAATTTGAGTATATAATACTTATCAAAACTTTGGAATGTGAGAAACTATATACTGAATATGGAGTTTTAAATATATTATCATTTGTAGTAAACTTCTTCTCTCATTATTTGTATGGTTTTTTTAATCTTTTCTTTGTCATGTGTTTATTATTGCACCGCAGGCATCTTCTATGACAAATCCAAAGAGTATATTCATTTAACATCTCCTTCAATTTCTACCACATGTAGGGCCACAATGCATAATATTTTTTTATTAAATTTTATTTGTCTAATTAAAAATGACACAGATTATTAGGTATTATCTACATAATATTATCAAAATAATGTGGTATGAGTATGATATGTGTGTACATTATAGTATAGCTTTCCCACATGATGAGCAACATAGCATGAAAATTTTAAGGTAGGGTTCCCATGGATGGCATTGTTGCTCCTATTTTTAATGAGTGTATGGCCCCATAAAAAATGAAAGACACATAAATAATAATTTTGGAATCATTTTCTAAAATTAAGAAGCAAAAATTTTCAATAATGCAAACACAACACCACAAACAAAGCTAAAATTACATATAAAAATCAAGTAAAACATATATTTATCAATATAAACTAAAATATCATGGAAAATAGAGCCAAAAACATGTTAAAACAAATAAAACATGAAATTTTGTTTTTAATTGCATATATAATTTTGCACGTAGAAAATAATAAGATGGAATACAACATCCACAAGAGTTACTATAGAAACCACAATAGTTACCATATAATGACCACAAGAGTTAACAATGGCTTCTAATGAGACACCAAATGATTTGGATTTACAGTGAGAAATATATTAATTGATTTCATAATTTTATTGAAGATGGACTGGTATATCAATTTTGTCGAACAAACTGGCCACATTAAATTTCCACCCAATAAACAACATTTTTTGTATGATTTTTGTTAGAAAATTAGATGTCATGGAATGATGCTATAGGTCTTTGTCCATAAATAAATACCTCTAGAAAAAGGAATGGGCATTGTATTAATTTGATTATATTAGAAATAGGAGAACATTTATAGTATAATCTAATTATTTTTATTGCCACAAAGAATAGGCATATGAATAGCTGCAACTGGAGAGAAACCATTGATAGGTGGAAGATTAAATTTGTAAACCATAGTAATGGGCCACCACACCACCTAGTAGAGTAGTGTATGTTTGTTCAAACTTTTAATGTGTGTGGGCACTTCTGGGTGTCTACTTATATAAAGACTAACTACACATTTGTAAATTATGAAAGTTATTATTTTGGTTTACATTTAAAAAATTAATTATTAGTGGTAGGGTATTATAGGTTTCACTTTTCAATTAACGTGCAATTATTTAAACCAATAAAAATGTTTAAAATATATATTATTTTAATAATATATAAAGTTTAACATATAAATATTTTAATATTACTTAAGTGTTATTTAAACATATTTTATAGATTTAATGCAACATTAACATGTGTCCATTACAATTTATGAAAAATATGGAAAATGCACCTTCCAATTTTATGAATTCTAAATTTTTGAATTTATTTATATATTTGAATGGTACTTTCCTCATTAAATAATTTTTTAATATTTATCTTTTTTTAATTCATTGCAGAGTTTGATTATATAGATAAATGGTGTTTGACATTGTAGGGTGGAGAATATTAAGGTGGAAAACCACAAAAATTGAGGTTTATTTAGCTTCATTGAGCTTATAGTCCATTCCTTGTACTCTAATATTATTTTTGGTCATTTTTCAATCCAAAAATGGATTTGTTATGTTCCTTTAATTATTTCATCCTCCACTCATGTGCTATGTTAAGCACCTATTCTAAAATAATGTTCTTGATTTATTATTTTGTTCATGTTGTCATTTATTTACTTGCATAACAACATAGCTATGTAATATTATATCATCAATTTTTTTAATTATATGATAGTGGTTCTTAAGTTAAAAAAATGTTTTACTAGTAGCAGGTAGGGCAACATTGATACTTTTCAAGATCTATTGGGAATTCCAAGGATTTCATAATTTGAGTAGGTTTGCACTAATGAAACATAAGCATTAAATTATGTCTTATTTTTGTTTCAGAAACTAAAAAATATATTGATCACATTACATTATATATTAAAAGTTTCCATCACATGCAAAAACTATAAATTGATCACATTGCATTAGATATTTGGCTTATTCTATGAATCAAAAAATTGTTGACCACCCTAACTTTCTATGCATCATAAAATCTCAATCTTAATTTCTTCAATCTCCTTGTAGGACTAATTTTATATAAACAATTCTTAATACAAAGGCAGGGACTATCCGTTACGCGGCCCTTGTTCCTACATCACTTTACAAAATTAAAAAAAAAATCTCATGTTTTTCAAAAAAATAAATTAAATTTTTATATAAACATATCAATTCATAATTAAACTAACTTAATCAAGGATTAAATGTGATGTTTGTATTTTAATCAACACTTACAATGAATGGTGAATAGAGGTGAAGAGTTAGAACCCCATGAATAGTGTATGCTAATAATTCAATGATAATCTGATGACATTAGTCCAATAAGCTTAAATATTTACAAGTTGAAATCATCATATTATGAATTATGAATACAAAAAAATAATTATGAAAAAATAGACTATTTAAGGAGCTTAAGAATGGTAGTACTTAACAAGATATGATCTTGAGTTGATTTTTTTGGATAATTAATTTAAAAATATGATTTTTTTTTTTTTTTATAAACTCCATAAAATACTTGATCGAGTTTTCTAATTTGCATACAAATGTATACTATGCTAAAAAACACCATAGTTCTAATCGGGTCTAAAGTTCTGATTACCATTATAATGCCATGTGAAATGCATGCAAGACCTAATCGTCATATAGAAGTCTGATTACCATTATAAATAATACATGATTTCTAAAAAGACCCAATCAGGTTAAAGTATCTAATCACTATTACACTTAAGGAAATAAACTTTCATTGTTTCAAATGGGATCTCTATTCAGATTAGCACTACATAAACAATTTGCATTTTCTAGTTTTAATCAGACTTTTAAGCCCACTTAGTAAAGGAACTTTCAACCATGACTATCAAAGACCAAATTGGGAGTTAGAAACCTATTATATCTATTGAACTTCATGTGGATTAACCATGACCTAATCAGACATGAGACACTTAATTATAATTGTAAAGAAGAAAACTTCATTCTAAGACCTAATCCATGAGTTCAGAAGCTCGATTAACACTACAAGCTACAAAGACCAAATCAGAGATTGTTATTCATGAATTTCAAGGCAACCAAGCATATTTTCATGCTAAGTTTTGAAATAAAAAGTTGATGGAAACATCACAATTACTCCACTAGTGTAGAGAATGACTAAAAATAGAAACCAAGAAAATGACCACCAACCAAACGCACTTAAAAACAAGATGACAAAGCAAACAATGAAAAATAAACATCAATATGTTTTTGGGTGATGCAAGATAGTTTGCCTACCATGGATGTTCTACATCATTGATTCTAGGTAAGATTTTTTGAATCTTTAGAATTTTCACTGCTAAAGTTTATATTGTGGTTTTTGGAAAGACTAACTTGATAAAATCCATTTGAGATTTTTTGTGCTTTGTGTAAGAAGCTACTTTGTAAGGCTTTTTTGCTTTGAATAAATGGGTGAAAGACCGTCCAACCCTCATATTTACCATTAAAAAATGATTAATCAATAAATTATTATTAATTCTTCAATTTTAATATATATATATTTTTTGTATTTATAACCTATCCCTTTAAGAAAAATATTTAATATCAAATCTAGTAACGTTGAAAATTATAACACAATAAAGTGTAACCATTAAGAAAACATTGAAACTAATAATGTAAATATAACATAAAAAATAAAAATAATGTAAATGAACGTAAATAATATTATATTCAAAATACAAAGCTCAAAATTAATGGACATATATAACTCTATGGTCAATTACAAAAATAATCACTAACTACATGGTAGTCATGCAGGCCACTATATAACTTAACTAATGAGTTACACCTATGTTTCTCACATCTAATAGGTTGAATGCTCATCACACATCCATTAGTGAAATAACCATTCCCCTCACCCTCATCATGACCAACCCCATATCATCCCTCATCTTCACCCATTCTAATGTCCTTATCTCCTATCCTAGCCTATTTGTTTCCTATAATGGTGTCCTCAATACCATAACTTGCCATCTTAGGGTCATACTATTTAACACACACACACACACACACACACACACACACACACACACACACACACACATGGAATTAAAAGAAATTTTGTTTAAAATTTTAAATTAACTTATAATTTAAAAGCAAACAAATTTGGAAGCAATTTTTACAAAATTACAAATTAAATAAGTTGAAAGTAATTTTTAAAAAATGGAATTAAATTACAATTTCTAACCCTTTAATTTAAAATTGAATCCAAAGTAGTAAAATATCTCAACTTACTTCAATTTTGGGCATGTCAATGACGGGGAAGGATTATTCTCTTACTACCAATTATTTCAATGCCATATACCCATATGTTTTCAGATATTTATGTTACCTCTTCTTTATTTGTTTATCATATTCTTCTCACTGATAAATAAACCAACCAATAATTTTATTGTTCAACAAAAAAAATGTTGTATTTCTGAAGCATATAAACAATACATACAAATTGTGCACAAAAGTGGGTGATATCCAAGGAGCCTATGCAATGTTTGCATGATTTTATATGATCTAATTATGTTTGGTGTTGGTGCAATATTTATATAATTGCACCTTTTATTTATTTTTTACTTAATTTATTTAGTTTTATTTATCTTTGTTGACTTAGTCTATTATGCACACCTCTTAGACTTATATTAGGATAAATAACACTCATAGCTTGGCCACAAATGGAGGTTCTTGCACACATGTCTTTAACATAGTCAAAAGCAAAGTTGGACTATAAATCTTACTTTTACTATATATAGACCACTTATATTTGCAAATTATAAGCTAGTTCATAATCAATTCATTCGGTTGGGTTATTTGTAATATCTTATTTTATTAGTGTTTATTTCTTGCACCAAATTTTAGCATTTTTCTAATGAGTCATAACTATGAAGATATATTCTTAAGCCTTTGTCTTCTATTTTATGGTGTCAGAGTGAGCTCCTAGGTTGAATGCTCATCACACATCCATTAGTGAAATATAAAATTATAAAATTAGGGGATTTTTTTCTGAATTTTTATATTTTTATAAAAAATTAAATTTTATGGGTACATGCCACTATTTTTCATGAATATTACTTAGAAAAATATAAATTAAAAAAAAACATATTTTTTGGTATTTTTTGCAATTTTTTTAAATATATGATTTGTAGGGCAAGCAAGAAACAACAAAGAAAATAATATTTTTTTCATTTTTTAACAAAAATGTGGGTCAAATTTAACATCATTGGAATCTTATATCATGAGCTTTTTGAAATGCCCTGGTTTGAAAAAAATAGAGCACTGAGGCACTCATGAAGAGTGTTTGAAGGTAAGAAAAATTTAAAGGGTTTCATTTGGTATACCCTTACATTATTTCCATTGAGATCCACCCATTTATTCCACCATAACTACATGCAGCCATTGCTACCACCACCACCACCATTCATTTAAACCACAAATCCTCCTAATGCCTTTCAATAAAGGCAAAATCTTTCACTTTAAGCTTTAACCACTCTATCATTGGTAATAAGAATTTTTGGAAGGATTTCAATCATTGATAGGTTATGGGTTAAATTAACCCAAACTAATTTTCATTAAATGCCTCAGTACCCATGTATCAATCACTTTAAATTTTATCCACCAAGGACTCACCCCTCACTAATGCAGCTTTATTTTGTAGCAATGAACTTCCAAGAGGCATAGCTTTTAATCCGGGATGCTTGAGAGGGTGTTTATTTTTTCACTGTTCTTTTTTTTTTTGATAATTTAAAATGGTAGGGTATATTTCACATTTTGGTTGCCCATTTTTCTAAAAATTATAGGTTTTCAAAAATTTAATGACTTTCCCTATTTTTTTAACCTTCAAATAGCCTTATCTTTTGATCCGTATGTTGGATCAACTTGCTATTTTTTTTAAACTCAGTTATTTTTCATGTTCTTCACAACAATGACTCCAAATTGGTTCATTTTTATATCAATGTTGTATTTTTAATATTTGTTTATAGTTTGGTTCTTTTAAAACTCTATAAAAATATATTGAACGACATCAAAAAATATAAAATGAACTCACTTATAAGTGCATTTTTTTATTTGTATATGGAGCTTTTATTAATGCATATTTTCATTGTACTTGTACAATTTTACAAAGTTCCATGGGGAGTTTTTTTTTTTCACAACCTCATATATCTTCATGTGTATGTGCCTTATTTTACACACTATTTTCTTAGTTAAAAGTCCTAAATATGACATATTGGGCATTATTTTTTGGGCCCTCTTTACTCGGTTCTCTTATTCCTTGCCCAACAATGCTCCCCTTTTTTGAACTACTCTGACATTGATATGGCCTTTCTTTGATAGATAGATAGTCTCCTCGTTTGAAGTTATTTTTGTGTATAAAATGTCTTCCTTGTCTTCATTTGGTGTTTTTTGGGATATGTTTTACACACACTAAATTATAAACTGCTATAAGGGGTTTTTAAACAAATTAATCTACCTTCATGTGTGTGTGCCTTGTTTTACATACCTTTTTTATATTTTAGTTGGTAATCTCTTTCATAATAATTAGGGACATATTTATTTGAGAAAACATTTATATATTCTTAAAAACCTTATCAGTCAGTCAGTCTCCTTTTAGTGAACATTTTTTGGCATTCCCACCTTTTGTCATTGTTCGGTGTTTACGTATTAGATTTAGACCACTCATATAGATATATTATTTCATCTATTCCACCTAATGAACATTATGGTCAGGGCTTATTATGGATGATGCTTACTTGGTTTCATATTTGAGTGACATATGTACCTATTCTTTATTCCTATACACTAGGTAGATGCAGTGGTTGGTTACCCATTCATATTGGTGAGATGAAACACATACTGTATAGACACTCATTAGATTATTTTTTATGGAAGCTTCACTCTTGGTTTTTTATTTATGAATTTTATTTATTAAATTATATAAACTATTAGATATATGTTTATCTAATACACATTCATCAATTGATCAACATTTATGAGAATATTGGCATTATGTCATCTGCATCTTTGACATGTTCCAAAATTTTGTGTAGTTCAAGTAGTGTTGTTTTATCTCACTCGTGCAAATTTTTATCTCTATTAGTCTTGATATTTTTTATTTATTCATTGTATTCCTAGCTCTCTTTGATTCTAATCATATTTAGAGGCATCTTTGATCTTGACTTCATTAGAGGTTTTTAGTTGTACATTGTTGCAGTTGTTTTTTGGAAAATACTTCTACAATTTCTTTGTGTGGGATCCTATTTCATCGATCATGGTCTCTTATACATTCTATAATATCTCTTTTATGGGATACTTTTTCTTATGGATTGTATCCTTTTCACTGCTTATGAGAGAACATTTTTCATATGAATACCTTGTTAGGTCTAGCTGCCCAGACCCATTTTTAAAGGATCATAGGCCTCATTTGTTTGTTATTATCTTCCCTAAGTATAACTTAAGTGAGGGTGTTAGGTAAATATTTTTTATATATGCACTTTTTATTTAAGTTTCACTTAGTGTATTTAGTTTTGTTGACTTAGTCAAGTATGCACACCTCTTAGACTTATATGACCACTACATCTCTCATGTGCCTATTCATATGGAGGTTATTGCACACATGTCTATTACATAATAAAACTAAATTTGTGTTACAATTATTTATTTTGGTATATATAATACTTCTTTTTATAAATTATAAGTTAGTTTATAATCAATTCATTAGGCTAGCTAATTTGTAATATCTTATTTTATTATTGATTATTGCTTGCAACAACTTCTAACATTTCTAGAGTGAGTCATAACTATGGATATATATTCTTGATTCTTTGTCTTCTCTTTCATTTTAGTGATCTTTATGTTTTATAAATTATGAGAAACTTATTTTGTATTCTCTATTTCCCATTTATCAAGGAATCAATCATAGATCCCTCTGCTATTCATTGGATTATTATTTTTAACTAGTTTCAAATACTATTTAACTTATAAATAAATTAAATCTAAACTTACAAATAAACACTATGTTTTCAAATTCAAATTTAAAAATGATTAATATTGGTTTAGGTTGTCATGCTCCCTTCACATTGCATTTGAGCACCATTTTTCAATCTATTCATAATTCTAAATACACACCAATTATCATACAACTATTTTCACAACCATCTCTTATGATTTTAGTCCCATGCTCTATACTCAATGTCAAAAAAATATTATTCCCCTATTTTACATAGGGAAGCTAACTTTTTTTAATGTTTTTTTCCATTTTTTCAAGATAAATATGGGATTTTTCATTATTCTTGAAATTCTAAACATTTAAATATGTAATTATAAGTAGAGTTATTAAAATAAATAAAAATTACCAAACAATAATTAAAATTACAAAATAAATACTAGTCTCATCGATTAAGGTTAAAGATCTCTAATGTAGACATATTTTAAAGCATCCTATTATAGACACTTAATTTTGTTATGAGACATTTTTCCATTGTGTATTTTTATTATTTGGCACACTTGGTTCACTTGTGTATATTTGGTTTCTTTTGAACACTTGTTATCCTACATTAGACTCGGACTAGCCACTTAAGCATATAGACATCTTTAACATTCACTTATTTTCAACTTTAAGCCTTATTCATACATATTTAAGCTAGTTTCATTCAATATGGACATTTGTCTCTCCAAAGATAGATTTCACAACTTAAGATGAACTACTAATTATGTCCTATGTGGATTCACCAATCTACCAAATCCATCATCTATTTTTTTGTTGGTCCTTCCTACCTTGCTATGATTTCTTGTATGATGACTTTAGCTTATCAAATTATACCATGATGAGCCATTACACATGTTACGTTTTATAGATACCTATATATAAAAATCATTCTTAGTAATTTTGTCTAGTGTCAAGCATCATTCAATGGTTGAACAAACATTTTCCATAATTCTAGTTAGAGCCTTCATTTATCATATCTATTACTACACTTGTGATATAATTATCATCCACTTGTACCAAAATCATGTTTACATGAATGTTCATTTATTTTTGATTGCAGTTCACTAGGGAGAAGAGACAAATTCACTCACTTTAAATTCCATTCACTTTCACAATAGAACTCCATTAACTATGATTCTAAGTGTGAGAAATATATAGTTGAAACTCCTTAATGGGTAGCTTCAGTCTTTACACATATTTATTTGATTATATTTCCAAGTGTTAAGTCAAGGATAAAAAATAAGATGAATCATACAAACCTGACCATCAATTCTACATTTTAATCACACGACATTATACCACATCAAATATAACACCTACATAAAAATATCCAACATTTAAAAAGTAGTGTAGTAGAGATTTGTTAACATAAAATAGATTTGGATATTGTCAAGTTGATCGAGTGGTTATACCCTAGGTATATTTGACAATTCATGTTGAAGCACTAATTTTGTCCTTTGATAATCATAGATCCAAGTTTCATAAAAACCTACATCGACGCTTCCAGATCACTATTTCAAGTCCAAAATCCCAAGATTATGCTTAGGTGTGTTATATTCCTATGTCCTTTGTCATTTCATTATTGTTTTTATTGTTTCAATTGTTTCTTGTACCTATACTATTATTTTATTATCACTTAGGGTTTTTTATTTACTATTTTATACTATTATATCATAGATTTACTTTATATAACCCTTTAACTAATTATGCATTAGGTTTTTCCTAATATCCAAAATAGTTAAAATAGTTGGTGAACTCCTCTGTCCTTTGAACATCTATATATTTTTAAGGTTCCCCCTAAGGCTTGGTTTTTATTTTTCACATTTTTTAGATACTATCTTCAAATATATATCTTCTCTTACATGGATCAAGCCTTAGCCTAACCTTTCCAATTCATCTATTTGTGATTTCAAAATTTTATCCAATTTTTATAGATATATACATGCAACTTATGGTTTCTAACACCCTCATCCCTTTAGGTTTGATTTTTTATATTTAGGGTCTTATTTTTCCTAATTTTATGGTTGAATTCTCATTATGCACATTGTTCAAATTCTAACTTCTTGTTCACCTCTTTTTACTTTTATATTTATATCCACCTTTAGAAATTAGTGTATAAACCTTCATTATTTAAGTGCATACACCTTTCCAATGGTTATTCTAGGGTTTGATACTTCATTTCAAATCTGATTTTCAGATTTGAATATTGTTTGTCTTTTTAATTGCTCAATAAATAGCATAGATTCCTTCATGTTGTTCATGCTGATAAATTATGCAACTAGGAAGCCTATATCTGCACATCCTACTAGGAAAATTTTGATAATGAGTGACGTTAACTTTGATTTAACCCAATTGCCATTATTTGTTACTCAAAAATCTAAATTGGTTACTTCTAGAGATTTTCCTCCTCGTATGGTTCATGTTAATGCAAATGTGAATGTACAATATGTTGTGGATAAAATACCCTTTTTAATTCTTTCAGATGATGAAAATGATAATGAATATATTTTTAAAGGTACAAATAATTTTAATGATGTTTATCCACTAGAATTACAAAATTTAAATCCCACTAATAAACATCCTACATGTTTAGAACCTTTTTTGCTAAAGTCAAAATTCATACAACAATGAACTAGAGATAAAGAACATACACTTAAGACCAATCCTATAGATCCTTTAAATATTTTTAATTTGCCTACTAGAGGATCTACATCTACATGAGTGGTGAGGATATTATTCATAATCTATTGATACACCTCCTTGGGTTAATCATATTATTCTTATATGTCTTAAGGATTCTCTGGGTCCTCATTTTATCAATCCAAAGAATAATGTGCTAATAGGACCTAGACATAATCAAAATATCAATCATTATTCGATTGTTACTATTTTTAATCTTATGAATGCATCCATTACTACACATAAACATACTAATACTAAACATGTTTAAATAACTACACCTAGTGGTGCATCATCAAATCCAATGGTTCAATGACAACTTGATGTATTACAATTACATCTTACACAAATATATCAAGCATCCCAAAATCCTAGTTATGTGGTTTCATCTAAGGAAATATTACATAACTTATTCACCGTTAAGGTCTGTTGATGCCTAAAATTGTATCACAGGTGCTCAGAGTGCTTAAAGAACACTATTCATTTTAGAATTCAAAGAATTCAGCACATGAGTTGTAGGTTTGATAATCATGTTATCCAATGGTAAAATAGAGGTAAAGCAAGTGGACTGTTTCACAATATTTATAAAGTTTGGTGGTTGCGAGCCACCTTGGCCTATATCTTTGTAATGAATGAAGCAATCTGAGCTAATATTAATGAATTATGATCAAAGATAATCCAAAGACTAATCTAAGATGAATATTTACAATGGTAATTAATCTAGAGTGATCTGGTTAAAAAAGAAGCAAAAGGAAGGGTAACGCAGAAAAGAGATGTTGTTGATCTTCATCCCAAACATCATGACAAAGTTCAAATGTCCTCCAAGCATGCACTTAACTAATGTATAATATGAAATAGTATGATCTCAAATCATACTACACATCAAGCAAACCTCTAAGGAATGAGAAAATTGCAAATAAAAACTAATTTCACTTTAAATATTTACCCTATAAACAAACAACATTAGCTTAAATGCAAGAAGAGTAAAGGATATGAAATGAACTTGAGAACTTTCAGTCAACCTAGCATCAAAACAAGTTAACAACTCTGTAATTAAAAGATGCACACCATGATTTCACAAGAACCATTCAAATCTAGAAATCAAAACAAGCAAGTGAGAGAAAACCCATAATAACAAATAACACAAATGAATATGGACAATCTTTGTAGAATTCCTTACTTGAATTAATTGCTCAAAGTTTACACAAGTTTTTGGCTCAAATGCTCCCCCCTCTTTTACAACTGACAATGATCCTTTTATAAGGTACAAGGAATCATGTCAGTTAGTCATATCTAATCACAAAGGTGCAAGTGTAGGGATAGATATCCTTTCCAAAAATGTTCTAGAAATACACTAGGATTTCCTAATGGATTGATCTATAGGCAGTGTGTTTTAAAAACAACACATGCCTTCATAAACAAAATATTCCATTTCAAAATATTATACAATGTTGGTTACAAAAAGAATATTCTTATTTCATCTAAATTTATGACCCACTGGTTGATGAAGTGCTCTATAACTATTGTAGGGTCTTCATTGCTTTTCGATGCTGCCCACTACAAACATGGTCCCATCTTCAAGTTGATCGAGGATAAAGGAGAGGTCCTCCAGTTTCTATAAATCCCTTTTAAACTACTCATCAATGGACTCTAGCTTGACTTACCTTTACATAGACAACATTTTATACTCTCTCAAGACAATTACAATGATCATAGGATTTGGTCATGGAGCTCATGCTACGCCAGGGCACTTTTGTAGGCTCTATTAGTGCTACAATGGTGGTATCTAGTTCAAACATTTTTATCTTAGATCTTAACCTTTACATTACCAAGTTTGTAGGGTATCTAATTTGGCCTATTTCACCCACATGGATCTGATGTGGCATCTCCATGGCATCCTTCTCATCACTATACAAAATATTACCATTTCCTTTGAAAATTCAACTTTTCACCATCTAATCTATTTGTATGAATCAATGTAGCCCATAGATATTTGGATCCAAATAACTATCTTAAATTTGACGTCCATGGGACCATCAATTGATGTCTGTGTGAAATTCATTGATGGGTATATGACTTTCAATTTTAAACACATCCCTAAGAATATCTATCATAAATTTTACATCTACACGACTATCAATTGTATCCACATGAATGTCATTGATGGGTGCATGACCATCAATTTTAAACACATATTTTGGAACTATTTGTTGAGCTTATGATTTGTCACTCCCTGATTCATCATGTTTCTTCTATGTGCTATGTGGTGACCGTTCAGTGCTTCTGTGCTTTCTATACTAGGCTCTTGTGGACCATAGATCTTAGGATCATGCTTAGGCTTTAACTCTTTGTTCAGGGCTTGTATTTTCAAAACTTATCATGCTCTATTGGATACATCTCGTCTGATTAAATGTGGATCATTAATCCATTTTAGTCTTAATATTGATCTTACATCATTAGATCGAGGTGATTTGAGTGAACACGGACCATTGCTCTTGATCTATGGGGTCAAGCGACATTGGTCCCATGGATTAGGATCATTGGCTCATCGATCTCAACTGACATCATCTGATTAACTTTGCTTGATTAAACATGGGTCATTTATCTTATTCCCAAATGATATTACATTGATCCTATAATACCAACAACAAGTTTTAGTGATATTGGAATGTGGTGAATCCATGATCATCCCAAAAACATGTCTATTAATCTAAGTGAGATCTAATCCTACAAACAATAGGAAATATTGAAGTTAGGGCATGAGAATAATAAGAACTTAAGATAAAGCCTTAGATTAATGTTCTCATTTTGCACTGATAAATAAGGTTTCAGTCCAAATCCTTAGGATAAGTTTTAAAACATATTAAAATGAATGTGGCACAAAAGAGTCTGATGAAATCAATGTCTTGGGGAAATTATCTTGGGTGAATTATTTCAAGCTTTTTGCATTTTGATTTATCGACTCTATTGTAGGGTATTCAGGTTCAATACATGAGAAAATTATTTTGAAATTTTTCAATGAGGAAATTGTTTTGAAGACCAATTTCATCAAACAAAATGTCTAAATTAATTATTATCTGAGGTCTATATCATCGAGCAAAATACCTAAGACAAAAAGGCTGAACGAATTAGTCAAAGCAAAAAGGAGCCCAAAGGGTCATTTCAAAGAAGCTGAAGGGTACCTTCAAAAATATGAAGGGCACTTTCAAAATTTATAAATGAATATCTTGAAGGGCAAAGGGCCATTTCTCAAAGGCTAGAAGGTAATTCTAAAGGGAAAGTATTCATTTCAAAACTTTTGAAGGGTAAATTGCACACAGGCCGAGGGGTATATGCCATTAGGGTCATTATTTTGAGCCTTTTACATCAGATAAAATGTCTGATGACAAAAGTTTGAAGGGTCATTTTATAAAATCCAAAGGGTATGTTCAAAATCTTGAATGGTCATTCTAAAAAACTCAAAGGGTATGTGCCCTTTACAAAAATCTTGAAGGGTATGTGCCCTTTATAAAAATCTTGAAGGGTACTTTCAAAAAACCTAAAAGGTAGGTTTCAATAAAATTACTATGGGAAAGATAATTCTGAAGGACATTTCAAAAGAAAAAGTTTAAAACAAATATGCCAAAGGGTAAGTGCAAATAGGCCGAAGGGCAATTTCATCGACAAAATGCCCAATAGAATAAGTCCATGGGCAAATTGTTTTGGATAAAATGTCTAAAACAATTATCCTAACATAGATATTTACAAATGCATACTTTCAAAAAAATAATAAATTTGAAACAAATATGCTAAAGGGTACCTTTAAAGAGGTTGAAGGGCAATTCGATTGGGCAAAATTCTTGATAGAATAAGTTTGTGAGGAAATTGTTTCAAATAAAATGTTTGAAATAATTGTCCTGACATAGATAATTCTGAAGGAATAATTTTGACATAGAACAATTGCATAAGTCTTGAAATAATTCTTGAATAAAATCCCAAAATTACTTGAACAAAGTCTCTAAAATATAAAACCTGGCAGGTAGAAACATAACAAAAGGACTTTGTGTTTAGATTAGACCAGATGAATGATAGAAAGGTCGGAAACTGGGGCTCAGGACATAAAAGGGACTAAGCATATATGTTAAACTAAATTTTAGTCATGTTAAAAAACATGACTAAGCCTTTTGAAATAAAAATAAATTAAGCCTGTATCATTATTTAAAATGTTCCCACGTAAAAAGTTATCACTAGATTCAAATCAAGTACTTAGATTAAACTTAGATTAAGGGTTTAGCTATTCAAATACAAATCTAATAAACCAAAGGTTATTAAATAATCAATTTAACACTAAAATCATGAAACCCAAACATTGTTCAGTCTAATTAGACCTTATTGGACTTGTAACCTGAAACACAAAGATCCAAAGTTAGCAATTATAGACAAGGGCAAACTATAATTATGCACAAATATGCTAAGCATACTTAATGTTGGTGATCTTTAGATAAAAATACCATTCAAACATGCTAATGATACTTTGATCAAGTGAATTTTCTATTTCACGGCACAAATTTCTACAATTTGACACAAGGGTCCCCATGTTTTAGAAATGGGGGTATGTTGACCTCAACAGGTCCTAGTTCATTATTTTTTAATGAATTATTTTAATCTATATAATGTAATTATTGATCCTTAGCGTCACATTCAAACCTATTCCACATCATGCTTTGGTTTTATTTGAAATAATTTACATATGGCCATGTTTTTTCTTAGAAGTTTAAAGGAGTATGTCGTAGATTGGTTCTACACTCTAACCAAGGGCTATGTGCATTAAATGAAATTTTTTTTTGACATATTCTTATCTCATTTTCCATAAACATTATTCAAAAATTCACATTATCTCAAATTAAAAAAATGACCTAGTGAGAATGTTGCTAATTATGTGCATAGATTCAAGACTATGCTTATGAAAACAACACATAAAATCCCTGATAGCTTCAAAGTCTTTTCTGAAATAGTTTTCTTCCACCACTTAAATAAAATGTCATTTTAACAACTTACTAGAATTTTTTATAAGCTTTGCCACATGTTTCACAACATTGAGATTAATTTTTTGGAAGCCAATTTGCTTAAGTATATAGCTACTACATCTACATATACTACCTTTAAATATCATGGAAAATAATGTTCAAACTTAAGACTAATGATATGGCTAATTTTGAAGCTAAGGATGAAGTAAACATGGTAAATCCATATTCACAACCAACCAATAAGTTATTCCTTCCTCCTTCTAGGAGCATGTTACAATTCACTATATAACCCAACCCACCTCAAAATTTGCTTAAATTCCACTTGATTACATTACTTGACCCATATTAAATGGATACTTTTTGACTTATGCCTAAATGGTATGATGTAAACCAGTGTTATGACTACATAGATCTTCAAGACATTCTGCTAATTGATGCTTTAAATTATAACATAAAATTTGAGGTCTCATCAGTAGTAACACCATTAGTATTGAAGGGCATGATTATGCATTAAATGAATTTATCATAATACATAACCAACATTTGTGAATTTTCAATAACCCATTTCTAAATGTAGACACTAAGGAATAAGACAATGTTTATATGATAACATATAAACATCATTAGACTATTCAATATGAGCATGATATTGATAACATTATTATAATGGTTTCAAGCTCTCATTGAAAATCACCTTATATTACACTATATAAGCAAGAGATACTACATGATGATTTAAAAAATGGTACTCTTTACTATATATATTTTTTGATTAAAATTCTTTGATCACACATGACATTATGAATGATAATAGATATTATTATCTATTCAAGTGTTTCACTAAAATTTTGCTTTATTTTCTTTAGAAAAAAGATGTAAAATTTGAAAGAAGGGTGAGGTTAGTAGAATATGATGTGTTGTGCGTGTGTGAATCAGATGATTATGGATACTCCTCTTTGTATGGGGAGGATGACCTGTAGATAAGAAAACAACTAGAAGAATGGTTTATTAGTTAGGTAGTTGGATGGATTACCTAGCAATCTAGATCTAAGAAGTACATGACTTATTTGGAGGTTGTCAATCCACCTTTTAGACAAGTTAATGTTAATAAAATTATTGATAAAAAAGATTGCATAACATAAATGAAAGTACTTAATCAAGATGAAATAAATACTTTTCAAAAAAATATCTTGCTTAACAAAATAACATTAAAAAGAAATGTTAAAGGGTTAAATTATGGTTCAGGTGTAGTCAAGTTGTTGTTCTTAACTCTATATAGTGACAGGGATGAGGAAACAAGGTCGTTGGTTGAGGTTGGAAGGTGTTTAAAGATTTTTATTTTGATTAAAATGTTTTACATAATGACCAATGATGGTCAAGGCTAACCATCAGGGGTCGAAGGTGACCATCAGTGGTTGACAAGTGATCATTGGTAGTGGTCGATAGGTGACCACTGGTAGTCAAAGCTGACCATTGGTAGTCGATAGGTGACTATTGGTAGTTAAGGCTAACCATCAGTGGTCGACAAGTGACCATTGACAGTCAAGGCTAACCATCAGTGGTCACTCTAGGTTTTTGACATATTGGCTTTGGGCAAATAAAGGACTATGGGTAAGTTATATAAAGGTCTTGTAGGTTGCTTAAGGTTAGTTTTTGGTCATGAGGACAAAGGTAAGGTCTTAGAGGTATCAAAATAGGGATTTGATACTTAGAATGGTTAAGAGTGCTGAAAGGGTGCTTGGAGGAGAGAATGGTGCTTGGAGTTGTAAAGATTTAACACCAAAGAGGATGTGGGTAGAAATTTAAAATGGGTATAGGATCTAAGTTATTAAAACTTAAACTATTGAACTTGTGCAAAATATAAGATATTTAGCCTAGTGCTTGATGGCCTGAAGAAGTCTAGAGCTGGCTGAAAGTTATTATGGATCTATCAAGGAGTCAAAATTCCTCCTCTTTTCTTTCTCCTGATCCTTGAATAATCTCCTCCTAGATTCTTCCCTAGTGATCTCTTAATATAGATCAAATGGGCATTGAAACTAAAGTGTTTAACAAATAGTTTATCTTGTGAGTGATGGATTAAATTTAGATAACTAGTGATCAATCAATGAATTATAGCTAACTCTGATCATGCAATCTTGAGGTGGAGTTTTGGTTACATTAAGCAACAGTTGGTAGTTGAGGGTCAACCATCAGTGGTCGAGGGTTGATCATTGGTGGTCAAGGGTTGACCATCGTACATGGTCAAGGGCTGACCATCGATGATTGAGGGTTGACCATCAACAATTGAGAGATGACCATCAGTGGTCAAGGGATAATTATTACATGTGGTCGAGGGCTAACCATTGTACATGGTCGAGGGGACATAGTCAAAATTGGCTAGATTTAGTCAATTCCACTGATGACTGGTTGTTAATGACATTAAGAAGTGATTCAAGGGTAATAAAGGAATAATTAGTAAATAATATAACCCAAAGAAGGCCAAAAGTTAGTTTAAAGGTTAATGCAACATTTAGAGCTATAGTGTATAGTTTTCTAGTGTCTATATTTTACCTCTTTTTATTGTGTAGTTTGTATTAGTAAGTTGCAAAATAAAAATAGAAATTTGGTAGAAGATTGGATGCCCCAAGTATGGGAGGAGTGTTCCCCCTCAAACTAGGATTTGATGAGGTGAAACAGAGTCAAGTGCAGGTTTGATAAGTATATAAGTGGATGAAAAAAATGGTTAAGATGGGTTGGTGTAAGGGGGACAAGTGAGAAGTGAATTAGGTCATTGTATTTAGGCATAGCGGATATGGGTGCACTTATAAACTCAAGTCACCATGAAAAAGGCTTTCAAGTCATAGGTAAGTCATCATTTTATTAAAATAATCATATTGAAAGACAAAATTATATTGTAACATTTATAAATTAGATCATGACCCAAATACATGTGTAGTTATTCAAAATTTTAGAAGATATATCTAATGTAAATAAAATATAGCTTTTGATCTAGCTGACAACATTAATATGTGTGGGATTGGTGAATCTTCAGATGATACTAAAACCATAAATGTTTATGTTGTTAATACAAGACAAAGAGATTATTCTAACACAACAAATAATAATCAAAATTCTTCTCAAAACCAAGATAAAAGTAAAAAAATTTAAAATAATGAAACCTCAGATAATATTGCAATAAATTATAAATATAATTATTTGTTATCAATAGGTTTTAATAATTTTCAATACCATCATGTTAAGCCTAAGAATTATATGCATATACGTCATCCAGATGTAGGGGCTTATAATATTATTGATGATTTGTCATCCATTAAAGCAATATTTTCATTATTACAAGTTGTTAGTTTGTCAAGATAGCTAGATAAAATTAATGAAGCTATTAAAAATTCAAATTCAAATAACATTCTAAGATTTCAGGAAGATAGTAAAAATGATGAGCATACTCAATCTACTATTTTTGCTCAAATTTATGACCTTCCTATAGATTATATAGCATATTTTTATATATCTATTAAAATTGCTGACAAAGTTATCCATAACTACATTTTAGACATAGGTGCATCAAAAAATATTATGCCTAAATTTATAGCTGATCAGCTAGGTATTTCTTATGAAATAGATAATAGAAAGTTAATTGGTTTTGATTTATGTCAAACAAAAAGTTGTGGTAAATTTTGAGATCTTTTAATTAAAGTTGTACAAGATGAAAGAATTAGGTGTATGATTAATGTTCAAATTTTAGATATACCTAGTAATTATGTGATGTTTTTGGGTAGAGATTGGTCAAAGGAAATTGGTGCATTTGTTGGAAAAGATAATACTTGAGTTTCAATTGGAAATGAGATTATTTTTATTTGAAGAGAAGATTGGTATAAGAGTCTAATTGATTCATTACAATCTATTGTGGCTCATGTTAAAATAGGAATTAGTACATATGAGTTGATGACTCTTGATGAACTTGAATAGCAACAACAATTTTTTTTTTTCAAAACTGATTATAGACTTTATATTTTGATGGTGCTTGTTATCAGGCTAGTAGTGGTGTAAAATTTTGTCTTATTCCTCATATAGGAAGAATACATTGTTACATGTATAAGTTGTATTTTGATACTACCAATAATACAATAGAGTTTGAAGCTCTATGTTTTGGTTTAGAAAAAGTTATAGAATTAAATGTTAAACACTTAGAAGTTTTTGGTGATATTGAACTAGTAATTAGACAATGAAAATTTATAATACAAATTAGACTCATATTCATCAATATACTCAAAAAATTTAGTCTTTACTTGAACATTTTGAAGTGTTTAATATCACACACATTCTCATAGAACTCAATTTACATGTTGATAAATTTGTTATTTTTGCTTCAAACCCTATAATAGGTGAAATAGAACCTACTGTAGATTTTTCATTTCAAGAGACTTTTAGGTCTAAAATTCTAGATTTAAATAAATATTATCCTATTTTTACTTTGATGAACATATTGATGTCTTTATCAAAGGCAATTATTTTGATAATGATGATTATGCCCTTAATTATGAAGATTATTTACAATTGAATACAAATAAGCTACTTGCTGGTTTGGTAAGTTTAGAATATATATTTTCCCAAAAATTATCAACCTAAGTTTTCACGAAGTGAAGAACCTTCTAGAAGAATTATTGGAGAAATTACTCTAATAAACATTGGAGCTGATGAAGAACCAAAATATGTTTATTTGGAAAAACAATATACTCTCGATGAGAGGGTTAAGTTTACTAAACTTTTTAAGGAATTCATTGATATTTTTTCTTGGTCTTATAAGGATTTAAAGGGATACTATAATACTTATGTAAGACATGATATTCCTATTAAGCCTGGTGTTAAGCCTATTAGGCCAAAAAAATGTAGGATAAGCCCTTTGCTAGAAGACACTATGAGCAAAGAGCTTGATAAAATGGTTGATGGTGGTGTCATTTTTATCATAACATATTCTGAATGGGTTTTAACTTTAGTAATTGTATTAAAAAAATGGATATATTAGACTTTACGTATATTTTAGAGACTTGAATAAATCTATCATAAAAGATAAATTTTTTTTCCAAGTATGGATCAAATTATGCAACAAGTTATAGGATTTGAAATGATGTCTTTGCTTGATGAGTTTTTAGGATATAACCAAATATTTATAAACTCAAATGATAGGTACAAGACAACATTTACAACTCAAATAAGAAATGTTGCCTTTAATAGGATGCCCTTTGGTTTTATGAATGCAGGTACAACATTTCAATAAGCTATGCATGTAGCTTTTGATGATCTAATAGGCATTATTATGCAAGTTTATTTAGATGAACTTATAATTAATGCAAGAAAAAGGAAAAAGTATTTGGATAACTTACATGAAGTTTTTGAAATATTTAGAAGATACGACATTTTTCTTAATCTAAAAAAGTCTATTTTTAGTGTTACAGAAGGTAAATTATTAGGACATGTTATTTCTAAGGATGGGATTTTGATTGATCCTAAACATGTTAAAGAAATCAAAGAATTGCTACCACCTAAAGATCAATCAGGTCTTATATATTTGTTTGGTAAAATAAATTTTGTATGAAAGTTTATATCATATTTCACTGATAAATCTAATCTTCTACAAATTTTACTTAAGACAAATCAGTGATATTCTTGGGATACATAAGTTGATTCTAATTTTAATATTGTAAAGAATATTATTGTAAGTGCATCTATGCTTGTTAAAATGGATTTATCTAGGCCTTTTAATCTTTAAATTAATGCTATAGATAAAGTAATAGGTCATGTGATTGTGCAAGAGGACAAAAGTAATAATGAAAAACCTTTTGGATTTATGAATCAAGTCCTAAAAGAAACAGAAACCAGGTATCTTCTTATTGAGAAATTCATTTTATCTTTGATTTCTTCTTTAATTAAATTCCATTATTTATTAATTGGAAAAAATTGATAGTAAGGTATAATGTGCTAATTTTAACTTATCTTTTAAAACAACCTATTATTCAAGGAAGATTAGCAAAATGGATTTTAAAAATCTAATAATTTAACCTTGAATTTGAGATATCAACAACTATAAAAAGAAATAAATTAGGAAAGCACTTATCTAAAAATGTTTCTTCCAATATTAATGTCTTGGTTTTATCTATTGATGATTCTTTAAATGTTAAACCATATTTTCAATTTATGAAAGTTACTAATTTTTCAAAATCTTTCAAATTTGGAATGAAGATGAAGGATTGGGATTGTTTAATAGCAGAATATGATTGGTATCATGATCTTGTGTAATATTTTCAAGACCAGGCTTGTCCAAAAAATTTAGATAAAAAACAAAGGTCATTAAGAGTGCAAGCTTTAAAATTTTATTTACTTGAAAAACTTTTGTTTTATCGAAATTGAGATGGAGTATTATTAAGATGTCTAACTCATGATCAAACTCAGAAAATTATTAGAAGATGTCATAAAGGTAGATGTGGTGGTCATTATGCTGCAAAAACAATATCTTATAAGATTTTGCATGCAATTTATTATTGGCCTATATTATTGCATGACGCTTATAAGTTAGTATGTTATTATATGCCAGGTCAATTATTTATTGGTAGGGATAGATTACCAACAATGCCTTTAAATCCCATTATTCTATAAAAACCATTTTCAAAATGAGGAATTGATTTTATTTCAGAATTTCATCCTCCTTCTACTGGTCATGGATATATTTTAAAAATAATTGACTACTTCACAAAGTGGCTTGAAGCAAAGGTTTTAAAAAGTTCAGTAACATATAAAGTAATTACTTTTCTTGAGGATCAGATATTTTATAAGTTTAATGTACCTTATGAAATTATCTTAGATAATGGTCCTCAGTTTGCTTCTAATGAATACTTAGAATTTCTAAGAAGTTATTCTATAATGTATAATCATTCCTCTAAGTATTACCCTCAAAGAAATGGGCAAGTTGAGTCCACAAACAAAAATCTAAATTCTATCATAAAAAAATTATCTGTGAAAATAAACAAAATTGGCATCTTAAAACATTTGAAGCATTATGGGCATATAGAACTATTGTCAAAGCAGCTACATGATACTCACCTTTTATGTCAACTTATGGTTTTGAAGCTACTTTGCCAATAAAATTACAGATTTCATCTACTAATATAGCTTTATAATATTTAATAAAAGATACAAATCTAATTAAACAAAGATTAAATGATTTAATAACATTAGATGAAAGCAAACTTACTGCTTTGCATAAATTGGAAGAATCCAAAAAGAAGTTAAATAAATTCTTTGACAAAAAAGTGTCAAATAAAATATTTAAGGTTGGAGATTTGGTTCTATATTGGGATAAATCTCATGAAGATCCAGGTGAACATCATAAATTTGATTCACTTTGGTTAGGACCATATAGGATTATTGTTGTACTTGGTAAAAATGTTTTTCATTTATACAATTTAGAAGGAAATTCGTTGCGTTATTCTGTTAATGGTCATCATTTAAAATTGTTTGTTCATTAGCTTTTACTTTTTTGTTTATCTTTCTTGTTTGTTTTTGGTTTTGTTTGTTTTATTTGTTTACCTTTATGGGTTTCTTTTTATGTTTGTTTCTATTTTTTTGATCAAATCATGTTTGGTTACCTCAGTGAAGTTTATCAAGAATAAGGACAATAAGAGGAAACCACAATATGCCTGTAAGTATTCAATAAATGGTAAGATGATTTACATGGCATGATTCATTTCTACTTTATAAATGAATTTGAAAATGGTTATTAATGTATTTTTTAGTATTACTTATTTTTATAAAATGTGTTCATGCTTTATGCAATTGGTTATTTGTTTAGCCTGAATTTCCCTTTCTAATTTTTCCTATTCTTCTTGCCACACTGACCGAACACCTCATCCCTTTAAAGTTCATACATAAAAGGGTTTGCATCCAATTGCCTAAAAAATAATTAACCTAGATTGCACTCTCAGGTCTTTTATCTTCAAAAGATTAAATTTTATATTTTTTTGTTACCTTATTTCATTGTTAAAACTAGCTAACAAGGTCACCAGTGTTGAGTCTATTTTTTGACACCCCTCCTTTTCTTTTCGAAACAAGTACTTTGTGTTGATTCTACCATATCAACGACATTGTCATAACATTTAAAACTACTAGTTAGGGGTCTTAGTTCATTATGACATTTGAATATGCAATTTATGTTAAAATATTTATCATAATTCTATATGTGGTGAAATTATTATTCTGCATTACAAGTAGTTTCAAAAACATTTTTGAATTTAATAAAACTTAAGTATATTCATGTCACAGAATTCAAGTTTATAAATATTAGTTAAAGAACAAATTCAATATTCTTTATGATCATCAAGTAGATGGTAATTTTGTTATAAATTTTATTGAAAGCTACTCAAAATGTTTTTTTGGTGAATGAATTATATTGAGGTCATTATAAATATTGTTAAAATTATAGTCTTGATGACCTAAATTTTTTTAAGGGTCTTATTTATAAATACTTTGATAAGTAATTGCATTATAATATGGGTTGAAGGATATGATTATAAATCAAAGGTGTTAGTATGGTTTTGACTTACATGGTCTCATAAACTCAAAAGTGGTAAGTGTTACTTGAGTTAGGTCTTGTGTTTGAAGCATGGTTTAAAGATTTAAAATGGAAAGTAATGGTTCTAAATGCATCTAGGATTTGGCACATATATGGTGATTTGTTACATTTTCTCATAAATTCTAGCATTTAAGAATGTGTATTGAGCATTGATCCAAAAAATTTAGTAGAGCTTTTAGTAATAACAAAGGTTATTACTATTTTTATCAAAATTTATTAAATATTTGGCAGAGCTAGCGATAAGTATTAATAGATTTAATGGCCAATATTATTTTAACACATATTTTTTTATTACTTCGAGCTAAATAGAATACTTAAGGAAAATTTGTTTGGCTAGTTATCATTTTTGGCAAGCTTGTGATGGAAGTGAAGTGCTGGATCGAAGAGGAATTCGGAAAATTTTGAGGAAATTTATAGGCAAGGTATGTTTCATTTAGTAGGACAATTTTAAGGTGTTTATCATTAAGATTCCGTTAAGAATTGGTTTGATGAAATTTTAAAAACTCATATAATAGTGTTTGCAGTCAATTTTCATGCAAAAATATATTTTTTCTTTAAAAGAAGGAAAATATATTTGTTTACAGCATAAGATATTTCATTGCAAAGCGATTTTGAGACATGTAGAGTATAATATGTATTCTATAAAGAATAAAATGATAAAAAATTTGTTAGCATGTGGATAAGCTTTGACAAAACTTTCAAAATATTTATCTTTAAAGATTATGGAAGATAATAGTTATTTGATATGAAATTGATCAGAATATTTGTAGAGTTTTTGAATTCTTCATTTTATGAGGATTTATTTGTAATTTGTTAAATCTAGTTTGTTCTAAGCAGTAAGGTTTTGATAGTTCAGAATACTTGGTATATTTTTGTGGTTTTGAGTATCAATTTCCTTATGTATAAACAAAATATCTTATGATTCATGTAGTTTTGGTCATGAAATGTTTTGATTGGTTCAGTCGATGATGAATAATTTGCACCGTGGGTTTGTTGTATTATTTTCTTTGGCTTTAAAATATCTATACTGAAATAGAAAGGAGATTTTGATGTTTAAAAAATAAATCTTGAACAAATTTTTGATTTCTATGTTATTGATATATAATTGTTTTAGAAAATCAAGATTGCAAGATTATTGAAAATTTATCTCTGTTGTAAGTTGAAAGATGGTTTACAAATTTTAGATAGTTAGTTCTATTTTAAAAATATTGGTGGGTAACAGTGAATAGGGTTTTATGAGTGATGATTCCAATATGTAAATAGATTATGTCTATTTGATAATATATATTGTTTCTAAATTTTAATCTTTACTCAAATTTATTTATACATTCAGATAGTTAATGAAGTTATGGATTTGGCATGTGGATTTCAAGATAAATTTGTTGTATATTTAATTTTTTTAGAATGTCAGGGTGGACCCCCCTAATTCAAATAATAATAATGGAAATCCATAGAGAATAAAATAACTTGACACTAAACAAAATTATTTTTCTCATAGTTCTATGTCTAGAGATCATTTTTTTACCAATAAAATATTTAGTAGGAGTTTTTCTAAGCCTTTTAATAAGGGCACTCTCCTATCAATTCATCTTGATGTTGTTGACCCTAATTTTTAGAATGTAATGGAAGCTTTGCCTTTTAATCCTCTGAATAATAAATGAAAATTTGGATGGAGAGGAGTTGATTGGAGACATCATCCATTTGGGCATAAAAATTCTAGTGGTTCTCAAAGAATGCAGACTGCATTACAATTTGAAGATAACTCAATCTCTCATCAGTATTCTTATCAAGATGAATAGTTACCTGGAAATGAATTACAATAGGTTGTTAAGTCACACCCTTCCCATTCATTAGTACATTTGAATTGAAAGCTTATGTCTCTTGAACCTGCTACTCTATATACCATTTATTTGAAGCTTGATTTTGCAGATTTTTCTCATCATCAATTGGAGGAAATAATATTACCATTGAACAAGAAGAGGCAATAAATTAGCCCTTCAATGTCCCCAATAGTAACCTAATGGTAAATAAATTAAATTTTTAAGTGGATGATGAAGAATATGAGGAAGCAGTAAAGTTGATCAAATTCTTGGTGACTAGTATGAGTTATATTGAGTACATGATTGATAAAGGTTACCCATTGATCAAAATGTAATTAGATTCAGAGGACGATTGAAATTTTTTAAAGATATTTTTCTACAGTTTAATACTTGTTGGATACTTATTTTAATTTTTCTTGATGGTGATTTTATATTTTAAAAATATTTTTAGTTGTTTGATGGTGGTTTATAGTTAAAACATTTTTTGGTTGCTTGATGGTGGTTTATAGTTGAAACATTTTTAGACAAGGATATTTTGATATGGATATTTTAATTTTAATGCATATGGATAAATGTTAGGAGTAACATTTTTCATTTAATTACTTATGTTGTTTTATATATTTTTCATAATTATTTATTTAGGTGTTATAATGTCTAAGGGGCCCCACTCGATTTGAGTCAGTCCCTTCATTTGTTATTCTTAATTTTGATCTTAAGAATTTATTTTAATGTCTAAAAAGAGTTAGGTAATAATTGACGTTTAATTGAATTAATTAAATTCAATTAAGTCATAATAATAACTCACTAAAATTCAGTTATAACCTATCCTTTAACCATCTTTGGAGGAATTGATTATAAAAGAAGATCAAGATGACATAGAAAAGGAGGAACATTATAAAGGTATCTTGAAAGAATTTTAATTCATTTCAAGTCCATCTTATACTTCTTTCTGTGCAATATCTATGAGATAAACAACTCTTGTAGACAAATCAAGGACACTTTCTCTTACAGTTAAGTAACTTGCTTAACAAGTACAGGTATATCTAGGTTTCTTTGTTTCATTTATAAATAGATTATCTTGAGAATGTTAGGTTTAAAATCTTATAATGGTTTCAAATTTTTAGTCATATGAGAAGAATCCAAATACTTGGCCTAAATAATAATGAGCACTTCGTTGTGTGTGACATGTTTTTGATCAATTTTTATTGTATTGGTTGTTATATTTAAAACTTTGTAACAAAAATGATGTTTTCTCAATAAAATTCAATTTACTTGTTAAGACAACTCTTTCTTTAAAGACTAATAAATATTTATTTAATATTTAATTTATTTTCTTAATTTAGGATTTAGATAATTTAAAGGGTTCTATTTAGAATAGTTTAATTTTACTGTTTAGTTACTTTGATTATTTTGAGTATTAGATTATTTTACTTTTAGTTGTTTGTGTTATTTTTTTGTTTAAGTAACTTAGGTTATTTTATGTGGCTTCCAACCACATGAATGGATTCAAAAATCCATAAACCTCACAATAAATATTCTCAACTCAAGAATTCATATCAAAATAACCTCTCAAATTCTCATTAATCAACAAATTACAAAAGTTTTCTCACCAAACCATTACAAATCAAAGGCCATGCCAACAATACATGCCATCAAACTCTCTCTTTAATTGGATAACATGCCAAGGAGGCCCTCGAACTTATATTTAATCTTATATCTCTCCTAAATTAGACTAGCCTACCACACTAAGCCAAAAATACAATCATATGTAGACAAATATGAGGAAAAACAATAAAGGAACAAAGGGGGCCCAAAATGGTGCCACCCATTCAAATGGGAGAGTCTCCATCAAAGAATAAATGGTCTCCCCAAGAAATCCACTCCACCTTATCCACATGGGATCATTATTTGTTGAGGAAAATTTTCACATTGCAAAGTTGGCTCCACCTCTCATGGAAAGTCAAAAGGAAAAAGGAGATACCAACCAAAAATAGTAGAACATGTCTCCTCTATCATCACAAACCTCCAAAAGTTAATTGATTATATTTTTAACCATTGTTTATTTTTTCTACATGAGAAATTTGACCCATGCCATCTAAGTGCTCAATAAGAGTGTTGTGGACACCTCATCAGTGAATAGTACCTATGAATAGTGTTTTTCACATGACATCATTATTTAGTTGATTTATTAATAGATTTTTAGTCTTTAGAATAGTTTTAGTTTTCTTCTTTTTTTTTATAAGTTTATTAGCTTATTATATTCTTTATTATTTGTGTTGATTTAATTTTATTAAGAATAGTTTATTACATTAGATTAGTGTTGTTTTTCTTTCTATTTGTTTTCTTATCTTTCTTAGTTTCAATTTTTGGACCTTTTAGAATGTTATTGTTATATCTATCTTTTTCCTTGGTTATCATTTCAATATTTTGTTTGTATCTTTTTGATATTTTTGTTTCTTTTCATTGGATCTCTTTTGAGTCAAACATAATAGATTATATCAGTTATTAATTCATAAATATTTATAAGGAATAGAAATCTTTCCTTCAAGAGTTTATCTAATTCATAGGTTTTCTTTGTCAGATAGGGTTGATTATATAATCATATTTACTTCCTTATTTCAAGAAGACATTTGATTTATAATTTAATAATAAATTATTATTGAGTATTTAGCATACTTTTTATTATCCTAGATCATTAAAAACCCCTTACGTATCTTTTAGATCCCATTTTATCTTTTAGACCAAACTATTAAACTAGTATGATTCCATTTTAACATTAATAGTAGACAAAAGGGATGATTCATTGATGCTATAAATGTAATCATCAGTAGATCCCATGACCTCTCTTGCCTCATCATGTAAAATGGATTTTATTTTACCTAATGTTTCCAAATCATGTGATGATCCTAATTTAGAATGCAAGGATGATGGTAAAGAACCTATTATTCCTATGTTTCATATGGATGGTAAATTAAAATCTTTAAGAACCTCTTCAACCTCTTAACCAATCCATCCTATTGATAATATATCTATGATGACTACTATAGGATACCTTCAATGACAAATTACTATTATCAAGTTACAAGTGTCCTCCTATGAGGCTATTTTAAATGATAATATCTTAGCAAACCAACCCCTTACATGAGATGTATTTCATCATCCCTATCATCAAATTTTTTCATGCATATGTTTTCTTCATTCAATGGTCAAGGAGATCTTTCTAGTCATTTGAAATGATATATACACTCCTTTTACCATTGGGATAAATATGGATGATTGTTACTTAAAGATTTCACCAGAAGCTTAACTCAAAAAGCTCTAGATTGGTTCTATATCCTTCTAAATGGTTCTTTACAAACTTTTAAAAAAATTAAAAATGTATTCTTATCTAATTTCCATAATCATAAGTTACTAAATCTACCTCTAGACAATCTACAATCCTTAAGTCAAAATGAGGATGAGTTTATTCAAGACTATCTAATTAAATTTAAGGATATCTTGTATTATTTGAACTACACCCACTCGGATTCAAAATTAAAATTCATATTTAGTAGGGGTATTATTTCTCCACTTCAAGAAATAGCATTTTACAATCCCTTTAATTATTTAAATACATTATATTGGGATGTGTATAAATATGTGTGTGCCTTTAAAAATATCAATACCGAATCACATGTTTCTTCACCTAAAGGCAAACATGTTACAAACAATTCCTACCATGCAACACAATAAAACAAGAAGGGTCGTGAACCACCTCAAATACCTTATTCCAAATCATCATTTCATAACAAGGAAAAAACAATAAAAGTTTTACATAGTGGAATGGAATCCACATACATAATACATCTTATAGTTAAGACCTAACCTCTACTAAGAGGCAGCGAATTCAGCTTGATCAGCAAATAAATAGATCACATGAAATATTTAATACACTATTGGATAAATGGTTGATTACTCCTCAAAATTACTACCATTCACCACATAGAGTTGAAAAGTTAAAATCATAACCCTTTTTCACTTATCATGGTATTAATGGACATCATGATAATGATTATTTTGCATTAAGGTAAAATATTTCACAACTTTCAGATCGAGGGCTTATTACATTTTGGAAAGACACATCAATGTCTATTTACCCTACTTCTTCTATTAGTCATTATAAGAGGGTCGAGACATCCCGTTATGCTCATTTTCAGGAATGGGTGGTCCATCAACCTTTTATAGAAGTCAACCACTAGAAGAAGTCATTCTCCTAGTGTATCCTCTACTCCAACTAATCTTTCCTACACTTATCCTACCAAGGATCCATTGGTTGATTGATCAATCACTAGAAGGACATGTGGAGGAGGCATTGAGCCAAATTTGATATAACCTACTCACATATCTACATATCATATTTGGGTATTGAAACTAACACATAAAGATACAGATCAGATAAATACATGTGATGTTCCCATAGATACATTAGTTATAGTGTTAAAACTAAAATCAAAAACCCATTTACCACTTGATAATTATAGTCGACCTTTATTATTCCTAAGTCTATTCCATTGTGTATGGTGATTGCCTTAGTTATCACTAAATCAAAGTAAATGACCAACTATAAATACTTGAACACATGAAAAAATATCATATTTCAAACATATCACATTAACATAAGTAGAGTATTTCAAATAATAAATATAATTTTTATGTATTACCTTCCATATTTCATGGGTGTATTAAATACATTAATACCAATAGGGTAGTCATAGTTTATATAATTTCATATGAACATCCACTTGAACAAGAGAAGTTTATTCCCAAACAACTAATTATAAAACCTACTAAGGTTAATTCTCTTCAAAAGGGTAAGCAATAGGCAATCATCTTTCTTAGGTGACCCATACTTGAGAGGCCTTTACACCAAAGACACACATTGGAGTCCATAGCATCTTCACTTATGCCTACACAACATATTTAGTTACCTAGAGAAACTAAACATGTTACAATTATAGCTACTATAGATAAACCACATAGCACTCAATAATGGTTTTCAGGAACCCCTACACCTTGTATTATTTCTTCACGAATGCAAAGTTTTGTTACACATATGTAAGATACCACATATTCTACATATATAAATATGACACCTATGCATGCACCTTGGTAGTACCACTAGTTTCACATATCATATTCTAAACTTAGAGCTACCTATGGGCATCCCTTAGATGGGATCATCATATAGCCTTTTTTCCCTTCAAATATTCCAAAAATACAAAAAAATCAAATATTCTAAAAATACAAAAACATTGACATAATTAAAAATAAAAAAATATTCAACATTCCTAGATTTTATTAGCTCCTTGGCATCTATGTTAGTAGATAGCATATCAATTCATTCTTATATATAGATATGTTTCAACCATCTTTGAGTGTGATACATTCATCCCAGGGACATGATCTATGCATTTTTAGATGTTAGAACTTTCTTCTACTCATGTTACATAGTATGTTGGGGGCATCTGCTTCTTTGATCATGATTCATATAAGTTACATATCCTTTATGATCATTTTTACATTATCATGTTTAAGCTTATATTACTAACACATGTCTATATCCATGCTCATATCCTTCACATTATACTTGATATGTTATGCTACATGACATTTTTTGCTAACACATATATGCAAGAATAAGTATAATATGCTTATATTGGTTGTGTATACTTCATTTATTCACATTGTCACTTCCTTGAGTGTATTACATTACTTTTTATTGAATTGATTATATAACATTTGAATACGTTCCTTGATTCTATGTTGATTAGACATTTAAATATATCCTTCATTTTGATTGTGTGGAATTTGAACATGCCACTTGTATGAGGTACCCTTGGACCATTATTTTTCATTATATTGAGTGATATTATGTGTGCTTAATTGCTTGTTGAGTTTTACCATTACCCTATAGACATTGATGATCTATATCATGACTTTTAGGACTTGAATATTGATATATATACTTTGACATGTTATATATATATATATATATGTTACACGATTCATACATAGATTTTACAATTACCTTGTCATTTTGAGGTAAGATACATACCATATTCTATATATATATATATATATATATATATATATATATATATATATATATATATATATATATATATATATTTGTCCTTTTGAGGTAAGATACATACCATATTCTATTTCCTTCACCTCAAAAGGGGGGACATATTAGTGGGGGCATGTTATAGAAGCATGACCTACAAAATTTTCATAGTATCCATATTATAGTGGGGGCATGTCATAGAAGCATGACCTCCACACTTTTCACAATTTCCAGATTACAATGGGGACATGGAATAATAACATGACCTCCACACCTATACACTTACTAGTATCTCTAGATTTTAGTGGGGGCATGTCATAATAACATGGCCTCCACACTTGCACAAATATCCAGTTTAGTTTCCTGATTTAGATATACACTTAGGTCATAATCATATATATTTCACCATTTTGAATAGATTTGAAACATATTTTTTTATATTTATGACATATATAGTCAAGATCAAACATATTAAAGGTGCATATTCCATGCTATTGTAACAAAAATTTAAAAATTTACCCATTATACTACTCACTAGAACACATTGATTATACAAGGATGTATTGTTATCGAGTCTTTTCTACTACAATAGTTGGTTCATTTTATAGGTTGATGTGATTAAATAGTTTAAACTCACCATATTTATATATTGAGTGATAAAATCATCCAATCTCACTATATTTATATTTTTAGTTGATTAAATCAATCACTCTCACCAAATTACATATATTCACACTTGAGTTGTGTGATTGAGATATAATGATATCTATGATCATGTCATAATACATCCTTACATCGAATTGGGGCCATAATACCTTCTAATATCCCTATATATATCTCCAAGGTTCAAGTCTGAACCTTTTCTAGCTTCAATACTTCATAATGAATCATATTTACCAAGTCAAAGCATTAGGAGGCAACATGGTTGCATCGACACACATGTGTACTCCTTCCTTTCTCTCTTTATTTTCAAACATTTCAATTATTTAAAATTTTAGATTATATACACTTATTTATACTGTAACATGCTCTTAGTTATAGGTCATAATCCAGAAAATCACTCAAAGTGGGCTCAATCAAAGGAAAGGTGTGTTATGCACACCCAAATATGCATTTATTTCCTTTAAACTAGTAATTTCATATTTATGTATTACTTTTGTAAAAAAGGGAATGTAGATACTAAAATTGAATATTTAAATCATCTCAATCTTGTTCATTTAAAAAATATCAATCATGTATCTACCCTTTAATGTTATACCTTCCTAATACCAAAAGGCTCACATTCACCATCTCACTGTCAGGATCTTGCTCCTCAATTAGAGCACATATGATTACCTCTTGTATTAGCAACTAAACACGGAATTTAACCAGAATGATAAGTAACTAGAAATATGAAACAACACAGGAATATGAGAGACAATACACAATTGTATTAATAATCACTTAGAAGAAAATACAATAAAGAAGATGCCACTTCTTCTTCCACCTCAAAAGCTTGCCACACCTCAAGGACTTCTTTCATCTCTCTCACGCGATCCCAACACACAACTCAAATATAGAGTTGTTGTTCACCTCCACCAGTCAGTAATAATGCTACTAGTACACCAAGTACACAACTGTACTCCAAGTAGATCTCCTGCTCTCTGCTGCCACCTGTAAATCACTAGACCTTACTCACCATTGTAGATCTCCAAACGTGGTCCTGCACACCTGCTGACCAAGATCATACATACACGAAGAACCCTTTTAATTCTCCCAACCATCACCCACACTTGGTACTGTGGCACTAGGAGGAACACACCATTGCTCTCCTCTCTGAAGGAGCTTATTTTGCTCTCTTACTCTCTAGCACTAACTTACAATACAGCCCATGAGTCTATTATATAGATCTCATGCATATAATAATTAGACTATCTTAATTACAATAATTAGACACACAACTCCAAGACTATAATTAGCCTTTAACATGCAAACTAACAGTCCAAAAATAGACTCTCTAAAATCTGCATGCAAACTGCATGTTCACACACAGGTTGCCGACGTCGGCTCCTCCTGACCGATGTCGGCCAACTTGTAACCAATGTCAGTTGCTTTTACACTACTATCTAACTGACATCATTGATCAAACTAATGTCAATTGCCCTGTAACTCATTTTGCAACTCTCTGCAACCTCTGCAACCTCCATAACTCCTCCTATTTGCATCCTGGTGAAGCTTTTAGCTCCACAACCTAACAATCTCCCACTTGGAGATAAATAGCTGCACCTGTACCTGTACATGTATACCATCTAATTCATTTCCTTGCTTGTATCCCTCTTCAAGATTAATCCTAAAGACCAACCACCACACAACCTATGATGCTACACCTGTCATCCAAGTAACTTGCCACATCTGAACCTACAAACCCATGTACTGAAGACCTTGACCATGCATAACATGAATCCCTACTGCTGGTCCCTCTCAGATACCTGAGAATCCACCTTCTCTGAATTGGCTCCAAACTCTCTAACAACTCCCACTGCTTGGAAAAACTCAGGTCTACACTCAACCTCATGTGATTTCAAACATTGTTCTAAGCTCAGCTTGAACTGTCCAGCCCTTGGTGTGCTTTCTGATTCTGCATCCTGCATCTTAAACCCCACCAACACTGTCTTCACATCAGCTCCCACTGGAGATCAACCTGTGATCTTCCATGTCTCTTATGCCAAAGAATTTTGTTGCTCCAAATTCCTCATGACATGCCACTGAACTAACCTTACCTTTAGCTCAGCAAAACCTTGTATGTACGAACCTGCTCCAAGCTCATCCTCCACATACAGTAACAAGATAATGTTGCGACCATCATCCACCTGGTAAGATAAACACAATGGTTATACTAACATTGACAAAAGCTCTACTTTGTCATCCACCTGGTACCACCTGTCAGCCCTATACCACTGTCCTGCAGCTTCCTCAAGACCTTATACCTTGGCCTTCTGTCTCATGTGTCCATCCACTCTCTTCTTTAACTTGGGAATCCATCCATCTTCCAGTGCTTTCTTCTAGCTGACAACTCCACCAACAAATACCTATTTGGTTCTTCTCCAAGGACTCACACTCCTCATCCATGCCAAGCTCCCACTATTTCCTAGATTTTACTTGCATTGCCTCTTCACATCTTCCTGATTCTTGACCATCAGTAAGCAATATAAAGAAGGTGAATAATGAATATGAGGTTCACTTACCCTTTCAGTCCTCAATATGAGTATTTGAGACCTTTTTGACAGCTTGTTGTCCACCCACCATCCATTCCAGTGACCGATCTCGACCATCTCCTAGTCTGCATCCGACCGATGTCGGTTCCCTGCACTGACCTTGACTACCGACATCGTTTCCCTGGATGACACCGGTATCCCTTCTACTGACATCGGTTCTTGTCTGACTGATGTCGGTCTTCCTGTTGCCAACGTCGATTATTGCCTAACTGATGCCAATACCTATGTTCGCCTGTGAGTGATAACTTTTTACCCGTGAGCTCCTTTTGGATCAAAACCCTGTTTAAATCAACACAGCCTTGCTCAGAATTCCTCAGCCCCTTGAATTGATCTCTGTCCGTCATCTCCTCCATGAAAACCAAGGCTTTCCAGTTCTTAATTTTGTCAAAGACATCTGACCTCCGCTTAAAAACTTGCATTCCCCTCCTACATATGTGACCAAGCCTACAAAGCCACATCTCTACAATAGAAGGTGAATCAGTAATATAAGTAGATAGATAAAGGATACCTACTTTCTTACCACCGTCTAATTCAAGTGCATCCACTGTGAGAGATACTGTGCATCTCTCATCACCCAACTTTCCTGAAGAAGTTAGACTCATCTCCAAGACTGGTACCTGCATGACCTTCTTCAACACTGTGTGTTACCTGTCTGCAATTTCAGCTTCACTTCTCCTTTGCCAATAATCTGACAAGGCTCACCAACCCCTAAATAAATCTCTCCAAAGTCTCCAAAGACATACCCATGAAAAGATGCTCTATTTTAGGCTGCATGGAAAGAGGCAAAAGAATCTATAAACCAAGATTCTACTTTATCCAGAGCAACCTGTGTAACATCACCTGCAACATCTGCTTCTACACGTTGATCTTCTACCGACCAAAAATCTTCCTTTACCTGCTCTTTCTTTCCATCAATTAGACCATTTGTGCTATTTAGTTTCTCCATTTGTAGCTTACTTTCTTCTGCCATTGCTATACTCCCACTCAATTTGAAACCCCTGTGAGTGACCTGTAATCAACAAACACTAACCAGATCTAAAACCACTTGTTAGTAACCCAACCAAAAGCTCTGATACCAACTGTCAGGATCTTGCTCCTCAATTAGAGCACATATGATTACCTCTTGTATTAGCAACTAAACACGAAATTTAACCAGAATGATAACTAGAAATATGAAACAACATAGGAATATGAGAGACAATACACAATTGTATTAATAATCACTCAGAAGAAAATACAATAAAGAAGATGCCACTTCTTCTTCCACCTCAAAGGCTTGCCACACCTCAAGGACTTCTTCCATCTCTCTCATGTGGTCCCAACACACAACTCAAATATAGAGTTGTTGTTCACCTCCACCAGTCAGTAACAATGCTGCCAGTACACCAAGTACACAATTTTACTCCAAGTAGATCTCCTGTTCACTGCTACCACCTGCAAATCACTAGACCTTACTCACCATTGTAGATCTCCAAATGTGGTACTGCACACTTGCTGACCAAGATCATATATACATGAAGAACCCTTTTGATTCTCCAAACTAGCACCCACACTTGGTACTGTGGCACTAGGAGGAACACACCATTGCTCTCCTCTTTGAAGGAGCTTATTTTGCTCTCTTACTCTCTAGCACTAACTTACAATACAACCCATGAGTCTATTATATAGATCTCATGCATAAAATAATTAGACTATCTTAATTACAATAATTAGACACGCAACTCCAAGACTATAATTAGCCTTTAACATGCAAACTAATAGTCCAAAAATAGACTCTGCAATATCCACATGCAAACTGCATGTTCACACACAGGTTGTCGATGTCAGCTCCTCCTGACCGATGTCAGCCAACTTGTAATCGACATCGGTTGCTTCTGCACTGCTATCTGACCAACATTGGTTGATCAGATCGATGTCGATTGCCCTACAACTCGTTCTGCAACTCTCCGCAACCTCTGTAACTCCTCCTGTTTGCATCCTGGTGAAGCTTTTAGCTCCACAACCTAACACTCATCATGCCTAAATGTTTCTCTTGGTCTGATCCATATCATTCTTATGACCTAGGTCTCCTGCACTACATAGAAAACTTAAACCCTGATAAACATCTTTCACTATTAGTTTTAGATCAGTACATGTTTTCTAGCCCTCTAGACACTATAGGACACAAAGGACACTGTTGACACTACCACTGACATTAGTTTCTATATCCTTATCTAATAACCAGTAGCCAAAAATAATCCAAATTAAAAAATGATCAAAACCTGTTGATTGGCCTAATTATCTTATTGAACCCTACCGTGAGATATTTTTAAAAGGTGTGGTATAAATACAAGTGTAAACCTTATCATTCCTCATATAGAAAAGACCAATCAAACACTTCCAAAAGCTAAATCAATCAAATTAATAGGCACTCTACTCTTCCCTATTCATCCCTACTTTTATATCATGCATAAGAGCAATCATATAATAAGTTTGAAACATTCAAAGAGTAACCCACGAGTGATATTTGTCAAATTATAAGATAGATCATTACATACATCTTCATACAATATATTTCACCCTTGTTCACACACTTTCCCACACATGGGGGAGAAATACATAATTCTTAGGCCATCCCTTGAATATTGGCTCTATAGCCATTACCCATTAATAGAGAGAGATTTAGGGTAACTTGACATCATGATCCTACTAACCCATTTTTAACAGATTCATTCCAAGGGTGAACAAGGGTAAAGAGATAGGTTTTTATCAATAATAAGAGATGATAACTTGCATGTGAGGTCTGAAGACATAAGTGGAAAGGTGATAAAAAAAACCCAAAAAATTACAACTGAAAGATCCAGAAAAGAGTATGTATTTTGGGTGGGAAAGTAATATATAGAGGACACTAACATTGATGGTAGTGTTTGTGGTTTGACGTTAGTGTCTAGGTAATAAAAATAGTCAAAACCCTGAACAAATAGAACATATATCTGAGTTTCAAGACTGAGATGAACCTAGATAATAATGATGGGATAGAACAAAATAGTAAACAAGATATGCTTCTCTTAACCCTTAGTTGTATAATCATTTCTATATTTATTTCACATGCTTAAATGAACTTATTTTTAAATATTATATTATATTACCTAGATCTTAATATTACATTTTTGTATTGAAACATTTTATTTACATAGTGTGTTTATGTAATAGACCCATTTTTTATAAAACACACCATCTTTCCCTAGGTAAGCTAAGGCACATGTTTCAATTTATTTTTATTTTACTTTAACACACACATGCATTCACATCACATACACATATCCATGTAGGGGCATTATAAAGAAACCTAATTTTGGTAAGAGACCCTTTTTTGTAATGTTTTCCCCTATATTGTCACACTTTATCCACCTATGTATCTATGGTTATTTTTAGACATTTTCTACCCACATTAGACTCTTTTCAGTCTTTGATCCCTTTATATTTCTTTAGCATTCACCTATTTAAAATATTTGAGTCTTATCTATCTTCTATTTTGCTTACCTTTATTCTAGACATTTATCTCTTTAAAGACAAATTTGATTGTCAATTATGTCCCATACAAATTCGACGAGCTTTGGATTGATTTCCTAAACTGTGACTTTAGATTATCACATTGTTCCATGGTCAACCATTTCATGTGTCATATCATATATTTACTTATATATACAAATATTTCTTAGTAATTTTACCAAGTTTCAAGTGTCATTCAAGAGTTGAGCAAATTTGTTCTATAATTCAAGTTAGATTCCTCATCGATCATATTTACTGCTACACATGAAATGGAGCTATAACTTGTATACTTCAACCACTTTCAATATATTATGATTTCACTCACTTGTACCAAAAGAGTTTAGGTGAATATTCAATGCATTCATTGCTCTTCAATAGGTAAAGTAAACAAAATTTCTCACTTCAAATTCTACTAACATGCATATGAGGACTACATTTATTTTAAATCCAAGCACGTGGAATATGTAGCTAAAACTCCTCAAGGGGTATCTCAAGTCATCTAAATTTGCACACACTTAGTTGATTTATATTTCTAATGGTTGGGTCAAAGAGAGAAAATAAGATAAATCTTCCCATCAATTATGCATTCTGATCACACAACATTGTATGACATTAGACAATGCGCCTATACAAAAACATTTTGAACCTAAAATGTAGTGCAATATAGATTCAGCATCTCATAATAGATTCAATAGTTATATAGGCGATTTTCCAATTTCACCCTATGCATATTTGGTGGTCTCTATTAAAACATTGATTTTTTCCTTTGATGGTCAGAGATCCATATTTCACAAAGACTTGTATCATTACTTTTAAATTACAATGCTAGCTTAAAAATCCCAATATTCTTCCCAAATGTGTCACATTTTTATCTCCATTGTTATTTTATTATTGAAGTTGATGTTTTTACCATTTGTTATTGTTTTAGCAGTACTCAGGATTTTTGATTTACTATTATATACTACTATATCAAAGATTCCCTTTGTGCAACCCTTTAACTAATTATGCATTAGGTTATTTGCATTAGTGTCAAATAATTAAAATACTCAAATTAACATTTATATATATTTGCATGGTAGAAAAAGAGAGTGGTATATACAATCCGAGACATATGTAAGTTTTGTATCATCATCATCATCATCATCACAATGATGAGGGGCATCCAATGATGAAGACCAACAAGAATGTCATATTACCTATATGCAACACATGGATTGATGAAAAGGCATTGGAGGATCATCCATGAGCACGTACCATGAAGAAGAAATACAACCATACATTTGGATAAACATTTGGTAAAAGAGGATTAGGTTTATTCATTTGTGATTCCATCAACCGAATCTATAATTTTCATACTAAAATAATATACTTTTTTATTTATTATAAAATGCAAATAATTAAATACAAAAATTAAAATAAAATAATTAAATTTAAAAAACTTATTTTTTTTCTTATGGGTGTCTTCCATCCTTTGGTTGGCCGATCTTGTTATAGTTAAATTCTTCTTGTAGTTATTTCCTCTAGTTTCCACGTTATTATGCTACCATAATGTCCTTGTGATTAGTAGAGCTTCACTTTCTTCTTTAAATTATGTAGTAAATTCCATTCAAGCCCTCCTCTAACCCAATAAAACACCTAGAATACACGTAGGTAGGGGTGGTTTTGGCTCCTCTATATGCCATACATTTAGTTTTTAGCTAAGACCTTCCATTTTTGTGGAGACATTTTCTACGAATAAAAATGAAAAAAAAATTAAAATAATTATTATTTTTTTAAATATCCTTTTATTTAATAAAAAACACTGATAAAATACAAATAAAAAATATAATAGCAAACAAAAAATTCTAAAGGTTTGGTATGTAGAAAAAAATAGGGTTTAAGGGTTCATAATAACAAATAAATACATTCAAAAACTAAACCAAAAATTGTATCTATACAAGAAAAAATAGACTTTGGCTTTTCTTGTTTAGAAGAAAAAAAATCATAGTTTTTATAAAAAGACCGAAGAGAAATTTTCACTAGAAAAAATAAAGAAAGCATGCAGGGTTAAGGATTTCATGATTAAAAAGTAGACTATGATTTACAATGTAAAAAACATTACTTAGAATTTTTTATTAAAAAAAAAAAACCTATGATTTTTTATTTAATTAAAATAAACCTTGTTTTTTTTGAAAAATATGAAAGTTTTTAATTCACAAACATGGGTTTTTAAATAGAAAACTACCTAAATATTTTTTCTCAAATAAAATAAATATAAAGTTTTTTATTTACATATACAAAAATCATGTGTTTGGAGAGAAAAATAATATGAATTTAACATACCTCAAATTGAATCCAAATCCTCACTGCAATGTTGATCCTTACAGTGGTGTTATTGCAACATTGATCATGAGGAAACTAGGTACCCAATGGTGTGTTTTAGAAATATTTCTATAAAAATGGAAACAAGTGGAAAGTTTAGTTTCATTTAGAAAGATGAATGAATGGTAAGTTTTCCTCTTCGTCAGTATAAGAATAAATGTCATACAATGACAAAATCAAGTGGAAATAAATGGGCCAAAATGCCCTAATTTATCCCCTTTAATTTTCTTTTTTTATGTTTTGTGATCACAATTAATGAAATATTTGATGAAGTGTTTTGAGAAATGTCATAGCATGTCTATTAGATAATAAAACCCAGATGGATATTCTAGTTCATTTTTGAAAATGGATTCAATATTTTGACAAATCATTCGACGAGATTCGATTCAAAATGTAATAGTGCCACTTTAGAACTTATAAATTTTTTTCCTATACTTATTTGATTAAATGAGTTACAAGAAAAAAATTCTTTTATAAAATATAAAGGTGAGAATATTTTTATAAAAATTACTACATGTCCTTTGTTTAGTTTAGATTAGTTCAGACATTAGTTTATAAACCATGATACATGTTGTGTTTTGTTGTTTCATTTTACATCACATTCATTTGGATTTTGCATCACTTTCATATCTTTTATTTATCTAAACATTTATCCACATTCCACAAACAAATTTTTGGAACCTTAAAATCCTTAAATATTTAATTAAATTTAAATCCATAAAGTGCTTCCCCAACCATCGATCAATCTAACAATTAATTATAAATACTTTTTTTGGTCATACCCAATTTATTATACATGTTTATTTTATTAAATAAATGATAATAAAATCTATTGTTTATTGTATTTCACATTTGTTATCATGTGTTAATGGTATGATCATGTGTGGATGTTAATTAAAATTAATGGAGTGAGTGAGTGTAGAAAAATTATTAATCAATAGTTATCATATATTTTTTCAAATATGACTTTTATATGTTGATTTTATGATAATGAAGTTAGATTAACTATCTAGGTTCCCCCGTGTGGTTTTAATATCACCTTAAAAGTATAAACTAAAGGAGAATGTTGTCTATCTAAGAGTCATGGTTGAGATTAGAGTCTCAGGAAAATATTTGTGTCATGGTTGTCATTGATAACAAAAGATGTATGTGCATACATTAATGATAAAGGTGTTGAGTTGAATGGTCAAGTTGTCGAGACCTCATGGAGTTGTGTGTACCTTGAATTCCAAGAATAGTCATATGAATGCCTTTCTAATTTTTTTTGGATATGGCTAAGTATATAAGTTGTTTGTGACAACATTTTCATACATGGAAGCATCTAAAGGAAACAATCACACCAGGCTACTCAGGTTTGTGCCTAGTCTTGGTAGACCAAGTTTCATGTCTTGCAGATGAGAGAAGCAAAAGTTATGCAGGTGAAAAGTAGGGTTCCTAGGCATTTGAATAGTGTTCGAACACTTAGTCATTTTTACAAAATTGCATTTATTTGGAAAGAGTGCTTTGGGAAAATATTTGGTCTCCACACTTAGTCAATTTTGCAATTTGGGATTTCTTTCAGAAAGAATGTATCAGGGATTTCTTTCAAAAAGAGTGCTTTGGTGAATTCTTTCAAGAATTTGTTTAAGTCTTGTTGAAGGGTATTTTGACAAAAAACTTGTCCACAACAAAATTTTCAAAGGAAATGGGTCCTGAACAAAAGTTCTGAAGGGTATGCGGACTTTTGCACAATTTTTTGAAGGGACACTTGCAATTGTTTTGAAGGATCATATAACACTTTCACAAGTGTTGAAGGATAGTTCGAATGGAGTAGAGGACACTTGAAAAGTTTTTGAAAGGAATTTTGAAAATCCTCAAAAGGTACATAGCAAAAATGTCAAAATAAAAACCTGATGGAAAAAGAGAACTTGCCATTTTGTCGAGGAAATTATCTCGAAGCCCCTTAGATAAAAAGGCCACAAAAAAAGGTTCCAAAGGGCACCTTGAGAAGCTCTGAAGGAATATTACAAAGTCTCCAAAGGATAATTCAGAATAAGTGTCATTAGTGCTAAAGGATGTTGTACTGAACTCCTGAAGGGCAGATTACTAAAGGTAAAGTTCAAGATAGATGGGAGATTGAATGGTTTGTGCTTGATAGTGAAAAGAAGATCCAATTGAGAGAATTGATCCAAAGGAATTAAAGTGCTCAATGGTTAATGACTCAAGGAGAATTTAAATATTGAGCAAGACTAAAGAGATTGGTGGAGAAAAAGCATTCCATTATCATCAAAAGAAGCGATGTGAGGTCAATATGATAAATTTTAATGACCAAGCCAATGTAAAGATCACGCATCTTCAGAGATTGAATGGCACACAAAAATATAGATAGGAAAGATCTAATGAAGTGTAAGGACCCAGATGGAACAAAGTGATCATTGTTTAATGACACAGTAGTCAGATAAAGATCAAGCATCTTTGAGTACATTGATGGAGTGAAAGCGATCCAAAGAAACAAGAAGCAAATATATGATGCAAGAAGCTCGATAGTTAACTAGTGTGTTAAGTAAGGATTGTGCATATAAGAATATCCAACAACTTGTGGGAGATAGAGTCTTAAGATCTAACAAACACATTTTAAAGTCAAAAAACATTCGAAGATCCGATGAAGTGAGTTGTTATAAGAATCTGGCATGATGGTTGAAGGAAATCAATAGTTAGTTATTTTAATGATCTATAAACAAAAAAATAGCTAATCTTAGAATCATTCATATATTTTGAAAGTTGAAATTAAAGAGGTTGAGGTAGAATTCCAAGAGACAGAGAAAAAAGAAGACAAATAGTTATTTTGCTTGGAAGGAGAAGATTCAAGCCATGAATGCATAATGTATAAAGTAAAGAGACTTATCAAAGTTTTTTTTGATGATATGATTGAAGATGAGAGCCAAATATTATGTAAAATATAAAAATTAAGACAAAAAAATAATTATGCAAAGTGTCAATTAGACATATTCAGACATAGAAAAGGGGGGTAGAAAGGGAGTTAGGCAGAATGTCAAATAGAAGAATCTAGATACAGGAAAAAGAGACTGAGAGGAAGAATGCATATACAAGTATTCTATAGAGTATGAGTAGTTGTATATCAAACTTTCAACAAGGAATAGACTCAGATTCTATTATGAATCTATTTTTCATCAGATGGAGTTGTAGCTCCACACAATTGTTTGGTTGGTGCCATCAATGAGGCTAAGTTGGTGCTCAATTAGGGGATTAGTGTCTCCTTAGGGTTTTCACCCTTAAATATATGATCAATGAGGTCATTATGAGTTGGTGCTAAGAACAGGGGATGGGTGTCTCCTTAGGATTGGTGTCCTAGAATGTAACCAGTGACGTTCAGTCAGTGTGACAAATTTTGTGAGGCTAGATTAGAATAGTAACTTCTAGTAGAATTATCATCATAGTTTTTTTCCCTTTGGGTTTCCACGTATAAATCTAGTGTTATAAGCTTTGATTTTTCACATGTGATATATTTCATTTGTTCTTTAAGCTTGCATATGTTTAAGATTCATCTTTAAAAATTTAAAGAACTAGTTTTTGACATCTACTAATGCACCCCCCTCTCAGTAGATAGATGTGTTCAACAATTGGTATCATAGCCTAGGGTTCTTATAGAGAAGCTTAATTAGCTCAGGTAGATTTTGGAGTCTAAACATAAAATGGCCAATCATGAAGGAACTTCATCAAACAAGGCACCTTTGTTTGATGGGTCTAACTATGCCTTTTAGAGCATAAGGATGGAAGCATATTTGACTTCCTTGGGGTTTGATGTCTGGATGACTATTAATAATGGATACACACCCCTTGCTATTTCTCCTAATAATCAGGTAGTGAAGAAGGCATGTGAAAATAATGTCAAAGCAAAGAATGCTATTCCTTTTGGATTGTCAAACAATGAGTTTGTCAAAGTCATGCACTGTCAAAGTGCAAAGGACATATAGGTCAAATTAAAGAGCATCTATGAAGGATATGATAGAGTAAAAAAATCCAAGCTCCAAACACATAAGGGATAGTTTGAGAGCCTCAATATGAGTGAAGAAGAGAAGATTGCAGACTACCTCCTCAGGGTAGATGAGATTGTAAATGCAATCAAAGGACTTGGAGAGACAATGGAAGAGTCAACCATTGTCAAGAAGGTTTAAAGATCTTTGACGTTAAAGTATGATTGTAAAATATTTGTAATTGAAGAGGCAAGAGATCTAAACAAGCACATAATAGATGAGATACATGGAACCTTTGCTGTAAATGAGATGAGGCTAGGAGATGCAGACTCATCCAAGAGAGAAGTTGATTTCAAGGTTTCTAAGTAGGCAGAAGAAGAAGAAGAAGAAGCTCGTAATTCCAAATCTAAGGAGGTTGATGATGTAGAGGCCAATTTCATCAAAAATTTGAAGGGATTAGTTAAATACAAGGGTAAGTTACCCTTCAAATGCTTTAATTATGGAAAGATAGGTCACTTTGTTGCTAAATGTCCACATAGAAAGAAGGATGACTCTGATTCAGTTGAGAAAAATCAAAAAGAGATCTTATTATCTCAAGAAGAAGAAAATATTCTTTAAGAACAAAAATATAGTGACTCAGTTGATGAGGGTTGTATTCAAAAGAATATAGTGACTCAGTTGATGACAATAGTAGCTCAAGTGATGAGCATGATAGTGCTTTTATGGCAAAAAAAATGAAGTCCTATTCATGACATTTGAATCAACTTCTTTATGCCAAGATGAAGAGGACTTAGATGAAGATGAAGGAGAAGAAGCAGAAGTGAATCTTGAATGTGAACTCATATGTGCTTTAAAAGCTATTGACAAGCTTAGAAAGGAAAATTATAAACAAGAGAAGCTTAGTCAAAAGGAGTTTAAGAAATTGACTAAAATAAATGAGGAATCAGATCATATGATAGTGAGCTTGAAGACCCAAGTTGAGAAGGCAAAGAGGATAGAGGATGTGGTCAAAATTGACCTACAAGTGAATTCCTTATAATTCTTGAAGATGGAAGAAGAAATCATGGACCTAAGAGTAAAGTTCAAAAAGGCCAAAGAACATATTAATAAAGGCTTGAAACTAAAAGGAGGATATGTCATACTAGATGAATTGATTATCTCACAAAGTCCCTCTAGGGAAAGATTAGGTCTTGGGTATGAGAAAGGCAAGAGTCCCATGTTGAGCACAACTAGGAATTTGTATGAAAACTTCAAGGCAGTAGTAGAGTTAGGAATCAAAAAAGAAAAAAACTACAGTCTTGAAGAGAAGAAGAAAAGCAATGACTCTGTTCCTACAAAGACCAAGGTTGTAACTACAAAAAGCAACATAAAAACAAGGAATGTGAAGAAAATAGAGCTCACGAGACCTCCTTTATATCCTCAAAGGAGAATGATAACCAGGCATTCTTCATCATTTTATGGTTATTGTTATTGTTGTAATCATTTTGGCCATAGAGCAATTGATTGTAAAGTTATACCTAAAAGAAGGATAAGCTTCTTAAGTATAAATTCATTTGCCCCTCTATTATATATAGATTTTTTATACTACAAATGTAATAATTTTGGGCATATAGCAAAGCATTGTAGAACAAAGCCTATTAAATCAAAATCTAACAATGCTAAAAGGGTTGAGACTCCTAAAATGAATAGAGGCTCACAAATCAATGACATAACAAATAAAATTACAATCAAGAAGCCAAAGGAGATATGGAAAATAATAATCAATCTATGATTACTTAAACTATGTTACATGCTAAAAATCAAAATATATGGGTCATAGATAGGAGATGCTCAAAGCATATGACTGGTGACAAGAGCAAGTTCACAAAATTGAGCAGATGTAAAGAAGGGATAGTTAGTTTGGGAGACAATATTACAGTCAAAATCAGAGGCAAAGGAACCTTACATATTGATGGCAATCTCCCTACACATTATGTCCTTTATGTTAAAGGTCTAAAACATAATCTATTAAGTGTCAGTCAGATGTGTGACAATGGCTATAAAGTCATATTTGATGCTGAAGGTTGTGAACTAAGAAGGTCTATAAAAAATGTTGCATAAGGAAAAATGACTGAGATTAACATATATAATCTGATTGAGGTAAATAATACAAATTATCTCATGGGAAAGATTAATTAAAGTTGGTTATGGCACAGAAGGATGGGTCATGTTAACTTTGACAATTCAGCCAAATTAATTTCTAACAAGTGTGTAAGACACATGCCTAAGATAACCAATCTTGTAGACACAGCTTGTAGAGAATGTCATCTGGATAAATAGACCAAGGCCTCATTCCAAAATAAAGAGTATGTAGCTACAAATCCTATACAAATAGTTCATATTGATCTTTGTGGACCAACCAAGACAAGAAGTTCTAAATGAGTGTATTATTTCATGTTGTTTGTAGATGACTACACTAGAATGACATGGGTAACCTTCTTAAAGGACAAGTCTCAATCCTTTGAGAGATTCAAGATTTTTAGAGCCATTGTTGAAAATGAAATTAGTAAAAATATCAAGTGCCTTAGATCTGAAAAAGGTGGTGAATTCACTTCAAATGAATTCATAGACTACTATGAAAAGCATGGAATTAAGAGACAATGCTCTACTGCAAGAACTCCACAGAAAAATGGAGTTGTTGAGAGGAAGAACAATATTGTCAAGGAGATGGATAGAACAATGTTGAAAGAAGCCAAATTCTCATATGGTTATTAGAGAGAAGCAATCTAGATAGTAGTATACATCTTGACTAGAGTTTAATTAAGAGTAAATAATGACAAGACTCCATATGAACTATGGTATGGGAAGCCTGCTTCAGTCAAGTACTTCAGAGTGTTTGGAAGCAAATGCTACATTCAAAGTAAGGAGAAACATATAGGTGGTTTTGAGTCAAGATGTGATGAGGTAATATTCCTTGGTGAATCCCACTCATAGCAAAGCCTCTATCCACTATAACAAAAGACTGCATAAGCTAGTGGAGAGCATCCATGTTAAATTTGAAGAGATCTTCAAGGAATAAACTAAATCTATAAAGGAGATAAAAATTGAGGAACTAAAAGAAGAAGCTGAGGATGAAATATCAAATAATGAAGAAGAGATAAAGAGGACTGAAAAGGCACCTCAAGGTTTGTTCAAAAGCATCATCCTAAGGAGCAGATCATTGGTAACATGAATGAAGGAGTCCAAATGAGGAGAAGGGTTGCAATGAACAAAGAATAGGTAAGTTTTAATTTACTATCTAAAATTGAGCCCAAAAGCTATGATGAGCCTAGCAAAAATGAGAATTATCAAAAGGTCATGGATGAGGAACTAAGTCAAATAGAAAAGAACAAAACCTGGTAGCTAGTTCCAAGACCCATATACAAGAATGTCATAGGCACAAAATGGGTCTTTAAAAATAAGTTGAATGAAGATGGAGCTATTGTGAGAAACAAAGCTAGACTTGTTTGAAAAGGATATGCTCAAGTAGAAGGAATAGACTTTGAGGAGACATTTGCCCCAGTGGAAAGATTGGAAGCCATCAGAATGTTTTTAGCATTCTTAGTATTTAAGAAGTTCAAAGTCTATCAAATGGATGTTAAGTCAGATTTCCTAAATGGAACCTTGGAAGAAGAAGTCTATATTGTACAGCCTAAAGGTTTTTAGATGATAGATGAGGAAGACTATGTGTGCAAACTGAAGAAAGCACTATATGGTCTAAAATAGGCACCTAGAGCATGATATTCAAGGTTGGATCAATATTTGCAACAAGTATTTATCAAAAGATGTGCATACAGTAACTTGTATGTTAATTCTAAAAATGGACATATGTTGATCATAGTTGTCTGTGTTGATGACATCATTTTTTGTGGCAACAATAATAATATGTGTAAATAGTTTGCAAATTAATGCAAAAGGAGTTTGAAATGTCCATGCTGGGAGAACTTTCATTTTTTATTGGTCTACAGGTTACAAAATCCAAAGAAGGGATATTCATATCCCAGACCAAGTATGTGAATAAGATGCTCAATAAATTTGGTATGGAAGATAGCAAACTAGTTAACACTCCCATGATAACTAGATGTAAATTGAGCAAAGGTGATGAATCTCCTAAAGTGAATCATACAATGTATAGGTCTATGATTGGTATTTTATTATATCTCACTGCATCAAGACCAGACATCATGCAAGTTATATGCACGGTTTCTAGATTTTAGGATGCTCCAAAAGAAACACATGTAAATGCAGTAAAGAGAATCTTTAGATATATCAAAAGCAAAGTAGACTATGGCTTATGGTATCCTTCAAGTGATGATTTCACTTTGATAGTATACATAGATGTTGATTGGGTAAGAAGCATAGATGATAGAATAAGTACTAGTGGTGGTGCATTCTTCCTTGGTAATAGACTTGTTTCATGGTTGAGTAAAAACAAGAGTCAGTTACACTATCTATAGCAGAAGCAAAATATGTTGCAGTAGTGGCATGTTGCACCCAAGTGTTATGGATGAAATAGTCACTAAAAGACATTGAAGTGGATTTCAAAGGACCAATTCACATTCTATGTGAAAATTTAAGTGATATAAATATATCCAAGAATTTGGTGATGCACTCTAGAACAAAGCACATATCAATTAAGTATCACTTTCTAAGAGAGAAGGTTGGTGATCAAGAGGTCACAATGGAATATGTTCCAATAAAAGATCAAATTGCATACATATTCACTAAACCATTTCCTAAGGACCAATTTGAAATTTTGAGTTAGCGGTTGGGTGTGGTGGCTCCTACACCACATCACTAGTTCCTAGTGATCAAGCATGTCTCCAAGGGGAGTATAAAAGTAACATTACTAACTCCTAAAATAAGAAGAGTTTAGGAAATTATTTCATGGCCTAAGGGGGGTTTCTCATAAATTGTTCTTATCTGATAGGTCCAAGGATCAAAACAATGTAATACCTAAAGAAGTGCACTCAGGTGGAGCTAGTTGACTTTTTGGCAGAGATGCTTTGTCATTAATGTCAAAGGGGGAGAAAAGAGCAAGACACAGATGCAAAATAGATATTGTGCTAATTTTCAGAGGATTTTTTTGTCATAAATGAAAAAGGGGGAGATTGGTGGCAATATGAGACTCATGGTGTAGATCAGAGTCTCAAGAAGAGATTTATGTCATGGTTGTCATTGAAGACAAAAGATGTATGTGCATGCATTAATTATTGAGTTGAATGGTCAAGTTGTCAAGACCTCATGGAGTTGTGTTTGTACCTTGAATTCCAAGAATATTCATATGAATGCCTTTTCACTTTTGTTTGGATATGGGTGAGTACACAGGTTGTTGGTGAAATCATTTGCATACATGGGAGCATCTAAAGGAAACAATCACACCAGGATACTCAGGTTTGTGCCTAGTCTTAGTGGACCAAGTTTCATGTCTTGCAGATGAGAGAAGAAAAATTTATGTAGATGCAGAGTAGGGATCCCAAGAATTTGAACAATGTTTGAGCACTTAATCATTTTTTAAAAATTGCATTTGTTTGGAAAGAGTGCTTCAGCAAAATGTTTGGTCTCCACACTTAGTCAATTTTGCAATTTGGGATTTCTTTTGGAAAGAATGTATCAGGGATTTCTTTCTAAAATAGTGCTTTGGAAAATTCTTTCAAGAATTTGTTTAAGTCTTTTTTAAGGTAATTTTGTCAAAAATATTGTCCAAAACAAATTTTTTGAAGGAAATGGGTCCCAAACAAAAGTTTTGAAGGGTAGGTGGACTTTTGCACAAGTTTTCGAAGGGACACTTGCAATTGTTCTGAAGGATCATAGGGCACTTTCACAAGTGTCAAAGGATAGTTCAAATGAAGTAGAGGACACTTGAAAAAAAATTTAAAGGCATTTTGAAAATCCCCAAAAGGTACATTGCAAAAATACTAAAAGAAAAAGTTGAAGGAAAAAGAGCACTTGGCATTTTGTCAAGGAAATTATACTAAATACCCTTAGATAAAAAGGTTGCAACAAAAGGTTCTGAAGGGCACCTTGAGAAGCTCTAAAGGACTATTACAAAGTCTTCAAAGGATAATTTAGAAGAAGTGTAGGGCACTTTCATTAGTGCCAAAGGATGTTGTGTTGAACTCCTGAAAGGCAGATTGCTAAAGGTAAAGTTTGAGCTAGATGGGAGATTGAATGGTTTGTGCTTGATAGTGCAAAGATGATCTAATTGAGTGAATGGTGATAGGACCTAAGTTCCCCAAAGCTCTGACACAACTTGTCATATTTAAGATCACACATGATTACCATTGTATAAGCAACTTAAGATTGCGGAAATAACCAGAAGAACAAATAACTATCAATGAGAAAACACACAGAATATGAGAGGCAACACACAATTGTATTCAACTCATTACAAAGGAAATTACAATAAAGAGATCACACTCTTCTTCCACCTCTGTGAGGCTTCCTCCTCAAGGGCTCCCAGTAATCTTCCCACCTGAGTAATCATCTCTCATAGGTCACAACACACAGCTAACACAAGCTGTTGTTCACCTCATTATACTGCCTGTACAATCGAGTACGAACCGGTACTCCAAGTAGATCTCACCATGATCCTACTCCTGATGTATTGATGTCACCTTGATCTTGCTCCCCCGTTGATCCTCTTCTGACCCTTGCATACACACACCCCTGCAGACCAACCTGATCTTACTTATCACATGTAGATCTCCACCATGATCCTGCAACACCCTGCATATCAAACCTGATCTTACATACATGGGGAATCCTACTTGATTCCACCATGGGAAGAACTCTCCAAGCTCTACACTTAGGTTCTCCAAGTTCTCCACTAACAATATAGCCCATGAGTCTATTATATAGATCTCATGCATACACTAATTTAGACAAGCGGCTCAAGACTCGAACTGGTCTTCATCATGCAAACTCTCCGTTCACTTAACTGACTATTTGTCAACAACAATTCTGACTGCCATAGGCGACCGATGTCAGTCCCTTCCTGACTGGAGGTGACTGACATCGGCTGACTCCTTATTGACGCTGGTTGTCTTCTGCATTGTCCACCGACTGACGTCGATGATCCTGCCGATACCGGTGACTGCATACTCAGCAACCTCCTTCTGTTTGCGACAAGGTGAAGCTTTTAGCTCCACACCCTAACAATCTCCCACTTGGAGATAAACAACTACACCTGTACCCATACCAGTACTTTGTCTAATCTGCATCTTGGCTTGTATTCCTCTTCAAGCTCCCACTTGAAGACTACCCACCACACTCCTTGTGGTGTTAATCATGTGCCTAAATTTCTTTATCCTCAGATTACCTTCTTCTGTCGTTGCTATACTCCCACTCAATTAGAACCCCCTGTGAGTAACCTATAATCAACAACACTTAACAGATCTGGGCCATCTGTTAGTCAAACTCACTCTAAGAACATCCAACCTCTCTCTAATACCATTTGATAGGACCTAAGTTCCCCAAAGCTCTGACACAACTTGTCAGATTTAAGAGCACACATGATTACCATTGTATAAGCAACTTAAGATTGCAGAAATAACCAAAAGAACAAATAACTATCAATGAGAAAACACACAGAATATGAGAGGTAACACACAATTTTATTCAACTCATTACAAAGGAAATTACAATAAAGAGATCACACTCTTCTTCCACCTCTGTGAAGCTTCCTCCTCAAGGGCTCCTAGTAATCTTTCCACCTGAGTAATCATCTCTCATAGGTCACAACAACAGCTAACACAAGTTTTTGTTCTCCTCATTGTACTACCTGTACAATCGAGTACGAACTAGTACTCTAAGTAGATCTCACCATGATCCTGCTCCTGATGTATTGCTATCACCTTGATCTTGCTCCCCCGCCGATCCTCTTCTGACCCTCGCATACACACACCCCTGCAAACCAACCTGATCTTACTTATCACATGTAGATCTCCACCATGATCCTACAACACCCTACATATCAAACCTAATCTTACATACATGGGGAATCCTACTTGATTCCACCATGGGAAGAACTCTCCAAGCTCTACACTTAGGTTCTCCAAGTTCTCCACTTAACAATACAGCCCATGAGTCTATTATATAGATCTCATGCATACACTAATTTAGACAAGCAACTCAAGACTCGAACTAGTCTTCATCATGCAAACTCTCCATTCACTTAACTGATTGTTCGTCAATAGCAATTCTAACTACCACAGGTGACTGACGTCGGTCCCTGCCTGACTGAAGGTGACCGACGTCGACCGACTCCCTGCCGACACCGGTTGTCTTTTGCATTGTCCACTGACTGATGTTGGTGATCCTGTCGACGCCGGTGACTGCATACTCAGCAACCTCCTTATGTTTGTGATAAGGTGAAGCTTTTAGCTCCACACCCTAACAAATGGATCCAAAGCCATTAAAGTGATTGATATTTAATGACTCAAAGGTGAGTTAAATATCGATAAATACTAAAGAGATTGATGAAGCAAAAGCATTCCATTTTCATCAAGATAAGTGATATGAGGTCAACATGCCAAAGTTTAATGACCAATATAATATAAAAATCATGCATCTTTAGAGATTGAATGGCACACAAAAATATAGATAGGAAAGATCCAATAAATCATAAAGACCCAGATGGAACAAAGTGATCATTGTTTAGTGACATAGTGGTTAGTTAAGGATCGAGCATCTTCGAGGACATCGATGGAGTGAAAGTGATCCAAAGACATAGGAGGTAGCAAGATGATGCAAGGATCTTGATAGTTAACCAATGTGTTAAGTAAGGATCATGCATATAATAATATCCAATAGTTTATGGGAGATAGAGTCTTAAGATCTGATAGACACATTTTAAATTCAAAAAGCATTCAAAGATCTAACAAAGTGAGTTATTTATAAGAATCTGGTGCAACGGTTGAAGGAAATCAATAGTCAATTATTTTAACATTCTATAAATTAAAAAAATGGCTAATCTTAGAATCATTCATATATTGAGAATGTTGAAATCAAAGACACTAAGACAGAATTCCAAGAGACAGAGAAAAAAGAAGACAAATAGTTATTTTGCTTGAAAGGAGAAGAGTCAAGCCATGAATGCATAATGTATAAAGTAAAGAGACTCATCTAAGTTTTTTGATGATATGATCAAAAATGAGAGCCAAATATTGTGTCAAATATAAAAACTGAGACACAAAAAAATAATTATGCAGAGTGTCAAATAGAAGAATCTAGACATAGAAAGAGAGACTGAGAGGAAGAATACATATACAAGTATTGTGCAGAGCATGAGTAGTTTCAGATCAAACTTGTAACAAGGAACAAACCCAGATTCTGTTATGAATCTATTTTTTATCAAATGGAGTTGTAGCTCCACACAACTATTTGATTGGTGCCATCAGTGAGGCTGAGTTGGTGATTAGTTAGGGGATTGGTGTCTCCTTAGGGTTGTCACCCTTAAATATATGATTAGTGAGGTCATTATGATTTGGTGCTAAGAACAGGGGATGGGTGTCTCCTTAGGATTAGTGTCCTAGAATTTAACCAGTGAGGATCAGTCAGTGTGACAAATTTTATGAGGTTGGATTAGAACAGTAAATTCTAGCAACATTCTCACCATGGTTTTTTTTTTCCATTTAGGTTTCCACGTATAAATCTGGTGTTATGAGCTTTGATTTTTCACATGTGATATCTTTCATTTGTTCTTTAATCTTGCATATGTTTAAGATTCATCTTAAAAATTTTAAGGAAATAGTTTTGGAGATCTATTGATTCACCTCCACCCTCTTAGTAGATAGATGTGTTCAACAAATAATATCATCTAGGATATGGTTATTAAGAAATGAGAGGAAATGAAAGAGAGATAAATGCACACATAAATCCTAGCTATTTGTGAGTGTTGAGTACTTGTCTATTTAGCATGTTGGTTAGTGTGGTTTTAATTATTATTTCAAGTGTAATTTTTTATGGATGCATGAGGGTATGTGTTAATAAACTTTATGATTGTGTTGTAGTTGTAATTATTTAACAATTCCCATAACCTTGTCATTTTATGGTTTTATCTTAGTATGCATTACATTTGAAAATTTATAGCTTGAGTTTTGTCCTTGTCAATTTTGGTTTTGCTTAGAAATTGTGATGGATATGAGGGAGTTACCTTGAGTAACTTGATTAGCCTTGTGTAGACACTTAATTTTGGTAAAATACTATTTATTTATTATGGTATTAGTATGCTTTTGTGTATATGGATCCTTGGTTTAAATTAATCTCATATTGGTGCGTTTTCCCCTTATGTTAGGCATCATTTTCCTTCCTTTATTTTGTTTTAGCTTTACAAATTTACCATTGCTTCCTATTAGGTCTATGATAATATTACCATTCAATCCAAAAAATTTGAAAACCTCATGAAAACATATAGATCAACTAATTATTTACATTAATAGGAATACCAATGTTCCCAAAAGGTTAGAAACATTGCTTTTAGGGCTTTAGGTGAGCCTGCCAAGATCAATATGTCAATCTTGGTTAATTTCAAAATCAAGAAATTCAATTTCATTCATGACCAAGATCAATCATATGATCTTGGTCATGTGTGCCTTGTGAGTCATTTGACCCTCATCTCTAGTTTTGTTTGATTTTTTACTTATTTGTCATATTTTCTATCTTTTTTATTGACATCTTATATGCCAATAGGTATTAATTTGAATTCAAGAAGTCTATGTATATAAGCATGTTAATGCATTTAAAATAAGTAATCACAAGGAAAAAATCTAATTGAAGCTAACATGAGCTATTGCACTCTACTTTTATTACTCTTTGATATCTTTAAAGTGTGTGTTCCCCTTGTACCAAAAGTTAAATAATAATGAAAGAACATGTAAAATCTATTAGTTTCTTGCATATCATACATAGGGATAAGGGTTAGTATATTCATAATGCACTGGACTACTTGTTGGACTGCATGAATGCTAATTTTAAGATTGTCTATGAATAGGGATCTGATGGAGACAATTCCCTCATAACTACACACATTTTCTATGCTCTTGTAAGATATTTTGGAATGGATTAAAATTTGGAGAAAGGAGAAGAATTTTTTGAAGATATGCACAACAATTCAAAATTTTGAGAGAGGTTTCTAATTAAAAACACAAATGATGGTGCTCACAAATTTTTTGGAATATCTTACACTTTTTTATTGATATCAAATTTTTTTGTCAAAATAGAATATTATTGTAGAAATTGTGTAGTATGATCTTGATCACTACTGAAACTGAACCCTTCAATTTATTTATTTTATCACTACTCTAATCTAAACCGAATTTATGGATTTGCTTTGGGACTTCTTTTAGAGTATTTTTTTAGTCACTTTATTCCTTGGAAAATGTATAGATAAGTCAAAATTCAAGTATTTATCTAAGAACCCCTTTATCTATTCAAAGCATTTTAATTCTCTAATTATCCTACACATTTGAGATCTATTTATTTCTATATTATTGTATTAAGTTCATATTTTTATTATGTAACACCTTTTGATGATTAGTGTATGTCTCTTGATCATTATGCACTTTTCATTAGAACATTCTGGAGAACCTCACTCCTTAGCGTTTCATCTTTTGGTGAACCTGTGTTTTCTTGGACCCAAACTTATAATTGCATATTTTTTTGAAATTTCATTGCTTTGAATGCTCCTTATAGAGTTTAATTACACTTATCTTGCATATATAATCCTAGTTTTTCCTAGGGTTTCTATCAACCCACTTCCTTTGTATGATCTATTTTCCTTTAGGGCTAGCTCTTGCTAGTATAGATATGATCTATTTAGAGATGCACACACTTAATTTTAAATCATTAGCCCTATCTCCATATGTGTTGTTTCAAAACCTTATTCATATGCTCTAAATGTTTACATCTTATATGACTAATGAATATTAGATCTAAGTCCCTTATTAGGCAAGGTAGTAGATTTATTTCAAAATCATTTTTTTATAGAGATTCCTTTGACTGTTACTCATGTTAATTTGAAAAAAAAATTGGAAATAATCATCATGGTTGATTATCCTTTTTGTAATATACATTTTGATGAAATTTTATATGAAATAAATTCAAGTAATATAATGATGAAAATTCCAATGGCTTGTATGATAATGTTGTGAATTATATTGCTATGAATGATCATGATAAGGCTATGTTTCATAGGTATATCTTAAAATATACCAAATAAATGTATGCAATGATACATTTTAAGAGATTAACATAAGAGAACCCTACCCAAAGTGAGAATATATAGGGAATCATCTATTGTAAAAGCATTGGATTCATTCTTATCTTCCTTGAATATCTAGTAGTGAGATTTGAAACATCAAAAAATAAGTTTTTTACAAAATTGACTCTAGAATAATCCTATTCATTATTACACTATGAATAAACTAATCTCAAAATAAAATAATGATAATTAATATTTGAATGTTTTAAGTATTGTACTTTTATAGGTTCCCCTCCCATGCAACCAATGTGCCTTTATCTTAGATTGATTCTAATATTGTTCATCATATTATTGTTTATATTCAAATTATTGTGGCTTTGCCTTCTCAAATTGGTCTTAATGCTTATTTTCTTGCTTAATCATCTCAAAATATTTTCCAACCTTATTCCTCCATCCATATTATTTCTCAAGTGCCTAATGTCTATGATCCTATTTATGTTGCTTTTAATCCTTTGATTCCAAATCCTAAAGCCACACTCCTTAGAAAAACTGTGCAAACCATGAAAACCATGCAAAAAAAACTCAATTTATTTCCCAAGGGTCTCAAAAACTAAGTCATATGTTTAATTCACATGATATATCACTTAACACTTTAGCTTATGAGATCCTCTCCTATCCTTTGCCTACTAGTTTTTTGGCTCATAAGTTTGAGTTATTCAATGGTAAGGTTAATCCTTCCCACCATGTCAAGTATTTTTAAGTTACATATCTTGATTTTATGCATAATGATAAAATATTGACAAAGCTTTTTCCTATAAGCTTTAAGTACTATGTTAATGATTGGGTTTATGATTTACCATCTAGATATGTAGACTCATTCAATTATTCGGTTGATAATTTCTTAGATCATATTTTATCAACATTCGCATAAATGTCACACTTTCACAAATTGGCCAAATTAAACAAGGACCTAATGATATTATTAGTGAGTATGTGTTTCAATAAAAAAACTATGCTTACTAATATGACTTTTTTCCAAAGAAAATATCATAACTTTTATTCATTGGAAAAAAGTTACATTATGTAAATACACGAAGCATTGAAGATAAAGATTTTGAAAATAATCCTCAAGTGCCAAATAAATGATTCAATATTACTAGTGATACCCCGCATGGTGTGAACAACAAAACCAAATAATAAAGGCAAAAAATTAATGAGAAATGTATCCATTGTAATCTTTTATTATACCCTTTTTCCTTCTCTTATTTTTGACCTCATGCCACACCCCTTGTGAGGGATCCACCATTACTATCTACAAATCAAAATTCTAGAAATCTGGAAGAGTGTGTGAAATCAAAAGTTTCATATTTGAATAGGTCTTTATTTCCTTATTAAATTCAAAGCTCTCTAATTCATGAGCTCACTCACCCCCACCCCCCTTGACATGTTCCCATTCAAATCCATCCCCATATGTGGGATATTATCTTAAACTCTTTCCATCATAGTAGGAGCAGATGCCTCAGTGTGGGTATCAAATTCTACATTTTTATTATTTTGTCTCTGTTGAATGTTGGAATTCATCATCTTCTTCATCCATGACCTATTTCACTAGAAAAATCCATCTTTTGGATGTTGTTTTCATCCCTTTTTTTTTGAGGATGGGCTCATACCTATGGATATGTAGCTTTTAGGTGTCTAGGAAGTTTACAATTTATGTATCAAAAATTTGTATTCTCATAATATAATTTTTGTATGTGTTATAATTTCCTACATTTGAGAATGAATTTATCTATTAATACCTTGTTAATATCTATCTCCATGCATATGTGAGTGAATGTATATAACCCTATAATTTCTTACATTTGAGAATGAATTTATCTAGTAATCCCTTACTAATATCTATCTCCATGCTTATGCGAGTGAAAGTGTACAACCCCACAAATATTCTCTCAATATCACTTTTCATATGGGTACCAAGGAGTTACCTATCTTTGCATATGTGTATCCAAAATGTAGAGGTATATTGGGTAACCTAAGCCATATAGGGACTTTAGTGATTGAGAGATACTTGGATAAAATTTTGGAAACCATGGAGTGATGAAGAGCCTCGCAGTACCCCAAAACCAAGGACCTTCCATTAAGATTCTTTGATAGTCTTCCTTTGGAACATAACATTATCTCACATTGTTTTTCTATGTCATATGTATCCATTGATACAAATCCATTATGGAAGGCCAAAATCCATTGAATCTACAAATAAATACTATTTTGTCTAAGTATACTTGATAGATGTATACATCCTCATATTTAATTTCCACTATCAACACCTCTTTAACATGTTTGACTGCATAGGCTTTATGTATGGAAATAGGATTCAGTACACTTGGCTTGTTGACTGTATTTTTCACCACTTCTTTAAATGAAATTGGTTTATATGTTGTTATGGTCCTGGTGGGTGGACTTCACTAACGCCTTGAGGTTTTGGTGTAGCAGTTCGTTACATGTGGTATCAGAGCCTCCACCTGGGTTCAAGTCACAGAGCAGGTGGCTACGCTGGCATGGCAGTGTTCATCCAGGGCTCGTACATGTAGGGAATCCTGGTGGTATGGGCGCAAATCTAGTTTAGAGTCTGGGCTTCAAAAGCATGGTGGGATGTTATGGTCCTGGTGGGCAGACTTCACTAACGCCTTGAGGTTTTGGTGTAGCGGTTCGTTACATGTTGATGTTATGGTCCTAGTGGGCAGACTTCACTAATGCCTCAAGGTTTTGGTGTAGCAGTTCGTTATAGATGTTGAAGGCATCCCTTGATCAGTATCTCCACCACATAGTCTTAACATCAAATTGAGGGTAGAGTATTTGCCTATTTTATAACTCAAAAGAGGATTATGATCCTCAAGTTGTTTGTCCTAAAAAATAAGGCATTTTTGTTCCATTGGAATCCCTTGTGATATATCTATCTTCTATTTAACACCAAACACATGATATGATAGTTAAACCCAAATCCAAATGGTTCCTCAGAATGAGTTTTGACCATTTGTTGATACTATAGTTTGCTTATTTTTAGTGAATTCATCATACAATTTGCATGTTATCCCAATAGAAAACAAATGTCCTATATTATTCACCTTTATTGCTATCCAAGAATCCATTTTTTTTAATCATTTTTCCAAATGGTTTGTGATAATCCTCTATATGCCCTGGTTTAGACCATGTACTCCTTTAAAATTTAGTTCTTTATAATAATTTTTAAACGGTTTCCATGCAACATCCAAATCACCACACTTGGCATACATGCCAAAGATATTTATATAAGGAATTATGGTCATTTTATTATTATTTTCCCTACCATTGAGATCTTTAAGTTCAATGAAAACTACACAAGAAGACATGGTTCATTTTTTTAGCACCAATAATTCATCAAGATTGTGTAGCATAGATTCTACAAGTTTTTGGAATTAGTTCCTTGATTAAAGGCCAGCCTAGAATGAGGGATCATTTCCAAGATATATTTTGGATACATTTTATCCTCTTTCAAGTCTCTTTTCACCATCCTCAAATTACAAAACTAACTCTATCAATTCTCTATTCCTCCCACTCCTACCATCATTTGATCCTTTCTCTAGAAAAAATCCCATCAACATTGGTAATTTAATGAAAAATGTTTTAAACAAACTACCTTCAGACACCTGTGTGATTCCTATCACCTCCACTATCTCTAGACCTATCGAGCTTAAAACCCTCGCCTTACAAGGGAGCAAAGTTTCAAAGCCATTTTTCCCATGTAATCGATTATAAAATTCAAGACAAATCATTTACTTACCCAACTAGGGACATGTATTTCTATTGATGAGAGCAAGCAGTTTGTTCACTTACTAAGATGACTTAATAATTAATTTATATTGAATTATAAAGTATATTCTCTCATAATTTACTCTAACCCATTAAATAAAAATTTGTCTTTGACTCTTACCAATATTTCAATGAAATTCATCATGCAGTTAGGAACTTTGAGATCAATTTTTAGAGGCCATCATGCTCAAATATGGGACTAATTCCCTTGCTTCTATGGTATAAAAATATTAAGGTCAATCAATATAAATATTTTGAGCCCTATGTATGAATTTAAACAAGGTAAATCCAACTCAAAATGCAAACTACATAATAGAAAGGATTTATAAAACAAATCAAAATGATAAAAGATCTTGTTGAATCCATTGTTTTATGTTACCTCCTTCCAAGATTTGAAAATGGATGATTGGACTCAAATTTAAAAAGTGATAGCTTGATGTTGGAGTGAGATAATGGATGTTTGATGGTTGCTTATGGATTTTGCTATAATATTTCTAGAATCATTTTGGCAGAGTTTTGGTATGGGCTTCCTAATTTCATTTTGACATGGTTTTGGTATGATTTCTCAAGATGGTTTGAGGGTAGATGGAGAGGTTGCTTATATAGATATTAGGAGGGAAAATAAAGGGTTATTATTTGAATTTAGGGAAATGAGATCAATGGCTCTAGATTATCCAAGGAATATTAAATTCCTTGGGAAACCTCTAGAATTAGAGGTTTCTAGAGACTTGAAGGGAAGTCTTCAATTATAGAGACTTCTCTATTATCTTAGAGATAATGGAGGATTAGTTGGGGGTTGGATAGGGTTTTAGGTGAGGATTAGAGACATAGGTATGGAGGGAAGGCTAGGGTGTAGGTTAGGAGGTGGTAGGTGAGGTTATGGGAATTTTAAATTCCCATATAATAGATAAATAGAATTTGATTAGGATAATGGGATATTTAGAATAATTAATGTAAGAGTGGGGATGGGTAAGGTTAGTGAATGTAGATTAATGGGAGGGGATATTAGATAAATAGATAGGAATGGGAATTAATTAGAAGAATAAAATAGGTTAAGCAGAATTAGTGTTGACTAATAGGAATATTAGTTGATAGTAATATAGCAATCGATTTTAGCTGCATATATTTTTACCCTCTTTGAAAGGGAATTACAAATGGAGAAAAGTGGAAGGAGTAATGGTCTTTCAAATAAAAACCATGTAATGGATGAATGTTAGTGGATATGATGCCCCCTCAAGGGGGAATGTGGGGAAGAATGAGCTAGATGGCCACTCAAAAGAAGAAATGATGGGTGGAATGAGATGGGTAGATGAGGGGATGGGATGCTAGATATGGGATAGAAGAGGAAGAATATGAGGTTGACATTGAGTAATGAGTTACAAATTAGCAATGATGCCCCTAATAAGGACACATGCACAAGGAATAGAGATGATGGGTCTAATGGTTATCGACACATCCCAGAGGGGAATCAATCACAACAAGATGATGATAGGATTAAAAAGCCATAAGCTTTAGACATATCCCAAACAAGGATGCATGCAAGGGATATCTATTGTTCAGGATAAGATTGATGATAGGATTAATGTTAAATATGAGTATAACTCAAATCTAAATCGATTAAGATGATGTAGGTGATGATAGAGAAGAATCGATATGATCAAGTGACCAAAAGGATTGGGATGATGCCCCTAGAAAAGACACATGTAAAAGAATGAGAGTGGAAATAGAGGATAATTTATCCTTGGGCATGGAAGAGTGGCCAAGTGATACTTACATATTCTAAAAAGACCTTAGGTCAATATAGCTCTGACTAGTGGATAGAAGATGATGATGATGATTAAGGATTAAAGGATGATATTAGTGATAATAGGGTATGAATTAGATTGTGGGATGAGGATAAAGGATTAGATGTTAGTTGGATGGGTTGAGAGGTTTTGATTAATGATGAGAGGAAGGATGATATGATGATTAGATAAATGATGAAGTGTAGGTGATCAAGCCATCACAATTATCATAAATCTCATCATAGTCTAAGTAATCTAAAACTATAGCACTTGAAAATATGCCCCATGATATAAGGATGACCAAGAGAACATTTTTCCAAAGTGCATGGGCTAATGGTGAACTCTACATCCTCAAGGGAATTTTTGGTGTCCTCGTAGCATCCTCGTTCATTACCCAAAAAGACATGATGTAAACAAAACATAAAACATAAAATATATACATGACAAGACAAATAGAACAAACAAGTAACACACACACAAGCATCTACATGCAGTGTCATAATGTCTTATCTAATGATAGGATGAGTTATTGGATGATGGGTTGGATGATCATGATGTGATTATGGACTTAGATTTGGATAGGATGAATGATGAGGATTAGGATTAAGATGAGGTGTTACTCCTAGTTTAGGATGGTTGATGTGATAAGTCTTTGAATATTGATTTGGTCTTGAAATCAGATCGAAAAGTGGCCAAGGATGGTGATTAGATAAGTGATGACCAAGGATTACCAATAGACAAGGCCCTACAAGGATCCAATCTAGTAAGGAGATGAGGAGATGATGATGGGATCAAATACCTTTCATGCTAGAAAAAAGTGATTGGATGGGTGTTAAACATGAAGAGGCAATGATAATGATAGTGATGGGATCAAGTACCTTCCACACTAGCAAAGGGTAATTGGATGCGTGCCAGATATGAAAAGGCCTTGATAGGAAGTGATGGGTGCGAGACTAAAGTCTTTGACAAGGTGATGTGTGCCAATAATACTTAGCCAAAAGGATGATGAAATGATTGGTGACCACTTAGGATGGGATTCCAAGATGGAATGTGGTATTCAAATATGGGAAATATAGGATCCAAATGGAAATGAATGCGACTGGGGGATTAGGCATAAGACAAAACATCATGGACTATTTTTGGCTTTTTTGTATTTTATGATTTTTAGGGTTTTTGACATTTTTCTATTTTTATGGATTTTTGGGAATATGTATATACATTGTTCAAATGGGGTTACTAGCAAAGGGAATACCAAGCCTAGAAATTGGGATGAGGATAGATGGAATGATGGATGGGATGACAAAGGATGATGATGATGGGTACCAAGGATGAATGGACTAGGTATAGCCAATGACCATATCATGAAGGAATCGAATGGTTATTTACCTGAGTGTCCATTAGAGGATATGCCAAGATGGTTCAAGGACATTTTTCAATACACCTTCTATTTCCTTATGAAGGCCAAGATAGGAAGGAAGAAGAGATAAGATGCATGATATAATAGTCGATGATGGATAGAAATAATGGATCAAGGGATAAGATGGAGGGATGATACAGAAAAGGTAGATGAGGGATGTGACAAGTGGGAAGGATGGAGAGGATATGAAATGGATGTATTTTCCCCCAAGTGTTAAGGAACAATGCAGATAATAGATTATTTTACCATGACACCAAAAATTGGTTTTCATCATGTTACTTACCCCATGTGCCAGAAGATTGGTTTTCACCATTGGATGAATGATGATTTTTTTAATTATTTTTTTTGAATTTTGACTTTATTGGGCATCTCAATTTATTGGGGATGGGCGAGATGCAAGGTGAGATCAGTTGATGGATCATTTAGCCAAAACCTATTATGAAGATGTGTGATGCTAAGATCATGTCATCATTGTTGTTGGATGTATCAGGGATTGTGTGACCTTTGATGATTCCTGATGGATATCTCTTTAGATATCTAGACCAGGTATCATCATTTCCCCTAGGAGATACAATGTTACTTGGGTTAGTGATGTGGGATATAGATTCAATTAGAGCTTGATTTTGATGTATGGGACTTGAATGGATGATAGGATTGAGATATGATGGTGTGATGGGTTATGGAGGATTAGGACTAAAATTAATGATAGTATCATGATAGGATGGGGTGATGGAGGATGGAGGATTAGGACTAGAAATCACATACATAGTTGGAGATGTGGGACATGCTTCATTGGATTGGTGCCAAATGATAAAAGACTTTAGGAGATCCAAGACACTTTGACATTGTGACTCATCTTCGATCTAATTATTTGATGGATGATTGGCCATATTATTTTGAACATTTGAATGGATTTGATTTTGAATATCCCCTGGTACCTTATTTTGGGCTTCACCAAAGGAAATTGATTTTTTACTTGATATACAATGATTTTTTTGATTTTGATAGTCTCCTAGTGCTAGATATTGGGCTTCACTAGGAGAAGACATTTTTTGATAAGGTCGATGATTTGAATCTTCTTGATTATGATTGATGGGATTAAAAATTACTTGACTATGATTTATGAATTTTAGAATATTTTTTTAGACTTCTGGATTTGTGGCACATATTATATTTCTCAAAGAAGGGTCCAATGATGTATGCTCCTATTCATCTTTATGGAGGGAAGTGATTAAATGATCATTCATGGGGAGAAAAGTGTCCATGATGGATGAAGATGGTGGTGATGATGAGGTCAATGAGTGGTGATGGGGTAGCATAGTCTTCATAGGGGTTCTTAGGAATCTTGGTTTTGACATCGAACAAAATCTCCTCAAGATCAACAAAAGGATCACTAGGATTAGCTTTAGTAGATGCATCCAAAGGAAGATCATACTCACTCTGACAAGATTCGATAGATAAAGCTTACAAGAACTCATTTATGATGTCATCATCTGAAATGGAACCAAAAAGATATGCCTGGTAATGAATCAAAGGTATCTGGATTATAAGTATCTTCTAAAAGACAAGCATTATCAGCATCAATGAGGGATGACATTTTTAATGAGGAATCTGATTTGGGTACGAGTGTTGAACATGATACTATAAAATATAAGACCTCGGATTCTAAATTTGAAGCTGACTTCGATGCATAATATTTAATGTTGATATTTATAGATGCATTTTCCATTATTGACCTCTCAATAAGGGGTATTTGAGGTGATGGGTAAGAGGGAGATGATGGATTAATGATGGGTTCAACAATGATAGGCTCATGGAGGGACTTATGAGAGATGGGGGGACTAGGCTCAAGGGGAATAAACTCAACTTTGATGTAGGATTTTTTGAGGATGGGAGGATCATGTAGGACAGGTGCGGTGTCTTAACTTTGGCTTGGAAAGGGAAGAGCTTGATCATGATTGGTAAGGGAATCTTTGCATTTTTTTTTTGTTCACCCAGGGATGTGGATGCATCTGTTTCATCATCAATTATCATGTCACCACGATTAATGAGGTCTTAGATAAAATCTTGGAAAGGTTGACATCGATCAATGGTATACCCCAAATTTTGATGATATGCACAATATTGGTTATCTTTATACCAAAATGGTTTGGGTTTAGTATGATCAAGATGTTGATTAGGTGGATAGACTATCATATTAGTGGCAACAATTTGTTTAAAAAGTGCTTCTAATGATATGGGAAGGGGAGTATAAGGACCTGCTTCATGTTGTGACTTGGACATGGAAGCATTAGACTTATGATCAAATGGTTGTGGATATGACTAGGTGGATGGATTTGAGGTGGCCAAGATTAGATTCCCTTTGCTAGTATGGGAATGGGTGGATGGTGGTTTATGGCTAGTGGATGCAGGATTGGTATGGGATTCACATGATGAGGCTTGGCTAGGAGGTACAATGAGTGAAATGGGATCAACACCTTTAGGAAGTGGTACATCCATCATAAGGAACTTCAATATGATCTCATCCTTATGGGTAGTTATATATTGATCTATGAAAGTTAGGTCTAGTTCAATGGTAATGGTTGATAGATGATGGATGATATAGGTAGGATAAGGATTAGATATAGTTCTTGAATGAAATAGATTGAAAGGACCAAGCTAGTGGTAGGATAAATGTGATTAGGATCATATAAGACTATTGTCATATTTTAGATTTCTAATTCAATAGGTGTTAATGACCTATCAACAATGTCTAGTTATCAACCAAGCAAAAGGATTGATGGATTTTGATGGGTGCCTAAATTAAAACTATTAAGAAGATGATATGATGGGTGCTAGTTATGAATAAGGAAAGATTATTAGACCATGTATGATTGATAGTTAATGGGTTTGATAGATTGAGACTGATAAGGTGAAAAGATGCTAATAAGATACTGACTAGGTATGAGTATCTGACCAAAGGATAAATGATAGTTGAGTAGAATGATAGGATGATATGGATGATAGGACTAGCTCAAAACCTTAGACCAATTTGCTCAAGATGGGGTGAGGTGAGATTAGGGCATGAAGGTGATTAGGAAAATGGAATAAGGATAAGTGTGATGATGAAATGATAAAGGGGTAATGAAAGGTAGATGGTTTAGACTCGTATGTGACCTAGAAGCCAACTAGGATAAGATGAGGTGATGACTAGATGGGTGATGAAGGCAAGGTCAAGACAAGTGACCAGGTATGGATTTAAGATAAGATGTGGATGATGAGGTATGATTAGGATGTGATTAGGGTATGAGTAATGACATATGGGTCTAGTGATAAGATGTGATTAAAAGGATGTATAGGAGAGATAATTATGTAAAACAAGGTAAAACAAGGATATACAAGGTGATGGGATAATGAGACAAAATGGTATGGGGATGATTAGGACTATGGATGAGGTAGAATTAGGATAGAATGTTTATGGTGAGACAAGATGGAATTATGATAAGTGATGGGTTATGATAAAATCTATAAGATATGGGAATGATCAAGACTATGGTGTGATTGATGGATAAGGCAATGTCAAAGTGAGGTGTGATTGATTATGGATGAGGTGGTCTTTATGATAAGGTGTGACTATTAAAATATAGGCAATGGGATAATTAAAAGGATATACAAGGAAAGGGTGAAAAAAGTATACAAGATAGTACACACACACACACACACAAGGGGATGATGATGAAGATGTACAAGATGAAAGGATATATGCAAGAGGATAAAGAGGTAAGGATGTTGGTGATAGGTGTATGGGTGAATATGTTTAAGACAAAATGGGATAAAATATAAAAAGGATGATATGTATAATGTGATAATGAGATAAGGATGGACAAAATGATGATTACGATGGATGATTGATGGTTAGGGAATCAATGATGGGATAGGATATGATGAATGATAGGTGGGGATGGGATGAGATATGACTAATAAGATGTACAAGGGAATAAATTTTGTACTAGAGAGTAAGACTAGGTTGTACAAGAAGAACAAAATATGTACAAGATGGGGTGACTAAGATAAGGATGTACAAGACAAGGTGATTATGATATGCAGACAATGAGGTGATAGGATAGATATAGTTGGATTAGGAGGTGATGGATACAAGATGGTGACGGGGATAATGATGAGAATATATTATGATAAGGATGAGGGTATCACTTATAATGTAGGGATATGGTTAGGCTAGGATAATATAGGACGTGTTTAAATTAGGTGGGTGGTAAAGACAAGGTCAAGGCAAATGATGAGGGATAAAGTGGGCCTAGGGTAGAATATGGATGATAAGAAAAGATGCAATTAGGAAATGGTAGGGGTATGATGAATGATAAGTGGGACTAGGACAAGATATGACTAAGAGGATATGCAAGAGAGCAAATTATGTACAAGCATATGAGACTAGGATTTACAATGTGATGATTGATGAAGGGATGACTATTGATGAGGGGGCCTATGTATAAGAGAACAATGATATTTACAAGGTGAAGATAGGTAGTTAATGATGCAGACTTGGGTAAGGACGTAAGATGGATTAGGCTATATATGTGATAAGGGTATGATGAAATATGAGATGAAGATAAGGTGATAATGGAGGATATGATAGGACAATAAAAGGATGTACAATGGTATGATGTCAAAGATGTACTAAGTGATAGGTACAAAGGATGATTGGATATGGATGTATAAGATAAGATATAGGTGATGGGGAGGTGTGTGATGAATGATGAGTGGGTTAGATGTGAAATAAATAATAGGTACTAAGATAGGTAAGTGGATAGGGTGATAACTAATGATGAGTGGGTATGGTTAGACTAGAATAGGATTAAGATAGGATGGGTAATGGGACAAGGTGGTGGGATAATGAGACAAGATGAGATGTGGGTGACAAGTGGATATGACCAAGACAAAAGGATATACAAAGAGACTATGTATAATGGGATGATGACTAAGATATACAAGATGAGATGTGAGTGATGGAGTGATGACCAAGGATAGGTGGATACAATGAGACTAGGGAGGGATAAAGACAAGATGGTGATGGGGATAATGACAAGGATATACAAAGATGTATAAGGTAAGATGGGGGTATGTCAAGTGGATATTAGGATGAAATGAGATAGGATAAAAAGGATAATAGGTACAAGGGGATGATGATAAGTATGGATGATTAGGATATATATACAAAAGGATGATGGGGGAGATATGTATAAATTGATAGAATGATGAGGATAGAATATACAAGAGGATATGTTTAAAGGACCTAGATGGGATATGATGGGTAAAAGGCTGACTCAACTCATAAACAGTACTGATTTTGCACAATACACACCCAAACAAGAAAGTCACAACCTATGATTAGTAAACTGATGGGTGTGTAACCCAATGCCCACACCATCCAATGGCTACATAAGTGAGGCTATAGGTTGGTGACCTATTATGAAATTGACCAAACCCTCTCGACCTTGCTTGCACTTGATGGCTACTTTGGCACTGATATTGACACCTACAGTGGAACACTTATTATGGTCGAATTCCCCTACTCTAAGGTATACAAAAGGATCTAGGAGAGTCCCCGATATACACTATGGTACATTGGGGCCCAAGTCTATATAGGGTGTTGTCTAATGTCTGGTTCAGAGAGTTAACTCTTCCCCTTCATGGATGATCTGTATGAGGTCAACCATTTAGCTTAACAACAGTTGTCCCTGATTTTTATACTCTACCAAAACAGGAAGTTTGGTTAGTGCACGATGATGAAATCCACAATACTAACCCCTATAAACTAAGTCCATACATGGGGATCAATTCCATGTCACGTGTTATTTTAGAAGGGGGTCTTGACAAAAAGGCAAACACGCAATATGATTAATTAACCAACTAATTACCTACATGTGAGGGCCATGATACGATGATTATTTAAAAGTTAACATACACACATGCATATACAAGGATAAATTCAATAAAGATATATACACACAACAAGATGATTAAAAATGATATGTACAAGACAAAAATGATTCTAAGAGTGCCAAATGGATCTTTTACCAGTGTCCTGCAAACACATCGTAAAAAAACCTACATGATACAATATTATACCAAAAGAAGAACCTGCAAGATACAATATTATACCAAAGTAATGCCTTGCAAAAGGTGTTAGACAAAATTCACTCCTATAAAAAAAATAAGGTAAAAAAATTATGCTTTTACTATTTTAATATATATATATATTGGATTCATGTTAAACACATTAGCTATATATATAAACCACTTGACCAAACAAAATCATGTCTAAAATTATTTTAATATTGTTTTATTTATTTATCACAAGGGAATTTCTAGAAAAATCCTATTAGATTTAGCTCATTAATGAAAAAGTGTATACCACTTTTTGAGATACGATTTTAGTATATCTATTAAAAATCCACATTAGTTACTCTTAAATGTTCAAACAAAATTTGTTGACAGAAGTTTTTTGTGTTTTGTGAATGTAATTATTGTATCCTAGAGAATACATAATTATAAGGAATATTTATTTTAATGTTTTTAAAAATTTCTTTCATTAATTATTAAGGACTTTAGAAGTCTGCACCTTCTTGGATATGAGCCACCTATTGAATGTGTCTACAATTAATAGATATGCTTTTGAGTAGATGATTGTATTAGTTTTCAGAAACTGTTATGATTGTTCTTAATGTTCCAAACATTTCAAAGCATCTTAAGTGGAATTTTCTCCAACTTGGTAATAACTATGGCTTAACCCAACGACCGATCAAGCCACCTAATGGTTTAAACTTCTGAAGGATCCATCGATCAACACCCTGCAAAACCATCAACATTTTGTTTTTAGATGGGGTAAATCTAGAAAATGATGGCTTCTCTAGGAGGTGGGGTTTCTGTCACATCAATGGTAATAGAGAAGAAAACAAAAGAGGTGAAAAAGGTCTTTGTTTTCTTAGGCTACCCTCCCCAGGGGTAAATTTGATGTTCATTTAGGCATTTTTTATCATTTTACACGTAAAATATAGGGAAAAAAATTGAAATGTATTTATGAACAGGGAAATTTCTCTGCAGATTGTCATTATGATGTGCGAGTTAAAAAAATGGCCGTTTTATATTATAAGGCTTTAGGGCCTATCGCTTAGGCAACCTATAACCTATAGTGCTGGTACTCGCCCAGTGGGCTAGTGATAAATGACAGCAGGTTACACACACTGACCAATGGCATTATGGCACTTGTAGTCTAGCAGGATTGAATTTATTTTTTAAGTCTTAAACAAACACTGAAGCTACGGACAGCCACTGGGAGGATTTGAATAGGATTTTGAAATATTCAGTTATCAACTTTTCATTTAATACATATCAAACCCCTATTGAAAATGATTCATGACAATTCACATAGACACAGTTACCAACTTAGCAACTTCTCTCAGCGTTGTTCACTAGTTGAATATTAACTCAGAGTTGTATCACAACTGGGACAGGGGGTTTTTGGCCTCATAGCTCGTAAAATTACTTCTCCATTGCGATTATAAGGTTTGCAACATTATCTGAGACCCGGGTAAGTATTCATCTTTTTAATATCACACGCATCCCTGCATACCAAAGTTCAAAACCCTCTATGAAATTGTTTTGCTGAAAAATAGAAATGAATGTTATAGTTCTTTAATTTTAGCCACACATTAATCTAACGGGTGCGTAGTTTAGTGGATTGATTATTAGTCTTGCATACTGTTTGGAAATTGCTTGCGGGAAATTGGATAACTGTGTTAATGTTTTGGAGCTTAAATGAATGAAAGTTGGCCTTAGATTATTTTATTTATTAAAGATTTCAATCTTTCACCCTCCATAATTGCTGTAAATAAAAGTTTCCATATAAACTGCTTAGACAAGTTTTGGAAAAAGTTAGTAATGTTGTGATTTTACAAGAATTTGTTATTTTTTCTTTAGATATGGAAGTGAAAAACAGACTTACTACAAATTTAGATATAGTTTGTTATTATTGATATCAATTTTAGGCTACAATAATAAGCTAAATAGCGATCCCAATTAATGCTAATAATTTATAAATAGCTTATACATATCTTTTGCCATTATAGTAGGGGAAGAAACCACAGCAGTAGAAATCGAACCCAGTTTTAACAACTTAATGAGCCCATATTTATTTGCACGCTGATTGAAATTTGATATTACGGTTAGGAAGCTCTCCCAGCTGGGGGAGATTTCCTAGTTCTCACAATAGGCCATGGGACTCGGGTTGTTTCTCTACCCATTAAATATGTAGAAAATCGACAAGATTAAAAGTGTAAGAGTCATCGTTGTTGCTGGAGCTTGTCGTCGTTATTGCTGGAGCAGTGAGCTTATTGAGGCTTGGTCATTTCTTATTTATGCATCCTGGTATGTATTTATTAAAATTTAAATCAAGTACGACTCATTTGTGTTTAGTTTTTTATCTTTTAATCTTTATTTTATGACCCAATTCTTAAGTCACACATGTTTAAATTATTTTGTGTTTCATCAAAAAAAAATTAAATTATCAACTTATATTAATTATCATTTTTTATTTATAAAGGTTTATTTGTAATAATTTATGTTAATAATTTATGAAGTTTATATAGTTACATGAAGATTTAAATTTTTATTTTTAATTATTTGGTTTGTATATGTACTAATAACTATAAAAAAATGTCTCAAAACAAAAAGAACCAATCTTCAATCAAAAGGTTTTTTGCATGGTCTGGAGCATCGAAAGCTTCATCGCAAGATGATCAGAGTTTTAATTTAAATGAAGACTTAAATATATTGGGGTGTGATGACAACTATGATGAAGAATTTGAAGAGGGGGAAGCTTCAACACAAAACAAGAAAAGGGCTAAAGTAAATAGAGTGTTTAGATATGAATGGAAAGTTAAATTTAAGTGGTTAAAATGTACAATGCATGATGGAAAAATAGTCATGAAATGCATATATTGTGAAAAACACAAGTCTGCGGGACCATGGGGCACTGGAACTGGTTGTACTACTTTACAACATAATGCAATAATTACTCATGCAAATTCAAATATCCATAAAATTTCACAAGCAAAATGGATATGTGGAAATGAAGGGAAAGCAAAATCAATTCCAAGGCACATTGCAAGCATTGATGACACCAATAAAGAAAGAATCATCACAACCATGAAATTAGTTTATTGGGTTGTGCAAGAAGACTTACCCCTTTCAAAATATGAGTCTCTTTGCTCTCTTGAAATGCACTAAGAAACACCAAACATGCCAAAAAATAGGGACTATAAATCATATAAAAATCATATGGCTGCAAATGATTTCCTTTTTTCCATATCTAATTATCTTGAAGAGAGACAAAGTGCAAAAATATTAGACAGTCAATTCTTCTCTTTGATGTTAGATGAAAGTACAGATCGAAGCCTAGAGAAACACCTTGTGGTTTATGCTACTTTTCTAGACTCAAAAGGGTTGGGGCCATCTATTTCACAATTCTTAAAGCTCATAAATGTGTGTGATGGAAGAGAGAAAACAATATATGATGCAATATGTGTTTTGAAGAAAGAAATGGGTCTTTCAAATAAAAGTTTGATAGCAGTTTCTACAGATGGTGCTTCATCAATGGTGGGGAGTGAAAATGGATTTGTTACTCTTTTAAAAAAAGATGTACACAATCTTATATGTATTCATTTCATTGCTCATCGTGAGGCTTTAGCTGCATCAAAAGCTGCTAAAAATTTCCTTGAATTGATGTTTGTTGAAAAGTTGGCAAATAAGGTATATTCTTGGGTCCAAAATTCTACTAAAAGACATGATGAACTTATTGTTTTTCAAGAACTCATGCAACTTGAAACACTTCAAGCTCTTCAAATTCATGGAGTTAGATGGCTCTCAAGAGGTCAAGTTATTGAAAGGCTTATTGTGTTAATGCCTCCATTGTTGACTTTGTGGACAAGTGAGAAAAGAGACTCATGGTATGATAAGGCTAGGATCTTCTCAATACAATTTTTCTTACGTATGCTTGCAGATGTATTAGGTGAACTACACAAGTTGAATATAAAATTTCAAGAATAGAATGTGGATGTTACAACTTTAGGGGTAGCCATAGATTCTACTATACATACTTTAAGTAAGTGGTTTCTAAGGTCTGACACTTTTGTAAACGGTACAAGTTATTTGTCTAAATTTTTAAAGAGCTCTAAATATGGTTATTTAGAGATTATTGATCAAGATGGACACATTCATAGGCATGAATTACAATTTGTGGCAATTCTAAATGTGCGTGATGATTATGTTGATGCACCAAAATAGAGAATGAAGCCTTGCATTGATGGGTCACTAGAGAGCTGCAAAAATCTTACTAAAGAATATGTTCAAAAACTTGTAAATTGTTTAAATGAAATATTCCCAGATCTTTCATTTTTCAATTCCATAAAGTTGTTCAGCTCTTGTCATTATTCAGAGGATGCACATACTAGAGAAGAAAATTCAAAGCGGTGGCTACTCAAAAATTTTGAACACTTACAACATACTTTGTGTGAGGAAGAAAAGCCTTTATTTGATTTTGAATGTTGTTTAAAAGAGTTGTATAATTTTGTTGATACTCTTCACTTTAGTTGTGAAGGATTCCGCATGAAGGAAGCTTGGAGGGTTTTTTGTGCTACAAATTCACATACAAGCTTTCCAAATATGAAAAAACTATGGCAAGCAATACTTACCATTCTAGCAAGTACAACAGCATGTGATAGAGGATTTTCAAGACAAAATATAATAAAAGATATACGAAGAACAAAACTCTCATTGGATACATTGGATGCCTTGATGCGAGTTTCATTGACAGGGCTTGATATATCAATGGTAGATTGGAACAGGGTTTATGAAATTTGGAAAGATGCCAAACAAAGAAGGATTTAAAATATTTCATAATATTCTCTATGGACATAATTATAATGGTATTGTATTTCATATGAACCAATGAACACTCGAGCTTTTGTTTAGATTACTTTTTTAATAATGTTTTCTCCAATAAAGATTCAGGTACTCTATACTAAACTCAATAGACTATTTTGTTATGGGTGGAGTAAGTTTAATTTAATGCTCTATGTTTTTCACCTCATGTTGTTAAGAAATTTAGTAGCTTTTTTATCATAGAAATTTCATGGATTTTTATTTATTTTTTATGTTGAGAAATTTTAAAAGATATTTTGAGAATTACATGTAAACAAGTGATTTATATTTTTCCCAGTTATAAAATCTTTAAAAAAAATCATGCATACTAACCTATAAAAAACTTTCTTAAATTATTGAAAGAATTTTTCAGCGCCCACTAGTTTAGGGAATTATTTGTTGAATTGAAATTTTAAGGCTCTTATTTTAATAGAAAAGATTCATTTTATTCCTATGCATTATTAAAACTCCATTGGACCAATTTCACATTGAAAATAGGAACACGAGCCCTTTCAATGATAGAGCATCCTCAAGGTAATGTGTGTAGTCATAGTGAATGTTCTTTCTCTGCAACATAAGCAATAAAAAGAATGTTTAGTTGGTTTCTATACAAAATTATGAAAGTCAAAAATAAAAAATGAACGTCACATGCAAAGTGACATTAGTTTAAAAACCATCACAAAAAAATTTCTTGACAGATAAGAGTGACCATCAACTTTAAAACCTGACCCTCCTACAATCAGAGGATAGTGGAGGTGATATCCATGTTGAAAGAACGCAACGGCTCCAACCAACAAGCGATCAGCAAGTTCATGGAAGGGAAATACAAGGTGAATCTGTAGTCAATCTTCAAAGAGCTGAGGTCATGGTTGTGAATCTGTAGTGAATATGAGAACAACCGCTTTTATTGTTTTATCTGTAGGGCACTCTGTCGGATCTGATCTCCACTCACCAACAGATTCACAACCTGTGCCAAAATAAGAGATTTTTAAACAAGGTTCGGATAGCAATTTCAATTAGTTATTACAGACATTAGATACGAGATTATGTTTATAATGAGAAGACAGCGCTACTTTCATGATTAGAAAAGAGGTGTCTTTCAAGGCTTGCAAATTTAGCTGATTTGGAAACTTACCTGCCCATCTCAGATATGGTAAGATTGAATGCATTTTTAAGATTCGGTCTGAGCATGTGAAAATGCCTTAGCTTGATAAATTTTGTAGGGAAAACTCTAGCAGTTGATTATTCCATGCATGCAAGATGAGGCTTAGGAAAAATTGGGGATGCTCCATAATGAAGGATGTGTGAATAGAATTCAGGGGGGATATTTGTGTGAGGCTACCTTCCATTAGTTTCTTAGAGGACGTCGTTGTTGTCACCGACCCCTATCCCTCCTTCCACCATGAAAGAGTCGTGAAAGGACGTTTGCAGTAGTGGATGTGAATTTACAATGGTTATATCTAGATTGTGATGTCTGGTTACCACATTATTCTATTTTTGGAATGTAATCTCCATGTGAAACCTGCATTGTTGGAAATGGATCTCATGAAAACTTGAGTTAAAAATACCTTCAGTAATAAAACTTTGAAATTTTGTCTAAGAGTGTGCGCTATAGCCTAATAACAATACGTCTTTGTCAAAGGCGTTTGAAATGTAGGAAACAGATAGAAATCTATTTAATAAAATGTCTCGGATGATTGGAACATAATCAAAAATGGATTTTTTTGTTTTTTTTGTTTTTTTTTAATTTTAATTTATTATTATTATTTTTTTAGACAAGTAATAAATGTGTATATCACTTAAAACATATACGAAATTCTAAAATATCTTGAAATATTAAGAATATATACACCTGCAATCTATTGACAAACAGAAAGAAACATATAATTGATTTAATGGTAGAATAAGAAAGAAAAGAAACACGTTAACATATTTTATTATATACACAAATACAAGAGCCATACCCGGGTGATTGTTATGGATGGAAATTTTGAAAAATGTGAAGCCGCTAATCTCGCTTGAAATTTAACTTGTAAGTTGTTCTCAAGAAAAGTCACAACAATAATGTGTCAATATCAAAAGTGGAACTTGTCCCACCATGGTCACTAGAATGTAGAGAGATTTTGAGCCCTATGTATGAATTTAAACAAGGCAAATCCAACTCAAAATGCAAACTACGTAATAGGAAGGATTTATAAAACAAATAAGAATGATAAAAGAGCTTGCCAAATCCCTTGTTTTATGTTACCTCCTTCTAGGATTTGCAAATGGATTATTAGACTCAGATTGACAAAGTGATAGCTTGATGTTGGAGTGAGATAATGGATGATTGATGGTTGCTTATGGATTTTGCTATAAGATTTCTAGAATCATTTTGGCATAGTTTTGGTATAGGTTTCCTAATTTCATTTTGACATGGTTTTGGTATGATTTCTATAGATGGTTTGAGGGTGGAGGGAGAGGTTGCTTATATAGATTTTATGAGGGAAAATCAAGAGTTATTATTTGGATTTAGGGAACTGAGATCAATGTCTCTAGATTATCCAAGGAATATTAAATTCCTTGGGAAACCTCTAGAATTAGATGTTTCTAGAGACTTGGAGGGAAGTCTCCAATTCTAGAGACTTCTCCATTATCTTAGAGATAATAGAGGATTAGGTGGGGGTTGGATAGGGAATTAGGTGAGGATTAGAGACATAGGGATGTAGGGAAGGCTAGGATGTAGGTTAGTAGGTGGTAGGTGGGGTTATGAGAATTTTAAATTCCCATATAGTAGATAAATAGAATTAGATTAGGATAATGAGATATTTAGAATAATTAATGAAAGAGTGGGGATGGATAAGGTTAGTGAATGTAGATTAATAGGAGGGGATATTAGATAAATGGATAGGAAGGATAATTAATTAGCGAAATAAAATAGGTTAAGCAGAATTAGTATCGACTAATAGGAATATTAATCGATAGTAATGTAACGAGTGATTTTAGGTGCATACACAATCAATGATTAAAGTGTTGGTGTATGCTTTTTTTCACTATGTGGTTTTACCTACACTTGTTATTTTAGCTTGCTTAGATTATTCTAGGTCATTAATAAAATTTTATTCCACATGCATGAAGATGTTAGGACATGTCTAACTTTCACCTATAAATGTACCTTATTGCTTTAATGGATAATGCAAAATACTATTTCTATAACTTCTCTTTGGTGAGACAGGGTTCTTTCTCTTTGAAATTTTAAGATTTTATGTAGGTTTTCCATGTAAGATTTATTGTTTAGTTAATCTTGGTGTCATCTAACATGCTATCAGATCCATTTTGATAGTCATTTTCTATTTGAATCTTTGTGTGATCCTTAGTGTGCATTCCTATTATTTTCATTGATTCTGGTTTTCAAGGGTTTGGTAGGGGTTTTTTTTTTAATTGTGCATATATTTACATCCAAAGTCTCTAGATTAAAAATAGATCATGTCATTGGATTCAAAGGGTGTTAAAACCTCAGGATTGGCTATAAACTTGACCTAGTTCTATGATATCCATTTTTAGCCAATTTTAGAGGGTTTTAGGTAGTTTTCTTGGTTTCCATGCATATCTGTACCTTTAAAGTCTTCAATCAGAAAATAATTTTTGATTTTTTTTGGGTTTGTAGATTACTAAGTGGATTCTTTCTATATTTTTATAAGGCCGAACCAATTTTTGTAGATCTGGGATCTTCTTACAAGCCTTATTTGCCACTTGGGTCATTGCAGCAAAAATTCTAGACTTAGAAAATTTATGGAAAATTTATACAGTCATCCTTCATCCTCGCTCCACGCATTTGCACCCATATAGGCCTAACCATCCAGCCTTTTTCCACATGCTAACACCACTAACCTAGCCTTTGTGCTTTTAGGGGTCAGATTGTCGATTGTCAAGGACACAAGAACATGGGCCTTAAACTATGTGCATTCTTGCCCATGCAGGTCTATCAACCCATCCCCTGACCATGCAAAGATGTGGTGACTCCTCATGCCATGCATTCATGACTTCATAGGCCATCAGGTCCACTAGACCAACCCTTATCAATGAGGTAAATCTAGAGATGTGAATCCTTGTATGTTGTGTGACCATAGATTTGTAGCCCTGATGGTCCGATAACCTGGCTTCCTGCCTCACGATGATGCGAGTGACCCTTCCACACATGCGTGTGTAAGATAGACCAGTCGTGTCATTCCTATTATTATAGGCCTCTCCCAACACATAGTGATGACCATTTGGATGTCAAGTTTAAGATAATTATGGTTAGCACTATTCATTTTCAAAATATGGTATTTTTTTGATGATGTCACTCGTACATCAATCAAGGTCACATCAAAAGTGAAAGGAGCTCACAAAAGGCCTTAACCCCTAGTCATATGGTAAATTAGCCCTTGGTCATGCCTAACCTATGGGGGATTAACATTTCCTTGGAAAAATTATTATAATTATTTACACATAAAAAATTTCTCAAATTTATGCATCTTATTTTTTCCAACCCTATTGCCACCAAATTTTTCATGGGAGCAGATTTTCAAACATGCATAACTTTTGATCAATAGCTCAGATTTGAGTGTTATCTTCTTAAAAAGTGCTTGTTTTTTTATATTTTACATATTGGAGGTATTTTTAGGCCTTTTATATCCACCTATTTTTTTCACATATTATATCTATTAGATGCATTATCATCAAATCTTGATGTCGCTCTAATTCCTTGTACTTATGCACTTACTACTCAAGACACTTTCTCGGGTATGCGTGACATCTATATGAATGTACTTGTATATATAACATCATGGGAGGTCACTTATGATAGTTATGATGGGGTATTGTGTGGTGTTGTTCATTCTTTGGTATTTTTTCTACACATTTTCATTTTATACATTGTGTTGATTCTTGCACTTACTGCTTATTTGGACACATTTTCAGAAGTGCCCAATGTCTTCTTCATGAGCATGCATTATTTTTGTAACTAAGGGTTATTATAGTTGTTTTTTGAAGTTATGCACTTCTTTGGTGTCTTATCTCAGTCATGTCGACTTCACTTGAGAGACACTTGTGTGGAAAAATTGATTTTACATCAGTGGTTCTTCTTTGAAAGACCAACTGTGCTTCTTGGTGTGTTTACATGAAACATTTGATCATAAGAAAGAATCATAATCCATTCCTAATTGGATAGATTCCTACTCCAACTAAACTTATTCAATTCATTAAGTGAGCTAATACTTATGACAATGTTTTTGTTACTTTATTGTTACATGTTTTTGTGGATCTTTGTTGCCATGTGGAACATGCAGCATGTCCCTGCACTGTTTGGAGCATTATTCAATCTCTTTTATGAGATCTTGTTAAGATTTATATCACTCCTCCACTTCCTATCATCTCTTTAGATACTATTGCACTCTCTCCTCCTACTCCTACTTCTTGTGATGACACATACATGGTGGATAGTGTTCTTCCTTCTTTTGATCCACCACTATAAGACATGATTCTACCTAACCTCAAATATCCCATTGTAGATTATACTTCCATTCACATGCTTGATGTTGTTTTTTAGATCCATCATAGAGTGTACTTTAGAAGACTCTATTTTTTCCATTGAGAATACACCTTATGAGAGCATCAATGACTCTACTCTTCCTATGGATATTCAGTCTATGAATCTATGTGATTCATTTGTAGTCTCTTCTTCATCTTCAAAGATTATTGAGTTGTGTTTTTCACTTCCCATGGACATTTTTTTTTGAATGTTCCATACCATTCTTCTTCATCGGACTCACCTGTACTTGATGACACTTCTAAGCCTAAGTACATCTCTGAGATTGATGACTCTTCTTCCAGCACAAATGACTATAGTAATGATGAGGACATACCTCTACCATCTCCTTGTCACCTTCCATATATTAAAGAGTTATTTCTTAATCAACCTACCTCTGATCTAATTCTGATATTATAGGGTATAGGTATGCTAATTTAGGACTCATAAGAGATTGGGTAATCCATTCCATAGGAATAGGGCATTTTTAGTCTATTTTAGCATTTGTTTCCATTGCATAAAGCAGTTATCCTCTTACTATGTACGAGGAACATAATTATTTATATAGTAACCACACCTTGGTTGGATATCCATCAGGCACTTGGTGGAAACATTCATTATTCTACAGTGATCCAATCTTCATTGTACCTTTTTATGACAAGTTCACTTCAATTGCCTTACATTAGTTCCTGTGCATGATCTTGCCAGACCTATGCCACACTTATATTTTGGACCCTAATCAGAGTGTTTTGTATTATTTCCTCCTTCATCTTCTACTATGGAATGTGTATACTTCCAGTACACCGTTCATGTTCTTCCTTTGGTAAAGGGAAGAAACATTGTTCAATGCAGATGAAGCTTCTTCAGTCTTTAGGGAAAGGATCTCATCAATGATATTCATCATTTTTCAAGCTCAATTGTAGGTATCTTTAACATCTTATATGGGGACTTCTCATTTATCCTTTCTCTTTATGTACTTTATTTTCTCTTACTTATGGATGCATTCTTGGTTATGCGCAACATCCTTAGATTATCACTATTTCTCACTTTTCTCTCTTTTAAGGAGGAGATTTTTTCCTAAAAGTTTTCTCCTTTTCTCCACTTTATGAGAGTTAAATTATGCTTAGATATCTCATTATGCCTAATTTATACGACCTAATTCTTCTACCCACCTAAGCTACTCTTAAAGGGGGGTGTTAAGTGTAAGCTTTTTCCCACTATGTGGTTTTACCTACACTTGTCATTTTAGCTTGTTTAGGTTATTCTAGGTCATTAGTGAAAGTTTATCCCACATACATGAGGATGTTGGGACATGTATAACCTTCACCTATAAATATACCTTTCTTATTTTTTTATAGATAATTCAAAATATTCTTTTACAACTTCTCTTTGGTGAGACAAGTTTTTTTCTCTTGATGGTTTTAAGTTTTTATGCAGGTTATCCATACAAGTTCTTCATGTAAGATTCATTGTGCAGTTGATCTTGGCATCATCTGACACAAAGCTATTAATAATTATAATTCTTTCCAAACTAATAATGAGATCAAGAATATAGTTAATGTGATAGATCAACCATAAAAAAAGATATTCATTTACTATTAAAAAGAGAAAATAATTTGCATGATTAAGTGAGAGTCCTCAAAATGTGTGAATGATTTATTGAATGCAATTTAATATATTTATATCCCTAGAGAGAATGGGACTTATCATAGAATTTTCCTAAAAACCATGATGTTAATACATATTGTGATTTTGATAGAATATCTAGACATCATACAAATAGATACATAATTTTGAAGCATAAAATTAAAAAATGATAGACAACAATAAAATTAAGTGGGTCACAACAATTGAAATAATGTTTTTCCAAATTAATCATCATTGAGAATATTTAACAATAATGTATCAAATCACACTACTCAACCAAATAAGCAAGATGATGTTTATATTATAGCTTAGAAGTAACTTTTTAAAGCTCATAATGGTCATATCCTTGATGGATTCATAGGTGTGGTCAATAATACATGTAAGGGGCCTCATTAAATTACATTTTATGACCTAGAGTTTATAAATGATGGTTCTAAAAATAGTCCATTATAATTCATGCTTTTATATATACACATTCGAGGTTAAAAAATGGAATTACGATAGATAATAGTTCATGCATCAATATACATGCAAAGTAACTTATTACTATTCTTGGATATATATAAATATTTAGTTGGAATAACCACAATATTTAGAGGATGTGATGGCATGAATATGATGCCTCTTAGTATCATTAACTTACCTATCACCTTTGTTCCTACGACTATCTTACCTTGGTTACAAGTCTTTTTGGAAAATGGTACAAAATATGTATTACTCAAATGACCCTCGCTCAATCAAATGAAATCAATCCCATCAACACTTCACCAATGTTTGAAATTTTTCCACTACAATAAATTGATCACTATTCAAAGGTAATACTTATAAACCTCCCACACAAGTGAATTTTGAAGTTTTCCCTCAAGATATATTTAAAAAGCTAAGCATTCAACCTCAACCATGTGCACCTAAAGTTAAAGTACTTACTCATCCACAAACCAAAATAAAATTATTACATCTTTATATACCTATTCAAAAAAGCATCTATAAAATATCCAATTATTATACAACCGACCATTTTGATAAATGAAAGTGTGGCCTTACAAGAAGATAATGCAACTACTTGCAATAATAAAAATGATTCTAATGGCAATGATTTTGACTATGATCCTTATTATAGTGTCGATGATTATACTAATTATGATAGCGATGAAAAGATACATTTTCATTTATGGACTCATGGATCCAAAGACATCTAAGAAGGCCTGGAAAAACTATTGCACAAGGAAAAAGGACTGAGAGTAACATATATAATCTGAATGAGGTAAATAATATAAATTATCTCATGGGAAAGATTAATGAGAGATGGTTATGGCACAGAAGGATGGGTCATATTAACTTTGAAAATTTAGTCAAAGTAAATTCTAACAAGTGTGTAAGACACATGCTTAAGACAACCAAGCCTGTAGGCACAACTTGTAGAGAATGTCAGCTCGATAAATAGACCAGAGTCTTGTTCTAAACTAAAGAGTATGTAGCTACAAAGCCTCTACAAATATTTCATATTGATCTTTGTGGACCAACCAAGATAAGATGTTCCAAAGGAGTGTATTATTTTATGTTGTTCGTAGATGACTACACTAGAATGACATGGGTAACCTTCTTAAAGGACAAGTCTCAAGCCTTTGAGAGATTCAAGATTTTTAGAGCCATGGTTGAAAATGAAATTGGTAGAAATATCAAGTGCCATAGATCTAAAAAAGGTCATGAATTCACTTCAAATAAATTCATAGAATACTATGAAAAGCATGGAATTAAGACACAATACTCTACTGCAAGAACTCCACAGTAAAATGGAGTTATTGAGAGGAAGAACATGACTGTCAAGGAGATGGATAGAACAGTGTTGAAAGAAGCCAACTTGTCAAATGGTTATTGGAGAGAAGCAATCCAAATAGCAGTATACATCTTTACAAGAGTTTAATTAAGAGTAAATAGTGACAAGATTCCATATGAACTATGGTATGGGAAGCCTACTTCAGTCAAGTACTTCAGAGTGTTTGGATTAAAATGCTACATTCAAAAGAAGGATAAAAATCTAGGTAGCTTTGAGTCTAGATGTGATGAGGTAATATTCCTTGGTTATTCCACTCATATCAAAGCCTATGTCTACTACAATAAAATACTACATAAGCTAGTGGAGAGCATCCATGTTAAAGTTGAAGAGATATTCAAGGAAGAAACTGAACCTATAAAGGAGATCAAAATTGAGGAATTGAAAGAAGAAGTTGAGGATGAAAAATCAAATAATGAAGAAGAGATAAAGAGGACTAAAAAGGCACCCTCAAGGTTTGTTCAAAAGGATCATCCTAAGGAGTAGATCATTAGTAACATGAATGAAGGAATCCAAATGAGAAGGGTTGTAATGAGCCAAAAATAGGTAAGTTTTGCTTTACTATCTGATATTGAGCCCAAAAACTATAATGAGGCTAGTAAAAATGAGAATTGGCAAAAGGCCATAGATGGGGAACTAAGTCAAATAGAAAAGAACAAAACCTAGCAGCTAGTTCCAAGACACACATACATGAATGTCATAGGCACAAAATGGGTATTTAAAAACAAGTTGAATGAAGATGGAGTTATTTTGAGAAATAAAGCTATACTTGTTTGCAAAGGATATGCTCAAGTAGAAGGAATAGACTTTGAGGAGACTTTTGCCCCAATGGAAATATTGGAAGCCATCAGAATGTTTTTAACATTCTCAGTATTTAAGAAGTTAAAAGTCTGATAGACGGATGTTAAGTCAGCTTTCCTAAATAGAACCTTGGAAGAAGCAGTCTTTATTGAACAACCTGAAGGTTTTTAGCTGACAAATGAGGAAGACTATGTGTGAAAATTGAAGAAAGCACTATATGGTCTAAAATAGGGACCTAGAGCATGGTATTCAAGACTGGATCAATATTTGAAACAACAAGTATTTATCAAAAGATGTGCAGCCAATAACTTGTATGTTAAGTCTAAAAATGGACATATGTTTATCATAGTTGTCTATGTTAATGACATCATTTTTTGTGGCAACAGCAACAATATGTGAAAAGAGTTTGTAAATCAAAATCAAAAGGAGTTTGAAATGACCATACTAGGAGAACTTTCATTTTTTCTTGGTCTATAGGTTGCACAATCCAAAGAATGGATATTCATATCCCAGACCAAGTATGCAAAGGAGATGCTCAAGACATTTGGTATGGAGGACAGTAGACCAGTTATCACTCCCATGATAACTAGATGTAAATTGAGAAAAGGTGATGAATCTCCTAAAGTGAATCATACAATGTATAGGTCTATGATTGGTAGCTTGCTATATCTCACTGCATCAAGACTAGACATCATCTAGGATGCTCCAAAAAGAACACATGTAAATGCAGTAAAGAGAATCTTTAGATATATCAAAAGCAAAGTAGACTATGACTTATGGTATCCTTTAAGTGATGATTTCACTTTGACAACATACATAGATGTTGATTGGGTAGGAAGCATAGATGATAGAATAAGTACTAGTGGTGGTGCATTCTTCCTTGGTAACAGACTTGTTTCATGGTTGAGTTAAAAACAAGAGTCAGTACACTATCTACAACAGAAGCGCAATATGTTGCAGCAGTGGCATATTGCACTCAAGTGTTATGGATGAAGTAAAGGACCAATTCACATTTTGTGTGATAATTTAAGTGTTATAAATATATCCAATAATCTGGTGATGCACTCTAGAACAAAGCACATATCAATCAAGTATCACTTTTTGAGAGAGAAGGTTGGTGATCAAGATGTCACAATGGAATATGTTCCAACAAAAGATCAAATTGTAGACATATTCACTAAACCATTGCCTAAGGACCAATTTGAATTTCTAAGATAGCAATTGGGAGTGGTAGCTCCTACACCATATCACTAGTTCCTAGTGATCAAGCATATCTCCAAGGGGAGTATAAAAGTAACATCACTAACTCATAGAAGAAGAAGAGTTTAGGAAATTGTTTCATGGCCTAAGGGGGAGTTTCTCATTTATTGTTCTTATCTGACAGATCCAAGGATAAAAATAATGTAATACCTGAAGAAGTGCACTTCAAGTGGAGCTAGTTGACTTTTTGGTAGAGATTCTTTGTCATTAATGTCAAAGGGGGAGAAAAGAGCAAGACATTGTGCTACTTTTCAGAGGATGTTTTTGCCATCAATGACAAAGGGGGAGATTGTTTGCAATCTGAGAGTCATGGTTGAGATCAGAGTCTCAGGAAGAGATTTATGTCATGGTTTTCATTAATGACAAAAGACATATGTGCATGCATTAATTATTGAGCTGAATGGTCAAGTTGTCGAGACCTCATGGAGTTGTGTTTGTACCTTGAATTCTGAGAGTAGTCATATGAATGCCTTTCTAATTTTGTTTAGATATGGGTGAGTACACAAATTTTTGGTGACAACATTTGCATACATGGCAGTATCTAAAGGAAACAATCACACTAGGGTACTCAGGTTTGTGCCTAGTCTTGATGGACCAATTTCATGTCTTGCGAATGAGAGAATCAAAAGTTATGTAGGTGAAAAGTAGGGATCCCAAGTATTTGAATAGTTTTTGAACACTTAGTCATTTTTACAAAATTGTATTTGTTTGGAAAGAGTGCTTCAAAAAAATGTTTAGTCTCCACACTTGGTCAATTTTGCAATTTGGGATTTCTTTCAGAAAGAATGTATCAGGGATTTCTTTTTGAAAGAGTGATTTGACAAATTCTTTTGGGAATTTGTTTAAGTCTTTTCAAAGGGAATTTTGTCAAAAAAATTGTCCACAACAAAATTTTTGAAGGAAATCAGTCCCGAACAAAAGTTTTGAAGGGTATGTGGACTTTTACACAAGTTTTTGAAGGGACGCTTGCAATTGTTCTGAAGGATCATAGGGCACTTTCACAAGTGCCAAAGGATAGTTAAAATGAAGTAGAGGACACTTTCAAAGTTTCCAAAAGGCATTTTGAAAAGCCCCAAAAGGTACATTGTAAAAATGCTGAAAGAAAAAGTTGAAGGAAAAAGAGCACTTGACATTTTGTCAAGGAAATTATCCTAAATCCCCTTAGATAAAAAGGCTACAATAAAAGGTTCCAAAGGGCACCTTGAGAATCTCTAAAGGACTATTACAAATTCTTCAAATGATAATTTAGAAGAAGTTTAGGGAACTTTCATTAGTGCCAAAGGATGTTGCGCTAAACTCCTAAAAGGCAGATTGTTAAAGGTAAAGTTTGAGCTAGATGGGAGATTAATTGGTTTGTTCTTGATAGTGCAAAGAGGATCCAATTGATAAAATGAATCCAAAGCCATTAAATTGCTTGATGGTTAATGACTCAAATGAAATTTAAATATTGAGCAAGACTAAAGAGATCAATGGAGCAAAAGCATTCCATTATCACCGAAAGAAGCGATATGAGGTCAACATGCCAAAGTTTAATGACCAATCCAATGTCAAAATCATGCATCTTCAAAGATTGAATGGCACATAGAAATATAGATAGGAAAGATTGAATAAACTATAAAGACCCAGATGGAACAAAGTGATCATTATTTAATGACACAATGGTCAGTTAAGGATCGAGCATTTTTAAGGGCATCGATGGAATGAAAGTGATCCAAAGACATAGGAGGTAGCAAGATGATGCAAGGATCTTGATAGTTAACTAGTGTGTTAAGTAAGGATCGTGAATATAAGAAGATCCAACAGTTTGTGGGAGATAGAGTCTTAAGATTTGATAGACACAATTTAAAGTTAGAAAGCATTCAAAGATCTGACAAAGTGAGTTAGTTACAAGAATCTGGTGTGATGGTTGAAGGAAATCAACAGTCAGTTATTTTAATGATCTATAAACAAAAAAATTGGCTAATATTAGAATCATTCATATATTGAGAATGTTGAACTGAAAGAGGCTGAGGCGTAATTCCAAGAGATGGAGAAAAAAGAAGACAAACAACTATTTTTCTTGGAAGGAGAAGAATCAAGCCATGAATTCAGAATGTATAAATTAAAGAGGCTCATCAAAGTATTTTTGATGATATGATCAAAAATGAGAGCCAAATATTGTGTCAAATAGAAAAATTGAGACATAAAAAAATAATTATGCAGAGTGTCAAATAGAAGAATCTAGACACAGAAAGAGAGACTGAGAGGAAGAATGCACATACAAGTATTGTGTATAACATGAGTAGTTGTAGATCAGACTGGCAACAAGGAACAAACTCATATTCTATTATGAATCTATTTTTTATCAGAGGGAATTGTAGCTCCACACAACTATTTGGTTGGTGCCATCAGTGAGGCTGAGTTAGTGCTTAGTTAGGGGATTGGTGTCTCCTTAGGGCTTTCACCCTTAAATATATTATCAATGAGGTCATTATGAGTTGGTGCTAAGAATAGGGGATGGGTGTCTCCTTAGGATTGGTGTCCTAGAATGTAACCAGTGAGGTTTAGTCAGTTTGACAAATTTTGTGAGGTTTGGATTAGAATAGTAGCTTCTAGCAGCATTCTCACCATTTTTATTTTTTTTTCATTTGGGTTTCCACACATAAATATGGTGTTATGAGCTTTGCTTTTGCACATGTGATATCTTTCATTTGTTCTTTAAGCTTGTATATGTTTAAGATTCATTTTAAAAGTTTTAAGGAACTAGTTTTTTAGATCTACTGATTCACCCCCACCCTCTCAGTAGATAGATATGTTCAACAGAGAATATCATCTAGGATATGGTTATTAAGAAATGAGAGGAAATGGAAGAGAGATAAATGCACACATAAATCCTAGCTATTTGTTAGTGTTGAGTACTTGTCTATTTAGCATGTTGGTTAGTGTCGTTGTAATTATTATTTAAAGTGTAATTTTTTATGGATACATGAGGGTATGTGTTAATAAACTTTATGATTGTGTTGTAGTTGTATTGATTTAACAATTCCCATAACCATGTCATTTTATGGTTTTATCTTAGTATGCATTACATTTGAGAAATTATAACTTGAGTTTTGTCCTTGTCAATTTTGGTTTTGCTTAGAATTGTGATGGATATGAAGGAGTTACCTTGAGTAATTTGATTAGCCTTGTGTAGACACTTAATTTTAGTACAATACTAGTTATTTATTATGGTATTAGTATGTTTTTGTGTATATAGATCCTTGGTTTAAATTAATCTCATATTGGTGTGTTTTCCCCTTATGTTAGGCATCGTTTTCCTTCCTTTATTTTGTGTTGGCTTTAGAATTTTACCATTGCTTCCTATTGGGTCTATGATAATATTACCATGCAATCCAAAAAAATTGAAAACCTCATGAAAATATATAGATCAACTAATTATTTACATTAATAGGACTGCCAATGTTCCTAAAAGGTCAAAAACATTGCTTTTAGGGCTTTAGGTGAGCCTGCCAAGATCAATATGTCAATCATGGTTAATTTAAAAATCAATAATTTCAATTTCATTCATGACAAAGATCAATCATATGATCTTGGTCATGTGTGCCTTGTGAGTCATTTGACCCTCATCTCTAATGTTGTTGGATTTTTTACTTGTTTGTCAAATTTTCTATCTTTTTTATTATCATTTTACATGCCAATAGGTATTAATTTGAATTCAAGAAGTCTATGTATATAATCATGTTAATGCATTTAAAATAAGTAATCACAAGTAAAATCTCTAATCAAAGCTAACATGAGCTATTGCACTCTACTTTTATTACTATTTGATATCTTTTAAGTATGTGTTCCCCTTGTACCAACAGTTAAAGAATAATGAAAGAACATGTAAAACCTATTAGTTTCTTGCATATCATACATAGGGATAAGGGTTAGGATATTCATAATACACTAGACTACTTGTTGGCTGCATGAATGCTGATTTTAAGATTGTCTAAGAATAGGGATCTAACAGAGGCAATTCCCTCATAACTACACACATTTTCTATGCTCTTGTAAGATATTTTGGAGTGGATTAAAATTTGGAGAAAGGAGAAGAATTTTTTGAAGATATGCACAAAAATTCAAAATTTTGAGAGAGGTTTCTAATTAAAAACACAAATAATGGTGCTCATAAAATTTTAGGAATATCTAACACTTTCTGACTGAAATCAAACTTTTCTACCAAAATAGAATATTATTGTAGAAATTGTGTAGTATGATCTTGATCACTACCGAAACTGAGCCCTTCAATTTTGGTTTTTTTAGCACTAATCTGATCTAAACCAAATTTATGGATCTGCTTTGGGACTACTTTTAGAGTATTTTTTAAGTCATTTTATTCGTTTGAAAATGTATAGGTAAGTCAAAATCAAGTATTTATCTAAGAACCCATTTATCTATTCTAAGAATTTTAATTCTCTAATTATCTTACACATTTGAGATCTATTTATTGCTATATTATTGTATTAAGTTCATATTTTTATTGTGTAACATCCTTTGATGATTAGTGTATGTCTCTTGATCATTATGCACTTTTCATTAGAATATTCTGGAGAACCTCACTCCTTGGGGTTTCATCTTTTGGTGAACCTATGTTTTCTTGGACCCAAACTTATAATTGCATATTTTTGTGAACTCACATTGATTTGAATGCTCCTTATAGGGTTTTATTACACTTATCTTGCATATATAATCCTAGTTTTGCCTAGGGTTTCTTTCAACCCACTTCCTTTGTATAATATTTTTTCCTTTAGGGATAGCTCTTTCTAGTATAGATATGATCTATTTAGAGTTGCACGCACTTAATTTTAAATCATTAGCCCTATCTCCTTGTGTGTTATTTCAAAACCTTTTTTGTATGCTCTAAATGTTTACATCTTATCTGACTAAGGAATATTATATCTAAGTCCCTTATTAGGCAAGGTAGTAGATTTATTTCAAAATCATTTTTTTTTATAGAGATTCCTTTGACTGTTACTCATGTTAATTTGAAAAAAAAATTGGAAATAATTATCATGGTTGATTATCCTTTTTTAATATACATTTGGATGAATATATATATGAAATAAATTCAAATAATATAATGATGAAAGTTCCAATGGCTTGTATGATAATGTTGTGAATTATATTGTTATGAATGATCATGATAAGGCTATGTTTCATAGATGTATCTTAAAATATCCCAAATAAATGTATGCAATGATACATTTTAAGAGATTAACATAAGATAAACCTACCCAAAGTGAGAATATATAGGGAATCATCTATTGTAAAAGCATTGGATTCATTCTTCTCTTCCTTGAATATCTAGCAGTGAGATTTGAAACATCAAAAAATAAGTTTTTTACAAAATTGACTCTAGAATAATCCTATTCATTATTACATTGTGAATAAACTAATCTCAAAATAAAAAAATAATAATTAATATTTGAATGTTTTAAGTATTGTACTTCTATGGGTTCCCCTCCCATGCAACCAATGTGCCTTTATCTTAGATTGATTCTAATATTGTTCATCATATTGTTGTTTATATTCAAATTATTATGTCTTTGCCTTCTCAAATTGGTCTTAATGCTTATTTTCTTGCTTAATCATCTCAAAATATTTTCCAACCTTATTCTTCCATCCATATATTTCTCAAGTGCCTAATGTCTATGATCTTATTTATATTTCTTTTAATCCTTTGATTCCAACTCCTAAAGCCACACTCTTTAGAAAAATTGTGCAAACCATGCAAAACAAACTCAATTTATTTCCCAAGGGTCTCAAAAACCAAGTCATATGTTTAATTTACATAATATATCACTTAACACTTTGGCTTATGAGATCCTCTCCTATCCTTTGCCTACTAGTTTTTTGGCTCATAAGTTTGAATTATTCAATGGTAAGGTTAATCCTTCTCACCATGTCAAGTATTTTTAAGTTACATGTCTTAATTTTATGCATAATGATAAAATATTGACAAAGATTTTTCCTATAAGCCTTAAGTACTATGTTAATGATTGGGTTTATGATTTACCATCTAGATATGTAAACTCATTCAACTATTCGGTTGATAATTTATTAGATCATTTTTTATCAACATTAATAATAATTGTCACACTTTCACAAATTGGCCAAGTTAAACAAGGACCTAATGAGATTATTAGTGAGTATGTGTTTCAATAAAAAAAACTATGCTTACTAATATGACTTTTTTCCAAGGAAAATATCATAACTTTTATTCATTGGTAAAAAGTTACATTATGTCAATGTACGAAGCATTGAAGATAAAGATCTTGAAAAAAATCCTCAAGTGCCAAATAATTGATTCAATATTACTAGCAATACCCTGCATGGTGTGAACAACAAAACCAAACAATAAAGGAAAAAAATTAATGAGAAATGTATCCCTTGTAATCTTCTATTATACCCTTTTTACCTCTCTTATTTTTAACCTCATGCCACGCCCCTTATGAGGGCTCCACCATTACTATCTACAAATCAAAATTCTGGAAATTTGGAAGAGTGTGTGAAATCAAAAGTTCCAAATTTTAATAGGTTTTTATTTCCTTATCAGAGTCAAAGCTCTCTAATTCATGAGCTCACGCACCCCCACCCCCCTCGACATGTTCCTATTTGAATCCATACCCATATGTAGGATCTGATCTTAACCTCTTTCCGTCATAGTAGAAGCAAATGCCTCAATGTGGATATCAAATTCTCCATTTTTATTATTTTATGTCTATGTTGAATGTTGGAATTCATCATCTTCTTCATTTATGACCTATTTCACTAGAAAAATCCATCTTTTGGATGTTGTTTTCATCCCTTTTTTTTTGGAGGATGGGATCATACCTATGGGTTTGTATCTTGTAGGTGTCTAGGAAGTTTACAATTTATGCATCAAAAATTTGTATTCTCATAACATAATTTTTGTATGTGTTGTAATTTCCTACATTTGAGAATTAATTTATCTAGTAATACCTTGCTAATATCTATCTCCACGCATATGCGAGTGAATGTATACAACCCTGTAATTTCCTACATCTGAGAATGAATTTATCTAGTAATCCCTTACTAATATCTATCTCCATGCATATGCGAGTGAAAGTGTATAACCCCAAAAATATTATCTCAATATCACTTTTGATATGGGTACCTAAGGAGTTACCTATCTTTGCATACGTGCATCCAAAATGTAGAGGTAGATTGGGTAACCTAACCCATATAGGGACTTTAGTGATTGAGAGATACTTGGATAAAATTTTGGAAACCATGGAGTGATGAAGAGCCCCATAGTACCCCAAAACCAAGGACCCTCCATTAAGATTATTTGATAGTATTCCTTTGGAACATAACATGATCTCACACTATTTTTCTATGTCATATGTATCCATTGATACAAATCCATTGTGGAAGGCCAAAATCCATTGAATCTACAAACAAATACTATTTTTTCTAAGTCTACTTGATAGATGTTTACATCCTCATCTTTAATTTCCACTATCAACACCTCTTCAACATGTTTGACATAGGCTTTATGTATGGAAATAGGATTCAGTACACTTGGCTTGTTGACTATATTTTTCACCACTTCTTTAAATGGCATTGGTTTAGATGTTGAAGGCATCCCTTGATCAGTATCTCCACTACATAGTCTTAGCATCAAATTGAGGGTAGAGTCTTTGCCTATTTTATAACTCAAAAGAGGATTATGATCCTCAAGTTGTCTACCCTAAAAAATAAAGCAATTTTGTTCCATTGGAATCCCTTATTGTAGATCTATCTTCTATTTAAGATCAATCACATGATCTGATAGTTAAACCCAAAGGCAAATGGTTTCTTCAAAATGAGTTTTGACCATTAGTTGATACTATAGTTTGCTTATTTGTAGTGAATTCATCATACAATTTGCATGTTATCCCATTAGAAAATAAATTTCCTATATTGTCCACCTTTCTTGCTATCCAAGAATCCATTTTTCGTTCAATCATTTTTTCAAATGGTTTATGAGAATCCTCTAGATGCCCTAGTTTAGACTATGCACTCCTTGAAAATTTAGTTCTTTATGATAATGTTCAAACGGTTTCCATGTAGCATCCAAATCACCACACTTGGCATACATGTCAAAGATAGTTCTATAATGAATTATGGTCATTTTATTATTATTGGCCCTACCATTGAGATGTTCACTACACAAGAAGACATGGTTCATTTTTTTAGCACCAATACTTCATCAATATTGTGTAGCATAGATTCTATAAGTTCTTGGAATTAGTTCCCTATTTGAAGGCCAACCTAGAATGAGTGATCATTTCCAAGAGATATTTTGGATACCGTTTATCCTCTTTCAAGTCTCTTTTCACCATCCTAAAATTACAAAAATAACTCTATCAATTATCTATTCCTCCTACCGCTCCTACCATCATTTGATCATTTCTCTAGAAAAAATCCCATCAACATTGTTAATTTAATGAAAAATGTTTTAAACAAACTTCCTTCAGACACCTGTGTGATTCCTATCACCTCTATTATCTCTAGACCTATCAAACTTAAAACCCTAGCCTTACAGGGGAACATATTTTCAAAGCCATTTTTCCCATGTAATTGATTATAAAATTCAAGACAAATCATTTACTTAACCAATTAGGGACATGTCTTTCTATTGATGAGATCAAGCAGTTTATTCACTTACTAAGATAACTTACTAATTAATTTATAGTGAATTATAAAGTATATTCTCTCATAATTTACTCTAACCCATTAAATAAAAATTTGTCTTTGACTCTTACCAATCTTTCAATGAAATTCATCATGCAGTTAGGAACTATGAGATCAATTTTTAGAGGCCATCATGCTCAAATATGGGATTAATTCCCTTGTTTCTATGGTATAAAAATATCAAGGTCAATCTATAGAGATATTTTGAGACCTATGTATGAATTTAAACAAGGTAAATCCAACTCAAAATGCAAATTACATAATAGGAAGGATTTATAAAACAAATCATAATGATAAAAGAGCTTACTGAATCCCTTGTTTTATGTTACCTCCTTCCAAGTTTTGAAAATGGATGATTAGACTCAAATTGACAAAGTGATAGCTTGATTTTGGAGTGAGATAATGGATGTTTGATGGTTGCTTATGGATTTTGCTATAAGATTTCAAGAATCATTATGGCATAGTTTTGGTATGGGCTTCCTAATTTCATTTTGACATGGTTTTGGTATGATTTCTCAAGATGGTTTGAGGGTGGAGGGAGAGGTTGCTTATATAGATATTAGGAGGTAAAATCAATGGTTGTTATTTGAATTTAGGGAAATGAGATCAATGGCTCTAGATTATCCAAGGAATATTAAATTCCTTGGGAAACCTCAAGAATTAGAGGTTAGTAGAGACTTGGAGGTAAGTCTCCAATTATAGAGACTTCTCCATTATCTAAGATAATAAAGGATTAGATGGGGACTGGATAGGGGTTTAGGTGAGGATTAGACACATAGGGATGTAGGGAAGGCTAGGGTGTAGGTTAGGAAGTGGTAGGTAGGGTTATGGGAATTTTAAATTCCCATATAATAGATAAAAAGAATTAGATTAAGATAATGGTGTATTTAAAATAATTAATGAAAGAGTGGGGATGGGTAAGGTTAGTGAATGTAGATTAATGAGAGGGGATATTAAATAAATGGATAGGAATGAGAATTAATTAGAGGAATAAACTAGGTTAAGAAGAATTAGTGTTGACTAATAGGAATATTAGTCAACAATAATGTAGCAATCAATTTTAGGTGCATACATTTTGCCCCTCTTTGAAAGGGCATTACGAATGGAGAAAAGTGGAAGGATTAATGGTATTTAAAATAAAAACCATATCATGGATGAATGTTAGTGGATATGATGCCTCCTCATAGGGGCATGCAGGGAAGAATGAGCCAAATGGCCATTCAAAAGAAGAAATGATGGGTGGGATAAGATGGGTAGATGAGGGGATGGGATGCGAGATGTGGGATAGAAGAGGAAGAAGATGAGGTCGATGTTTAGCAATGAGTTAAAAATTGATAATGATGCCCCTGATAAGGACACATGCACAAGGAATAGAGATGATGGGTGTTATGGTTGTTGACACATCCCAAGGGGGAATCAATCGTAACAAGATGATGATAGGATTAAAAGGCCATAAGATTTCAATGTATCCCAAGTAAGGATGCATGCAAGGGAGAGCTATTATTCAGGATAAGATTGATGATAGGATTAATGTTAAAGATGGGTATAGCTCAAAGCTAAATCGATTAAGATGATGTAGGTAATGATAGAGAAGAATTGATATGATCAAGTGACCAAAAGGATTGGGATAATGCCCCTAGCAAAGACACATGTAAAGGAATGAGAGAGGAAATAGAGGCTGAGTTATCCTTGGGCATAGAAGAGTGGTCGAGTGTTGTTACATAGTCTAAAAAGACCTCAAATCGATGTAGTTCTAACTAGTGGATAGAAGATGATGATGATTAGGGATTAAAGGATGATATTAGTGATAATAGGATATGAATTAGATTTTGGGATGAGGATAAAGGATTGGATGTTAGTTGGATGGAGTGAGAGGTTTTGATTAATGATGATAATAGGGATGATATGATGATTAGATAAATGATGAGGTGTAGGTGATCAAGCCATCACAACTATAATAAATCTCAGCATAGTCTAAGTAATCCAAAAATATAGCACTTGACAAGATGCCCCATGATATAAGGATGACCAAGAGAAATTTTTTCCAAAGTGCATGGGCAAATGGTGAACTCTACATTCTCAAGGGCATTTTTGGTGTCCTCATAGCATCCTCATTCATTACCTAAAAAGACACAATGTACACAAAACATAACATAAAGCATAAAACATCAAACAAATAAAATATATACATGACAAGACAAATAGAACAAATAAGTAACACACACAAAAGTATCTACATGCAATGTCATAATGTCTTATCTATGTCAGGATCCTACTCCACCAATAAGAGTATATATTATTACCTTGTATTAGCAACTAAACATAGAATTATACCAGAATGAACAAGTAACTAGAATTCACAAATAGCACAGAATATGAGAGACAATACACTATCTTGTATTAATACTCATCCAGAAAGAAAATACAATAAATAAGATGCCACTTCTTCTTCCACCTCTCAAAGGCTTCCCACACCTCAAGGGCTCCCAGTAATTCTCAATCAAGAGTTCACTCTCCTACCAAAAATGGTCCCAACACACAACTCACACACATAATTGGTGTTCACCTCCAACCAGTCAGTAATAACCCTGCCAGTACACCAAGTACTCAAAGTACTTCAAGTAGATCTCCCATGAACCTGCAACAACCTGTAACTCAACAAACCTTACTTACACATGTAGATCTTCTCTGATCTTACACAACCTGCAAATTAATGATCTTACAATTGGAAGGATTTCTTCCTTGCCTTAATTACAATACATGCCAATGGGTCTATAAATAGATCCCACACTTAAACAATAACTTAGACTCTTAATTTACAATAATTAGACTCGCAACTCAATACCAAAAATAGCCTTTTCATGCAAACAATCAGTTCAACAAACTAACTATTCGTGCAATGAACAGTTCTAGAACCGCATAGGTGACCAACGTCGGTCCCTGTCTGCCTAGAGGTGACCGACATCGGCCAACCTCCTACCGATGCTGGTTTCCCTTCTACACTGTATATGACCGACGTCGGTCCCACTGTCGATGCCGATATCCCTGAACTCAGCAACTCCTCCATGTCTACAACAATTGAAGCTTTTAGGTCCACAACCTAACAATCTCCCACTTGGAGATAAATAGTTGCAACTGTACCTATACTTGTACACCATCTAGTTTGTTTCCTTAGCTCTGTATCCCTCTTCAAGATCACTTTTGAAGACCAACCACCACAAATCCTGTGGTGCACCTCCTGTCATCCAAATCACCTACCACATCTGCATCTATAAACCCATGTAGAAAATAACTTGACCCTGCATAGCATGTGTACCTACTGTTGGTCCCTCTAAGAATCCACTGAACTGCCCTCCAGTGCTTCTTTCTCAGATTGGCTCCAAACTTTCTAACAACTCCCACTGCTTGGGAAAACTTAGGTCTAGTACATACCATGCACTTAACCTCATTATGTGAATCAAGACACTGTTCATAGAACTGTCCAACCATCGGCATGCTAACCGGTTTCACATAATCATCTTAAAACAAAGTCAACCTGTGACCTTCCATGTCCCTAGAACACACTCATGCTAAAGAATCTTGCTGCTCCCAGATTCCTCACGACATACTTCTAAACTAGCTTTACCTTTAGTTCAGTAACTCCCTGTAAGTGTAACCCTGCAACAAGCACACAATACAGTAATAGGATAATGTAACTAATATTATCCAACCTGGTAAAGAGAAACACAATGGTCAAACCTCCATTGCCCTGCAGCTTATACAAGACCATATACCCTGGCCTTTCGTCTCACATGTCCATTCCCACTCTTCTTTATCCTGAACATCCATTCATCTCTCAATGCTTTCTTCCAGCTAGCAACTCCACCAAAAACTCCCATTTGGTTCTTCTCCAACGAATCACATCCTTCATCTATGCCAAGCTCCCACTATTTCTTGGATCTACCTGCTCTACTTCTTTAATAACTTCCTGGTCCTTGACCATCAGTGAGCAACAAGTAGTGTAAAGAAGGGAAATGATGAATTTGAGGCTTACTTACCCTTTAAGTCCTCCATATGGGCGCTTGAGACTCCTTGATAGCTTGTTGTCCACCCAAAATTTGTCTCAGTGACTGATGCCGGTCACATCTCAGTCTGCATCCGACTGATGTCAGTTCCATGCGACTGTCTCATCACCGACGTCGATTCCCCCTGACTGATGTTGGTATTTATCTATCCAGAGTTATTGATGTCAGGCTACACATAGCTGACGTCAGTCCCTATCTGGATGCTGATGCCAATTTTCTAACTGACATCGGTCTCTGTGTTTTACTTGTGAGCGATGACTTCTACCCGCAAGCTCCTTTTGGATCAAACACTTGTCCAACTCACCCTTGCTCTGCTCAAAATTCTTCAGCCCCTTTGACTGATCTCTATCCATCATCTTCTCCTTGAAAACCAAGGCTTTCCTGTTCTTGTCACGAACATCGAATTTCTCAAGAAACGTCACTTTCTTCTTCTGCATACAAAAATCTCGATCCATGATTTTCAAATCCAAAAACATACCCTTTAACTCAAGAACATGCATCTCCTTCTTATTCATGTGACCAAGCCTATTAAGCCACATCTTCAAATCTACAGCTAAAGTAGATAACTCAGAAAGAGAATCAGTAATACAAGTAGATAGATAAAGCATACCTACTTTCTTACCTCTTGCTACAACAAGTGCACCCTTGGTAACCTTCCAAGAGTCCGCTGTGAGAGTTACTGTGCAACCCTCATCACCCAACTTTCCAATAGAAATCAAACTCTACTTCAGAACTGGGATATGCATGACCTCCTTCAACACCCATGTGTTACTTGTCTACAATTTCAGCTTCACTTTCCCTTTTCCAACCATTTGACAAGGCTTACCATCCCCTAAACAAATTTCTCCAAAGTCTCCCTAGACATATTCATGAAAAAATTGCCTATTTGGAGATGCATGGGAAGATGCACCAGAATCTAAAACCCAAAATTCTACTTTATCTAAGGAACATACCAGAGCATCCTATGCAACATAATCCACAACATCTGCTTCTTCATGTCCTTCATGCTAATCTTCACCCAACCAACAATCTCTCTTTAAGTGCCCTTGCTTTCCACATTTCCAGCAAGTTATTCTACCATACCTGGACTTGGATCTCCTGCCTATCTTGGACCTTGATCTCCCATGCTCTATCTTCTCTCTTTGCCTTCCCCTGCTTTCCACACTCAAAGCATTTCCTGATGATTCACCTGTGCTTTTCCTGTGAATTTCTTCATTCAAGATTACACTCACAACATCATCCACTTTTAAGATTTTTGAAGCAGATGCAGTATTACTAACTGCCATTACCAAACTTTCCCAACTTTCAGGTAATGAGCATAAGATTAAGAGAACCTTAATTTCATCATCAAAAACAATATTGACTGCATGTAACTGGTTTACCAAACCATGGAAATCACTAAGATGACTATGTACAGATCCACCTTCCAACATTTGCAAATTAAATAATTACTTCATAAGAAATACCTTATTCGAAGCTGAGGGTTTTTCATATAAAATTGCCAAAGATTCCATCAACTCTACCATTGTCTTAACCTGTGATAAGTTGGAAATCACAGACGATGCAAGACTCAACCTTATATATCCCAGAGCCTTTTGATCAAGAACCTCCCATTCTTCATCCTTCATATCCCAGGGCTTGCAATCAACCCCACCCAATGGTAAGTACAAATCTTTTTGATACAGATAATCTTCAATCTGCATCCCCATAATTGATAGTTCTTGCCATTAAACTTCTCCATTCGTAGCTTACTTTCTTCTGCCATCGCTATACTCCCACTCAAACAGAAACCCCTGTGAGTAACCTATAATCAACACACACTAACTAGATCTAATACAACCTGTTAGTAACCCAACCAAAATCTCTGATACCAACTGTCAGGTTGGTATCACTGGTTGGTGATCCTAGCTCTGATACCAACTGTCAGGATCCTACTCCACCAATAAGAGTATATATGATTACCTTGTATTAGCAACTAAACACGGAATTATACTAGAATGAACAAGCAACTAGAATTCACAAATAGCACAGAATATGAGAGACAATACACTATCTTGTATTAATACTCATCCAAAAAGAAAATACAATAAAGAAGATGCCACTTCTTCTTCCACCTCTCAGAGGCTTCCCACACCTCAAGGGCTCCCAGTAATTCTCAATCAAGAGTTCACTCTCCTACCAAAAATGGTCCCAACACACAACTCACACACAGAATTGGTGTTCACCTCCAACCAGTCAGTAACAATCCTGCCAGTACACCAAGTACTCAAAGTACTTCAAGTAGATCTCCCATGAACCTGCAACAACCTACAACTCAACAGACCTTACTTACACATGTAGATCTTCTCTGATCTTGCACAACCTGCAAATCAATGATCTTACAATTGGAAGGATTTCTTCCTTGCCTTAATTACAATACATGCCAATGGGTCTATAAATAGATCCCACACTTAAACAATAACTTAGACTCTTAATTTACAATAATTAGACTCGTAACTCAAGACCAAAAATAGCCTTTTCATACAAACAATCAGTTCAACAAACTAACTTTTCGTGCAACAAATAGTTCTGGAACCGCACAGGCGACTGATGTCGGTCCCTATCTACCTAGAGGTGACCGATGTCGGCTGACCTCTTGCCGATGCTGATTTCCCTTCTGCACTGTATATGATCGATGTCAGTCCCTCTGCCGATGCCGGTATCCCTAAACTCAGCAACTCCTCCATGTCTGCAATAGTTGAAGCTTTTAGCTCCACAACCTAACAATCTAATGATAGGATGAGTTATTGGATGATGGGTTGGATTATCATGATGTGATTATGGACTTAGGATGGATTTATATTTGGATAGGATGAATGACGAGGATTAGGATTAAGATGAGGTGTTGCTCTTAGTTTAGGATGATTGACATGATAAAGTATTTGACTATTGATTTGGTCTTGAAATTGGATCGAAAAGTGGCCAAGGATGGTGATTGGACAAGTGATGACCAAGGATTACCAATAGACAAGGCCCTAAAAGGATCTAGTATAGCAAGGAGATGAGGAGATGATGATGGGATCAAATGCCTTTCATGCTAGCAAAAAGTGATTTGATGGGTGTTAAACATGAAGAGGAAATGATAAGGATAGTGATGGGATCAAGTACATTCCACACTAGCAAAGGGTAATTGGATGGGTATCAGATATGAAAAGGCCTTGATAGGAAGTGATGGGTGTGAGATTAAAGTCTTTGACAAGGTGATGTGTACCAATAGTACTTAGCCAAAAGGAAGATGAAATGATGGGGAACCACTTAAAATTGAATTCCAAGATGGAATGTGGTAATCAAATTTGGGAAAGATAGGATCCAAATGGAGATGAATGTGACTATGGGATTAGGCATAAGACAAGACATCATGGATAATTTTTGGCTTTTTCATATTTTATGATTTTTAGGGTTTTTGACATTTTTCAATTTTTATGAATTTTTGGGAATATGTATATACACTGTACAAATGGGGTTACTATCAAAGGGAATACCAAGCCTAGAAATTAGGATGAGGATGGATGGAATGATGGATGGGATGACAAAGGATGATGATGACGGGGACCAAGGATGAATGGACTAGGGATGGACAATGATCATATCATGAAGGAACCAAATGGTTATTTTCCTAAGTGTCCATTGGAGGATATGCTAGGATGGTTCAAGGACATTTTTCAAGACACCTTCCACTTCCTTATGAAGGCCAAGATAGGAAGGAAGAAGAGATAAGATGCATGATATAATGGTGGATGATGGATAGAAATAATGGATCAAGGGATAAGATGGAGGGGTGATACAAACAAGGTGGATGAGGGATGTGACAAGTAGGAAGGATGGTGAGGATGTGAAATGGATGGATTTTCCCCCAAGTGTTAAGGAATAATGCAGATAATAGATTATTTTACCATGATGCCAAAAACTAGTTTTCATCATGGTACTTGCCCCAGGTGCTAGAAGATTGGTTTTCACCATTAGATGAATGATGATTTATTTATTTTTTGAATTTTTACTTTATTTGGCATCTCAATTTATTGGGGATGGGTGAGATGCAAGGTGCGATCAGTTGATGGATCATTTAGCCAACACTTGTTCTGGAGATGTGTGATGCTAGGATCATGTCATCATTATTGTTAGATGTATCAGGGACTATGTGACCTTCAATGATTCTTGATGGAGATGTCTTTAGATATATATACTAGGTATCATCATTACCCCTAGGAGAGACAATGCTACCTGGGTCAGTGATGTGGGGTATAGATTCAATTAGAGCTTGATTTTGATGTATGGGACTTAAATGGATGATAGGATCAAGATATGATGGTGTGATGGGTGATGGAGGATTAAGATTAAAATTAATGATAGGATGGGGTGATGGGTGATGGAGGATTAAGACTAGCAGTCACATACATCATTGGAGATGTGGGACATGCTTCATTTAATTGGTGCCAAATGATAAAAGACTTTAAGAGATCTAAGACACTTTGACATTGTGACTCATCTTTGATCTAATTTTTTGATGGATGATTGGCCATATTATTTTGAGAATTTGAATGGATTTGATTTTGACTGGCCCCTGGTACTTGATTTTGGGCTTCACTAGAGGAAATTTATTTTTTACTTGATATACAATGATTTTTTTTATTTTGATAGTCTCCTAGTGCCAAATATTGGGCTTTACTAGGAGAAGACATTTTTGGATAAGGTCGATGATTTGACTCTTCTTGATTGTGATCTATGGGATTAAAGATTACTTGATTATGATTTATGACTTTTAGAATATTGTTTTAGACTTTTGGATTTGTGGCACATATTATATTTCTCAAAGAAGGGTCCAATGATGTATGCTCCTATTCATCATTATGGAGGGTGGTGATTAAATGATCGTTGATGGGGATAAAAGGGTCCATGATGGATGAAGATGGTAGTGAGGGAATGATGAGGTCAATGAGTGGTGATGGGGCAGCTAATCTTCATAGGGGTTCTTAGGAAACATGGTTTTGACATCGGATAAAATCTCCTCAAGATCAACAAAAGGATCACTAGGACTAGCTGTAGTGGGTGCATCCAAAGGAAGATCAGACTCACTCTAACAAGATTCGATAGATAAAGCTTAAAATAACTCATTTATGATGTCATCATCTAAAATGGAATCAAAATATCTGCTTGGTAATGAATCAAAGGTATATGGATTATAAGAATCTTCTAAAAGACAAGAATTATCAACATCAATGAGAGTTGACAGTTCTAATGATAAATCTAATTTGGATTCAGATGTTAAACATGATGCTACAAAATATAAGACCTCAGATGCTAACTTTGAAGCTGACTTTGATGCACAAGATTTAATGTTGCTATTTATAGATGCACTATCCATTATTGACCTCTCGATAAGGGGTATTTGAGGTGATGGGTAAGAGGGAAATGATGGATGAATGATGGGTTCAACAATGATAGGCTCATGGAGGGACTTATGAGAGATGGGGGGACTAGGCTTAAGGGGAATAAACTTAGCTTTGATGGAGGATTTTTTAAAGATGGGAGGATCATGTAAGACAGGTGTGGTGTCTTAACTTTGACTTGGAAAGGGAAGATATTGATCATGATTGGTAAGGGAATCTTGGAATTCTTTTTTTTGTTCACCCAGGGATGTGGATGCATCTAGTTCATCATCAATTATTATGTCACCATGGTCAATGAGGTCTTGGACAAAATCTTGGAAAGGTTGACATCGATCAATGGTATGCCCCAAATTTTGGTGATATGCAAAATATTGGTTATCTTTATACCAAGATGGTTTGTGTTTAGTATGATCAAGATGTTGATTAGGTGGATAGAATATCATATTAGTGAAAACAAGTTGTTTAAAAAGGGCTTCTAATGATATGGGAAGGGGATTATAAGGACCTACTTCATGTTGTGACTTGGACATGGAAACATTAGATTTATGATCAAATGGTTGTGGATATGACTAGGTGGATGGATTTGAGGTGGCCAAGATTGGATTCCCTTTGTTAGTATGGGAATGGGTGGATGGTGGTTTATGGCTAGTGGATGCAGGATTGGTATGGGATTCACATGATGAGGCTTAACTAGGAGGTGCAATGAGTGAAATGGGATCAACACCTTCAGGAAGTGGTACACCCATCATAAAGAACTTCAAGATGATCTCATCTTTATGGGCTGTTATATATTGATCTATGAAAGTGAGGTTTAGTTCAATGGCAATGGTTGATAGATGATGGATGATGTGGGTAGGATAAGGATTGGATACAGTTCTTGAATGAAATAGATTGAAAGGACTGAGCTAGTGGTAGGCTAAATGTGATTAGGATGATATAAGACTATTATCATATTTTAGACTACTAATTTAATAGGTTTTAATGACCTATCAACAATGTCTAGTTATCAACCTAGAAAAAGGATTGAGGGATTTTGATGGGCGACTAAATTCAAACTAGTAAGAAGATGATGTGATGGGTGTTAGTTATGAACAAGGCAAGATGATTGGACTATGGATGACTGATAGTTGATGGGTTTGCTAGATTGAGACTGATAAGGTGAGAAGATGCTAACAAGATATTGACTAGGTATGAGTATCTGACCAAAGGATAAATGATAGTGGAGTAGGATGATAGGATGATATGGATGACAGGACTAGCTCAAAACCTTAGACCAATTTGATCAAGATGGGATGAGGTAGGATTAGGTGATGAAGGTGATTAGGACAATGCAATAAGGATAAGTGTGATGATGAAATGATAAAGGGGTAATGAAAGGTAGATGGTTTAAACCTGTATGTGACCTAGAAGCCAACTAGGATAAGATGAGGTGATGATTAGATGGGTGATGAAGGCAAGGTCAAGACAAGTGATCAGGTATGGATTTAAGATAAGATGTGAATGATGAGGTATGATTAGGATGTGATTAGGGTATGAGTAATGACATATGGGTCTAGTGATAAGATGTGATTAAAAGGATGTATAGGAGAGATAATTATGTACAAGAAGGTAAAACAAGGATATACAAGGTGATAGGATAATGAGACAAAATGGTATGGGGATGATTAGGACTATGGATGAGGTGGACTTAGGATAAAATGTGGATGGTGAGACAAGATGGGATTAGGATAAGTGATGGGTTATGATCAAATCTATAATATATGGGAATGATCTAGACTATGGTGTGATTGATGGATAAGGTAATGTCAAAGTGAGGTGTTATTGATTATGGATGAGGTGGTCTTTATGATAAGATGTGACTAATCTAAGATAGATAATGGGATAATTAAAAGGATATACAAGGAAAAGGTGACAAAAATATACAAGATAATATATATATATATATAAGGGAATGATGATGAAGGTGTATAAGATGAAAGGATATATGCAAGAGGATAACGAGGTAAGGATGTTGGTGATAGGTGTATGGGTGAATATGTTTAAGACAAAATGGGATAAAATATAAAAAGGATGATATGTATAATTTGATAATGAGATAAAGTACGATAAAATGATGATTAGGATGGAAGATTGATGGTCAGGGAATCAATGATGGGATAGGATATGATGAATGATAGGTGGGGATGGGATGAGATAGGATTAATAGGATGTACAAGGGAATAAATTATGTACTAGAGAGTAAGACTAGGTTGTACAAGAGGAACAAAATATGTACAAGATGGGGTGACTAAGATAAGGATGTACAAGATAAGGTGATTATGATATGCAGATAATGAGGTGATAGGGTAGATATAGTTGGATAGGAGGTGATGGATATAAGATGGTGATGGGGGTAATGATGAGAATATATTATGATAAGGATGAGGGTATGACTTATAATGTAGGGATATGGTTAGGCTATGATAAGATAGGACATGGTTAAATTAGGTGGGTGGTAAAGACAAGGTCAAGACAAATGATGAGGGATAAGGTGGTCCTAGGGTAGGATATGGATGATAAGACAATATGCAATTAGGAGATGGTAGGGGTATGATAAGTGGGACTAGGACAAGATATGACTAAGAGGATGTGCAAGAGAACAAATTATGTACAAGCATATGAGACTAGGATTTATAATGTGATAATTGATGAAGGGATGACTATTGATGAGGGGGTCTATGTACAAGAGAACAATGATATTTACAAGGTGAAGATAGGTAGTTAATGATGCAAACTTGGGTAATGACGTAAGATGGATTAGGGTATATAGGTGATAAGGGTATGACAAAAGATGAGATGAAGATAAGGTGATAATGGAGGATATGATAGGACAATAAAAGGATGCACAATGGTATGATGTCAAAGATGTACTAGGTGATAGGTAAAAAGGATGATTGGATATGGATGTATAAGATAAGATATAGGTGATGGGGAGGTGTGTGATGAATGATGAGTGGCTTAAATGGGGAATAAATAATAGGTATTAAAATAGGTAAGTGGATAGGGTGATAACTAATGATGAGTGGGTATGGTTAGACTAGAATAGGATTAAGATAGGATGGGGAATGGGACAAGGTGGTGGGATAATGAGACAAGATGAGATGTGGGTGATAAGTGGATATGACCAAGACAAAAGGATATACAAAGAGACTATATATAATGGGATGATGACTAGGATATACAAGATGAGATGTGAGTGATGACCCAGGATAGGTGGATATAATGCTACTAGGGAGGGATAAAGATAAGATGGTGATGGGGATAATGACAAGGATATACAAAGATGAATAAGGTAAGATGGGGGTATGTTAAGTGGATATTAGGATGAGATGAGGATGAAACGAGATAGGATAAAAAGGATAATAGGTACAAGGGGATGATGATAAGTATGGATGATTAGGATATATATATATATATATATATATATATATATATATATATATATATATATATATATATATATATATAAGGATGATAGGGAGAGATATGTATAAATTGATAGAATGATTTGGATAGAATATACAAGAGGATATATGCAAAGGACCTAGATGTGATATGATGGGTAAAAGGTTGACTCGGCTCATAAACAGTACTGAGTTTGCACAATACACACCCAAACAAACAAGTCACAACCTATGATTAGTAAACTGATGGGTGTGTAACTCAATGCCCACACCATCCAATGTCTACATAAGTGAGGCTATAGGTCGGTGACTCATTATGAAATCGATTGAACCCTCTCCACCTTGATTGCACTTGATGGCTACTTTGGCACTGATACTGATGCCTGCAATGGAACATCTATTATGGTCGAAGTCCCCTACTCTAAGATATACAAAAGGATCTAGGAGAGTCCCCGATAAACACTATGGTACATTAGGGCCCAAGTCTGTATAGGGTGTTGTCTAATGTCTAGTTCAGAGAGTTAACTATTCCCCTTCATTAAAGATTTGTATGGGGTCAACCGCTTAGCCTAACAATAGTTATCCCTGATTATTATACTCTACTAAAACACAGAATTTGGTTAGTGCATGGTGATGAAATCCACAATACTAACCCCTATAAACTAAGTCCATACGTGGGGATCAATTCCATGTCACGTGTTATCTTAGAATGGGGTCTTGATAAAAAGGCAAACACAAAATATGATTAATTAACCAACTAATTACCTACAAGTGAGGGGCATGATATGATGATTATTTACAAGTTAACATACGCACATGCATATCCAAGGATAAATTCAATAAAGATATACACACACAAAAATATGATTAAAAATGATAAGTACAAGACAAAAATTATTCTAAGAGTGCCAATGGATCTTTCACCAGTGTCCTACAAACACATCGTTAATAGTTTTTGATTTGGTGGCACTTAAAATAAGGCAACCTATAAGTTAAGGATTAGTAGTTTTGATTGATGATTTTAAGAGGAACCTACAAGATACAATATTAAACCAAAATAATGACCTGCAAAAGGTGTTAGATAAAATTCACTGCTATAAAAAATAGGGTAAAAAAATTATGCTTTTACTATTTTAAAAATATATATTTTGGAATCATGTTAAAACACATTAGCTATATATATATAAACCACTTGACCAAACAAAATCATGTCTAAAATTATTTTAATATTGTTTTATTTATTTATCACAAGGGAATTTATAAAAAAATCCTATTAGATTTAACTCATTAATGAAAAAGTGTATACCACTTTTTGAGATATGATTTTAGTGTATCTATTAAAACTCCACATTAATTACTCTTAAATGTTCAAACAAAATTTATTGACAAAAGTTGCTAATATAATAGGCCTCGAATTGTGTTTTGTAAATGTAATTATTGTAGCCTACAGAATACATAATTATAAGGATTATTTATTTTAATGTTTTTAAAAATTGCTTTCATTAATTATTAAGGACTTTAGAAGTCTGCACCTTGTTGGATATGAGCCACCTATTCAATGTGTCTGCAATTAATAGATATGCTTTTGAGTAGATGAATGTATTAGTTATTAGAAACCGTTATGATTGTTCTTAATGTTCCACACATTTCAAAGCATCTTAAGTGGAATTTTCTCCAACTTGGTAATAACTATGGTTTAACCCAACGACTGTCAAGCCACCTAATGGTTTAAACTTCTGAAGGATCCATCGATCAACAACCTGCAAAGCCATCAACTTTTTGTTTTTAGATGGGGTAAATCTAGAAAACGATGGATTCTACAAGAGGTGGGGTTTCTGTCACATCAATGGTAATAGAGAAGAAAACAAAAGAGGTGAAAAAGGTCTTTGTTTTCTCAGGGTACCCTCCCCAAGGATTAAATTTGACGCCCGTTTAGGCATTTTTTATCATTTTACACGTAAAATACAGGGAAAAAAAATTGAAATGTATTTATGAATGGAGAAATTTCTCTGCAGATTGTCATTATGATGTGCGAGTTAAAAAATGGCCGTTTTATATTATAAGGCTTTAGGGCCTACCGCCTAGGCAACCTGCAACCTATAGTGCTGGTACTCAGCCAGTAGGCTAGTGATGAATAATAGCATGTTACGCACACTGACCAATGGCATTATGACACTGGTAGTCTAGCATGATTGAATTCATTTTTTAAGTCTTAAACAAACGTTGAAGCTAAGAACAGTGGCTAGGAGGATTTGAATAGGATTTTGAAATCTTCAGTTATCAACTTTTCATTTAATACATATCAAACCCCTGTTGAAAATGATTCATGACAATTCACATTGACACAGTTACCAAGTTAGCAACTTCCCTCAGCGATGTTCACTGGTTGAGTATTAACTCAGACTTGTATCACGACTGGGGCAGGGGGCTTTTGGCCTCATAGCTCATAAAATTACTTCTCCAGTGCGATTATAATGTCCGCAGCATTGTCTGAGACCCGGGTAAGTATTCATCTTTTTAGTATCACAGGCATCCCTAATACCAGAGTTCAAAAACCTCTATGAAATTGTTTTGCTGAAAAATAGAAATGAATGTTACGATTCTTTAATTTTAGCCACACATTAATCTAACTGGAGCGTAGTTTAGTGCACTAATTATTAGTCTTGCATACTGTTCGAAAATTGCTTGCGGGGAATTGGATAACTGTGTTAATGTTTTGGAGCTTAAATGAATGAAAGTTGGCCTTAGATTATTTTATTTATTAAAGATTTCAATCGTTCACCCTCCATAATTGTTGTAAATAAAAGCTTCTGTATAAACTGCTTAGACAATATTTGTAAAAAGTTAGTAATGTTGTGATTTTATATGAATTTATTATTTTTTCTTTAGATATGGAAGTGAAAAATAGACTTACTACAAATTTAGATACAGTTTGTTATTATTGATATCAATTTTAGGCTGAAATAATAAGCTAAATAGCGATCCCAATTAATGCTAATAATTTATAAATAGCTTATATATATCTTTTGCCATTATAGCAGGGGAAGAAACCACAGCAGTAGGAATCGAACCCAGTTTTAACAACTTAATGAGCCCATATTTATTTGCAAGCTGATTGAAACTTGATATTACAGTTAGGAAGCTCTCCCAGCTGGTGGAGATTTCCTAGTTCTCACGATAGGCCATGGAGGTTGTCGGGAGTCAGGCTGTTTCTCTACCCATTAAATATGTAGAAAATCGACAAGAGTAAAAGTGTAAGAGTCGTCGTTGTTGCTGGAGCTTGCCGTCGCTATTGCTGGAGCAGTGAGCTTATTGAGGCTTGGTCATTTCTTATTTATGCATCTTGGTATGTATTTATTAAAATTTAAATCAAGTATGACTCATTTGTGTTTAGTTTTTTATCTTTTAATCTTTATTTTATGACCCAATTCTTAAGTCACACATGTTTAAATTCTTTTGTGTTTCATCAAAAAAATATTAAATTGTCAACTTATATTAATTATCATTTTTTTCTTTATAAAGGTTTATTTGTAATAATTTATGAAGTTTATATAGTTACATGAAGATTTAAATTTTTATGTTTAATTGTTTTTTATTATTTGGTTTGTAAAGGTACTAATAACTATAAAAAAATGTCTCAAAACAAAAAGAACCAATCTTCAATCAAAAGGTTTTTTGCATGGTCTGGAACATCGAAAGCTTCATCACAAGATGATCAAAATTTTGATTTAAATGAAGACTTAAATATATTGGGGTGTGATGACAACTATGATGAAGAATTTGAAGAGGGGGAAGCTTCAACACAAAACAAGAAAAACGCTAAAGTAAATAGAGTGTTTAGAGATGAATGGAAAGTTAAATTTAAGTGGTTAAAGTGTACAATGAATGAAGGGAAAACAATCATGAAATGCATATATTGTGAAAAACACAAGTTTGCGAGACCATGGGGCAGTGGAACTGGTTGTACTACTTTTCAACTTGATGTAATAATTACTCATGCAAATTCAAACATCCATAAAATTTCACAAGCAAAATGGATATGTGGATATGAAGGGAAAGCAAAATCAATTCCAAGGCACATTGCAAGCATTAATGACACCAATAAAAAAAGAATCATCACAACCATGAAATTAGTTTATTGGGTTGTGCAAGAAGACTTACCCCTTTCAAAATATGAGTCTCTTTGCTCTCTTGAAATGCACTTAGAAACACCAAACATGCCAAAAAATAGGGACTATAAATCATATACAAATCATATGGCTGAAAATAATTTCATTTTTTCCATATCTAATTATCTTGAAGAGAGACAAAGTGCAAAAATGTTAAACAGTCCATTCTTCTCTTTGATGTTAGTTGAAAGTACAGATCGAAGCCTAGAGAAACACCTTGTAGTTTATGCTACTTTTCTAGACTCAAAAGGGTTGGGGCCATCTATTTCACAATTCTTAAAGCTCATAAATGTGTGTGATGGAAAAGGGAAAACAATATATGATGCAATATGTGTTTTGAAGAAAGAAATGGGTCTTTCAAATAAAAGTTTGATAGCAGTTTCTACAGATGGTGTTTCATCAATGGTGGGGAGTGAAAATGGATTTGTTACTCTTTTAAAAAAAGATGTACACAATCTTATATGTATTCATTGCATTGCTCATCGTGAGGATTTAGCTGCATCAGAAGCTGCTAAAAATTTCCCTGAATTGATGTTTGTTGAAAAGTTGGCAAATAAGGTATATTCTTCGGTCCAAAATTCTACTAAAAGACATGATGAACTTATTGATCTTCAAGAACTCATGCAACTTGAAACACTTCAGGCTTTTCAAATTCATGGAGTTAGATGGCTCTCAAGAGGGCAAGTTATTGAAAGGTTTATTGTGTTGATGCCTCCATTGTTGACTTTGTGGAAAAGTGAGAAAAGAGACTCATGGTATGATAAGGCTAGGATCTTCTCAATACATTTTTTCTTACATATGCTTGTAGATGTATTAGGTGAACTAAACAAGTTGAATAAAAAATTTCAAGAAGAGAATGTGGATGTTACAACTTTAGGGGTAGCCATAGATTCTACTATACAGACTTTAAGTAGGTGGTTTCTAAGGTCTGACACTTTTGTAAATGGTACAAGTTATTTGTCTAAATTTTTAGAGAGCTCTAAATATGGTTGTTTAGAGATTATTGATCAAGATGGACACATTCATAGACATGAATTACATTTTGTGGCAATTTTAAATGTGAGTGATGATTATGTTGATGCACCAAAACAGAAAATGAAGCCTTGCATTGATGGGTCACTAGAGCGCTGCAAAAATCTTACTAAAGAATATGTTCAAAAACTTGTAGATTGTTTAAATGAAAGATTCCCAGATCTTTCATTTTTCAATTCCATAAAGTTGTTCAGCCCTTGTCATTATTCAGAGGATGCACATACTAGAGAAGAAAATTCAAAGCGGTGGCTACTCAAAAATTTTGAACGCTTACAACATACTTTGTGTGAGGAAGAAAAGCCTTTATTTTATTTTGAAGGTTGTTTAAAAGAGTTGTATAATTTTATTGATACTCTTCGCTTTAGTTGTGAAGGATTCCGCATGATAGAAGCTTGGAGGGTTCTTTGTGCTACAGATTCACATACAAGATTTCAAAATATGAAAAAACTATGGCAAGCAATACTTACCATTCTAGCAAGTACAACAGCGTGTGATAGAGGATTTTCAAGACAAAATATAATAAAAGATATACGAAGAACAAAACTCTCATTGGATACATTGGATGCCTTGATGCGAGTTTCATATACAGGGCTTGATATATCAATGGTAGATTGGAGCAGGTTTTATGAAATTTGGAAAGATGCCAAACAAAGAAGGATTTAAAATATTTCAGAATATTCTCTATGGACATATTTCTAATAGTATTGTATTTCATATGAACCAATGAACACTCGAGCTTTTGTTTAGATTACTTTTTTAATAATGCTTCTCCAATCAAAATTCAAGTACCCTATACTAAATAGATTATTTTGTTATGGGTGGAGTAATTTTATTTAATGCTCTATGTTTTTCACCTCGTGTTGTTAAGAAATTTAGTAGCTTTTTTATCATAGAAATTTCATGGATTTTTATTTATTTTTTATGTTGATAAATTTTAAAACATATTTTGAGAATTATATGTAAACAAGTGATTTATATTTTTACCAATTATAAAATCTTTAAAAAAAACCATTCATACTAACCTATAAAAAACTTTCTTAAATTATTGAAAAAAAATCTTAAATTATTGAAAGAAATTTTCAGCTCCCACTAGTTTAGGGAATTATTTGTTGAATTGAAATTTTAAGGCTCTTATTTTAATAGAAAAGATTCATTTTATTCCTATGCATTATTAAAACTCCATTGGACCAATTTCACATTGAAAATAGGAACACGAGCCCTTTCAATGATAGAGCATCCTCAAGGTAATGTGTGTAGTCATAGTGAATGTTCTTTCTTTGCAACATAGGCAATAAAAACAAACTTTAACTGGTTTCTATACAAAATTATGAAAATAAAAAATAAAAAATGAACGTCACATGCAAAGTGACATTAGTTTAAAAACCGTCCAAAAAAAATTTCTTAACGAGTAAAGATGACCGTCAAATTTAACCCCGGACCCTCCCTACCGTCAGATGATAGTGGAGGTGATATCCATGTTGAAAGAACGCAACGGCTGCAACCAACAAGCGATCAGCAAGTTCATGGAAGGGAAATACAACGTGAATCTGTAGTCAATCTTCAAAGAGCTGAGGTCGTAGTAGGTCCATGGCATGCCCTCAAGATATGAAAATAATTGCTTTTATTGTTTTATCTGTAGGGCACTCTGTCGGATCTGATCTCCACTCACCAACAGATTCACAACCTGTGCCATAATAAGAGATTTTCAAACAAGGTTCGGATAGCAATTTCAATTAGTTATTAAAGACATTAGATACGAGATTATGTTTATAATGAGAAGACAGCGCTACTTTCATGATTAGAAAAGAGGTGTCTTTCAAGGCTTGCAAATTTAGCTGATTTGGAAACTTACCTGCCCATCTCAGATATGGTAAGATTGAATGCATTTTTAAGATTCGGTCTGAGCATGTGAAAATGCCTTAGCTTGATAAATTTTGTAGGGAAAACTCTAGCAGTTGATTATTCCATGCATGCAAGATGAGGCTTAGGAAAAATTGGGGATGCTCCATAATGAAGGATGTGTGAATAGAATTCAGGGGGGATATTTGTGTGAGGCTACCTTCCATTAGTTTCTTAGAGGACGTCGTTGTTGTCACCGACCCCTATCCCTCCTTCCACCATGAAAGAGTCGTGAAAGGACGTTTGCAGTAGTGGATGTGAATTTACAATGGTTATATCTAGATTGTGATGTCTGGTTACCACATTATTCTATTTTTGGAATGTAATCTCCATGTGAAACCTGCATTGTTGGAAATGGATCTCATGAAAACTTGAGTTAAAAATACCTTCAGTAATAAAACTTTGAAATTTTGTCTAAGAGTGTGCGCTATAGCCTAATAACAATACGTCTTTGTCAAAGGCGTTTGAAATGTAGGAAACAGATAGAAATCTATTTAATAAAATGTCTCGGATGATTGGAACATAATCAAAAATGGATTTTTTTGTTTTTTTTGTTTTTTTTTAATTTTAATTTATTATTATTATTTTTTTAGACAAGTAATAAATGTGTATATCACTTAAAACATATACGAAATTCTAAAATATCTTGAAATATTAAGAATATATACACCTGCAATCTATTGACAAACAGAAAGAAACATATAATTGATTTAATGGTAGAATAAGAAAGAAAAGAAACACGTTAACATATTTTATTATATACACAAATACAAGAGCCATACCCGGGTGATTGTTATGGATGGAAATTTTGAAAAATGTGAAGCCGCTAATCTCGCTTGAAATTTAACTTGTAAGTTGTTCTCAAGAAAAGTCACAACAATAATGTGTCAATATCAAAAGTGGAACTTGTCCCACCATGGTCACTAGAATGTAGAGAGATTTTGAGCCCTATGTATGAATTTAAACAAGGCAAATCCAACTCAAAATGCAAACTACGTAATAGGAAGGATTTATAAAACAAATAAGAATGATAAAAGAGCTTGCCAAATCCCTTGTTTTATGTTACCTCCTTCTAGGATTTGCAAATGGATTATTAGACTCAGATTGACAAAGTGATAGCTTGATGTTGGAGTGAGATAATGGATGATTGATGGTTGCTTATGGATTTTGCTATAAGATTTCTAGAATCATTTTGGCATAGTTTTGGTATAGGTTTCCTAATTTCATTTTGACATGGTTTTGGTATGATTTCTATAGATGGTTTGAGGGTGGAGGGAGAGGTTGCTTATATAGATTTTATGAGGGAAAATCAAGAGTTATTATTTGGATTTAGGGAACTGAGATCAATGTCTCTAGATTATCCAAGGAATATTAAATTCCTTGGGAAACCTCTAGAATTAGATGTTTCTAGAGACTTGGAGGGAAGTCTCCAATTCTAGAGACTTCTCCATTATCTTAGAGATAATAGAGGATTAGGTGGGGGTTGGATAGGGAATTAGGTGAGGATTAGAGACATAGGGATGTAGGGAAGGCTAGGATGTAGGTTAGTAGGTGGTAGGTGGGGTTATGAGAATTTTAAATTCCCATATAGTAGATAAATAGAATTAGATTAGGATAATGAGATATTTAGAATAATTAATGAAAGAGTGGGGATGGATAAGGTTAGTGAATGTAGATTAATAGGAGGGGATATTAGATAAATGGATAGGAAGGATAATTAATTAGCGAAATAAAATAGGTTAAGCAGAATTAGTATCGACTAATAGGAATATTAATCGATAGTAATGTAACGAGTGATTTTAGGTGCATACACAATCAATGATTAAAGTGTTGGTGTATGCTTTTTTTCACTATGTGGTTTTACCTACACTTGTTATTTTAGCTTGCTTAGATTATTCTAGGTCATTAATAAAATTTTATTCCACATGCATGAAGATGTTAGGACATGTCTAACTTTCACCTATAAATGTACCTTATTGCTTTAATGGATAATGCAAAATACTATTTCTATAACTTCTCTTTGGTGAGACAGGGTTCTTTCTCTTTGAAATTTTAAGATTTTATGTAGGTTTTCCATGTAAGATTTATTGTTTAGTTAATCTTGGTGTCATCTAACATGCTATCAGATCCATTTTGATAGTCATTTTCTATTTGAATCTTTGTGTGATCCTTAGTGTGCATTCCTATTATTTTCATTGATTCTGGTTTTCAAGGGTTTGGTAGGGGTTTTTTTTTTAATTGTGCATATATTTACATCCAAAGTCTCTAGATTAAAAATAGATCATGTCATTGGATTCAAAGGGTGTTAAAACCTCAGGATTGGCTATAAACTTGACCTAGTTCTATGATATCCATTTTTAGCCAATTTTAGAGGGTTTTAGGTAGTTTTCTTGGTTTCCATGCATATCTGTACCTTTAAAGTCTTCAATCAGAAAATAATTTTTGATTTTTTTTGGGTTTGTAGATTACTAAGTGGATTCTTTCTATATTTTTATAAGGCCGAACCAATTTTTGTAGATCTGGGATCTTCTTACAAGCCTTATTTGCCACTTGGGTCATTGCAGCAAAAATTCTAGACTTAGAAAATTTATGGAAAATTTATACAGTCATCCTTCATCCTCGCTCCACGCATTTGCACCCATATAGGCCTAACCATCCAGCCTTTTTCCACATGCTAACACCACTAACCTAGCCTTTGTGCTTTTAGGGGTCAGATTGTCGATTGTCAAGGACACAAGAACATGGGCCTTAAACTATGTGCATTCTTGCCCATGCAGGTCTATCAACCCATCCCCTGACCATGCAAAGATGTGGTGACTCCTCATGCCATGCATTCATGACTTCATAGGCCATCAGGTCCACTAGACCAACCCTTATCAATGAGGTAAATCTAGAGATGTGAATCCTTGTATGTTGTGTGACCATAGATTTGTAGCCCTGATGGTCCGATAACCTGGCTTCCTGCCTCACGATGATGCGAGTGACCCTTCCACACATGCGTGTGTAAGATAGACCAGTCGTGTCATTCCTATTATTATAGGCCTCTCCCAACACATAGTGATGACCATTTGGATGTCAAGTTTAAGATAATTATGGTTAGCACTATTCATTTTCAAAATATGGTATTTTTTTGATGATGTCACTCGTACATCAATCAAGGTCACATCAAAAGTGAAAGGAGCTCACAAAAGGCCTTAACCCCTAGTCATATGGTAAATTAGCCCTTGGTCATGCCTAACCTATGGGGGATTAACATTTCCTTGGAAAAATTATTATAATTATTTACACATAAAAAATTTCTCAAATTTATGCATCTTATTTTTTCCAACCCTATTGCCACCAAATTTTTCATGGGAGCAGATTTTCAAACATGCATAACTTTTGATCAATAGCTCAGATTTGAGTGTTATCTTCTTAAAAAGTGCTTGTTTTTTTATATTTTACATATTGGAGGTATTTTTAGGCCTTTTATATCCACCTATTTTTTTCACATATTATATCTATTAGATGCATTATCATCAAATCTTGATGTCGCTCTAATTCCTTGTACTTATGCACTTACTACTCAAGACACTTTCTCGGGTATGCGTGACATCTATATGAATGTACTTGTATATATAACATCATGGGAGGTCACTTATGATAGTTATGATGGGGTATTGTGTGGTGTTGTTCATTCTTTGGTATTTTTTCTACACATTTTCATTTTATACATTGTGTTGATTCTTGCACTTACTGCTTATTTGGACACATTTTCAGAAGTGCCCAATGTCTTCTTCATGAGCATGCATTATTTTTGTAACTAAGGGTTATTATAGTTGTTTTTTGAAGTTATGCACTTCTTTGGTGTCTTATCTCAGTCATGTCGACTTCACTTGAGAGACACTTGTGTGGAAAAATTGATTTTACATCAGTGGTTCTTCTTTGAAAGACCAACTGTGCTTCTTGGTGTGTTTACATGAAACATTTGATCATAAGAAAGAATCATAATCCATTCCTAATTGGATAGATTCCTACTCCAACTAAACTTATTCAATTCATTAAGTGAGCTAATACTTATGACAATGTTTTTGTTACTTTATTGTTACATGTTTTTGTGGATCTTTGTTGCCATGTGGAACATGCAGCATGTCCCTGCACTGTTTGGAGCATTATTCAATCTCTTTTATGAGATCTTGTTAAGATTTATATCACTCCTCCACTTCCTATCATCTCTTTAGATACTATTGCACTCTCTCCTCCTACTCCTACTTCTTGTGATGACACATACATGGTGGATAGTGTTCTTCCTTCTTTTGATCCACCACTATAAGACATGATTCTACCTAACCTCAAATATCCCATTGTAGATTATACTTCCATTCACATGCTTGATGTTGTTTTTTAGATCCATCATAGAGTGTACTTTAGAAGACTCTATTTTTTCCATTGAGAATACACCTTATGAGAGCATCAATGACTCTACTCTTCCTATGGATATTCAGTCTATGAATCTATGTGATTCATTTGTAGTCTCTTCTTCATCTTCAAAGATTATTGAGTTGTGTTTTTCACTTCCCATGGACATTTTTTTTTGAATGTTCCATACCATTCTTCTTCATCGGACTCACCTGTACTTGATGACACTTCTAAGCCTAAGTACATCTCTGAGATTGATGACTCTTCTTCCAGCACAAATGACTATAGTAATGATGAGGACATACCTCTACCATCTCCTTGTCACCTTCCATATATTAAAGAGTTATTTCTTAATCAACCTACCTCTGATCTAATTCTGATATTATAGGGTATAGGTATGCTAATTTAGGACTCATAAGAGATTGGGTAATCCATTCCATAGGAATAGGGCATTTTTAGTCTATTTTAGCATTTGTTTCCATTGCATAAAGCAGTTATCCTCTTACTATGTACGAGGAACATAATTATTTATATAGTAACCACACCTTGGTTGGATATCCATCAGGCACTTGGTGGAAACATTCATTATTCTACAGTGATCCAATCTTCATTGTACCTTTTTATGACAAGTTCACTTCAATTGCCTTACATTAGTTCCTGTGCATGATCTTGCCAGACCTATGCCACACTTATATTTTGGACCCTAATCAGAGTGTTTTGTATTATTTCCTCCTTCATCTTCTACTATGGAATGTGTATACTTCCAGTACACCGTTCATGTTCTTCCTTTGGTAAAGGGAAGAAACATTGTTCAATGCAGATGAAGCTTCTTCAGTCTTTAGGGAAAGGATCTCATCAATGATATTCATCATTTTTCAAGCTCAATTGTAGGTATCTTTAACATCTTATATGGGGACTTCTCATTTATCCTTTCTCTTTATGTACTTTATTTTCTCTTACTTATGGATGCATTCTTGGTTATGCGCAACATCCTTAGATTATCACTATTTCTCACTTTTCTCTCTTTTAAGGAGGAGATTTTTTCCTAAAAGTTTTCTCCTTTTCTCCACTTTATGAGAGTTAAATTATGCTTAGATATCTCATTATGCCTAATTTATACGACCTAATTCTTCTACCCACCTAAGCTACTCTTAAAGGGGGGTGTTAAGTGTAAGCTTTTTCCCACTATGTGGTTTTACCTACACTTGTCATTTTAGCTTGTTTAGGTTATTCTAGGTCATTAGTGAAAGTTTATCCCACATACATGAGGATGTTGGGACATGTATAACCTTCACCTATAAATATACCTTTCTTATTTTTTTATAGATAATTCAAAATATTCTTTTACAACTTCTCTTTGGTGAGACAAGTTTTTTTCTCTTGATGGTTTTAAGTTTTTATGCAGGTTATCCATACAAGTTCTTCATGTAAGATTCATTGTGCAGTTGATCTTGGCATCATCTGACACAAAGCTATTAATAATTATAATTCTTTCCAAACTAATAATGAGATCAAGAATATAGTTAATGTGATAGATCAACCATAAAAAAAGATATTCATTTACTATTAAAAAGAGAAAATAATTTGCATGATTAAGTGAGAGTCCTCAAAATGTGTGAATGATTTATTGAATGCAATTTAATATATTTATATCCCTAGAGAGAATGGGACTTATCATAGAATTTTCCTAAAAACCATGATGTTAATACATATTGTGATTTTGATAGAATATCTAGACATCATACAAATAGATACATAATTTTGAAGCATAAAATTAAAAAATGATAGACAACAATAAAATTAAGTGGGTCACAACAATTGAAATAATGTTTTTCCAAATTAATCATCATTGAGAATATTTAACAATAATGTATCAAATCACACTACTCAACCAAATAAGCAAGATGATGTTTATATTATAGCTTAGAAGTAACTTTTTAAAGCTCATAATGGTCATATCCTTGATGGATTCATAGGTGTGGTCAATAATACATGTAAGGGGCCTCATTAAATTACATTTTATGACCTAGAGTTTATAAATGATGGTTCTAAAAATAGTCCATTATAATTCATGCTTTTATATATACACATTCGAGGTTAAAAAATGGAATTACGATAGATAATAGTTCATGCATCAATATACATGCAAAGTAACTTATTACTATTCTTGGATATATATAAATATTTAGTTGGAATAACCACAATATTTAGAGGATGTGATGGCATGAATATGATGCCTCTTAGTATCATTAACTTACCTATCACCTTTGTTCCTACGACTATCTTACCTTGGTTACAAGTCTTTTTGGAAAATGGTACAAAATATGTATTACTCAAATGACCCTCGCTCAATCAAATGAAATCAATCCCATCAACACTTCACCAATGTTTGAAATTTTTCCACTACAATAAATTGATCACTATTCAAAGGTAATACTTATAAACCTCCCACACAAGTGAATTTTGAAGTTTTCCCTCAAGATATATTTAAAAAGCTAAGCATTCAACCTCAACCATGTGCACCTAAAGTTAAAGTACTTACTCATCCACAAACCAAAATAAAATTATTACATCTTTATATACCTATTCAAAAAAGCATCTATAAAATATCCAATTATTATACAACCGACCATTTTGATAAATGAAAGTGTGGCCTTACAAGAAGATAATGCAACTACTTGCAATAATAAAAATGATTCTAATGGCAATGATTTTGACTATGATCCTTATTATAGTGTCGATGATTATACTAATTATGATAGCGATGAAAAGATACATTTTCATTTATGGACTCATGGATCCAAAGACATCTAAGAAGGCCTGGAAAAACTATTGCACAAGGAAAAAGGACTGAGAGTAACATATATAATCTGAATGAGGTAAATAATATAAATTATCTCATGGGAAAGATTAATGAGAGATGGTTATGGCACAGAAGGATGGGTCATATTAACTTTGAAAATTTAGTCAAAGTAAATTCTAACAAGTGTGTAAGACACATGCTTAAGACAACCAAGCCTGTAGGCACAACTTGTAGAGAATGTCAGCTCGATAAATAGACCAGAGTCTTGTTCTAAACTAAAGAGTATGTAGCTACAAAGCCTCTACAAATATTTCATATTGATCTTTGTGGACCAACCAAGATAAGATGTTCCAAAGGAGTGTATTATTTTATGTTGTTCGTAGATGACTACACTAGAATGACATGGGTAACCTTCTTAAAGGACAAGTCTCAAGCCTTTGAGAGATTCAAGATTTTTAGAGCCATGGTTGAAAATGAAATTGGTAGAAATATCAAGTGCCATAGATCTAAAAAAGGTCATGAATTCACTTCAAATAAATTCATAGAATACTATGAAAAGCATGGAATTAAGACACAATACTCTACTGCAAGAACTCCACAGTAAAATGGAGTTATTGAGAGGAAGAACATGACTGTCAAGGAGATGGATAGAACAGTGTTGAAAGAAGCCAACTTGTCAAATGGTTATTGGAGAGAAGCAATCCAAATAGCAGTATACATCTTTACAAGAGTTTAATTAAGAGTAAATAGTGACAAGATTCCATATGAACTATGGTATGGGAAGCCTACTTCAGTCAAGTACTTCAGAGTGTTTGGATTAAAATGCTACATTCAAAAGAAGGATAAAAATCTAGGTAGCTTTGAGTCTAGATGTGATGAGGTAATATTCCTTGGTTATTCCACTCATATCAAAGCCTATGTCTACTACAATAAAATACTACATAAGCTAGTGGAGAGCATCCATGTTAAAGTTGAAGAGATATTCAAGGAAGAAACTGAACCTATAAAGGAGATCAAAATTGAGGAATTGAAAGAAGAAGTTGAGGATGAAAAATCAAATAATGAAGAAGAGATAAAGAGGACTAAAAAGGCACCCTCAAGGTTTGTTCAAAAGGATCATCCTAAGGAGTAGATCATTAGTAACATGAATGAAGGAATCCAAATGAGAAGGGTTGTAATGAGCCAAAAATAGGTAAGTTTTGCTTTACTATCTGATATTGAGCCCAAAAACTATAATGAGGCTAGTAAAAATGAGAATTGGCAAAAGGCCATAGATGGGGAACTAAGTCAAATAGAAAAGAACAAAACCTAGCAGCTAGTTCCAAGACACACATACATGAATGTCATAGGCACAAAATGGGTATTTAAAAACAAGTTGAATGAAGATGGAGTTATTTTGAGAAATAAAGCTATACTTGTTTGCAAAGGATATGCTCAAGTAGAAGGAATAGACTTTGAGGAGACTTTTGCCCCAATGGAAATATTGGAAGCCATCAGAATGTTTTTAACATTCTCAGTATTTAAGAAGTTAAAAGTCTGATAGACGGATGTTAAGTCAGCTTTCCTAAATAGAACCTTGGAAGAAGCAGTCTTTATTGAACAACCTGAAGGTTTTTAGCTGACAAATGAGGAAGACTATGTGTGAAAATTGAAGAAAGCACTATATGGTCTAAAATAGGGACCTAGAGCATGGTATTCAAGACTGGATCAATATTTGAAACAACAAGTATTTATCAAAAGATGTGCAGCCAATAACTTGTATGTTAAGTCTAAAAATGGACATATGTTTATCATAGTTGTCTATGTTAATGACATCATTTTTTGTGGCAACAGCAACAATATGTGAAAAGAGTTTGTAAATCAAAATCAAAAGGAGTTTGAAATGACCATACTAGGAGAACTTTCATTTTTTCTTGGTCTATAGGTTGCACAATCCAAAGAATGGATATTCATATCCCAGACCAAGTATGCAAAGGAGATGCTCAAGACATTTGGTATGGAGGACAGTAGACCAGTTATCACTCCCATGATAACTAGATGTAAATTGAGAAAAGGTGATGAATCTCCTAAAGTGAATCATACAATGTATAGGTCTATGATTGGTAGCTTGCTATATCTCACTGCATCAAGACTAGACATCATCTAGGATGCTCCAAAAAGAACACATGTAAATGCAGTAAAGAGAATCTTTAGATATATCAAAAGCAAAGTAGACTATGACTTATGGTATCCTTTAAGTGATGATTTCACTTTGACAACATACATAGATGTTGATTGGGTAGGAAGCATAGATGATAGAATAAGTACTAGTGGTGGTGCATTCTTCCTTGGTAACAGACTTGTTTCATGGTTGAGTTAAAAACAAGAGTCAGTACACTATCTACAACAGAAGCGCAATATGTTGCAGCAGTGGCATATTGCACTCAAGTGTTATGGATGAAGTAAAGGACCAATTCACATTTTGTGTGATAATTTAAGTGTTATAAATATATCCAATAATCTGGTGATGCACTCTAGAACAAAGCACATATCAATCAAGTATCACTTTTTGAGAGAGAAGGTTGGTGATCAAGATGTCACAATGGAATATGTTCCAACAAAAGATCAAATTGTAGACATATTCACTAAACCATTGCCTAAGGACCAATTTGAATTTCTAAGATAGCAATTGGGAGTGGTAGCTCCTACACCATATCACTAGTTCCTAGTGATCAAGCATATCTCCAAGGGGAGTATAAAAGTAACATCACTAACTCATAGAAGAAGAAGAGTTTAGGAAATTGTTTCATGGCCTAAGGGGGAGTTTCTCATTTATTGTTCTTATCTGACAGATCCAAGGATAAAAATAATGTAATACCTGAAGAAGTGCACTTCAAGTGGAGCTAGTTGACTTTTTGGTAGAGATTCTTTGTCATTAATGTCAAAGGGGGAGAAAAGAGCAAGACATTGTGCTACTTTTCAGAGGATGTTTTTGCCATCAATGACAAAGGGGGAGATTGTTTGCAATCTGAGAGTCATGGTTGAGATCAGAGTCTCAGGAAGAGATTTATGTCATGGTTTTCATTAATGACAAAAGACATATGTGCATGCATTAATTATTGAGCTGAATGGTCAAGTTGTCGAGACCTCATGGAGTTGTGTTTGTACCTTGAATTCTGAGAGTAGTCATATGAATGCCTTTCTAATTTTGTTTAGATATGGGTGAGTACACAAATTTTTGGTGACAACATTTGCATACATGGCAGTATCTAAAGGAAACAATCACACTAGGGTACTCAGGTTTGTGCCTAGTCTTGATGGACCAATTTCATGTCTTGCGAATGAGAGAATCAAAAATTATGTAGGTGAAAAGTAGGGATCCCAAGTATTTGAATAGTTTTTGAACACTTAGTCATTTTTACAAAATTGTATTTGTTTGGAAAGAGTGCTTCAAAAAAATGTTTAGTCTCCACACTTGGTCAATTTTGCAATTTGGGATTTCTTTCAGAAAGAATGTATCAGGGATTTCTTTTTGAAAGAGTGATTTGACAAATTCTTTTGGGAATTTGTTTAAGTCTTTTCAAAGGGAATTTTGTCAAAAAAATTGTCCACAACAAAATTTTTGAAGGAAATCAGTCCCGAACAAAAGTTTTGAAGGGTATGTGGACTTTTACACAAGTTTTTGAAGGGACGCTTGCAATTGTTCTGAAGGATCATAGGGCACTTTCACAAGTGCCAAAGGATAGTTAAAATGAAGTAGAGGACACTTTCAAAGTTTCCAAAAGGCATTTTGAAAAGCCCCAAAAGGTACATTGTAAAAATGCTGAAAGAAAAAGTTGAAGGAAAAAGAGCACTTGACATTTTGTCAAGGAAATTATCCTAAATCCCCTTAGATAAAAAGGCTACAATAAAAGGTTCCAAAGGGCACCTTGAGAATCTCTAAAGGACTATTACAAATTCTTCAAATGATAATTTAGAAGAAGTTTAGGGAACTTTCATTAGTGCCAAAGGATGTTGCGCTAAACTCCTAAAAGGCAGATTGTTAAAGGTAAAGTTTGAGCTAGATGGGAGATTAATTGGTTTGTTCTTGATAGTGCAAAGAGGATCCAATTGATAAAATGAATCCAAAGCCATTAAATTGCTTGATGGTTAATGACTCAAATGAAATTTAAATATTGAGCAAGACTAAAGAGATCAATGGAGCAAAAGCATTCCATTATCACCGAAAGAAGCGATATGAGGTCAACATGCCAAAGTTTAATGACCAATCCAATGTCAAAATCATGCATCTTCAAAGATTGAATGGCACATAGAAATATAGATAGGAAAGATTGAATAAACTATAAAGACCCAGATGGAACAAAGTGATCATTATTTAATGACACAATGGTCAGTTAAGGATCGAGCATTTTTAAGGGCATCGATGGAATGAAAGTGATCCAAAGACATAGGAGGTAGCAAGATGATGCAAGGATCTTGATAGTTAACTAGTGTGTTAAGTAAGGATCGTGAATATAAGAAGATCCAACAGTTTGTGGGAGATAGAGTCTTAAGATTTGATAGACACAATTTAAAGTTAGAAAGCATTCAAAGATCTGACAAAGTGAGTTAGTTACAAGAATCTGGTGTGATGGTTGAAGGAAATCAACAGTCAGTTATTTTAATGATCTATAAACAAAAAAATTGGCTAATATTAGAATCATTCATATATTGAGAATGTTGAACTGAAAGAGGCTGAGGCGTAATTCCAAGAGATGGAGAAAAAAGAAGACAAACAACTATTTTTCTTGGAAGGAGAAGAATCAAGCCATGAATTCAGAATGTATAAATTAAAGAGGCTCATCAAAGTATTTTTGATGATATGATCAAAAATGAGAGCCAAATATTGTGTCAAATAGAAAAATTGAGACATAAAAAAATAATTATGCAGAGTGTCAAATAGAAGAATCTAGACACAGAAAGAGAGACTGAGAGGAAGAATGCACATACAAGTATTGTGTATAACATGAGTAGTTGTAGATCAGACTGGCAACAAGGAACAAACTCATATTCTATTATGAATCTATTTTTTATCAGAGGGAATTGTAGCTCCACACAACTATTTGGTTGGTGCCATCAGTGAGGCTGAGTTAGTGCTTAGTTAGGGGATTGGTGTCTCCTTAGGGCTTTCACCCTTAAATATATTATCAATGAGGTCATTATGAGTTGGTGCTAAGAATAGGGGATGGGTGTCTCCTTAGGATTGGTGTCCTAGAATGTAACCAGTGAGGTTTAGTCAGTTTGACAAATTTTGTGAGGTTTGGATTAGAATAGTAGCTTCTAGCAGCATTCTCACCATTTTTATTTTTTTTTCATTTGGGTTTCCACACATAAATATGGTGTTATGAGCTTTGCTTTTGCACATGTGATATCTTTCATTTGTTCTTTAAGCTTGTATATGTTTAAGATTCATTTTAAAAGTTTTAAGGAACTAGTTTTTTAGATCTACTGATTCACCCCCACCCTCTCAGTAGATAGATATGTTCAACAGAGAATATCATCTAGGATATGGTTATTAAGAAATGAGAGGAAATGGAAGAGAGATAAATGCACACATAAATCCTAGCTATTTGTTAGTGTTGAGTACTTGTCTATTTAGCATGTTGGTTAGTGTCGTTGTAATTATTATTTAAAGTGTAATTTTTTATGGATACATGAGGGTATGTGTTAATAAACTTTATGATTGTGTTGTAGTTGTATTGATTTAACAATTCCCATAACCATGTCATTTTATGGTTTTATCTTAGTATGCATTACATTTGAGAAATTATAACTTGAGTTTTGTCCTTGTCAATTTTGGTTTTGCTTAGAATTGTGATGGATATGAAGGAGTTACCTTGAGTAATTTGATTAGCCTTGTGTAGACACTTAATTTTAGTACAATACTAGTTATTTATTATGGTATTAGTATGTTTTTGTGTATATAGATCCTTGGTTTAAATTAATCTCATATTGGTGTGTTTTCCCCTTATGTTAGGCATCGTTTTCCTTCCTTTATTTTGTGTTGGCTTTAGAATTTTACCATTGCTTCCTATTGGGTCTATGATAATATTACCATGCAATCCAAAAAAATTGAAAACCTCATGAAAATATATAGATCAACTAATTATTTACATTAATAGGACTGCCAATGTTCCTAAAAGGTCAAAAACATTGCTTTTAGGGCTTTAGGTGAGCCTGCCAAGATCAATATGTCAATCATGGTTAATTTAAAAATCAATAATTTCAATTTCATTCATGACAAAGATCAATCATATGATCTTGGTCATGTGTGCCTTGTGAGTCATTTGACCCTCATCTCTAATGTTGTTGGATTTTTTACTTGTTTGTCAAATTTTCTATCTTTTTTATTATCATTTTACATGCCAATAGGTATTAATTTGAATTCAAGAAGTCTATGTATATAATCATGTTAATGCATTTAAAATAAGTAATCACAAGTAAAATCTCTAATCAAAGCTAACATGAGCTATTGCACTCTACTTTTATTACTATTTGATATCTTTTAAGTATGTGTTCCCCTTGTACCAACAGTTAAAGAATAATGAAAGAACATGTAAAACCTATTAGTTTCTTGCATATCATACATAGGGATAAGGGTTAGGATATTCATAATACACTAGACTACTTGTTGGCTGCATGAATGCTGATTTTAAGATTGTCTAAGAATAGGGATCTAACAGAGGCAATTCCCTCATAACTACACACATTTTCTATGCTCTTGTAAGATATTTTGGAGTGGATTAAAATTTGGAGAAAGGAGAAGAATTTTTTGAAGATATGCACAAAAATTCAAAATTTTGAGAGAGGTTTCTAATTAAAAACACAAATAATGGTGCTCATAAAATTTTAGGAATATCTAACACTTTCTGACTGAAATCAAACTTTTCTACCAAAATAGAATATTATTGTAGAAATTGTGTAGTATGATCTTGATCACTACCGAAACTGAGCCCTTCAATTTTGGTTTTTTTAGCACTAATCTGATCTAAACCAAATTTATGGATCTGCTTTGGGACTACTTTTAGAGTATTTTTTAAGTCATTTTATTCGTTTGAAAATGTATAGGTAAGTCAAAATCAAGTATTTATCTAAGAACCCATTTATCTATTCTAAGAATTTTAATTCTCTAATTATCTTACACATTTGAGATCTATTTATTGCTATATTATTGTATTAAGTTCATATTTTTATTGTGTAACATCCTTTGATGATTAGTGTATGTCTCTTGATCATTATGCACTTTTCATTAGAATATTCTGGAGAACCTCACTCCTTGGGGTTTCATCTTTTGGTGAACCTATGTTTTCTTGGACCCAAACTTATAATTGCATATTTTTGTGAACTCACATTGATTTGAATGCTCCTTATAGGGTTTTATTACACTTATCTTGCATATATAATCCTATTTTTGCCTAGGGTTTCTTTCAACCCACTTCCTTTGTATAATATTTTTTCCTTTAGGGATAGCTCTTTCTAGTATAGATATGATCTATTTAGAGTTGCACGCACTTAATTTTAAATCATTAGCCCTATCTCCTTGTGTGTTATTTCAAAACCTTTTTTGTATGCTCTAAATGTTTACATCTTATCTGACTAAGGAATATTATATCTAAGTCCCTTATTAGGCAAGGTAGTAGATTTATTTCAAAATCATTTTTTTTTATAGAGATTCCTTTGACTGTTACTCATGTTAATTTGAAAAAAAAATTGGAAATAATTATCATGGTTGATTATCCTTTTTTAATATACATTTGGATGAATATATATATGAAATAAATTCAAATAATATAATGATGAAAGTTCCAATGGCTTGTATGATAATGTTGTGAATTATATTGTTATGAATGATCATGATAAGGCTATGTTTCATAGATGTATCTTAAAATATCCCAAATAAATGTATGCAATGATACATTTTAAGAGATTAACATAAGATAAACCTACCCAAAGTGAGAATATATAGGGAATCATCTATTGTAAAAGCATTGGATTCATTCTTCTCTTCCTTGAATATCTAGCAGTGAGATTTGAAACATCAAAAAATAAGTTTTTTACAAAATTGACTCTAGAATAATCCTATTCATTATTACATTGTGAATAAACTAATCTCAAAATAAAAAAATAATAATTAATATTTGAATGTTTTAAGTATTGTACTTCTATGGGTTCCCCTCCCATGCAACCAATGTGCCTTTATCTTAGATTGATTCTAATATTGTTCATCATATTGTTGTTTATATTCAAATTATTATGTCTTTGCCTTCTCAAATTGGTCTTAATGCTTATTTTCTTGCTTAATCATCTCAAAATATTTTCCAACCTTATTCTTCCATCCATATATTTCTCAAGTGCCTAATGTCTATGATCTTATTTATATTTCTTTTAATCCTTTGATTCCAACTCCTAAAGCCACACTCTTTAGAAAAATTGTGCAAACCATGCAAAACAAACTCAATTTATTTCCCAAGGGTCTCAAAAACCAAGTCATATGTTTAATTTACATAATATATCACTTAACACTTTGGCTTATGAGATCCTCTCCTATCCTTTGCCTACTAGTTTTTTGGCTCATAAGTTTGAATTATTCAATGGTAAGGTTAATCCTTCTCACCATGTCAAGTATTTTTAAGTTACATGTCTTAATTTTATGCATAATGATAAAATATTGACAAAGATTTTTCCTATAAGCCTTAAGTACTATGTTAATGATTGGGTTTATGATTTACCATCTAGATATGTAAACTCATTCAACTATTCGGTTGATAATTTATTAGATCATTTTTTATCAACATTAATAATAATTGTCACACTTTCACAAATTGGCCAAGTTAAACAAGGACCTAATGAGATTATTAGTGAGTATGTGTTTCAATAAAAAAAACTATGCTTACTAATATGACTTTTTTCCAAGGAAAATATCATAACTTTTATTCATTGGTAAAAAGTTACATTATGTCAATGTACGAAGCATTGAAGATAAAGATCTTGAAAAAAATCCTCAAGTGCCAAATAATTGATTCAATATTACTAGCAATACCCTGCATGGTGTGAACAACAAAACCAAACAATAAAGGAAAAAAATTAATGAGAAATGTATCCCTTGTAATCTTCTATTATACCCTTTTTACCTCTCTTATTTTTAACCTCATGCCACGCCCCTTATGAGGGCTCCACCATTACTATCTACAAATCAAAATTCTGGAAATTTGGAAGAGTGTGTGAAATCAAAAGTTCCAAATTTTAATAGGTTTTTATTTCCTTATCAGAGTCAAAGCTCTCTAATTCATGAGCTCACGCACCCCCACCCCCCTCGACATGTTCCTATTTGAATCCATACCCATATGTAGGATCTGATCTTAACCTCTTTCTGTCATAGTAGAAGCAAATGCCTCAATGTGGATATCAAATTCTCCATTTTTATTATTTTATGTCTATGTTGAATGTTGGAATTCATCATCTTCTTCATTTATGACCTATTTCACTAGAAAAATCCATCTTTTGGATGTTGTTTTCATCCCTTTTTTTTTGGAGGATGGGATCATACCTATGGGTTTGTATCTTGTAGGTGTCTAGGAAGTTTACAATTTATGCATCAAAAATTTGTATTCTCATAACATAATTTTTGTATGTGTTGTAATTTCCTACATTTGAGAATTAATTTATCTAGTAATACCTTGCTAATATCTATCTCCACGCATATGCGAGTGAATGTATACAACCCTGTAATTTCCTACATCTGAGAATGAATTTATCTAGTAATCCCTTACTAATATCTATCTCCATGCATATGCGAGTGAAAGTGTATAACCCCAAAAATATTATCTCAATATCACTTTTGATATGGGTACCTAAGGAGTTACCTATCTTTGCATACGTGCATCCAAAATGTAGAGGTAGATTGGGTAACCTAACCCATATAGGGACTTTAGTGATTGAGAGATACTTGGATAAAATTTTGGAAACCATGGAGTGATGAAGAGCCCCATAGTACCCCAAAACCAAGGACCCTCCATTAAGATTATTTGATAGTATTCCTTTGGAACATAACATGATCTCACACTATTTTTCTATGTCATATGTATCCATTGATACAAATCCATTGTGGAAGGCCAAAATCCATTGAATCTACAAACAAATACTATTTTTTCTAAGTCTACTTGATAGATGTTTACATCCTCATCTTTAATTTCCACTATCAACACCTCTTCAACATGTTTGACATAGGCTTTATGTATGGAAATAGGATTCAGTACACTTGGCTTGTTGACTATATTTTTCACCACTTCTTTAAATGGCATTGGTTTAGATGTTGAAGGCATCCCTTGATCAGTATCTCCACTACATAGTCTTAGCATCAAATTGAGGGTAGAGTCTTTGCCTATTTTATAACTCAAAAGAGGATTATGATCCTCAAGTTGTCTACCCTAAAAAATAAAGCAATTTTGTTCCATTGGAATCCCTTATTGTAGATCTATCTTCTATTTAAGATCAATCACATGATCTGATAGTTAAACCCAAAGGCAAATGGTTTCTTCAAAATGAGTTTTGACCATTAGTTGATACTATAGTTTGCTTATTTGTAGTGAATTCATCATACAATTTGCATGTTATCCCATTAGAAAATAAATTTCCTATATTGTCCACCTTTCTTGCTATCCAAGAATCCATTTTTCGTTCAATCATTTTTTCAAATGGTTTATGAGAATCCTCTAGATGCCCTAGTTTAGACTATGCACTCCTTGAAAATTTAGTTCTTTATGATAATGTTCAAACGGTTTCCATGTAGCATCCAAATCACCACACTTGGCATACATGTCAAAGATAGTTCTATAATGAATTATGGTCATTTTATTATTATTGGCCCTACCATTGAGATGTTCACTACACAAGAAGACATGGTTCATTTTTTTAGCACCAATACTTCATCAATATTGTGTAGCATAGATTCTATAAGTTCTTGGAATTAGTTCCCTATTTGAAGGCCAACCTAGAATGAGTGATCATTTCCAAGAGATATTTTGGATACCGTTTATCCTCTTTCAAGTCTCTTTTCACCATCCTAAAATTACAAAAATAACTCTATCAATTATCTATTCCTCCTACCGCTCCTACCATCATTTGATCATTTCTCTAGAAAAAATCCCATCAACATTGTTAATTTAATGAAAAATGTTTTAAACAAACTGCCTTCAGACACCTGTGTGATTCCTATCACCTCTATTATCTCTAGACCTATCAAACTTAAAACCCTAGCCTTACAGGGGAACATATTTTCAAAGCCATTTTTCCCATGTAATTGATTATAAAATTCAAGACAAATCATTTACTTAACCAATTAGGGACATGTCTTTCTATTGATGAGATCAAGCAGTTTATTCACTTACTAAGATAACTTACTAATTAATTTATAGTGAATTATAAAGTATATTCTCTCATAATTTACTCTAACCCATTAAATAAAAATTTGTCTTTGACTCTTACCAATCTTTCAATGAAATTCATCATGCAGTTAGGAACTATGAGATCAATTTTTAGAGGCCATCATGCTCAAATATGGGATTAATTCCCTTGTTTCTATGGTATAAAAATATCAAGGTCAATCTATAGAGATATTTTGAGACCTATGTATGAATTTAAACAAGGTAAATCCAACTCAAAATGCAAATTACATAATAGGAAGGATTTATAAAACAAATCATAATGATAAAAGAGCTTACTGAATCCCTTGTTTTATGTTACCTCCTTCCAAGTTTTGAAAATGGATGATTAGACTCAAATTGACAAAGTGATAGCTTGATTTTGGAGTGAGATAATGGATGTTTGATGGTTGCTTATGGATTTTGCTATAAGATTTCAAGAATCATTATGGCATAGTTTTGGTATGGGCTTCCTAATTTCATTTTGACATGGTTTTGGTATGATTTCTCAAGATGGTTTGAGGGTGGAGGGAGAGGTTGCTTATATAGATATTAGGAGGTAAAATCAATGGTTGTTATTTGAATTTAGGGAAATGAGATCAATGGCTCTAGATTATCCAAGGAATATTAAATTCCTTGGGAAACCTCAAGAATTAGAGGTTAGTAGAGACTTGGAGGTAAGTCTCCAATTATAGAGACTTCTCCATTATCTAAGATAATAAAGGATTAGATGGGGACTGGATAGGGGTTTAGGTGAGGATTAGACACATAGGGATGTAGGGAAGGCTAGGGTGTAGGTTAGGAAGTGGTAGGTAGGGTTATGGGAATTTTAAATTCCCATATAATAGATAAAAAGAATTAGATTAAGATAATGGTGTATTTAAAATAATTAATGAAAGAGTGGGGATGGGTAAGGTTAGTGAATGTAGATTAATGAGAGGGGATATTAAATAAATGGATAGGAATGAGAATTAATTAGAGGAATAAACTAGGTTAAGAAGAATTAGTGTTGACTAATAGGAATATTAGTCAACAATAATGTAGCAATCAATTTTAGGTGCATACATTTTGCCCCTCTTTGAAAGGGCATTACGAATGGAGAAAAGTGGAAGGATTAATGGTATTTAAAATAAAAACCATATCATGGATGAATGTTAGTGGATATGATGCCTCCTCATAGGGGCATGCAGGGAAGAATGAGCCAAATGGCCATTCAAAAGAAGAAATGATGGGTGGGATAAGATGGGTAGATGAGGGGATGGGATGCGAGATGTGGGATAGAAGAGGAAGAAGATGAGGTCGATGTTTAGCAATGAGTTAAAAATTGATAATGATGCCCCTGATAAGGACACATGCACAAGGAATAGAGATGATGGGTGTTATGGTTGTTGACACATCCCAAGGGGGAATCAATCGTAACAAGATGATGATAGGATTAAAAGGCCATAAGATTTCAATGTATCCCAAGTAAGGATGCATGCAAGGGAGAGCTATTATTCAGGATAAGATTGATGATAGGATTAATGTTAAAGATGGGTATAGCTCAAAGCTAAATCGATTAAGATGATGTAGGTAATGATAGAGAAGAATTGATATGATCAAGTGACCAAAAGGATTGGGATAATGCCCCTAGCAAAGACACATGTAAAGGAATGAGAGAGGAAATAGAGGCTGAGTTATCCTTGGGCATAGAAGAGTGGTCGAGTGTTGTTACATAGTCTAAAAAGACCTCAAATCGATGTAGTTCTAACTAGTGGATAGAAGATGATGATGATTAGGGATTAAAGGATGATATTAGTGATAATAGGATATGAATTAGATTTTGGGATGAGGATAAAGGATTGGATGTTAGTTGGATGGAGTGAGAGGTTTTGATTAATGATGATAATAGGGATGATATGATGATTAGATAAATGATGAGGTGTAGGTGATCAAGCCATCACAACTATAATAAATCTCAGCATAGTCTAAGTAATCCAAAAATATAGCACTTGACAAGATGCCCCATGATATAAGGATGACCAAGAGAAATTTTTTCCAAAGTGCATGGGCAAATGGTGAACTCTACATTCTCAAGGGCATTTTTGGTGTCCTCATAGCATCCTCATTCATTACCTAAAAAGACACAATGTACACAAAACATAACATAAAGCATAAAACATCAAACAAATAAAATATATACATGACAAGACAAATAGAACAAATAAGTAACACACACAAAAGTATCTACATGCAATGTCATAATGTCTTATCTATGTCAGGATCCTACTCCACCAATAAGAGTATATATTATTACCTTGTATTAGCAACTAAACATAGAATTATACCAGAATGAACAAGTAACTAGAATTCACAAATAGCACAGAATATGAGAGACAATACACTATCTTGTATTAATACTCATCCAGAAAGAAAATACAATAAATAAGATGCCACTTCTTCTTCCACCTCTCAAAGGCTTCCCACACCTCAAGGGCTCCCAGTAATTCTCAATCAAGAGTTCACTCTCCTACCAAAAATGGTCCCAACACACAACTCACACACATAATTGGTGTTCACCTCCAACCAGTCAGTAATAACCCTGCCAGTACACCAAGTACTCAAAGTACTTCAAGTAGATCTCCCATGAACCTGCAACAACCTGTAACTCAACAAACCTTACTTACACATGTAGATCTTCTCTGATCTTACACAACCTGCAAATTAATGATCTTACAATTGGAAGGATTTCTTCCTTGCCTTAATTACAATACATGCCAATGGGTCTATAAATAGATCCCACACTTAAACAATAACTTAGACTCTTAATTTACAATAATTAGACTCGCAACTCAATACCAAAAATAGCCTTTTCATGCAAACAATCAGTTCAACAAACTAACTATTCGTGCAATGAACAGTTCTAGAACCGCATAGGTGACCAACGTCGGTCCCTGTCTGCCTAGAGGTGACCGACATCGGCCAACCTCCTACCGATGCTGGTTTCCCTTCTACACTGTTTATGACCGACGTCGGTCCCACTGTCGATGCCGATATCCCTGAACTCAGCAACTCCTCCATGTCTACAACAATTGAAGCTTTTAGGTCCACAACCTAACAATCTCCCACTTGGAGATAAATAGTTGCAACTGTACCTATACTTGTACACCATCTAGTTTGTTTCCTTAGCTCTGTATCCCTCTTCAAGATCACTTTTGAAGACCAACCACCACAAATCCTGTGGTGCACCTCCTGTCATCCAAATCACCTACCACATCTGCATCTATAAACCCATGTAGAAAATAACTTGACCCTGCATAGCATGTGTACCTACTGTTGGTCCCTCTAAGAATCCACTGAACTGCCCTCCAGTGCTTCTTTCTCAGATTGGCTCCAAACTTTCTAACAACTCCCACTGCTTGGGAAAACTTAGGTCTAGTACATACCATGCACTTAACCTCATTATGTGAATCAAGACACTGTTCATAGAACTGTCCAACCATCGGCATGCTAACCGGTTTCACATAATCATCTTAAAACAAAGTCAACCTGTGACCTTCCATGTCCCTAGAACACACTCATGCTAAAGAATCTTGCTGCTCCCAGATTCCTCACGACATACTTCTAAACTAGCTTTACCTTTAGTTCAGTAACTCCCTGTAAGTGTAACCCTGCAACAAGCACACAATACAGTAATAGGATAATGTAACTAATATTATCCAACCTGGTAAAGAGAAACACAATGGTCAAACCTCCATTGCCCTGCAGCTTATACAAGACCATATACCCTGGCCTTTCGTCTCACATGTCCATTCCCACTCTTCTTTATCCTGAACATCCATTCATCTCTCAATGCTTTCTTCCAGCTAGCAACTCCACCAAAAACTCCCATTTGGTTCTTCTCCAACGAATCACATCCTTCATCTATGCCAAGCTCCCACTATTTCTTGGATCTACCTGCTCTACTTCTTTAATAACTTCCTGGTCCTTGACCATCAGTGAGCAACAAGTAGTGTAAAGAAGGGAAATGATGAATTTGAGGCTTACTTACCCTTTAAGTCCTCCATATGGGCGCTTGAGACTCCTTGATAGCTTGTTGTCCACCCAAAATTTGTCTCAGTGACTGATGCCGGTCACATCTCAGTCTGCATCCGACTGATGTCAGTTCCATGCGACTGTCTCATCACCGACGTCGATTCCCCCTGACTGATGTTGGTATTTATCTATCCAGAGTTATTGATGTCAGGCTACACATAGCTGACGTCAGTCCCTATCTGGATGCTGATGCCAATTTTCTAACTGACATCGGTCTCTGTGTTTTACTTGTGAGCGATGACTTCTACCCGCAAGCTCCTTTTGGATCAAACACTTGTCCAACTCACCCTTGCTCTGCTCAAAATTCTTCAGCCCCTTTGACTGATCTCTATCCATCATCTTCTCCTTGAAAACCAAGGCTTTCCTGTTCTTGTCACGAACATCGAATTTCTCAAGAAACGTCACTTTCTTCTTCTGCATACAAAAATCTCGATCCATGATTTTCAAATCCAAAAACATACCCTTTAACTCAAGAACATGCATCTCCTTCTTATTCATGTGACCAAGCCTATTAAGCCACATCTTCAAATCTACAGCTAAAGTAGATAACTCAGAAAGAGAATCAGTAATACAAGTAGATAGATAAAGCATACCTACTTTCTTACCTCTTGCTACAACAAGTGCACCCTTGGTAACCTTCCAAGAGTCCGCTGTGAGAGTTACTATGCAACCCTCATCACCCAACTTTCCAATAGAAATCAAACTCTACTTCAGAACTGGGATATGCATGACCTCCTTCAACACCCATGTGTTACTTGTCTACAATTTCAGCTTCACTTTCCCTTTTCCAACCATTTGACAAGGCTTACCATCCCCTAAACAAATTTCTCCAAAGTCTCCCTAGACATATTCATGAAAAAATTGCCTATTTGGAGATGCATGGGAAGATGCACCAGAATCTAAAACCCAAAATTCTACTTTATCTAAGGAACATACCAGAGCATCCTATGCAACATAATCCACAACATCTGCTTCTTCATGTCCTTCATGCTAATCTTCACCCAACCAACAATCTCTCTTTAAGTGCCCTTGCTTTCCACATTTCCAGCAAGTTATTCTACCATACCTGGACTTGGATCTCCTGCCTATCTTGGACCTTGATCTCCCATGCTCTATCTTCTCTCTTTGCCTTCCCCTGCTTTCCACACTCAAAGCATTTCCTGATGATTCACCTGTGCTTTTCCTGTGAATTTCTTCATTCAAGATTACACTCACAACATCATCCACTTTTAAGATTTTTGAAGCAGATGCAGTATTACTAACTGCCATTACCAAACTTTCCCAACTTTCAGGTAATGAGCATAAGATTAAGAGAACCTTAATTTCATCATCAAAAACAATATTGACTGCATGTAACTGGTTTACCAAACCATGGAAATCACTAAGATGACTATGTACAGATCCACCTTCCAACATTTGCAAATTAAATAATTACTTCATAAGAAATACCTTATTCGAAGCTGAGGGTTTTTCATATAAAATTGCCAAAGATTCCATCAACTCTACCATTGTCTTAACCTGTGATAAGTTGGAAATCACAGACGATGCAAGACTCAACCTTATATATCCCAGAGCCTTTTGATCAAGAACCTCCCATTCTTCATCCTTCATATCCCAGGGCTTGCAATCAACCCCACCCAATGGTAAGTACAAATCTTTTTGATACAGATAATCTTCAATCTGCATCCCCATAATTGATAGTTCTTGCCATTAAACTTCTCCATTCGTAGCTTACTTTCTTCTGCCATCGCTATACTCCCACTCAAACAGAAACCCCTGTGAGTAACCTATAATCAACACACACTAACTAGATCTAATACAACCTGTTAGTAACCCAACCAAAATCTCTGATACCAACTGTCAGGTTGGTATCACTGGTTGGTGATCCTAGCTCTGATACCAACTGTCAGGATCCTACTCCACCAATAAGAGTATATATGATTACCTTGTATTAGCAACTAAACACGGAATTATACTAGAATGAACAAGCAACTAGAATTCACAAATAGCACAGAATATGAGAGACAATACACTATCTTGTATTAATACTCATCCAAAAAGAAAATACAATAAAGAAGATGCCACTTCTTCTTCCACCTCTCAGAGGCTTCCCACACCTCAAGGGCTCCCAGTAATTCTCAATCAAGAGTTCACTCTCCTACCAAAAATGGTCCCAACACACAACTCACACACAGAATTGGTGTTCACCTCCAACCAGTCAGTAACAATCCTGCCAGTACACCAAGTACTCAAAGTACTTCAAGTAGATCTCCCATGAACCTGCAACAACCTACAACTCAACAGACCTTACTTACACATGTAGATCTTCTCTGATCTTGCACAACCTGCAAATCAATGATCTTACAATTGGAAGGATTTCTTCCTTGCCTTAATTACAATACATGCCAATGGGTCTATAAATAGATCCCACACTTAAACAATAACTTAGACTCTTAATTTACAATAATTAGACTCGTAACTCAAGACCAAAAATAGCCTTTTCATACAAACAATCAGTTCAACAAACTAACTTTTCGTGCAACAAATAGTTCTGGAACCGCACAGGCGACTGATGTCGGTCCCTATCTACCTAGAGGTGACCGATGTCGGCTGACCTCTTGCCGATGCTGATTTCCCTTCTGCACTGTATATGATCGATGTCAGTCCCTCTGCCGATGCCGGTATCCCTAAACTCAGCAACTCCTCCATGTCTGCAATAGTTGAAGCTTTTAGCTCCACAACCTAACAATCTAATGATAGGATGAGTTATTGGATGATGGGTTGGATTATCATGATGTGATTATGGACTTAGGATGGATTTATATTTGGATAGGATGAATGACGAGGATTAGGATTAAGATGAGGTGTTGCTCTTAGTTTAGGATGATTGACATGATAAAGTATTTGACTATTGATTTGGTCTTGAAATTGGATCGAAAAGTGGCCAAGGATGGTGATTGGACAAGTGATGACCAAGGATTACCAATAGACAAGGCCCTAAAAGGATCTAGTATAGCAAGGAGATGAGGAGATGATGATGGGATCAAATGCCTTTCATGCTAGCAAAAAGTGATTTGATGGGTGTTAAACATGAAGAGGAAATGATAAGGATAGTGATGGGATCAAGTACATTCCACACTAGCAAAGGGTAATTGGATGGGTATCAGATATGAAAAGGCCTTGATAGGAAGTGATGGGTGTGAGATTAAAGTCTTTGACAAGGTGATGTGCACCAATAATACTTAGCCAAAAGGATGATGAAATGATGGGGAACCACTTAGGATTGGATTCCAAGATGGAATGTGGCAATCAAATATGGGAAAGATAGGATCCAGATGGAGATGAATGCGACTAGGGGATTAGGCATAAGACAAGACATCATGGACAATTTTTGCCTTTTTTATATTTTATGATTTTTTGGGTTTTTGAAATTTTACAATTTTTATGGATTTTTGGGAATATGTATATACACTGTACAAATGGGGTTACTAGCAAAGGGAATACCAAGCCTAGAAATTAGGATGAGGATGGATGGAATGATGGATGGGATGACAAAGGATGATGATGACGGGGACCAAGGATGAATGGACTAGGGATAGACAATAACCTCATCATGAAGGAACCAGATGGTTATTTTCCTAAGTGTCCATTGGAGGATATGCCAAGATGGTTCAAGGAAATTTTTCAAGACACCTTCCACTTCCTTATGAAGGCCAAGACAGGAAGGAAGAAGAGATAAGATGCATGATAAAATGGTGGATGATGGATAGAAATAATGGATCAAGGGATAAGATGGAGGGGTGATACAAACAAGGTGGATGAGGGATGTGACAAGTTGGAAGGATGGTGAGGATGTGAAATGGATGGATTTTCCCCCAAGTGTTAAGGAATAATGCAGATAATAGATTATTTTACCATGATGCCAAAAACTAGTTTTCATCATGGTACTTGCCCCAGGTGCCAAAAGATTAGTTTTCACCATTAGATGAATGATGATTTTTATTTTTATTTTTTTTGAATTTTTACTTTATTGGGTATCTCAATTTATTGGGGATGGGTGAGATGCAAGGAGCAATCAATTGATGGATCATTTAGCCAACACTTGATCTGGAGATGTGTGATGCTAGGATCATGTTATCATTATTGTTGGATGTATCAAGGACTATGTGAACTTTAATGATTCTTGATGGAGATGTCTTTAGATATCTATAACTAGGTATCATCATTACCCCTAGGAGAGACAATGCTACTTGGGTTAGTGATGTGGGGTATAGATTCAATTAGAGCTTGATTTTGATGTATGGGACTTGAATGGATGATAAGATCAATATATGATGGTGTGATGGGTGATGGAGGATTACGACTAAAATTAATGATAGGATAATGATAGTGTGGGGTGATGGGTGATGGAGGGTTAGAGACTAGCAGTCACATACATCATTGGAGATGTGACACATGCTTCATTTTATTGGTGCCAAATGATAAAAGAATTTAAGAGATCTAAGACACTTTGACATTGTGACTCATCTTTGATCTAATTATTTGATGGATGATTGGCCATATTATTTTGAGCATTTGAATGGATTTGATTTTTATTGACCCCTGGTACTTGATTTTGGACTTCACCAGAGGAAATTGATTTTTTACTTGATATACAATGATTTTTTTTATTTTGATAGTCTCCTAGTGCCAAATATTGGGCTTTACTAGGAGAAGACATTTTTGGATAAGGTCGATGATTTGTCTCTTCTTGATTATGATCTATGGGATTAAAGATTACTTGATTATGATTTATGACTTTTAGAATATTGTTTTAGACTTTTGGATTTGTGGCACATATTATATTGCTCAAAGAAGGGCCCAATGATGTATGCTTTTATTCATCATTATGGAGGGTGGTGATTAAATGATCGTTGATGGGGATAAAAGGGTCCATGATGGATGAAGATGGTGGTGAGGGAATGATGAGGTTAATGAGTGGTGATGGGGCAGCTAGTCTTCATAGGGTTTCTTAGGAAACCTGGTTTTGACATCAGATAAAATCTCCTCAAGATCAACAAAAGGATAACTAGGACTAGCTATAGTAGGTGCATCCAAAGGAAGAGCAGACTCACTCTAACAATATTTGATAGATAAAGCTTACAAGAACTCATTTATGATGTCATCATCTAAAATGGAATCAAAATATATGCTTGGTAATGAATCAAAGGTATATGGATTATAAGTATCTTCTAAAAGACAAGCATTATCAGCATCAATGAGGGATGGCATTTCTAATGAGAAATCTGATTTGGATATGGGTGTCAAACATGATGCTATGAAATATAAGACCTCAGATGCTAACTTTAAAGCTGACTTTGATGCACAATATTTAATGTTGCTATTTATAGATGCATTATCCATTATTGACCTCTCGATAAGGGGTATTTGAGGTGATGGGTAAGAGGGAGATGATGGATGAATGATGGGTTCAACAATGATAGGCTCATGGAGGGATTTACGAGAGATGGGGAGACTAGGCTCAAGGGGAATAAACTTAGCTTTAATGGAGGATTTTTTGAGGATGGGAGGATCATGTAAGATAGGTGTGGTGTCTTAACTTTGACTTGGAAAGGGAAGAGCTTGATCATGATTGGTAAGGGAATCTTGGAATTCTTTTTTTTGTTCACCCAGGGATGTGGATGCATCTAGTTCATCATCAATTATTAAGTCACGACAGTCAATGAGGTCTTGGACAAAATCTTGGAAAGGTTGACATCGATCAATGGTATGCCCCAAAGTGTGGTGATATGCACAATATTGGTTATCTTCATACCAAGATGGTTTAGGTTTAGTATGATCAAGATGTTGATTAGGTGGATAAAATATCATATTGGTGAAAACAAGTTGTTTAAAAAGGGCTTCTAATGATATGGGAAGGGGAGTATAAGGACCTACTTCATGTTGTGACTTGGACATGGAAACATTAGACTTATGATTAAATGGTTGTGGATATGACTAGGTGGATGGATTTGAGGTGGCCAAGATTGGATTCCCTTTGTTAGTATGGGAATGGGTGGACAGTGGTTTATGGCTAGTGGATGCAAGATTGGTATGGGATTCACATGACGAGGCTTAACTATGAGGTGCAATGAGTGAAATGGGATCAACGCCTTTAGGAAATGGTACACTCATCATAAAGAACATCAAGATGATCTCATCTTTATGGGAAGCTATATATTGATCTATGAAAGTGGGGTTTAGTTCAATGGCAATGGTTGATAGATGATGGATGATGTAGGTCGGATAAGGATTGGATACAGTTCTTGAATGAAATAAAGTGAAAGGACTAAGCTATTGGTAGGCTAAATGTGATTAGGATGATATAAAACTATTATCATATCTTAGACTGCTAATTCAATAGGTTTTAATGACCTATCAACAATGTCTAGTTATCAACCTAGCAAAAGTATTGAGGGATTTTGATGGGTGACTAAATTCAAACTAGTAAGAAGATGATATGATGGGTGCTAGTTATGAATAAGGCAAGATGATTGGACTACGGATGATTGATAGTTGATGGGTTTGCTAGATTGAGACTGATAAGGTGAGAAGATGCTAACAAGATATTGACTAGGTATGAGTATCTGACCAAAGGATAAATGATAGTGGAGTAGGATGATAGGATGATATGGATGATAGGACTAGCTCAAAACCTTAGACCAATTTGCTCAAGATGGGATAAGGTAGGATTAGGTGATGAAGGTGATTAGGACAATGCAATAAGGATAAGTGTGATGATGAAATGATAAAGGGGTAATGAAAGGTAGATCGTTTAGACCCGTATGTGACCTAGAAGCCAACTAGGATAAGATGAGGTGATGACTAGATGGGTGATGAAGGCAAGGTCAAGACAAGTGATCAGGTATGGATTTAAGATAAGATGTGAATGATGAGGTATGATTAGGATGTGATTAGGGTATGAGTAATGACATATGGGTCTAGTGATAATATGTGATTAAAAGGATGTATAGGAGAGATAATTATGTACAAGAAGGTAAAACAAGGATATACAAGGTGATAGGATAATGAGACAAAATGGTATGGGGATGATTAGGACTATGGAAAAGGTGGACTTAGGATAAAATGTGGATGGTGAGACAATATGGGATTAGGATAAGTGATGGGTTATGATCAAATCTATAAGATATGGGAATGATCAAGACTCTGGTGTGATTGATGGATAAGGCAATGTCAAAGTGAGGTGTTATTGATTATGGATGAGGTGGTCTTTATGATAAGATGTGACTAATCTAAGATAGATAATGGGATAATTAAAAGGATATACAAGGAAAAGGTGACAAAAATATAATCCTTACCTCGTTATCTTCTTGCATATATCCTTTCATCTTATACATCTTCATCGTCATCCCCTTACACACACACACACACACACACACACACATACATATATAAGGGAATGATGATGAAGATGTATAAGATGAAAGGATATATGCAAGAGGATAACGAGGTAAGGATGTTGGTGATAGGTGTATGGGTGAATATGTTTAATAAAAAATGGGATAAAATATAAAAAGGATGATATGTATAATTTGATAATGAGATAAGGTACGAAAAAATGATGATTAGGATGGAAGATTGATGATCAGGGAATCAATTATGGGATAGGATATGATGAATGATATGTGGGGATGGGATGAGATAGGACTAATAGGATGTACAAGGGAATAAATTATGTACTAGAGAGTAAGACTAGGTTGTACAAGAGGAACAAAATATGTACAAGATGGGGTGACTAAGATAAGTATGTACAAGATAAGGTGATTATGATATGCAGCATAATGAGGTGATAGGGTAGATATAGTTGGATTAGGAGGTGATCGATACAAGATGGTGATGGGGGTAATGATGAGAATATATTATGATAAGGATGAGGGTATGACTTATAATGTAGGGATATGGTTAGGCTAGGATAAGATAGGACGTGGTTAAATTAGGTGGGTGGTAAAGACAAGGTCAAGGCAAATGATGAGGGATAAAGTGGTCCTAGGGTAGGATATGGATGATAAGACAAGATGCGATTAGGAGATGGTATGGGTATGATAAGTGGGACTAGGACAAGATACGACTAAGAGGATGTGCAAGAGAACAAATTATGTAAAAGCATATGAGACTAGGATTTATAATGTGATGATTGATGAAGGGATGACTATTGATGAGGGGGTTTATGTACAAGAGAACAATGATATTTACAAGGTGAAGATAGGTAGTTAATGATGCAAACTTGGGTAATGACGTAAGATGGATTAGGGTATATAGGTGATAAGGGTATGACAAAAGATGAGATGAAGATAAGGTGATAATGGAGGATATGATAGGACAATAAAAGGATGCACAATGGTATGATGTCAAAGATGTACTAGGTGATAGGTAAAAAGGATGATTGGATATGGATGTATAAGATAAGATATAGGTGATGGGGAGGTGTGTGATGAATGATGAGTGGCTTAAATGGGGAATAAATAATAGGTATTAAAATAGGTAAGTGGATAGGGTGATAACTAATGATGAGTGGGTATGGTTAGACTAGAATAGGATTAAGATAGGATGGGGAATGGGACAAGGTGGTGGGATAATGAGACAAGATGAGATGTGGGTGATAAGTGGATATGACGAAGACAAAAGGATATACAAAGAGACTATGTATAATGGGATGATGACTAGGATATACAAGATGAGATGTGAGTGATGGATTGATGACCAAGGATAGGTGGATATAATGCTACTAGGGAGGGATAAAGATAAGATGGTGATGGGGATAATGAAAAGGATATACAAAGATGAATAAGGTAAGATGGGGGTATGTTAAGTGGATATTAGGATGAGATGAGGATGAAATGAGATAGAATAAAAAGGATAATAGGTACAAGGGGATGATGATAAGTATGGATGATTAGGATATATATATATATATATATATATATATATATATATATATATATATATAAGGATGATAGGGAGAGATATGTATAAATTGATAGAATGATGAGGATAGAATATACAAGAGGATATGTGCAAAGGACCTAGATGTGATATGATGGGTAAAAGGTTGACTCAGCTCATAAATAGTACTGATTTTGCACAATACACACCCAAACAAACAAGTCACAACCTATGATTAGTAACTTGATGGGTGTGTAACTCAATGCCCACACCATCCAATGTTTACATAAGTGAGGCTATAGGTCGGTGACCCATTATGAAATCGATCGAACCCTCTCCACCTTGATTGCACTTGATGGCTTCTTTGGCACTGATACTGATGCCTGCAATGGAACACCTATTATGGTCGAAGTACCCTACTCTAAGATATGCAAAAGGATCTAGGAGAGTCCCCGATATACACTATGGTACATTAGGGCCCAAGTCTGTATAGGGTGTTGTCTAATGTCTAGTTCAGAGAGTTAACTATTCCCCTTCATTAAAGATTTGTATGGGGTCAACCGCTTAGCCTAACAATAGTTATCCCTGATTATTATACTCTACTAAAACACAGAATTTGGTTAGTGCATGGTGATGAAATCCACAATACTAACCCCTATAAACTAAGTCCATACGTGGGGATCAATTCCATGTCACGTGTTATCTTAGAATGGGGTCTTGATAAAAAGGCAAACACAAAATATGATTAATTAACCAACTAATTACCTACAAGTGAGGGGCATGATATGATGATTATTTACAAGTTAACATACGCACATGCATATACAAGGATAAATTCAATAAAGATATACACACACAAAAATATGATTAAAAATGATAAGTACAAGACAAAAATTATTCTAAGAGTGCCAATGGATCTTTCACCAGTGTCCTACAAACACATCGTTAATAGTTTTTGATTTGGTGGCACTTAAAATAAGGCAACCTACAAGATAAGGATTAGTAGTTTTGATTGACCATTTTAAGAAGAACCTGCAAGATACAATATTATACCAAAATAATGACCTACAAAAGGTGTTAGACAAAATTCACTCCTATAAAAAACAAGGTAAAAAAATTATGCTTTTACTATTTAAAAAAATATATATGTTGGAGTCATGTTAAAACACATTAGCTATATATATATAAACCACTTGACCAAACAAAATCGTGTCTAAAATTATTTTAATATTGTTTTATTTATTTATCACAAGGGAATTTCTAGAAAAATCCTATTAGATTTAGCTCATTAATGAAAAAGTGTATACCACTTTTTTAGATACGATTTTAGTATATCTATTAAAACTCCACATTAATTACTCTTAAATGTTCAAACAAAATTTATTGACAAAAGTTGCTAATATGATAGGCCTCGAATTGTGTTTTGTGAATGTAATTATTGTATCCTAGAGAATATATAATTATAAGGATTATTTATTTTAATGTTTTTAAAAATTGCTTTCATTAATTATTAAGGACTTTAGAAGTCTGCACCTTGTTGGATATGAGCCACCTATTGAATGTGTCTGCAATTAATAGATATGCTTTTGAGTATATGAATGTATTGGTTTTTAGAAACCATTATGATTGTTCTTAATGTTCCACACATTTCAAAGCATCTTAAGTGGAATTTTCTCCAACTTGGTAATAACTATGGTTTAACCCAATGACCTGTCAAGCCACCTAATGGTTTAAACTTTTGAAGGATCCATCGATCAACACCCTGCAAAACCATCAACTTTTTGTTTTTAGATGGGGTAAATCTAGAAAATGATGGCTTCTACTAGGAGGTGGGGTTTTTGTCACATCAATGGTAATAGAGAAGAAAACAAAAGAGGTGAAAAAGGTCTTTGTTTTCTTAGGCTACCCTCCCCAGGGGTTAAATTTGATGTTCATTTAGGCATTTTTTATCATTTTACACGTAAAATATAGGGAAAAAAAATTGAAATGTATTTATGAATAGGAGAAATTTCTCTGCAGATTGTCATTATGACGTGCGAGTTAAAAAAATGGTTGTTTTATATTATAAGGCTTTAGGGCCTATCGCCTAGGCAACCTATAACCTACAGTGCTGGTACTCAGCCCAGTGGGCTAGTGATAAATGACAGCAGGTTACGCACACTGACCAATGGCATTATGGCACTTGTAGTCTAGTAGGATTGAATTTATTTTTTAAGTCTTAAACAAACACTGAAGCTACGGACAGCCACTAGGAGGATTTGAATAGGATTTTGAAATCTTTAGTTATCAACTTTTCATTTAATACATATCAAACCCCTATTGAAAATGATTCATGACAATTCACATAGACACAGTTACCAACTTAGCAACTTCTCTCAGCGTTGTTCACTAGTTGAATATTAACTCAGAGTTGTATCACAACTGGGGCAGGGGGTTTTTGGCCTCATAGCTCGTAAAATTACTTCTCCATTGCGATTATAATGTCTGCAACACTGTCTGAGACCCGGGTAAGTATTCATCTTTTTAATATCACACGCATCCCTGCATACCAAAGTTCAAAACCCTCTATGAAATTGTTTTGCTGAAAAATAGAAATGAATGTTACAGTTCTTTAATTTTAGCCACACATTAATCTAATGGGTGCGTAGTTTAGTGGACTGATTATTAGTCTTGCATACTGTTTGGAAAGTGCTTGCGGGGAATTGGATAACTGTGTTAATGTTTTGGAGCTTAAATGAATGAAAGTTGGCCTTAGATTATTTTATTTATTAAAGATTTCAATCTTTCACCCTCCGTAATTGTTGTAAATAAAATTTTCCGTATAAACTGCTTAGACAAGTTTTGGAAAAAGTTAGTAATGTTGTGATTTTACAAGAATTTGTTATTTTTTCTTTAGATATGGAAGTGAAAAACAGACTTACTACAAATTTAGATATAGTTTGTTATTATTGATATCAATTTTAGGCTACAATAATAAGCTAAATAGCGATCCCAATTAATGCTAATAATTTATAAATAGCTTATACATATCTTTTGCCATTATAGCAGGGGAAGAAACCACAACAGTAGAAATCGAACCTAGTTTTAACAACTTAATGAGCCCATATTTATTTGCACGCTGATTGAAACTTGATATTACAGTTAGGAAGCTCTCCCAGCTGGTGGAGATTTCCTAGTTCTCACGATAGGCCATGGAGGTTGTCGGGAGTCAGGCTGTTTCTCTACCCATTAAATATGTAGAAAATCGACAAGAGTAAAAGTGTAAGAGTCGTCGTTGTTGCTGGAGCTTGCCGTCGCTATTGCTGGAGCAGTGAGCTTATTGAGGCTTGGTCATTTCTTATTTATGCATCTTGGTATGTATTTATTAAAATTTAAATCAAGTATGACTCATTTGTGTTTAGTTTTTTATCTTTTAATCTTTATTTTATGACCCAATTCTTAAGTCACACATGTTTAAATTCTTTTGTGTTTCATCAAAAAAATATTAAATTGTCAACTTATATTAATTATCATTTTTTTCTTTATAAAGGTTTATTTGTAATAATTTATGAAGTTTATATAGTTACATGAAGATTTAAATTTTTATGTTTAATTGTTTTTTATTATTTGGTTTGTAAAGGTACTAATAACTATAAAAAAATGTCTCAAAACAAAAAGAACCAATCTTCAATCAAAAGGTTTTTTGCATGGTCTGGAACATCGAAAGCTTCATCACAAGATGATCAAAATTTTGATTTAAATGAAGACTTAAATATATTGGGGTGTGATGACAACTATGATGAAGAATTTGAAGAGGGGGAAGCTTCAACACAAAACAAGAAAAACGCTAAAGTAAATAGAGTGTTTAGAGATGAATGGAAAGTTAAATTTAAGTGGTTAAAGTGTACAATGAATGAAGGGAAAACAATCATGAAATGCATATATTGTGAAAAACACAAGTTTGCGAGACCATGGGGCAGTGGAACTGGTTGTACTACTTTTCAACTTGATGTAATAATTACTCATGCAAATTCAAACATCCATAAAATTTCACAAGCAAAATGGATATGTGGATATGAAGGGAAAGCAAAATCAATTCCAAGGCACATTGCAAGCATTAATGACACCAATAAAAAAAGAATCATCACAACCATGAAATTAGTTTATTGGGTTGTGCAAGAAGACTTACCCCTTTCAAAATATGAGTCTCTTTGCTCTCTTGAAATGCACTTAGAAACACCAAACATGCCAAAAAATAGGGACTATAAATCATATACAAATCATATGGCTGAAAATAATTTCATTTTTTCCATATCTAATTATCTTGAAGAGAGACAAAGTGCAAAAATGTTAAACAGTCCATTCTTCTCTTTGATGTTAGTTGAAAGTACAGATCGAAGCCTAGAGAAACACCTTGTAGTTTATGCTACTTTTCTAGACTCAAAAGGGTTGGGGCCATCTATTTCACAATTCTTAAAGCTCATAAATGTGTGTGATGGAAAAGGGAAAACAATATATGATGCAATATGTGTTTTGAAGAAAGAAATGGGTCTTTCAAATAAAAGTTTGATAGCAGTTTCTACAGATGGTGTTTCATCAATGGTGGGGAGTGAAAATGGATTTGTTACTCTTTTAAAAAAAGATGTACACAATCTTATATGTATTCATTGCATTGCTCATCGTGAGGATTTAGCTGCATCAGAAGCTGCTAAAAATTTCCCTGAATTGATGTTTGTTGAAAAGTTGGCAAATAAGGTATATTCTTCGGTCCAAAATTCTACTAAAAGACATGATGAACTTATTGATCTTCAAGAACTCATGCAACTTGAAACACTTCAGGCTTTTCAAATTCATGGAGTTAGATGGCTCTCAAGAGGGCAAGTTATTGAAAGGTTTATTGTGTTGATGCCTCCATTGTTGACTTTGTGGAAAAGTGAGAAAAGAGACTCATGGTATGATAAGGCTAGGATCTTCTCAATACATTTTTTCTTACATATGCTTGTAGATGTATTAGGTGAACTAAACAAGTTGAATAAAAAATTTCAAGAAGAGAATGTGGATGTTACAACTTTAGGGGTAGCCATAGATTCTACTATACAGACTTTAAGTAGGTGGTTTCTAAGGTCTGACACTTTTGTAAATGGTACAAGTTATTTGTCTAAATTTTTAGAGAGCTCTAAATATGGTTGTTTAGAGATTATTGATCAAGATGGACACATTCATAGACATGAATTACATTTTGTGGCAATTTTAAATGTGAGTGATGATTATGTTGATGCACCAAAACAGAAAATGAAGCCTTGCATTGATGGGTCACTAGAGCGCTGCAAAAATCTTACTAAAGAATATGTTCAAAAACTTGTAGATTGTTTAAATGAAAGATTCCCAGATCTTTCATTTTTCAATTCCATAAAGTTGTTCAGCCCTTGTCATTATTCAGAGGATGCACATACTAGAGAAGAAAATTCAAAGCGGTGGCTACTCAAAAATTTTGAACGCTTACAACATACTTTGTGTGAGGAAGAAAAGCCTTTATTTTATTTTGAAGGTTGTTTAAAAGAGTTGTATAATTTTATTGATACTCTTCGCTTTAGTTGTGAAGGATTCCGCATGATAGAAGCTTGGAGGGTTCTTTGTGCTACAGATTCACATACAAGATTTCAAAATATGAAAAAACTATGGCAAGCAATACTTACCATTCTAGCAAGTACAACAGCGTGTGATAGAGGATTTTCAAGACAAAATATAATAAAAGATATACGAAGAACAAAACTCTCATTGGATACATTGGATGCCTTGATGCGAGTTTCATATACAGGGCTTGATATATCAATGGTAGATTGGAGCAGGTTTTATGAAATTTGGAAAGATGCCAAACAAAGAAGGATTTAAAATATTTCAGAATATTCTCTATGGACATATTTCTAATAGTATTGTATTTCATATGAACCAATGAACACTCGAGCTTTTGTTTAGATTACTTTTTTAATAATGCTTCTCCAATCAAAATTCAAGTACCCTATACTAAATAGATTATTTTGTTATGGGTGGAGTAATTTTATTTAATGCTCTATGTTTTTCACCTCGTGTTGTTAAGAAATTTAGTAGCTTTTTTATCATAGAAATTTCATGGATTTTTATTTATTTTTTATGTTGATAAATTTTAAAACATATTTTGAGAATTATATGTAAACAAGTGATTTATATTTTTACCAATTATAAAATCTTTAAAAAAAACCATTCATACTAACCTATAAAAAACTTTCTTAAATTATTGAAAAAAAATCTTAAATTATTGAAAGAAATTTTCAGCTCCCACTAGTTTAGGGAATTATTTGTTGAATTGAAATTTTAAGGCTCTTATTTTAATAGAAAAGATTCATTTTATTCCTATGCATTATTAAAACTCCATTGGACCAATTTCACATTGAAAATAGGAACACGAGCCCTTTCAATGATAGAGCATCCTCAAGGTAATGTGTGTAGTCATAGTGAATGTTCTTTCTTTGCAACATAGGCAATAAAAACAAACTTTAACTGGTTTCTATACAAAATTATGAAAATAAAAAATAAAAAATGAACGTCACATGCAAAGTGACATTAGTTTAAAAACCGTCCAAAAAAAATTTCTTAACGAGTAAAGATGACCGTCAAATTTAACCCCGGACCCTCCCTACCGTCAGATGATAGTGGAGGTGATATCCATGTTGAAAGAACGCAACGGCTGCAACCAACAAGCGATCAGCAAGTTCATGGAAGGGAAATACAACGTGAATCTGTAGTCAATCTTCAAAGAGCTGAGGTCGTAGTAGGTCCATGGCATGCCCTCAAGATATGAAAATAATTGCTTTTATTGTTTTATCTGTAGGGCACTCTGTCGGATCTGATCTCCACTCACCAACAGATTCACAACCTGTGCCATAATAAGAGATTTTCAAACAAGGTTCGGATAGCAATTTCAATTAGTTATTAAAGACATTAGATACGAGATTATGTTTATAATGAGAAGACAGCGCTACTTTCATGATTAGAAAAGAGGTGTCTTTCAAGGCTTGCAAATTTAGCTAAGTTGGAAACTTACCTGCCCATCTCAGATATGGTAAGATTGAACACGTTTTTAAGATTCGGTCTGAGCATGTGAAAATGCCTTAGCTTGATAAATTTTGTAGGGAAAACTCTAGCAGTTGATTATTCCATGCATGCAAGATGAGGCTTAGGAAAAATTGGGGATGCTCCATAAGGAAGGATGTGTGAATAGAATTCAGGGGGGATATTTGTGTGAGGCTACCTTCCATTAGTTTCTTAGAGGACGTCGTTGTTGTCACCGACCCCTATCCCTCCTTCCACCATGAAAGAGTCGTGAAAGGACGTTTGCAGTAGTGGATGTGAATTTACAATGGTTATATCTAGATTGTGATGTCTGGTTACCACATTATTCTATTTTTGGAATGTAATCTCCATGTGAAACCTGCATTGTTGGAAATGGATCTCATGAAAACTTGAGTTAAAAATACCTTCAGTAATAAAACTTTGAAATTTTGTCTAAGAGTGTGCGCTATAGCCTAATAACAATACGTCTTTGTCAAAGGCGTTTGAAATGTAGGAAACAGATAGAAATCTATTTAATAAAATGTCTCGGATGATTGGAACATAATCAAAAATGGATTTTTTTGTTTTTTGTTTTTTTTTAATTTTAATTTATTTTTATTATTTTTTTAGACAAGTAATAAATGTGTATATCACTTAAAACATATACGAAATTCTAAAATATCTTGAAATATTAAGAATATATACACCTGCAATCTATTGACAAACAGAAAGAAACAAATAATTGATTTAATGGTAGAATAAGAAAGAAAAGAAACACGTTAACATATAATTATATACACAAATACAAGAGCCATACCCAGGTGATTGTTATAGATGAAAATTTTGAAAAATGTGGAGCCACTAATCTTGCTTGAAATTTAACTTGCAAGTTATTCTCAACAAAACTCACAACAATAATGTGTCAATATTTAAAGAGGAACCTGTCCCACCATGGTCACTAAAATGTAGAGAAATTTTTGAGCTCTATGTATGAATTTAAACAAGGTAAATCCAACTCAAAATGCAAACTACGTAATAGGAAGGATTTATAAAACAAATCAGAATGATAAAAGAGCTTACCAAATCCCTTATTTTATGTTACCTCCTTCTAGGATTTGCAAGTGGATGATTAGACTCAGATTGACAAAGTGATAGCTTGATATTGGAGTGAAATAATGGATGATTGATGGTTTCTTATGGATTTTGCTATAAGATTTCTACAATCATTTTGGCATAGTTTTGGTATAGGTTTCATAATTTCATTTTGACATTGTTTTGGTATGATTTCTCAAGATGGTTTGAGGGTGGAGGGAGAGGTTGCTTATATAAATTTTATGAGGGAAAATCAAGGGTTGTTATTTGAATTTAGGGAGATGAGATCAATGGCTCTAGATCATCCAAGGAATATTAATTTTTTGGGGAAACCTCTAGAATTAGAAGTTTCTAGAGACTTGGAGGGAAGTCTCCAATTCTATAGACATCTCCATTATCTTATAGAGATAATAGAGGGATAGGTGGGGGTTAGATAGGGGATTAGGTGAGGATTAGAGACATAGGGATGTAGGGAAGGCTAGGTTGTATGTTAGTAGGTGGTAGGTGGGGTTATGATAATTTTAAATTCACATATAGTAGATAAATAGAATTAGATTAGGATAATGGGATATTTAGAATAATTAATGAAAGAGTGGGGATGGATAAGATTAGTGAATGTAGATTAATGGGAGGGAATATTAGATAAACGGATAGAAAGGAGAATTAATTAGCAAAATAAAGTATTTGAAGTAGAGTTAGTGTTGACTAATAGAAATATTAGTCGATAGTAATGTAACGAGTGATTTTAGGTGCATACACAATCAACGATCAAAGTGATGGTGTATGTTTTTTCTCACTATGTGGTTTTACCTACACTTGTTATTTTAGCTTACTTAGATTATTCTAGGTCATTAGTAAAATTTTATCCCACATGCATGAGGATGTTAGGACATGTCTAACTTTCACCTATAAATATACCTTTCTTATTGCTTTTATGGATAATGCAAAATACTCTTTCTATAACTTCTCTTTGGTGAGACAGGTTTCTATCTCTTTAAAGTTTTAAGATTTTATGCAAGTTTTCCATACAGGTTCTTAAAGTAAGATTTATTGTTTAGTTAATCTTGGTTTCATCTAACATGGTATCAGATCCACTTTGATAGTCATTTTCAATTCAAATCTTTGTGAGATCCTTATTGTGCATTCATGTTGTTTTCATTGATTTTGGTTTTCAAGGGTTTGGTAGGGTTTTGTAAAAAAAAATTGTGCATATATTTACATCCAAAGTCTCTAGATTAAAAATAGATAGTGCCATTGGATTCAAAGGGTGTTAAAACCCCAGGATTGCCTATAAACTTGATCTAGTTCTATTACAGCCATTTTCAGCTATTTTTAGAGGGTTTTAGGTAATTTTCTTGGTTTTCATGCATATTTGTACCTTCAGAGTCTTCAATCAAAAAATAATTTTTGATTTTTTTTGGGTTTGTAGATCACCAAGTGGATTTTTCTATATTTGTATAAGGCTGAACCAATTTTTGTAGCTCTGGGATCTTCTTACAAGCCTTATTTACCACTTGGGTCATTGCAGCAAAAATTCTAGACTTAGAAAATTTATGGAAAATTTATACAGTCATCCTTCATCCTCACTTCATGCATTTTCACCCATATAGGCCTGACCATCCAACCTTTTTCCACATGATAACACCACTAACCTAGCCTTTGTGCTTTTATGGGTTAGATTGTTAGTTGTCAAGGACACGTCAACATGGGCCTTCAACTATGTGCATTCTTGCCCATGCAGGTCTATCAACTCATCCCTCGACCATGCAAAGATGTGGTGACTCCTCACATCATGCATTCATGACTTCATAGGCCAACAGGTCCACTAGACCAACCCTTGTCAATGAGGCAAAGCTAGAGCTATGAGTCCTTGTATGTTGTGTGACCACAAATCTATAGTCCTGATGGCCCGATAACCTAGCTTTCTGCCTCATGGTGATGGGAGTGACCCTTCCACACATGCGTGTGTAAGACAGACCATTTGTGTCATTCCTATTATTATAGGCCTCTACCAACACATAGTGATGACCATTTGGATGTCAAATTTAAGATAATTATGGTTGGCACTATTCATTTTCAAACTATGGTATTTTTTGGATGATGTCACTCGCACATCAATCAAGGTCACATCAAAAGTGAAAGGAGCTCACAAAAGGCCTTAACCCCTAGTCATATGGTAAATTAGCCCTTGGTCATGCCTAACCTATGGTGGATTAACCTTTCCTTGGAAAAATTATTATAATTATTTGCACATAAAAAAATTCTCAAATTTGTGCATCTTATTTTTTCCAACCCTATTGCCACTAAATTTTTCATGCGAGCAGATTTTCAAACATGCATAACTTTTGATCAATAGCTCATATTTGAGTGTTATCTTCTTTAAAAGTGCATATTTTTTTATGTTCTACATATTGAAGGTGTTTTTGGGCCTTTTACAGCCACCTAATTTTTTCACATATTATACTTATTAGATGCATTAACATCAAATCCCAATGTCCCTCCAGTTCCTTGTACTTATGCACTTACTACTCAAAACACATTCTCGGGTATGCCCGACATCTACACGAATGTACTTTGATATATAACATCATGAGAGGTCACTTCTGATAGTTATGATGGGGTATTGTGTGGTGTTGTGCATTCTTTGGTATTTCTTCTATACATTCTCATTTTATATATTGTGTTGATTCTTGCACTTACTACTCATTTGGACACATTTTCAAAAGTACCCAATGTCTTATTCATGAGCATGCATTATTCTTATAACTAGGGGTTATTATAGTTGTTTTGTGAAGTTATGCACTTCTTTAGTGTCTTCTCTCAGTCATGTCGACTTCACTTGAGAGAGACTTGTGTGGAAAAGTTGATTTTACACTTGTGATTCTTCTCGGAAAGACCAATTGTGCTTCTTAGTGTGCTTACATAGAAAACTTAATCATATGAAAGAATCATACTCCATTCCTACTTGGATAGATTCCTACTCCCATTAATCTTGTTCAGTTCATTAAGTGGGGTAATAATTGTGACAAGGTTTTTGGTACTTTATTGTTACGTGTTTTTGTGGATCTTTGTTGCCATGTGGAACATGTAGCATGTCCCTACACTATTTGGATCATTCTTCAGTCTCTTTTATGAGATCCTACTAAGATTTATATCATTCCTCCACTTCCTATCATCTCTTTAGATACTATTGTACTCTCTCCTCCTACTCCTACTTCTTGTGATGACACATACATGGTAGATAGTGCTCTTCCTTCTTTTGATCCACCACTATAAGACATGACTCTACCTAACCTCAAATATTCCATTGTAGATTATACTTCCAATCATGTGCTTGATGTTTTTTAGATCCATCATAGAGTGTACTTCAGAGGACTCTATTGTTTCCAATGAGATTACACCTTATGAGAGCATCAATGACTCTACTCTTCCTATGGATATTCAGTTTGTGGATCTATGTGATCCATTTGCAGTCTCTTCTTCATCTTCAAAGATTATTGAGTTATGTTTTCCACTTCCCATAGACATTTTTTATGAATGTTCCATACCATTCTTCTTCATCAGACTCACCTTTACTGAATGACACTTCTGAGCCTAAGTACATCTCTAAGATTGATGACTCTTCTTCTAGAACAAATGACTATAGTAATGATGAGGACATACCTCCACCATCTCCTTGTCACTTTCCATATATTGAGGAGTTATTTCTTAAACAACCTACCTCTGATATAATTTTGATATTATAGGGTATAGGTATACTAATTTAGGACTCATAAGAGTTTTGGTAATCCATTCCATAGGTACATGGCATTTTTTAGTCTATTTTAGCCTTTGCTTCCATTGCACCAACATTTCATAAAGTAGTTATCCCTCTTACTATGCATGAGGAACATAATTATTTATATAGGAACCACACCTTGGTTGGATATCCATCAAGCACTTGGTGGACACATTCATTATTATAGGGTGATCCAATCTTCATTGTACCTTCTTTTGACAAGTTTACTTCAATTGCATTACATTAATTCTTGTGCATGATCTTGCCAGACCTATGCCACACTTCTATTTTAGACCCGAATCAGAGTATTTTATATTGTTTCCTCCTTCATCTTCCACTATGGAATGGGAAAACTTCTAGTACACCATTCATGTTCTTCCTTTGGTAAAGGGAAGAAACATTATTCAATGCAAATGAAGCTTCTTCAGTCTTTAGGTAATGGGTCTCATCAATGATATTCATCATTCAGCATCTTATATGGGGACTTCTTGGTTCTCCTCTCTCTTTATGTGTTTTATTTGCTCTGACTTACGGATGCAATCTTGGTTGTGCCCAACATCCTTAGATTATGCACTATTTCTCACTTTGCTCTCTTTTAAGGAGGAGTTTTGTTCCTACAGGTTTTCTCCTTTTCCTCACTTTATGGGAGTTAAATTATGCTTGGATATCTCATTAGGCCTAATTTCTAGGACCCAATTCTTCTATCCACCTAAGCTACTCTTAAAGTGGGGTGTTAGTGTAAGCTTTTTCCCACTATGTGGTTTTACCTGGACTTGTCATTTTAGCTTGTTTAGGTTATTCTAGGTCATTAGTGAAAATTTATCCCACATGCATGAGGATGTTGGGACATGTATAACTTTCATCTATAAATATACCTTTCCTATTTTTTTATGGATAATTCAAAATACTCTTTCTACAACTTCTCTTTGGTGAGACAAGTTTTTTTCTCTTGATGGTTTTAAGTTTTTATGCAAGTTCTTCATGTAAGCTTCATTGTTCAGTTGATCTTGGCATCATCTGACACAAATCTATTACTAATTATAATGTTTTCCAAACTAATAATGAGATCAATAATGTAGTTAATGTGATAGATCAACCACAAAAAATTATAGTCCTTTACTATTAAAAAGAGAAAAAATAATTTACATGATTAAGTGAGAGTCCTCAAAATGTGTGAATGATTTCTTGAATGCAATATAATATATTTGTCTCCCTAGAGAGAATGGGACTTATCATATAATTTTCCTAAAAACCATGATGTTAATACATGTTGTGATTTTGATAGAATATCTAGACATCATACAAATAGATACATAATTTTAAAGAATAAAATTAAAAAAATGATAAACAACAATAAAATTAAGTAGGTCAAAATAATTGAAATAATGGATTTTCCAAATTAATCATCATTTGAGAATATTTAACAATAATGTATAAAATCACACTACTCAACCAAATAATCAAGATGATGTTTATATTATAGCTTAGAAGTAACTTTTTAAAGCTCATAATGGTCATATCCTTGATGGATTCATAGGTGTGGTCAATAACACATCTAAGGGGCCTCATTAAATTACATTTTATGACCTAAGGTTTATAAATGATGGTTCTAAAAATAGTCCAGTATCATTCATGCTTTCATATATACACATTCAAGGTTAACAAATGGAATTATGATAGATAATGGTTCATGCATCAATATACATGCAAAGCAACTTATTACTAGTCTTGGATAAATGCAAATATTTAGTTGGAATAACCACAATATTTAGAGGATGTGATGGCATGACTACGATGCCTCTTATAGCATTAACTTACCTATCACCTTTGTTCCTAAGACTATGTTACCCTGGTTACATGTATTTTTGGAAAATGGTACAAAATATGTATTACTCAAATGACCCTCGCTCAATCAAATGAAATCAATCCCATCAACACTTCACTAATGTTTGAAATTTTTCCACTATAATAAATTGATCACTATTCAAAGGTACTACTTATAAACCTCCCACACAAGTGAATTTTGAAGTGTTACCTAAAGATATATTTAAAAAGTTAAGCATTCAAACTCAACCATGTGCACGTAAAGTTAAAGTACTTACTCATCCACAAACCAAAATCAAATTATTACATCTTTATATACCTATTTTAAAAATCATCTATAAAATATTCAATTATTATACAACCTACCTTTTTGATAAAGGAAAGTGTGGCCTTATAAGAAGATAATGCAACTACTTGCAATAATAACAATGATTCCAATGGCAATGATTTTGACTATGATCCTTATTATAGTGTCGATGATTATACTAATTATGATAGTGATGAAAAGATACATTTTCATTCATGGACTCATGGATCCAAAGACATCAAAATATAGGCCCTAATGACATGACTACATTTACTTATATACAGTATGGTCTGATAGATGGGTTTATTGGTTAACCTTCTTACTAACCCTATGTGCCTGAATTAGAAAAAAAAAATTGTACGTAGATTTCTTTTATGTTCTAATTGATTGTTTGTATCTAAATTTTATTCTTATTTGTCTTGTATATGGATTTTAGGATTATTTATCTGATTTTAATCCATGGTGATCCCTCTTGTGTCTTTAATTGTCTCCTTATTCTTATGATTTTAATATCTTACTTGAATCTTGAATTTGAATTCTTAATTCAGGATCTAATGTTTTGGTTGTTTTTCGACTTCCTTCTATGATTTTACTTATGATTTATAAATCATAATTTTATCCTCATTTATTTTTATTTTATTGCTTATTTTATTCAATCCAACTATTTTGATTATTATTTACCATTACAAAATCCTTCGTGAGCTTCCCCATAATGACAACTCCAAATATATCAAGTCCTTCCACTCTGGTGCATGCATAATTACAAGGAAAGTTGTAAGCCAATATGAATTCTTCCCTTCTTTATTCTTCAATATTTCGATCCTTGTATTTTTGTCCTCCTTGATTGATTTCCTCTATTCTTTCCTCAATACTTATAAATGAAATAACAAAACACAAATAAAAAAAAAAAAAAAAAAAATTGTTACATAGTTACATAGTTTGGCATATCATGATTATATGCCTATTGCTAGAGTTTCTATATATACAATTCTAATGCATGTGTTTTTTATGGTATTATTAAGTTAAATATATATTATAAAGGTTTTGAAATTAGTTTTTTCACATTGTAATAATAAATAGGGTTCTTTTGGAATCAACTGTGTAACAAAGTTATTTTTTGACATTTTTTGACTGAAAACATCCTTATATTTATTTCAGGGGCATCCATAATAGTGTTTCATGTTTTATGATTATTTGTTTCCTTATCATATTGATTTTTATACTTGATTATATATCCTTGTCTATCATATATATTTTGTGATTTATTTCACACATTTTTTGCGTTGTAGCATATATCTAATTTCAAGTGCATGTTTGTGTGGCATGTATTTATTGTCTTCCCTATAGTGGATGTTTTAGTTGTATACTCTATGTCACATATTTGTTGTATGTACTCTGATTGATCTTGTTTAATTTATGTGACATTGCTTGACTTTTTTACTCAGTGTGACATTGCCTTATTTGTTTACTCTACATGACATTTCTTGACTTGTATACTCTTCATGTAATATTGTTTTCTATATTTATTTTGAGTGTGATATCATTGATATGTGGCTAGTATTTAATTTGTGTGTTATCTTTACTAGTATTTACTATGATTGGTGTCATGATCTATATCATACACGTTACCTCTTGATTTCTTATATGATTTTTGCCTATGTTTTTATAGTTTATATCATGCATCTATTGGGGAATACTATAATCGTGTTTCATGGATTATGTATTACCTATTAGGGCCATGATATGCCCGTACTTGCATTTATTATACGTTAATTATATTGGGGCATACTATTATTTGTGTCATCACTACTTATATATTATCCATGTTGGGTCATAATATTGTATGTGCCCTTACTACTTATATATTTTCCACATTATGACATACTATTTTTTATACCCTCACTTATTTTGACCACAATGAAGCATACAATTATCTGAGCCTTCTCCATTTACATCTTGTTTACATTATGGCATATAATTTTCACCCTCAATTCTTATCCCTACCAATGCAAAGGCATCTAATTTCTACTTTTTATTATATAGTTTAAACCCCCAGTGGTCATATGCGATTGAGTTATATATTTACTTTTATGATGATGTCATTTTTTTTAAATATAGAAATGTGATTTACATGATTACCTAAGTTATGATTTATACATTTTACATCTGATACATGTAATACCTTTATTTTCAGATGAACCATATGTAATTTATCCCACCTCAAAAATTGGGGCATATGATCTACTTCTTCTATCTTTAGCCACATGATTATACACACCAATGTGTAAAAATACATTTAACCCCACATAATAGGATGCCATCATCAAACATTATTCTATTTTTCTCTAGAGATGATCCACATGATACATTGTAATTTTTTATTTAGCTAAGAGGCACACAATAAAGAGTGATAAGGCACATTGTGTACACTAGAGATTCATAAGACAAACTTCACAAAATTAGATACTTTTTAAAGATAATGGTTGTATTCATTCCTAATTTAGATTTTTACTCAGTGGTTTTAGTAGCTATTTATTATCAATTTTATATATAAATCAATCTATTTGCATATGTTCCTATTTATTTGTTATTAAATCATACTTTCACATGGCATACATAAAAGTATTTATGTTCATTCATGGACCTTAAGTAGTAGTCATGACATTCATGTACATTAACAAGAAGATTGGGATTTTATATTTTGCATGTCATAGAATTTATGTTATATGATAAGCTAGAATCTCTCCTCCTTTTGAATTCCAAATCATTATCATACATGATACTAACCTAAAACAAAACTTATAAGTTTTGTCCACAATTTTTTCTTCAAGCCTTCTAGGTGCACTTATTTTTTATTTTGATATTTACACACACATCAAAGTGGTGATTATACAGACATGTAATTTGGGTATATGAATAGTTATTGTTATGGGATTACTGTGTTTTTTTTAAACGGATCATTGGTTCAAATTTATCTCTTATTGGTGCATTTTCCTCCCCTTGTTTGGGCTTCATTTTCCTTCCCTTATTTTGTGTTGTCCTACAAATTTATGTTTGCTTTATGTTGGGTCTATGATAATATCACTCTTCAATATGAAAATATTTAAAAACTTACATATCAAATTTTTGCCTTGGCATGACTCCCAATGCTCCCAAAAGGTCAAAAATGTTATTTTTAGGGTTTTAGGTCAGCCTACAAAGATGAACATGTCAATCTTAACTATTTACAAAATTGACTTGTTTGATTTTAATCATGACCAAGATCAACCATATGATCTTGTTCACTTGTGCCTTATGGTCCTTTGACCCTTGTTTATAGTTTTATTGGTTGTTTCTACATTTTTTTCATTTATTTTATCTTTTTTATTGTTGGATTGTACACTGATATGTCTCAATTTAAATTCAGGGATTCTATTTATAGAAAAACATGTTAATGTATTTATAATAAGCATTCATAAGGTAAAAGTCTAAGGGAATCTCACTTGAGATATTTCACTCTGCTTTTATTACTCTTTATCATCTATTCAAGTGTGCACCCCTTGTACCAAAATTTGAATAATTGTGAAAGAGCATGTAAAATATATTAGTTGTTTACATCTCATACATAGGGATAAGGGCGGCCAAGATCTTCACATTACCATAGATTTATTGCTAGACTACATGAGTGTTGATTTTAAAAGTGTCTAAGAAGAGAGGTTTGGCTAAGGTTAACCCATATTATATACACTCATTTTATATAATCTTTCAAAATTTATTAGAGTGTATTAGAGTTTGGAGAAAGGAGAAAAAATCTAGAAGATCTAAGCATCTATTTGACAATCTGAGAGAGATTTGTGATCAGAAGAATAGATAAGGGCACTCACAAAAAATTTGTAATATTTAAACACTTCTAATTGAAAATGAGATTTGTTGTAAAAATTGAGCCCTATTGTCTAAATTGAGTCATAAAATATTGGTCATTGCTGAAATTGAGCACTTTGATTTTGGTTGTTTTTTAGACTACTTTTGTTTACACCAAATTACCATATTTTCTTCGAGACTGCTTTCAAACTAGTTTATAGTTACCTTTAGCCTCTGAAAATGTACATCTAAGTTAGAATTCATGTATTTAGTTGATAACCCCTCTTTTCTATTCCAAGCATTTTGATTCTCTAATTATCTTTACAGAGTTCAAATCTATTATTTGATCTATTGTTGTATTTAGCTCAAATTTGTCTTATGAAACCACTTTTGATGATTAGTGTAGTGTCTCTTGACTATTATGCACTTTTCATCAAAATGCTTTGCTAATACGAACCTTATAGCTAACTCTAGCCAGTAATATCAAATAATGCAATTATTAGGAAAATGTATAGTGTTGGGAAGTGTTATAAAAAGTATTGATAATATATGACCCATGAGAGTCAACCTTTTAAATAGTTGTGATGATTATGGGAACCTAATTGAAATCTCAATGACGTGACCTCATAAAGGCATTATTGGTGTGGTATGATTTTTGAAATTTTATTTCTTTCAATAATTATTTTTTCATTGACTTGTAGTAAGTGATTAGGGAATTTAAAGATGTCATTCAAATGCTAGTTTGTGGAAGTGATATTAGGGTTGTGGGTGTTTATTTTTTAATCCTAATTAGGGGTATGATAGTGAAATATTAGTGGTATGAATGTTGTTTCATTATGTTTTTTTTATCAATGTTCATGCATTGGGTTGAGGCCCTTAATGGGGGAGGGGAAAGGATTATCCTTGCCACCATTAATGGCCCTATGGCAAAAGAGTGACAAGATATAGTGAAATGTGTTGAGAGAAGAAAATAAAATGATATGGATAAGAGAGAATGTCATGTTGAGCATGGAGGAAGGAAACTCAATGGTGAGAAGTTTATATTAACACGTATATAGGGCATCACTAGTTTGATTACTTCTCTCTTTAAAATTAAGCAAGTGGGATATTCTTTCCTTGGTAAACTAAGAATGATTTATAGAAATATTCCATGCAAATCTTTGTTTGTTATGATAAATTTTATATGGAATTTATTATAAGGCTTAGCCCCTATATGTTTACTTATGCAAGTTATTAATCTTTGTTTAACAACCTTACCTCTAGTCGATTTACAAAGGAATGATGTGGATTCAATAAGATCATAGGGCTCAACCTAATACTACTTGGTATATTTTATACCCCATCTCTATTTCTTATTTTTATATACACCATTGTTGCATGATTACTAAACACAATGATCTTGTTGAGTACATGTGGATGAATGTTAAAATTTGTAATGGTTGAAAGAGGTTTAGTAATATATTTTTTTGGTGCTTAAATCCATTGCCTAGGCATTGGATGTGTAAAATTATGGTAATTAATGAAAATAATAGTTTATTCTGATAGCTTCAAGATACCTCATCATCCCTATTTTATTAAGTTATAGGGTTAATGTTATCAATGGTTGAAGGAAAATAACCACTCCTATTTAAGACTATCAAAAATATGTTTATACTTATATTGGGTTATGGTGGCTGCATATTTATCATAATTTAACCTTTTAAAACATCTTGGTCATCTTCAAATTAATCATACACTAGTATGTTTGATTTAATATGATAGGGCACAACCCATATATGTTGAGTGGATTGATATTTTTTAAATTCTTCATCATCATTTAAAATTATTTTTAGGATTAGCCCTTGCATGGTAATATGGTGATGCAGGAGCATCTAGTACACATCTACCATTTTCAATTGTTGAAGACTCTTATGTTAGTTAGAGGTCATATTTGATCTATTTTATTATGTAAGTGTGTGTGAAGGATCCTCTAGATTCCATTTGTTTTCTTAGGAGTCATTATGAGTCAATAGGAGTGTGTCTTGGATGTATTAGAGTTTTCCCTCCAAAAGTGTATGTTTGAAAATTCAAATCCTAGACTAAGCATAGAAGACCCATAAGCATGGTATGAAGTGGTTAGGAGAGAAGATTTTTTTGTAAAAATTCCAATCGGTCATGAAAATAGTGTTTGAAGTCATTTTTATGTCTAAGTCTTTAAGTCTTGAAAATCAAGAATCATGTTAAAAAGAGTAACTACCACTCTTACATTGTGTTGGCCATGTAAGAGTCTTGATGGTAACTACCAAAACCATTGTAGATATGAAAAGAGAATGGTATTTGTATCATGTGATAGAGTAGGAGAAAGGTAGAGATAACTCTGAGAAGGAGAGTGAGAAAACAAAGACAAGGAGATTGTATACTCTCCAAGAAGGTGGTAGAGTCCAAGAAAGGACTACAAATGTAATTATTGATGATTCATATGAATAAATAAGAAATTTTTATGTGTGTATATGCTCCTTTAAAAGGTAGTGAATGGTAATTTTTTATATATTTCCTTAAAAATCCCTTGAGGCTATGAACATGTCACTATTTTTGTGGTTTTAGGTCTGAGACAGGAAAGTGCAAAGTTACAGTCAAGAAGAAGATGATTTGATGAGTTTCTCAAGAGTGTGAATGAAATAGCTTCCATGGTACATCACTCATAAGTATATTTGAATCACGTATACCTTATTATTAATAAACATGGTGTTTTGGAGGGAAAGGAACTCAAAACAAGACATATTTTTCTTTAAACCTTATTACATACCTAAGACAGTTAAGAAAGTGGGTGAGTTGATGTTTTCTTGCAAGTATTTCTTATGTAAAGGTTATGGTTTTTGATTAAGGTGGTCTATAGGAGAGTAATATAGTTCAATGACAGAGTGTATGGTTTGAATTCAAGTATAAGGTAAAATTTATAATGCACAGTCCACTTGTAATAATGATTCTTGTGTATATAGTCAAAAACCCTATTTGCATAGTTATATGCCAAGAAAAGAATGTATATATTTGAGAGGGTGAATGGTAATAAGTTATTTGAATATTTTTACAAATGTAATGAGGACAAGTCTTAAAAATAGTCCTTTTAAATCTTGGAAATTTCTTTGAAGTGTAAATAGATTATTAAAACCTTTACACAGTCTTATAAGAAGACATAGAATTTTGAACTTTTACTTATTATAAGCATAACCAGATTGACTAAGGATACTAAGCTATTTAAGAAGGTGAAACTTGTTAATACAAACATTTTGAAGGTCTCAAAATTAATTTAAATGAATTAAATCCAAAGATATGGCTTTTAAACCCTTCTCAGCCTGCATAGTCAAGTCTATTAGCCTAACTCGGGTTTTGTATTTCAAAGACATATAACTATTGAATGAACCAGTGGAATTATCTAAAATTTAATATTATATTATTATTAAATTCCCTATACAATTTTTTAAGGTTTTGAGTTGGTCCCATGTCCATACAGTACTAAACTAGCACTATGGGTGTGTTGTACGGCTAGAAAGCCTAATTGGCAAGAAACGTACAAAGGAAGTGGTATCTATATAGAGAGTTAGACTTTGAAAATTCATGTGAGGTATTAAAAATATATATGGTGCCAAAATATGGGCTTAGATATTATGTAATAATTATATAATGTTCAAACTAAAGATATTTATGAAAAAAAAGGCTACAAGGGAGTTGGCTCACTATTGAGCTTGAGGTGTGTCAATGGATGATGGAGAGTGAATTAGAGGTCAAAAGGGGTTGAGGAAAGTATTTTATGCATATAAGAGATGACCCATGATACCAAATTATTTTCATGAGACCTAAGACAAGGTTTGATGTTTTGAGTCTTAATTTGTGAACTTGTGAGGAGCTAGTGAGTGAGTGAATGGAAGGTGATGAGGAAAATGAATGAAATGTGATAAGTGGATGAGTGAGAGACTTATGCAAGGTCAATTATAGTTGAGAATTATTTCAAAGTTTCCTCTTGAATAGATTCATGCTATTGAATTCTATCAAACTAGTGAGAAGATCAAATACTAACTTAAAGATTGAAGTTTGTGAACCATAGTAAAGCATCTTGAGTTGATTCAATCCAAGTTCAGAGCTAGGAATGATTATTATGAGGATTTTATCATAACCCTTTACATAATTTGGTATTGGATAAAGGTAAGGTCTTGGTTCAATTTTGTTTTGATTTCTTAAAATCTTGTTAATTTTAAATTGGCAAAGTATGATATGAAGAGTACATGAGATGAAATTACAGAGGTATTTTTGGAAAAGAGTGTGTTGTAGGTATGACCTATTGACGTCAGTATTGAGGAATGACATATTGTTGAAGAGAGAAACTAAATCCCTAATTTTAATGTGAAAGACTTGAAACTAGTCAAGAGAGAGTGGAAGGGAATTGAAGCTCAAGAGAGAGAAGAGGAAGGCTCCAAGTGAGAGTCAAGGGAGATAATAAGTCCTAGACAAAGGAATAGAGAAAGAGAATAAGATACAAAATATGTATAAGAGGAAAATAGGTAAGCTTGCTAAGAGATATGTCTAAGTAGGCCTGAAAGTGAATAAAAATAGAGAATATGGATGTAGAAGAGGAAGAGAAAAAGATGAGAAGAGAATTGGGGCAGAGTTTGAAGAAGATAGAGCTCATGGTGAAGCACATGAATTATCAAGGAATCCAATGTCTTGGTTTTAATGTGAGTAATAAAGTGAAGTGGACAATAGATCTACTGATGAGAGAGAGAAGGCATAATATGAATGCCTTGAGGAAAGAGAAAAATAAAGAGAGTACAACCCATATAGGGATGAAGGATAAAGAGTTACCAAGAGAGAAACATGATAGAGAAATTGAGAAAAGAGTTATCATTGAGGATAACATGGAGAGAAAAGTGCCAAAAGAAGAACTTGAGAGAGAATAAAAGAAAAGGTGGAGAATGTCTATGAAAGATACATACATGGAGATAATGTGGTCTTTTGTTTATTGTTATAACATTGTGTTTGAGTGTGTGTATGCAAGTGTAAAACAAATTTTGATGAATGTCAAGAATGAGACCTTAAAGCTTGTGGGAAATGGGTTAAGTACATCACCCATCAAGATAAATGAAGGTGATAAGGGAAGAGGACAACTTATACAAGATAATATGGTGCACATTGAATATTCTTGTCATGTTAAGAATGAGATGGAAGAAGAGTTCCATGATGCTTTGATAAGTATTGAAACTAAATCAAGAGAGGAAGCTAACCATGAAGACATGAGACAAAAGATAACCTTACAGTAGTCCTTTAATGAAATAAATGAATGTTTGGGACTTGAATTTTATTGTGCATATGAGAAGAAATAAGCTAATGTATAGGTTAGTAAAATGAGGATAAAAATACATCCCTTAAGGAGAGTACAAGAGCATGGTTATGTAGTGCCTAAGTGGCTCAAGGCATCAATTAATAATATAGAGAAGGTAAACCTCAAGTAAGAGGTCATGTCAGGCAAGAATTCAGGTGAAAGATAAAAAAATAAAAAAAGGGCAGGTTACATCAAGTTGACATGACAATTTATCAAATAAGAAGCATGAACAAGATGATATAAGAAGCAAAATTCAGTCCAAGAATGTGCAAGGCATAAAATAGGTTGTGAAAAACATGGAAAGGGTACAAAAGGATAGTCTTGTAGGTACATTTCAAGAGAGCATAAAGAAAGAAGAAAGTGGAAAAATCAAGAAGCAAGATGACATGTTGGAGGCAAAAAAAGATAAAGGGATGAATATGCAATTGAGTAACTCAATGAGGAAACAAGATGAAAAGTGTGAAGAGAACACAAGCACATGGAAAGGTAAGCAATTCATATATGATAAGCATGATGATGAATTCTTTGAATCAATGAGTGTGATCACAGAAAGAGACTACAAAACATAGCAAAGAATTTCAATGAGCACAAGTGGGCAGCAAGGTGAGAGTTCAAATATACATAGAGATGAAGCAATTATGAATAATTAAGAAGCAATGATTGCACATGTTGGAATATCATAAAATTTTGAGGAATATGAAGGAAAGTAGAGTCCAAATTTTGATAAATACTATGGAGAGATATATGCTCTCACATTGGAAGAGGAAATGGAGATTCTAGAGAAGTTATTTAGTCCATTAAAAGGGTTGAATGAAAATTAAGGGCAGCAAGAGAAGCTCATGAATGAGCTCAAAGAGGAGTCAAATGAGGAAACTATGCATGGCCTAGGTGCTAACAGCTTTGAATACACTAAGATAACTCTTGAACAAGAAGAACCAAGCATGGATAATATGAATAGTGAAGGTATGGAGTATAAATAATGAGATGAGCCACAAGAGTTGATAATCAAGTAAGACAAGGGTCAGCAAGTGAATCCAAGACAAGGTGGGAATATGACTAGTTTACATAATGATATTATAGAAAAGTTGGATGAATAAAAGAATGAGGAAGGTAGTGGAATAAGTTTCTAATAAGAATATCTAAAAGGCAAGATCATTGAAGAGGATGAACAGACTGATATGGAGAAAGGTATAGCTGAAAAGAAGTCTAAAACAAGCATACAAGCTCAAGGAGCTAGTGAAGAGGCAATTTGACCTCATGACACTCATAGAATGCATATGGAAGATTATATTTGGACAAGTGAATTTGAAGGGAATGATTAATATGTGTATGAAAATCATGATTTTATTGAGAATGAAATGGAAACATGGACACTTGCAGCTAATAAAAAATTGAGGAGAAGAAAGTGGAAGAAAAAAGTAAGAAATAGAATAATGAAGATTAAGTAAGATAGGATTGAGGAAGATGGACTTGAGAAAAGCAAAGAGGAAAGTATAAAATTAATAAAAGTAAAGAAAAATTATAAAAATATAAATAAGAATGTTATGTTGGCATTCAATTTTCTCCCTCTTGGGGAGTATGGGGAGTATGATGCAAGGGCATCTAGTACACAAATACCAATTTCAATTGTTGAAGACTCTTATGTTAGTTAGAGGTCATAGTTGATCTATTTTGGGATGTATATGTGTGTGAAGGATCCTCTATGGTACATTATATTTAGTGGGAGTCATTAATAGTGTGTCTTGAATGTATTAGAGTTTTCCCTCCAAACGTTTAAGTTTGGAAATTCAAATCCTAGACTAAGAATAGAATACCCATAAGCATCATATGAATTGGTTAGGAGAGAGGATTTTTTGTAAGAAGGTCCAAGAGGTCATGAAAAGAGTTTTTGAATGAATTTTTATGTATAATTCTTTAAGTCTTGAAAATCAAGAATGATGTTAAAAAGAGTAACTACCACTCTTACATTGACTTGGCAATGTAAGAGTCTTGATGGTAACTACCAAAACCAACGTATATATGGAAAGAGAATGGTAGTTGTATCATGTGAGAGAGTATGAGGAAGGTAGAGATAAATCTAAGAAGGAGAGTGAGAAAACAAATATAAGGAGATTGTATACTCTCTAATAAGGTGGCAGAGTCCAAGAAAGGACTACAAATGTAATTGTTGATGATTCATGTGAATAAATAAGAAATTGTTATGTGTGTATATGCTCCTTTAAAAGGTAGTGAATGGTTCTTATTTATATATTTCCTTGAAAATACCTTGAGGCTATGAACATGTCACTATTTTTTTGGTTTGAGGTCTAAGACAGGAAAGTGCAGAGTTACTAGTCAAGAAGAAGATAATTTGGATAGTTTCTCAAGAGTGTCAATGAAAGAACTTCCATCGTACATAAATTCTAAATATATTTGAATAATTTAGACCTTATTATTACTAAACATGGTTTTTTAGAGTGAAATAAACTTTGAACAATACATATATGTCCTTAAACCCTATTACATGCTTGTGACAGTTAAGAAAGTGGCTGAGTTGACATTTTCTTTCAAGTATTTCTTATGAAAAGGTTATGGTTTTTGATTGATGTGGTCTGTAGGAAAGTATTCTAGTGAAATTATAGAGTGTATGGTTTGAATTAAAGTATAAGGAAAAATTTATAATGCACAGTCCACTTGTAAGAATGATTCTTGTGTACACCGTCAGAAACCTTGTTTGCACAGTTATATGCCAAGAAAAGAATGTATATATTTGAGAGGGTGAATGGTACTGATTTGTTTGAATATTTTTACAAATTTAAAGAGGAAAAGTCTTTAAAATATTCATTTTTAATCCTATAAATTTATTTGAAGTGCAAACAGATTATTAAAACCATTACACAGTCCTATAAGAGGACACAAAAATTTGACTTTTTACTTATTATAAGCATAAACATATTGATTAAGGATCATAAGCTATTTAGGAAGGTGGACCTTGTCAAGACATACCTTGGGAAGGTCTCACAATGATTTTAAATGAATTGAATCCAAATATATGGCTTTTAAACCCTTCTCGACCTGCATAGTCAAGTCTATTAGCCTATCTAGTGTTTTGTATTTCAAAGACCTATAACTATTGAATCAAATGGTGAAATTGTCTAAAATTTCATAATTTGTTGTTATTCAATGCCCTATATAATATTTTAAATGTTTTGAGTTGGTCCCACATCCATACAATATGGAACTAGCACTGTGGGTGTGTTGTAGGGCTAGAAGGCCTAATTGGTAAGGAGCTTACAAAGGAAGTGGTATCTATATAGAGAGTTAGATTTTGAAACTTCATGTGAGTTAGTAAAAAGATAGAAGGTGCCCAAATATGGTCTTAGATCTTATGGAAGACTGATATAATATTCAAACCAAAGCTATTTTTGAAAAAAAAAGGCTACAAGGGAGTTGGCTCACTATTGAGATTGAGGTGTGTTAATGGATGATGGGGAGTGAATGAGAGGGAAAAAAAGGGTTAAAGCAAGTATGTGATGCATAGAAGATATCACCCATGATAGAATATTTTTTTCATGAGACCTAAGACAAGGTTTGATGTTTTGAGTCTTAAGTTGTGAACTTGTGAGGAGTTAGTGAGTGAGTGAATGGAAGGTGATGAGGAAAATGAATTAAATGTGATAAGTGGCTGAGTGAGAGACTTATGTAGGGTCAATTACAATTGAGAATGATTTCAAAGGTTCCTCTTGAACAGAGTCATGATAGTGAATGCTATCAAGCTAGTGAGAAGATATAAGACTAGATTGAAGATTGACATTTATGAAGCAAAGCAAAGCATCTTGAGTTGATCCAAGCCGAGTTTAGAGCTAGGAATGGTGATTATGAGGCTTTTATCATAACTCTATGCATCATGTGGTTTGTAGAGATCATGTGATTTCCATGCATGGTTCATTTATGATTTCAATTACTTGAAACTCAATATGGTTATTAAATAGGATAAGGCATGCCCCAACTTTAATGGATCTATTAACGGTCTAGTTTGTTTGATTGAATGCAACCTGCAAATCATCAAAACATGGGATGCTTTACCAGAATAGGACTAAAATTGTAAATAAACCTAAAGATATGGTTCCAATTATTAATCTAATGCCAATATACCATCATGAAAATAAAAATCAAAGGGGAAAAGAGAGAAAGAAACATAAAATAAAATCTTGATGCACAAAAATAGAAATGAGAAGATTTCTTACTATTTGAATATGGTGTTATGAGTATGAAAGAATGGAACTCAATACAACAATGAAGATAAAATGTAAAAGGTAGGGTAAATCCCATAAATGAAGTTTCAGAAACAAAATAAAGCTAGGTGGTAGATAAACAAGATCCAAAATAGCTCTACTACGTGTAGAAATTCTGCACAATTACATTTTTTTCAGTGAGGGCTCAATATTTTCTCACATACAAAATACAGAGACTCAAATCTGATTTCTAAAATTCAATAGTCATATAATGCCTAAAAAATCATCATTTTTATCAAATTCATCCATTTACATATATAGAATAGAAACAAGAATAAAAAAGAGGGAAAATAATTCATTATCAATTGCGCACTTCCACCATGATGCCCATACTTGTTTGTGTACTTGACCTACAATTATTTGAATTCTTGCCACAAAAGAAGCTTTCTTTTGAATATTAAATTCATGGTGGGCTCCTTTTTCTCATTTTCATAGATTCTTTTAATTTCATAGAATGTATAAAATGGCTTTAATAAAGCATGGGTTATTTCTAAAGTAAATGGATCCATTTAAAATTTGTTAGGATTGCCCTTTATTTGGGTTAATATTGTGAAACTAGTTTTTTAGGTGTGTGTAGGTATTATATTTGAGTTTTTAATTCACATAAATCCATATTTCATGAGGTGTCACAACTTATTTTATCCTTTTATAATGGATATTATAATTACGTGCAAAAATAACTCCCTCCATACTTGTCACACACTTCCCCTCACCTTATGGTAAATAGGAACATTTGGAACACACTAAGAAGGTGTTGTACTCCGTCTTCCTTCCTCTAATTCTCTTTTTTAAGATTTCTTTCCTCCTCTCATCTACACTTGAAGCTCTCTCTTTTTCTCTATTCTTCTTACTTCTATTTTTTTATTGTAAGAATAGTTGTTCACAAGCCTTCTTAATATACACATGGGTTTTTTTCGTTAATTCAGTTTCTCATTTCAAAACATGTGTCTCACATTTTGTGGCTTGGTTCATTCTTGAGGTAATATTGTTTATTTTTATGCATTTATTTTTTACATTTTTCAATGTAATTTATCAATATATTAGCATAAATCTTTCATGGTATTAAAGCATGTTTTTTTTTTTAATGTTGAAATTTGAGTTGTGTAGATATTTGGAGGAGAAAATTGGTTTTTTTCACAAGGGCTTGCACCCTTACAACTGATTTTTAGTGTCCTGTGCCATTTTTTCCACATAAATTTTATCATTTTTTCACATATTTGCCTTCTAACCTGATTTGAGATGTTGCTTACAAGGAGATTTATTACCTAGTTTTTTGTTTTTTCAACAAAATTTCTTCTCCAAGTTTTTTTTTCCCCATTGGTTCATTAATAAAAAATTTATGAGCCTTAATCTAGTTTATTCATGTTTTGGCAATAGATATATATCAAAAACATTAACTTAGGTGGACTTTTTTTAAAGTTTCCTGTCTTTCAATGAAGCTAGGTGCCATTGTTTTTTGCCTACTTTGTTACTAAAAGGCATTCTAGTCCATATCACACTTTGGTGTTTTAGTGTGGATTTAAATTTACAAGTTAATTGATCTGAACTGATCATTCTCCCCCACCTCTATTTTAGCATTTAGAATAATTATTTATTGCATCTTTTATCAACCAAGCATTTTTATCTTATTCTATTTAATTTAACTATCAGCATCTTCATTCCTACTTATTTGCCTTTTTATAGATATGTGTGCACTTCATGTTATTGGCATTCTCTAACACCCCTTGTGATTTCATAACACCTTTTCCTTGGTTCTACCACTTGTATTGCTTCCTTCAATTTTCCACTTGTATTTACGTGTGCTACTCTCCTTATTTCATTTTCCTAATTTCAAATGGAAAATTAAGGCTCTTTTTGACCTTTTTACAACATGTTCTTTGTTGCCACACATTTCTCATTATTCATCCTCTTATATATAAAATTAAAAAAATTATCTTAGCTCTTCTAAAAAGTTTTTCAAATTCTCTTCACTCACTATTGAAACATTATATTCATGAACAATATTAAAATTTAAAAACAACATTTATTTCAAAATCACATGCACAACGGTTTCTTAAAATGGTTATAAGTCAAGATATTTTTATGCAAATGAACTTTTGCGTTTCTTCTTTGAAATTTTTATCACTAACCGTTCAACTCAAACTCAATGCAAAATAATTTTTTTTATAGATACATTGCCAATAATTTTATACCATTATATTCTCTTTTAAATGTGAATTAATTGAAAACAATCATTTTTAATTCATATCTTTTAAGATCACACCAAACAATGCAATTCTTAAAAAATGTCTTAGTTACATTAAAAAAGATTAATCTTGCTCATAGTCTTTCCAATTTTTCCAACTTAAACTTTTAAAACACATGTTTTTTCTCTCTTTCCAAGTGTGTTAGCATAATTTTTTTCGTCCTTTCACTCAAGATGGTTTTAATCATCTTTTTTGGCATCCTTGTCTCTCTCCTTCACATTTTAGGTGTATTGGTGATTTTATTTACTTCTTCATGGTTATGGTATTTCATGGCATGATGACTCAATTAATACATGAATTCAAACTCACATCCACCAATATCCACTTATGGAAATCTTGCATGCAATACATTTTCACCTTTAAACACTTAATGTGCATCTTAAATGTTAGGAACCTAACCCTGATGAAAAAGTTATCACTGGAATTCAATAAAAATGGAAAGCAAAAAATGAAGATGACTTAGTTATTATTGGCATGGCTATGACCCCTAAATTTCATGTACATATTTATGGTTTTAATCTTGCATCTGATGCATAGTCAAATCTTAAGGGTGTTTATGATGTTGTGAATGAATCTAAGAAAATTCAAGTTCGGGATCAACTTTTGGGTTTAAAGTATAATCAATTTAAAAATATGAATGATTTTTTGACAAAAGCTCACTCTTTGCATTCTCAATTGAATAATTTAGGTGTTAAACTTTCAGTCTTGAATTTAAATCACATTGTCATGAAAAAATATTAACCTATACCTTTTTAACAATTTATTACAAATGTTCAATTAAAACTTGTTATTCCTACATCCACTGCGTTGATGTTTTATTTATTTATTTACTTTGTTGCATCAATAAAAACAAAATTTAAACCAATTTTATAATCTCAAAACAAATGAGCATGCATTTGTGTCTAAACACCAACACGAGAATAGAAAAGATCATGCTAAGTCTAAAAACACAAATGGCAAAAAAGACCAAAATTCTAACTCAAAACATAATTAAAAGTTAGAATACAACTATTGTGATAAAAACACTCATTATGAAGATCATTATTTTCTCAAGAAATGGGATATTAAAAATGGTAATCTTAAATTCAAAATTGATGCTAGTACTAGTAATAATAAGACTAAAAAACAACAAAAGTTTAATAATAAAGTTGTTTTTACTTGTGTTTTGCGTACTTATCCTATTGAATGGATTGTTCATTCTGATGCTATTTATCATATGACATATAATGTTGATTAATTTACTTATTTAGAACTAAATATTTTTAACAATCATTTAAGTCTTGAAAATCATGTTTCGTGCAATGTTGAAGCCATATATATTGTTAAAATCCCTAATGGTAAGTTACATTATGTTTTGCTTTTTCCTAATTTAAAGTTTAATTTGTTTTCCATTCCTAAATATGAAAACAAGACTATAAATTAGAATTCTTGCATGACACTGTTATGTTAAATCATCCAAGCAAGATTTTAAAATTGTTGTTACCATCATTCTAAATAGTTTTTTTTTTTTAAGTTTATTGAATTATCTTCTTCTTATTCCACCCATGTTTTTTTTGCTTCTATTGATGGTAGCTTATGGAATGAAAGATTATGAATATTAACTACCAAAGCATTTAACTTATGCATAAACTCAATATGGTGCATGATTTCCCTGTAATTCCTCCTACTGATTATGTTTGTAGTAGATGTATGACTAGTAAATTATGTAGAGAATATTTTCCTAAAAATAAATCTTGGCATGCAACTAAAAATTATAGGGAAATAAACTAAAATTGATCATACCATTAAATATTAGAATTGATGAAGAGTGAGTCGACAATGTTGTTTACAAGAGCATGATTTTAGTTTCCCTATAGGTGACATTAGGTCAACTATCTATCCTTATATTGCCCTCAATTTTTGTAAGGGAAGGTATATATGTATACAATGCAAGTAGGTTGAGGTCAACAAAGGGTGTTATAGTCTTGTCGACACTCAATATTCATTTTAGGGAGACTTTCTTGATGAAGGTGTTATAGTCTTATAGAGTCATCATGTCATTTGAGTGATGAAAGTGCATGGATATAGATAGGTCCTCTCCCCCAACTAGATATAGTCGGTCTTTGGGCCCCTTGATGTGTTGCTAAGTAGGTGGTGGTAACAAACTACTCAACAACCTTCATAGTGAGATTTTAGGTGCTATGAAAATTGTTTCTATTAATGGTGAAAAATATTACTTAACCTTTGTTGATGATTGCACTAACCGAATTTGGATTTATTTTTTGAAAATTAAATATCAAGTTTTAGATAATTTCATTGAATTTCATACCTTTGTTAGAAAACAATCTGGTTGTTCTTTGTGTATCTTACAAATAGATAATGGTATTAAATATGTTACTAATGACTTTATTTCATATTGTAATCAACATGGTATTAAACATGAAAAGATTGTTTCTTACACACCTAAGCAAAATAGTGTTGTTGAACGTAAACATAAGATTATCACTGAAATGTTTAGGTGTGTGTTGCTTGCTAAAAATATGCATTAATAATTTGGGGTTGAAGCTATATATTATGTTGTTTAAATCCTTAATAGGACTCTCACCAAATTTGTTTTAAACATTACCCCTAAAAATCTTGGTATCTTACAAATAGTGGCCAAAAACCTAACTTGTAGTATTTGTGTGTTTTTGGTTTTGATGCATTTGTTCATATTCCTAAAGAAAAATGCAAAAAAATAGATTCTAATTATAAAAAATTTATTTATTTTTGGTTATGATGAACAATCTAAATCTTATAGATTTTATGATCCTTAAACTAAGATTAAAAGAGATGTTAGAATTGTTGAAGATGGTGTACTTTATTTTGCTTCTAATTTGAAGTCTCTTGATATTACTTTTTCTTATTTTCCTTTTGATTCAAGCAATGAATAACTTGATTTTGTGCATAGTGATGTTACTCTACCTAGTATTCCTAATCCATCTTCTATTATTTATCCACTTAGATCTATGCCTAAGTGGCTAAAGGAAACTATAGAAGCTTTTGGAGTTGTTGTAGATATTAATGATACTAGTAGGACTAGGCAATAATTTTGAAACTATGCTTTGATATCTAAACTTAAGAACCATAATGTCCCTCAAACACTTAAACAAGCTCAAGGTCACCATAAGTGAGAAAAATCAATGCATGATGAATACCATTATTTAATCTCTAATCACACTTGAGACTTAGTCCCTCTCCCTAAAGGTCATAATTTGGTGAGTTATAAATGGTTATTCAAAACTAAGTTCAATTTTAATAATCAAGTATAAAAATATAAAGATAGATTAGATTCTAGAGGTTTTTATCAAATTAAAGGAATTGATTATAATGAAACCTTTTCTCTTATAGCTAATGTTCCCACAATTAATTTTATTTTGGCTTTAGTTGCTCATATGAATTGGTCTATTTATCAAATAGATGTTAAAAGTGATTTTTTGAATAGTTATTTGCATGAAGACATTTATGTCTCAACCTCCTAGGTTTATTAACAAAGGTAATGAGAATCTTGTTTTCAAGTTAAACAAATCAAATTATAGTTTGAAACAATCATTTAGAGAATGGTACTCCAAAATCTATCAAATTTTTATCATTCAAGGCTTTACTCATAGCTCCAATGATCCTAATATTTTTGTCAAAAATACTCCTAATGCCATAGTTATCACAATTTTATATGTTAATTACTTGATCATAAATGATAGTAATCATTCATTGGTTTCTTGAACTAAAATGATCTAACTAATACTTTTGAAACAATAGATTTAGCTCTTTTACATTAGTTTTTAGTCATTCAAGTTTGTCAAGAAAAAGATTACATTTCCATTTCTCAATCCAATTATGCATATGACTTGTTATCTTGGTTTACTATGTTGGATTGTAAATCAGTTGATACCCCTTGTGAACTTGGTGTAAAATTTATTTATGACATGGAAACTAAAATTTTTGATCATAATTTATGTAGGTAATTAGTTGGATGTTTGAATTATCTTACTCATACTCTTTTTTTTTATCAATTTCTTGTTTTATGTCAAAACCTCAAACTACTCATTTTAAAGTTACTAAAATAATTATTCATTATATTAAAGGTACTCTAACTCTTAGCATTGTGTATACCTCAAACAAAACCTTTTATTTTGTAGATTATATTATTCTAATTGGGCTAGTGATTCTAATGATCATAGATCCACAAGTGAATATTGTTTCTCATTGGATTCTAGCATAATTTCATAGAAAATTAAGAAATAAATTATTGTATCATTATCTTCCACTGAAGCTGAGTATAAAGCTTGTAATAATTTTGCCTAGGAATTTATTTAGCTTAGAGGACTTCTTTTAGATTTGGGTCATCCTCAAAATTCTCCTAATTTATTTTTGGTGATAATCAAAGTGTCATTGCCTTAGCGAATAATTTGTATTTTAATGAAATGTCCAAGCACATTAAGATTCAACATCACTTTTATTAGAACTTCTTGAAGACAATCCAATTATTATCTCTTTCTATCCTACTAAAGAGCAAGTGGTTAATATATTCACTAAGCCATTATATAAAGACAATTTTTTAACCTTTTGTATAAAGTTATTGTTGTCATCAAATCTTGCACCCTAGAGCAGGTTATTCAAGCCTAATCTAAGATTTAGGCAACATTGGAATAATTTTAGGTATGTAGGTTTACCTATAGTATAATTAAACCTCTAGGTTTAAGGGCTAGCTACCTGATTGTACCTTGAAGTGCTTATCACATATGCTAACTTATTGCTTGTGGGAAAAGGGGTATAAATGTGAATGAAATGAAACTAATCTAAGTGGTTGATACACCACAAGTATTTCCACAATGATATCATACTTTTTTCACTAATAAACAAGACCTACAAACTAGCTTCAAAGTCCTAAGATATTCTAACATAAGTATTTCAATATAGAGGTGATATACATGAGATAACTCAAGGTAAGTAGATCAGAGATCAGTTTGTTGTATCTAATGACACTTTCACACTTGAATGGAGTAAAATTCACTAGATACACTTTATATGACATGTTATAATGATAACTTCTTGCATATGACATGAAAGGATGAGGAATAGCTAGGATAAAATCACTAGTCTTCATTATTCATCACTTTTCACACTTAGACAAGATGTTTGTGAAATCAAAACCAAATTTATTGTATTATTAAAAGGTAAATTAAAACATCAAACTAGTAATGCTTCACCATAAATGGTGTGGAATTATGAAATAAGATCCAAAATGGCTAGTAATTATAGAATGTGAGAAAGGAGTGAGAAGAATGAAGTCTAAGAGTCACAAAAACACTTTTCAAGATAAGAGAAGGAGTTAAATCTATAAGAAAAAATGATTATTTAATAGATCATGCAATGTATCTTTAGACAAATGTCCCTCAAAAGCATTAAACTCCCTAAACTTGGCATAAGACTCTTCAATTACTTACTTAGAAACTGCCTTCATCATTTGGCCTTCTTTGAATGTTCCACAGCAAACTAAGGATAGATGATATCATTGAACTATGAGGGAGGGGTTATAAACATTCTCCAACATGCATTGGATGTGTCTTTAATCATTAATTATTTTTTTTCCAAGTTTTCTTACTATCTATAGTCATAATCACCCTTCTTTCACTCACCTCTCACACTTGGCACCAAGGTGTGTTTCAGTCTCTCAAACCAGTCCATATAGAGGGTGATGTGACACTTGTCAAGATTCCTCCTACCTATATATCTATTATTTAGACCTTCAAATTCCTCCTAATTTGAGTTATCACCTTTTCACTAGGTGATCATTCTTCATTCACTATGTCATTCTGGATTGGTTGAAGTGGAAGTGTTAGAAGAGATATATATTTGATTAGTTGAGGAAAAAAATGGACATTAGGATTTATATTAAGTCTCAATCTATCTCCCAAAGTGATTGTGACTCTCCCTTGAACCTGCAAAACATCAAAAACTGTCAAACAAACTATTTTTGTACGATAAGTAGGGTAGAAGCCAAATTGATGGGAAAGGGCTTGGTGGAGTCCTTTGTAAGTTATAATCATCTCCCAAGACATACTAGCCCTTTCAGATGTCTTTTCTTCTTCATATTTCCCATTGGGTCCTTATCAAAGGTTTTGAAGGGTTTTAGGTGGTTTTGACCTCTAAGGATTGTTTATAAATTTGTGACATCCAATCTTCATACAAATTCCACTAAATCCTTATTTGGGCACTTCAACTTATCCTATCTCCTCAAGATCACATGATATGCATCAGTACTATTGTGAGCTTCCAAACTTGGCCCTTCAAGCTCTCCTTTACATTTTGCATGCCCTATTAGGCTCCTAGGCCATGAAATGGCTTATCTATGGCATCCTCCACAAACCAAAGGATCTAACATGCCTTATAACTCCCTATGAACATGTTCCAATGCATTAGAATTCTCACTCGATGTTAGAAATGATATTAGACTCCTTTTAGCCATTAGGCCTAGTCAAGACCTAGTAGGTCTGACTGTACCTTTGTGATTATGGACCACTATGCTTGGTTTCTAATACCTTAATTACCTTATCCATGTTCATATATGTCTAACACAGCTCCTTACATCTCCTTGCAAGGCTTTAACAATCCCCAACTCATCTTCTTACCATTTACTCATTCAACCTATAGGGTTTACCTTTTTGGGAGTGCCCTCTATCTGAGATAGAAGAGAGGGCATCTCCCCTATTATCTCATGAAAAAAAATTATATTAGAGACTTGATCAAGTGATGAGAGAACTCTATAAAAAAATTTAGGGTTGGTTCATCCATCCTCCTAGCACCCTCAAACACCTTAATATCTAAGACATAATTATGAGGAACTAATTGTGTGTAGGGTTAATGAGTTTGACTACAAACTATATGTTGAGACCCTCTATGCTCTATTTCCTTATTATAAGAGACATGTTAAGTTATTCATAATCATTTTAAAGATTTTTGTTAGCAAGTGTGACACCCATTCTTCTCTGCCAACTCAAATCACACTCTTCCCTACTTGATTAGGTTAGATTGGTTGAATGTATGACTATGTACTTACTCAAAAATCATGTGTGTAGGGTGTAACTTAGAATTATACTTTGTGTATTATTCCTTTAGACATATTCAAAGTCATAAAGTTCCTCTTTATGATTATTTGGACTTATCTTTGCCCCTGGGTCTAGTTCATCTTCAAGTTGTGCATTCTCAGTATACAGTCAATATGTAGTTTAGTTATAGGTGGTCATTTTGATGACCAAGGGGCCCCTATAGGTTGTATTTTAGTTCTTGGACCCTTTTTTACATACTATAGAATCTCTTAGTTGGATTTTTAGTCACCTTAAAATGACAAGTGTTCATGTTTGTAGGGTCATCACCTCTAGAGTCATCTCATGAGACTAAAGGTGCTTATAGTCAAATTGTAAGTGAGATTTATGAGGGCAAGGCACACCTATAGGTGTTGATGTAGGTCACAACCTTGTACTTTCACTCTTCTTGATGTTATTTGAAACACTAGTGTGTGTCTCAACTCAATATGACCACTTGTCATGATGATATGTTCTCAACATTCTACCTTGGACTGTAAGTCACTTGGAAGTTCAAAATCCTATAGAAAACACTAAAAGATTGTAGTGAAAGAATGTCTACAAAAGAGGCCTATTTTTCATCACTTATTGGAGTTAAACATCCACCTCCCTTTGTAAGGTATTACCCCTACATGAAGGCTACAAGATGGAATCACTTAGTCTTGTCTATACCTCTTATGACACTATTCCATGATAGTATCAAAAATAGACAGGGCTCTGTTTTGGAGCTTGTAAGGAAACCAATCCCTAAAACTCATATTCTCCAAACATGAATCATGACTCAAGTCTACATGTCATTCCAAGGATCCATCATGATTGTTATAGCATATTCAACATTATTAATTTTTAAGGAGGGTCTCCAACATATGTTTAAACACCTCCATGAAACATTTTTAAGTCTCTATGGGAGCCTGTAGATGTACACACAGTAGCAGATAAGGCAGTGAGGGTAGAATATGGACTATATGCATGGAATATGGGCTTATAGTCATTTTTAGACCCTCTCACAGTATTCATATGAATCCTTTCAACCTTGAAGGACTTCAAACAAGTCACATGTCTTATTCCAATGTGTTTAGCCTCTTGTATGACACCTGTAAATGCATACCAATGGTTTAGGATTGCATGTGTAGTTTTCATTGACTATCACGGTCCCTCATGTGTCATTTGAGAGCTTGAATTGATTATTAATATTCAAGAGTGTGTCCAACCTCTTTAGACTCTTCATTTAGTCTCTGTGACTACTCTCAAAACCTTCATACACCATGACTTTAGATGGATACTTACAGGAAACCTAACTGTGTGAAACATGATTGCCTTCTTGGTGAATGCATGAACTTGAGAAACTAATCTTGGAAGGAAAGATGTGAATTCCATGATATTTTAGACATGAAAGACAACGTATCATCCTCATTTGAAACCACCAAAAGGATAAGAACCCTCTACAATTGATGAAACCTGACTACAAGTCTATTAGTGTATTCAACTTGCAACTTGAGAAGTATGAGCCCATAAAATCACCTCAAAACATGAAAATAAGAATGTAAACCATGAAATAAGGAATTCCACATCCTCTGGAAGTAATTTCAATAAATAGTTTGTATTGACCAACTCAGACAAAAAGAAAACCTGTGGGGTGTGGGGATTAGCATGCAAAATAAGTTAGTCAACTTATAAATAATGGTTCATGAAGCATAAGCAACCATTATTCCAAATACTAACATGAAATGGAATTTTATTGAATTTAATAACACCCCACAAGTTTAGTCAACTTATAACTAATGATTCATGAAGCATAAGCAACCATTATTCCAAATACTAACATGAAATAGAATTTTATTGAATTTAATAACACCCCACAATATCATTTGACCTAAAACTTTTCCTACTCGTTATACCATCAGAAGACTTGTTGACCAATTTTAAATGTCTAGTGGAGCGATAGAGGAGTAGAATGGTTTTTAGCCATTTTTTATGCTTCAAAATATGATAAATCATTGAAATATATTCAAGGAAGTTAAAGAGTCATTATACAAGCTTTCCACATGTCCCACACTCCTCTATAGGTCGTATAACTTCCAAAACGTCCTTCTTTTCAACTATTTTCTTGATTTTAGTTGGGAACCTACATATTTCAAATAGGAATGACATTATTCATAAGTAATATGACATATTGTATGTTTAAATAGAGTTAATTCTACCTTGTAAAACGATACCACCTTCATAAATGACTCTAAAAGTGACCCTAAGTGACATAGAATGACTTAGGACTAGACTTAACTATGACCAAGGCTAATGACACATTAAATAAAATAAAATTGACCAAGACACACCCTATAACATTATAATATACCCCTATATCAACTTTTTTACTATAATAGTTTGGTTTTTCTTAATTATGGTCAAAATAGTCAACAATTAGGATTGAATGAAGTTTTCATCAAAGGGGAGTTTTAGTAATGTTTCCTCTCTACCTTGTTTATTTTTAAACCCCAAATAAAGTTTAAGGGGAAGTGTTAGGATTTTTCTTTGTTTGAGTTAATCTTTTTATCATATATTTTTATGCGTGTGTTGGTTTTTTATTTATGTGAATTTTTAATTCACATAAATCCAAATTGCATGAGGTATCATGCATATTTTGTCTTTTTGTAAGGAATCTTGGAGTTACTTTCACAAATAACTCCCTCCACACTTATTATGCACTTTCTCTCACCTTTTGGGGAACGGGAACATTTGGCACACACTAATAAGTTGTTGTAATGTCATGATGGGATTCCTTGTAACTCTTCTTCCTTCCTTTAGCTCTATTAAAAAATCTCTCTCCTCCTCTCTTCTTCTCTATTATTCTTGCATCTAAGCTTGTATTGTCAGAATAGTTATTCACAATCCTTCTTAATATACATGTGGGTTTTTTCTGTTAATTCAGTTTCCCACTTCAAAACTTTCATCTCATATTTTGTGCCTTGCTTCATTCTTGAGGTAATAATTTTTTTATTATATACATTCATTTTTTACATTTTTCAACGTTATTTATGATGATCTTGGCATAAATCCTTCAAAATTATTGTAGCTTCTCATTTTTATATATGATCTTATTTATTTAAATAGTGGGTGGTCCCAATTTTTGAATTTATAAATTTTAAATGAAGCCCATTTACATTAGAATCTTGAACTGGATTATTTTCCACAAGGAAATTAGACTAGTGAAAATTGAGCTAGGTGCGAGAATTTTTAACAAGCTCCATTTGGAATTACTGTAAATAATTTTGAAATGGGGGGTTTTTCCTTCGCTATTGTGGTAAGATGTTATTTCCTTCTTTACTATCATTATGAGGCAAGTTTTTAATCAATATGATCCTATCCCTTTGCAATTGGTTACATGGTTATTAATCATCATACTTTTTAGTTTTGGAAAAAACATAGGCCACGTGCTTAGTGTTTTAATTATTTTTGATATGAGTGAAATGATAGTAATAATTGATAAAACAAGATGAAAAAGGTAGGTCTATAATATAGTAGTCTATAATATTAAATTAAATCTACTATAGTGGTTGAGAATAATAAATAACCATAAATGAATTGATTTAAAAATAAATGGACAGTATGAAAAGAAAAAAGATTAAACATTTCACACCTTGAAAAAATATAAAATTATGGAAGTGCAACAATGGTTCAGAATGAATGAATGAGATATGTAATAAATATATACTATTCATTATGCAAGAACATATTTGGCGCCTATTGGCTCATTGACAAATATTATTAGGGAATATTCCATGTCATGCATCTGTGACCCATAAGTTTGTCTTTGGGTGATAGTTATGTACCGTGCACCTTTTCTCGATTATATATATTTATAGGTTCACCTATTGATACTCATATACTTGCATTTATCTAAATTGGTAGGAAAAATGTCTAAAATGATGTCTTTTTCCTCTCTTGACCTAATTTTCCACAACACACAAAAGGAGAAGGGATAGAAATAGTTGGTTGGGTAGACTCAAAGGAGTTACAACTATGTATCTTGAATGATATAATTATACTAATCATAGTATTTTATGCAATGTAAATGAAATATTAAGCAAAGGTTTCAACCTCCTCTTCCCTGTGAGTTTTGATGTAACTATACGAACATTTTCTTAGCATTGTTTTAGTAAATGTGGATCATGTCACAATAGATTGAATATTATTTAAGTATCAAGGTGGGAGTCTTTGTCATAATTTTATCAATAGATATATAAATTTAAGGAAATAACTTGGAGATACAAGCTTAAGAGATGCTTAGATGATTTGATACCTAACCTTTCTTGGTAAAGTCCTATGAATGATTTATATATAGGACTCCTTAGTACATGACATGCATAATGGTCGATCATAGAAAATAATGATATGTAAAATAAAGGGTGTAACAAATCAAACCAAGGAAAAAATACCCACAAAAATGAAAGGGACAAATTTGGCAGCCTATTGAATCTGAAGTGGGAAAATTTGGTGATAGAACTGTGGTTGATGAATACATGCTAGGTGAGACATATGCTTAGTACATGTGCAAGGAAGTCAAAAGATATGAAGATAAGGCTCAAAATATGAAATATAATAATACTCAAAACATTTATAATGTATAAGGTTGGAGAGAGAGTATTGTGGGTTAGGAAGTGGTTTTAAAAATAGCCATATATAAATGAGTGGACCAAGTGTGAAAAATGAGTAAAATATGTTATGGCAAAGGGACTTGTATTGATTTAGGTGTCTATGTGATGCCCTTACTTTGATGTTTGTGGGTGGTTAAATTCATACGTGAGTTAAAGCATAAAATAGATAATTTAAACACATTCCTTGATTTAACTAGAGAAATAAAGATGAATCTAATGATACTCGAGCTAGGCTCTATCCACACAAATTTATTGTATGTTAAAAAATATACCATATCTGAAACAATGCCCAATCATCAAAAAATATCAGTGTTGAATCAATTTGAAGATGTAGTAATGTAAAAAATTCGATTGAAAGGGGGAGCATAAGAATGACTACACCTAGTGGTACCAATGTCATCTTTGCTCGTAAGATGATAAAACTCCATTCTGACAAGAACTTAGCTCAAGATCACTCAATATTGTTTTCTCAATACTCATTGCTCCATCATGAAAAATAGAATATTTAGATATATTCACCCTTTTGATTTGATGGATTACAAAATCATACTTTACATTCACTTATCTCAAAATAAATATTCAAATGCATCATGTGATATAAAATGTATATAGTCAAAACATCAAAATACGTGAAACATTGTACAAATTGCATGCAACCATAGCACAATATAATTATATAAATATCTATAAAATTTAACCATCATAAATCTCAATATAAATGTGTGCATCCTCATATGAGGGTGAAAATATTGAAGGAGTAAGGGAGACAACATGTCTTACCATAGTGGCAATATAAGAGATGGACAAGTAATGTTTCCCTATGAAACCATGTACTATAGATAACATTGTGTAGCACTTAATATAGGAAAGTGATGGGGTAAATTATATGCCCCAATTAATGTTATATATGCATAAAATATGTATCATAGTAATAAATCAAGGAGAAAGGGTAAGATTCCCCAAAATTGTAAAGAAAGTAAGGGACAATTAGTATGCCCCAAATGTCTCAAATGATCCCCTATTAGGGATAAATAATTGATGAAGAACACATCAATAGTATTCCCCCATAGATTCATGGTAAGGATGATGAAAATGTATGCACCAAACATAGTAATATCCCAAATATTAATGTACATGGGAAAAACCATAGCTCAAACATAGTAAATGCATGATATAGATAAGTGTGTAGATATATACAAAAACATCTCACAAGGATAGAGACTCACAAGTCATGATGACACAAAAAATAGAGGATACTTTATATACAAGTATGAAACAATACAACATGATTCAAATGTGCACCATCTTACACATACAAGCAATCGATTAAACATAGGCACACATAGAAATAAATAATTTAACAATGTATATATCCATGTAATATGTGAGATATTATAAGAACAATATAACATGGATTGAGATAATATATGGAAATCAATAAAAACATCACCATAAACTTTGATGTATAGATATGCCCCTAAGGTAGGACATGCCATCAACGTGATCATGCCCCATAGGGTGTGGTCAAGAGATTAGTTGTGTAACATATAATAATCCATAATCATATAAAACATGTATATCATGCATCTCACCCACTCAAATAGATACCATGATAATCATGTGTAAAATATGGATGCAAAAAATTAGCATAGATATATAAGTATGATATATATCCATTAATAAAACAATTTTTATTTTTTAATGTTTTTGCATTTCATAAATTTCTAAAAGAAGCAAAAAGGGAAGCCAAGGGATGCAAGAAAGAAACAATGAAAATAATAATACCAAAGGGTGCATACATTAATAATAAGAAGAAGAAGAATATGAAGTTCGTTTGAAATAATAATAGAAGCCAAAGGGCACAATCAAGAAGCAAATGCCAATAGGTAGGCTAAGGGGCACAGTCACAAAAGTAGAAAAAGATGAATATTCCAAATAACCTACAACTCCCCTAAGAACTTAGTGCATTGTAGGACAAAAGGTCTTGATATATATGATGTCATCATTGGTAAATATGTGCAATATTTTGGAATGGGATAAAAAATTAGAGATAAAGGGCCAATACAACATAGAAATCAACAAAAAACTAAGGGACTAGAAGAATATTGATGTAAAATAGAAGGAAAGTGCAAAAGATATTAAATGTCTAAGAATAGAAGGTATACAATCAAACTCGAGGGAGAAAATCATGTGAATGATATGACATGTAAAATAATAAGAAGTTATGTATAGTAATAAATATATAGTAAAATGATGACATGTCAATTAAGTGTAAGATGTAGGCTAGCATGACTAACCTATGATATATTCTATAATGTTAGAATTTGTGATTCAGAGCTAAATGTGTTGCTCAAAGCTTCAAAAAAGTAGTCACAAGTTGTGTAATAAGTGAAATAGTCATCCCAAGGAAATATATATGGAGAGATAGTTGGAAGAGCTATTGAAACCCTTATAAGAGAATACATAGGAATCTATCATGATTAAAAAAATTCTTGAAAATGATCTACTATAATAGGTTTCAAATCAATATTGGGATGTTCATGAGTATAAAATGTAGGAATTTATGGTGAAACTATAGGAGATAAAGCACAAGGAGCTTGCACTAGAGATAGTGGTGGTGTCATATACATAGATTATAAGAGAAAAATAATTATTCGAGGTGATGTTTTAGACTCAAATGTAGTAGGAACCATAAGTTAAGGTGGTGAAATAGTATCAAGTATTACACAATGTTGGAAGATGTGTTCCTCATGAAGCACACTAGATGATCACATGTTTGATCTTAGAGGTAAGACAAGGAGCTAATAAGGTGTGTTTTGAACTATAAGTACTTAATTATCATGTGAAAAGGTTGACGCAATTGTGTAATGTATAAGGTATAAATCCCATTTGGTTAAGCCAGAGCACCCAAGCAAAATATGATACGACCATGGATTTAGAATGACATAAAATAAAATTATAAGGGTCTAAGGACCAATTATAACTGGAAGTGTAATACTACCAAGTGTTGTGAAGGAAATGTCATTGTAACTGCATAGTATCATAGTCGTGATAAGAAAATATTTCTCGCTATAACATTAATTAGATATAAATGATATAGTAATAAGATTTTTACTAGAGCCATTATCGATCAAAATGCCATGTGTACTCAAGTGGTGATGTGAAACACATGCATAAATGTATAAAAGACCATTATTTTATTCATTGTTAGGTATCTTCTGCTCATAAAATATAATAGAAGGTGCTTTCCATGGAGAAATCAAAACCATGCCAATGATAATATCAATCTCATGCTCATGTGAAATAGTAAAATGTTGTATGCATGTTGTCATATGCACATTATCTTATATTTTAGTATGATGATTTATAAATTGATTGGTGAATACTTGCAAGCATTTATCAAGCATTGTGATAGATTCATTCAATGTAACTCTATGGCCTTCAATTTAAATATTATTATAATAAATGAGACCTTGAATCTTATGTTTCAATTTGAAGCATCAATTTTTAGAATGTCCAGAAACCTAATGATGGTCACAAAATAAGTTGGCATTATACCATTTAGGCATATTCAAGTAGTATCTAATTGATATGGTTGAGGTAAAGTAATAACATTACATTAAATCAAATGCTTACACACTTTGTGAGGTGTGTTTGGTAATGTCATAAACTAGTGAGTGTTCCTAGAAGTAGGAAAGATGATCCTATTGTTATTTTGGAAATTTTGTTGATGATTTTTTCCTCGTTCTATTTTTCAAATTTTGATACATCATTCATCTTAAGTTTTAATGTTGTGTTTTATTTATATTTTAAGGTATTGTATGTATAATAAAAACATGTGCACTTTAATGTATTGGCATCCATAATTTTAATATCAATGTTGCATAGTACATGATAAAACACATGAAACTATTCATGTGTTAAACATGACTTTGTCCTCAAGAGGAGAAAGCAAACTATTTGAGAAGATACTTAAATCTCAATATCAGGAATTTCATGTGACATTTCTATATAAGCATTGTTTTCACAATTATGTGGATGTTTTTTAGGTCCTTGTTTGATATGAACATTTTGAGAAAATGTGACCTTTTAAATAATGTTTATATATAAAAATGTAATAATAATATATAATAAAAAACACTGAATCTATGCATAGAAACCCACTTCTAGGAAATAGTTTGGTCATAAGTAAATCATCGTGATGAAAACCAAAAAAAGATGCAAAATAGACTCTAGTATGATGTGATGGATCCCCATTTCCACTATATAATGTAAACTTAATCACTTGAAATGGAGGCAAGGGCTACATAATAAATTCCATAGCTAATTGGTTGTTTAAATATTATAAGATGAACACACATGGCTAAGTTTGTTAAACTCTTTAGATAATTATGCAGGTTGTAATCGTATGTCATCAAGTTTTTGTTGTATTGTAGGATCGGTAGATGTACCATGAGACATAGAATTAGCATTTGTATGTGTGGTTTTACAAATTAATGCTTTATTGTGATTTACATCAGTTTTAATGGAGGCATGATTGGTATTATGAATATGTCCAAGACCAATAGATGAAATATAAGAATGTGATCGTGGAAGCATGTTGGTCATTACAATGGTATTAGGAGGAATATCACTAGAAGTGGCCATGATCAATGTAATAAGCTGACAAAGACAAAGCACAAATCTGAAAAGAAGATTTAAAAATGGAGAGGATTAAACAATTATCAAAACCTTGAAAGATATAGGCACTCAAGGAACAAAATCACATGCACCAAATTATAAAAAAAAACTAGATGCAATCCAAAAACATAAAAAGGTGAGTAGCAAGCTAGGGGTTGATCAAAAATATGTGAAAGCTAGATACAAATCTAAAAAATATGAAATTAATCAGAAACCTTAATGGGAATCCTCAAAATATATAGGGATTAAAAAACAAAAGGGTTCACCAAAATGTTTTACTTATTTTTGACAATAGGAGACAATGCCACTAAGAAATGGTAATACAAGATGCACAAGTTATATCTAAAATATAGCAATATATAATATTAAATCAAAGGACTTTAGTGATTGAGAATAGTAAATAAGTGTAATTGAAATTGATTTAAAAATCAAAGGACAATATGAAAATTTAAAAATATGGAATAGTCACACCTTGACAAAATTATGGAAGTATAGCAATGGTCTGGAATGAATGGATGAGCTCTGTGTGGAATATGGATTGTCCACTATGCATAAAATTATTTATCACCTACTATTTGACGAACAAACCTACCCATGGCAAATTTAGTGTTGTGCCGTTGTGACTAACGAGTTTGTTTTTAGGTTATGAATGTGTATCATGCACCTTTCTAGATTTTATATTTTTGTATGTAGGTTCACCTCTTAATGTTGTATAGTCCTACATTTGCACTTCTCTGAATTAGTCAGAATAATGTCTAAAATGATGTCTTCTTCCTCTCTTGACCTAATTCATCACAACACACATGCAAAGGAGATGGGATAGAAGTAGTTGGGTCAATAAACCTCAATGGATTTGCATATACATATCATACATGTTAGAATCAAAACCCACATAGTTCTTGTGCATTGTAAATCGAATTCCAAACAAGGATTTCAACATCCTCTTCCATAGAAGTGATGATGCAACTACATGAAAATTTACCTAACCTTATTTTGGTACAATTGGATGATGTCACAATATATTGAATAAGATTGAAGTATTAAGGTGGGAGACTTCATCGCAAGTGTAACAATAGATATGTAAATTGAAGGATCTAAGTTGGAGATACAAGCACAAGAGAGACATATGCTCAGGATGCGTGAAAGCAATGTAGAAGATATGAAAATAAGGCTCAAAATCTTAAATGGAAAAAACTAAACATTTAGTTTGCATAAGGATAGAGAGATAGAGAGAGAGTAACATGGGGTAGGAAGTGTTATAAAAATAGCCAAACATAGACAACTGGACCAATTGTGGAAAATTAGGTAAAATATGTTATTATTGTGTCTTATACTAAATTTAGGTGTCTGCACATATTACTATTATTATTTTTACAATATTCCTTTATAGGGTTTCTTGGAGGTTTTGAAAAATTATGATCTTATCTTAAAATCTCCAATAACACCATGTGATGGATGTTAGTACCATGAGGGTTTAAGTCCTCTTATAGTTTTGATATATGATGAACTTATGTGTCACTTAGTGGTTTAGTTCTTCTTCAAAGAATTTAATAAATCACATACATGTTTTATGGGATTATTGAAACTTGTTAGAGTATGACATTTGATCATTTTCCTTTATAAACATTAGATAATATCATTTATTGGACTTGCTTCTTCAGCCATGACTTATATTCCTTTAAGTATAATATGAAGCTGTTGACTTGGAATGAGAACATGGGTCCACTGAGGTGTACCATGGGTCTTAATATCTTGTTAATAATTTTGAGTTGAGAAACACATTAGAGTAAATATGAGTGTGTGTTTCATTACTAGTGTTTTGAGAAAGCTTTAATGGTTGTTTAATTCATTTTTTCTCTTTATGAACATGTGTATTTTATGTGATATATATCTCTCTCCATCTCTCTCTCTCCATATATAAATATGCATCATTGGGAGTTTCACCTTTTATTACTCATTTTTACATAGATATTACTTTGTGTGCCTACAATGTTCTTATTCTATTACTTATGATGAGCAATGTGTTTTCTATCAATTTTGCATTGTATTATTATTTTTACATGTTATTATGTAGATGTTTCATGATGTATTCTATAAAATATGTAAACCAAGAAATGGATAATGGTACCCTTATGATTTTTACTTTATTATTCACTATTGAAATTACATGGTGACTTTATGACTCCATTATACTAATATATTGGTTGATCATGGTATCATTTAATAATATCATTAGTTGTACTTGTGGGATTGTGATTTTTACACTATAAATAGGATTTAATGGAAATTTTTATTAATAAAATACATGGAAATGTACTTTATGCTTAGTAGCATATCTCAATAAATTATCTGATTAAATGAATTGATTGTACAATCCTGGGCATCAAATTTTGTTTTTAATTCATGTATGTAAACTAAAAGGAATAAAATATATTTGTATTTGAGTATTTTTTAAGTAAACATTCTTTTAGAAAATAATTATTTTGAGTTTGTTAGCAAGGTTCACAGGATCAACATGGGGGTATCTCCCAAACTTTGTAAGACAAATATTGAAAAGGTTCATTTTTTATAGTGTATCAAGTATGTACATAACAGAGGAGTTATTACATTACACTATCAAATCCTAACTTCAACTCTAGGGCTTGGGTTGGTAAGTGGCCAAACTTATTTGCACTTGGTGTGTCTATATACTATTATGGCACAATCAATATCTAGTGCAACAAATGAAAATTATACAAAATATGTGAATGATTAGCAAAAAATGTTGGATCCCTCGCCTTGCTTAACAACACTTCTGAATGATTGACTATGTTATAGAAATTATTTTCTGAATTATGGGTCAACTAGAAGAAGAGGAAAAAGAGCAAGAGGAACACAAGAAAAATGAAGTTGATCTTGTTGAAACTAAGGATGAGGTAGAGCATGAAGGTTTTTTTAATAATAAGGAACATACGTAGATTATTTTAGTGGTCTGATGGTTAACAAGAAGGATAGATTTAAATTTGAGTTACCTAAATATCTAAAGACATAAATTCAATGGAATAATACTACAAGAAGGTGTTGAGTCTTAACCTATAAAGATGACCAAGTACTTCAAACTTCATAAATTTCATAAGGAAAATAAATAAATATAGAGATATTATTAGTTTTCTATGAAGGTTTCTACTTGTTGGGATAACCAAAAGGATGAGCTAGGATTAACTCTAGAGAATATGACTCAAGAGTGATTTGTCTCATTGTTTCAACAATGATGATTTGTCTCATTATTTCAAAATTATGGATCCCATGACTTCATTTGGATATGGTAGTGACCTAACACTGGTGACAATTTAATAGACTCCTGAAGTATGTGCCTTATAATCAGAAGGATGAAAAATTCTGAATTTGTAACTTTATTTTAGGCTTGAACCCTAAAATTAGCAAAAATGTGCATGTTCATGGACCTTCATCCATGTATAAGATATTTGAGAATTCCATTAAGCAAGATCAAAAACTAAAATATCTAACTACTTCATGGAAAGAGTTCAAAGAGGATTGAGGACCGAAAACAACAAAAAACTTCTACTTTCAAGAACAAAGTTCCAACAAATTGTAATAATAGGTTAGGAACAAAACTCAACAAGGTGGGAAGACCCATAAGATGGGAAATTAGTCCAAACTGGACCATTAGTAAAAAGGTCAAATTGGCTTTGGGAGGATAATACACCCACTAAGAGAGGCCCTATAAGTGTATATACTAAAATTTGGTCTTCAGTGCTTGACAATGACAATATTGACACACATTTACTGTGCATGACTTGAGAACATAAAGGAGGTCATAATCCATGATTCTCTCACACTTGCATGTTATCTTATGAGTCAACCCTTCCATTATATTTTTACACAACTATAGGAATATCATTTTCTATTTCAAACATGTTAAATATATTGAACAAACATCTCTAGACTCTTAGTTTAGGTCACCTATACACAAGTTGGTTCCACCAAATTCGATCAATATCATCAGTTGATACTAACACAATTTGTTTAGTACCAACCCATTCTAAGAAAAAACTATTTTATAAAATCAAATATCACCTTATGTTGAAACCATTTTCCTATCATGTCGGTGGTGTGAGAAATTACCCAATTGGACTCATATATAAAAAACAAAGTCTCATTTAGAAGGGACTAAGAACTTATCTGGAACACATATATACACTATTGCACATTCATAAAATATTTCTTATTCTTCCCAAATTATGATATATCACTATGAACAATCACAAGCCAAGTCGGAGGCACACTAAATCCAAGTCAAAGCAAGCATTATCAAGTATCAAATCCAAATCATTGGCTCCATACATATAACAAAGGATCACAATTATAAAATTACAATATGTGGGAGAACTAAGTGTGATTTGATTTCCTTTTTTACAAAATTGAATACGTAAATAGTGATCAACCATAAAATGTGGGTGATTAGGTTCAGTTGAGCCCATTACACTTTCCCAATTCTTGGAAGTTTATAGCCAGCACAAGCACACCTAGAGTTTTCAATGCAAAGGAGACTGATTTTTGAAGTTGTGCATATCACTAGGGTTTGGGATCGTAAATATAAATTAAATAGAGATAGGTGTAGGTGATCATACATTCATTGTTCCACATTTCCACAAAGGTCAGTACTAACCAGCAGGTTAGTATCGACTAGTGATACTAACCCAATCCAATGAAATTGACCCTATATAGACAAATAATCTATTCCAAAACTAAATGAATAACATGCTTAATTTATCCTTTTTTCACTTTCATAATACAGTCACAGTCTAAAAATAACACAAAAATGCTAAGTAATCATCTCTTTATTGTACTAATATATTTAGCATATGTCACTTGTCAAATTAGTACAATTAATCTCAATCTTTTATATTCATATGTATGCTTGGATGTCATATCTTAATATTTGAATTACATTTCAAGTTTCTATCTTAATTATATTAAGTAACTAATTTTAATACAAATTAGGGTAAAACATATTAGTGAACTTGTACACATCGAATACTACAAAACTATACGTTTTACTTGGGGTTTCATCCTTCTAGGGTTTCATATTTTTATCATAGGCTTCAAATTTCATTTCTAATTTTCTTACACAAAAAATTCTTTCTTAGATTTTGTCCCAGGGTTTCATGATCCAAATTTTAATTTCCATACATAAATAATATTTTCACCTTTGGCCCTAGATCTTCATTAGGATTTCATCCTTCTAAGGTTTCATAATTCAACCTTACGGTTTTATTTTCAAACATGATTTATGATTATTCCCTAATAATACATATTAATTATGACCATATTGAATGAACATTATTGGTTAACACAAGTAATGAAGTTACTATTTTCATATGTTGTAAATGGATAATCTATCTTATTTGGATCAATCATGTAAGCAAATGGGTAACAAGGATAAAATATAAATTCACTAATAAGGCTAAAATCACTAATGAACAATCTCAAGCCTTCCTCCAACCCTACTATTATAATATTCAATTAGATATGCATATTGTTACTACTAGACAAAAAAAGACATGCATGACCTCTTTTGTTCCTCATACAAAGGATTATACAACACACACTATCCACCATATTGATGGACTTATCTTGAATGTTGAAACTAATGATACAACTACTAAAAATCAACTAGATGCCATGGATGATAAAGATTTCACTGAATTACTTAACATGAATCTACATCTTATTGATGCAATGTTATATATAGTGATAGATGAACAGAACAAATTTGGCCCAAGCTTCCACATCAAGTATTCAGAACACTATTGTTGGTACTAACCCTATGCCTACACCTTGATTGACCTATATAAAATCTACCCAAGGTTTGGGATGAACAAGAGGACTCCAACAGATTTTGATACCTATTCCCACATAGTCAACCTCCGCCCCCCCCCATGATGACTACGCATTTCCATCACCAACCTTGCCCAATACACATTCCCTTGAGAAAATTATTACAACTCTACATGCCAAGTTTTTGTAGCTAGAGCAAGGTGCATTGAGAGCTAGTCATTCCATGGATTTATAAACTTTGATCCATATCCCATTAATCATTGATATAATAGTCTACCCTTTACCAATAGTTTTTTAATCTTCCAAGATCCCATTATACAAAGGTGAAGGTGATCACGAGCATGCCTAGACTATGCATACAATGATAAGCTATTGAAAAAATTATTTTCAAGAAGTCTTAATGACTATGTATTGTGATGGTTTTATGATCTCCCCCTCCAATCTGTAAGAGTATAGCAAATCCTTCTAGCACCACTCCATGAGTCAATTATATTCAAGAGATTTGAATCACCTAATGAGTAATGTCATATAATGAGGGATGGATAAGTCAATTTAATAGCATTGAACAAAGTAAAGTATACATCTACTCCTATGACTACATCAACAACAAAGTTTTAAAGCAAACCAAGTTATAAGGTCAAACCAAATGATAATAGTAATGAGGAGAATATTATAGTCAATGCAATTATAATTGATAGCTCCACCAAAGAGATAATTTTATGATTACCGTCACCCCTTCATATGCTACTAAAGAATTTACTTGAATGTAACCATATCACACTACTTCCACAAGATCTCGATCCAAGCAGGGTTAGACCAATGAACTATGATGACAATGAATATTGTGATTATCATCATATTTTGAGGCATTCAAAAAATAGATGTTTCAAACTGAGACATAAGATACATTATCTTATAGATGATAAAAGTATCAATTTGGGCACTCCTATAGAGGAATGTAGACCGAAACACAATGGAAATAAAAAATAGAATATCTTTAGTGATCATTTTCGTAAACATGAAACAACAAAAACTAAGGTCACTTCAGAGATACATTGTGCATACAACATGCATCCTACACTTATGGCTTGTGATCATCCAATAGATGATATCAATGGTACACTTAGCGATACTTCACCTTAGTGGCCCATGATCACATTCGATGACAATGTGATAGTTGACAATAATTCAACTTTTCATGTACTTTTCATATGAGCCTACATCGATGAACAACCTATACACATTGTCATGATTGACAATGGTTTAATTAAGAACATTTTCTCTATAATACTTCTTTACTCCCTTGGGTACACATGACAAGATTTACAATATACATCAAAATTAGTTAAGGGATTCTACTTAAAAAATACATAATTGGGATGCATATTATTACCCTTCAAGTAGGTTCAGGCATATTAGCCATAACAGTACTAGTTATATAGAGTAATGAGATCTTCAACATGTTATTAGGATGCCTTTGGATGTAGAGACTTCACGTACTCCCCCCTATAGTCCACCAATGTCTAAATTACATACATTGTGACAGAGTAATAATTGTTCCAAGTGTACATTATGAGTATCCTCTACAACCAGTGATATCTCCTCCTCTACTCCCACTACCACCACGATTGGTGGAGACACATATTCATGATCATTATATAGAGAGGGTTGATACACTTACTCAAGATCATTAGACATATATGATTTCTACACCTATTTAAGATCATTAGAAAGAGTCATTTTTAAACATATACAAGATCTATCTATAGAGATAATTCAGAGGAACATAGTTGGGCCTACTAGATAACCAACTATTCAGTGTCAATCACATTAGATATTTACTCAGAGACCACATAGGCCTCCATCTCCTACAATACATACTCATTTATCACCACAAATAATTCATCATGTTACATAGTAAACATAGGCAGCGAAACACCCTCCTACTATACAATAGATGCCACAAGGTCCTCGACCATATTGTGTTACTCGTCATACACCAATTTTTATGAGCAAAGATCATGAAAGATATGGTACACCACATGACTTCCTATCATATTTAGATACACCCACATTTGGTACCTCCCATACACAATAGAGTACCCCTCCACCATTCAATACAGGGACTTCCCATAATCCCCCCATTTATGGGATCATTTGTTAGCTTTTCAAATTTTCAAATATTCCAATCATAAAATACAAAAAATATTTTAAAATATCCAAAATTAGAACCTAAGCATGACATGATTTTTAGATTGCATTATTTACATATCTTTTCCATCATATGTTTGGTAGATGGCATATTCTTTTCATAAACACATGAATTTCAAAGCATATGAGTGTTAGGCAGGACATGCAGGTTACACATGGACAAATAGAAATTGGTTTTTCTCTACCCAGTGGCCATGTCAATAGTGGGGGCATGTTGTTTTCTAGGTGTCATTAGTTCAAGTTATATATTTTTGTAACCTTTATACCATGTTGAGCTACCTATATTGCTTAAATATGCCTAGCTAGTTACTCATATCTTACACAGTGACATATGGAATGTTATTATACTACGAAATGACATTGATACATATGGATGGTGTATACTACTTCTTTGTTCTATGCTCCATCAATGTTGTTAATATTTTACATGATAGGCTACTTTGTGTTTGCCTAACCTGTGTGTCCCTTGGCCTTATTTGATGCAACATCCTTGATGTCCCTTATCTACAAAATTTTTGTGTCCCCTTGTGTGTGGCCCTTGGCCTTGTTTGTTGTGACATCTTTATGTCCCTTGTGTGTCATGCTTTGCCTTATGTGTGAAACTAATGTTTTTGTTTATTGAGTTTGTTGACTTTGAGTGGTGCCATGATTTATATCATGCAAATTTACTACGTAGTCTTATTCATTTATCCTTATATTGTGTGCTTCATTAATACACATATGTAAACATGACACTCATATGCTCTGCATTAAATATGTTACATGCATGCCTTGATCAACATATGCATTTTTATGAAAATATTTTATGTTTCGATAATCCATATCCCATTATACCTTTGAAACTAGTTCTACGTGTGGACAACATTTGAAACTAGTTTTTTCCCGCCAAGTTGGGCCCCCTGAGTGCGACCGGTGGGATCACGGATCCAATGGAGGACACTGTTGGTGGCAGTGCCTTTGGGGATTTGTTCAAAAATTTGGTAGTGGATAGTCCATCCAACGGATGGAAGAAGGCACTTACAGGTGAAAAGACGTGCCCCTCAAAAAGCATGATGAGTCTCCTTGTTATCTTGGAGGGCACAGCCCTGCATATCCCAGACGATCTGGTGGAGGAAATTGTGGCATCCATGGACCTTACGTTGGTAGGTAAGTTTTTTTCTTTTCATCCTAGTATCGAAATGATTAGGAAATGGGTTTTGTCTAGGTGGAAAGTTAAGGGTAGTGTTTTAATCACTGCCATGGCAAGAGGCCTATTCCTTTTTAGTTTTATGAATAGGGAGGACATGATCGCTACTCTTGCTGGAGGACCATGGCTGTATGGCCCACATTGTCTTGCCCTATGCTCGTGGAAACCAAGATTTGATCCTAACTCGGACCTTAATAAGTTTGCTCCTGCTTGGGTAAGACTGCCAGGGTTCCCTTTGAAATTTTGGGATGAAAAAATTTTCACAGCTATTGGCAATTCTATTGGCCAATATGTCACTACAGATCATACAACCAGAACAAAGTCCAGATGTGTGTATGCTAGACTTTGTGTCAATGTTGAAATAAATAGGACTCTCCCTATGACCATAGAGCTAAACTCTAAATATGGGACCTGGACTCAGCCGATCACTTATGAAAATGCTACCACTTTCTATCAAATATGTAAGAGAAAGGGACATTTAATGACACAATGCACAACAAAGCAAAAGGGGAGGAAAGATGATTCCCAAATTGAAGGGGAGGATCAGGCTCTCAATTACAGAAAGAATAGCAAGCAGGAAACAGAGAGTAATGTGGAAAATCCTGACAACACAGAAAAGGGAGAGGAGGAGACGGGAAATGAGGATATCACTAGTAGTGAGGGAAAAGATGTCCCAAAGGAAAATATAGTATCATCTGATAGTCAGAAGGCTATATTTAACACAGCCAACCCTCTAGAAAAATAGACTAATATGTCTAAGGAAGGAGAAAGAGGTAACCTTTTGATAGATGAAGTCAATGAAGAAGACAAAGTTCCAAGAGTTGGACAGGAAGAAGTAACTCCAAAAATTCCCACTAAAGGAGAAGCAGACCCACAGCTAAATATAGACATTTTCCATGCTCTAGAAGTCAGAGACCAAGTAGGAAACTACTTAGCAATAGGTGTAACAGGACAAAGTGGCAGTAATGAACAGGAGGAATGGGTTACCCCAAAGAAAAAGAACCAAAAAGGTAAAAAATCTATAGATGTTGGCACTGAGCCCAAATAAGGGAGGCCAACCCTAAGAGAAACAAGACAAAGAGAGATTGCTAGGGAGATTGCCAGTGGTAAACAGAATACACTGGAGACCCAACCCCCCAAACCCTCTAAATGAGAATATTATCTTAGAACCTGAGGGGCTTTAACAGTCCCTCAAAGCAGTTTGAGGTTAAAAACTACATTTTAGATAATAAATTAGATATTTTATTACTCCAAAAAGTCAAGATGAATGAGGAGAATTTTATGAAAATTGCTGCCTATATATGGCCTAAGGTGGCTTTTTGCATTAGTCCTGCTGAAGGGGCTTCAAGGGGGATTGTCACTATGTGGAATAGTGCTAAAATCCAGGGGTCTCTTATGGCTTATAATAAGCACTTCTTGATTACCAATTTTTCTATGAAATCTTTGAACTGTTTGTTGATCAATGTCTATGGACCGATTAACAGAGCTTTGAGACAGAAATTATAGATAGACCTGAGCAGTTTCAGGAATAATCCCCAGAACATTAGCTGGATGTTAGCCAGAGATTTTAACACTCCTCTATACCCTTCTGTAAAATAGGGTGGAATTATGGATTACTCGGATAGCATGTTCGACTTTGCTGAATTCATCAATGATTGGGGATTATTGGACATAGAGTTGCAAAACCAAAATTTTACCTGGACCAATAGAAGAAGAAAAGATCAAATGATTCAGGTTAAATTAAATAGATTTCTTATATCAAGCAACTGGAAGGATTATCATAATATGCAGGCATAGGCTTTCCCTAGAACCATGTTTGACCACTGCCCAATCTTCCTCAGTTGGAGAGAATAGGGACATTTCGGACCTTCCCCATTCCGTTTTGATGCTATGTGGATCAAACACAAAGACTTTAGACAAATGGTGGCCCAATGGTGTAAAATTCCTATTCAAAGTACTCCTATGTTCAGAATAGTCAAGAAACTCCAACACATTAAACAAGAAGTTTATGGATGGAATAGATACAGCTTTGGGCAGGTCTTCCAGTAGAAGAAAAATATAGTGGGAAAACTCAAGGATATACAACAACTGATAGATCAAGGGGATGACTCTGAGGACATTTTAGAAGAAGAGAATATCATGTCTTTAGAATGGAAAAATCTTATGGAAAGAGAAGAGGTTTTCTGGAAACATAAATCCCGTGTTCAGTGGCTTAAAGAGGGGGATAGGAACACTTCATCTCTCAGCTATGAAACATAGGAAAGCCAACTCAATAACTAAGCTTGTCATAGATAATGGCGACATTATTATCGAGGATAATGAAATAGGGGAACAAGCCAGGGCTTTCTTTCAAAATCTGCTTACGGGAGAAAATAATAATGATAGAATCGATAGACCTATGAATCAATTTATTGATAAAATCCTTGTTTGATAACGGAAGAAGATAATCTAGAGATGTTAAAGCCTATATCCAAGAAATAATTCCATGTTATTTTATTCTCCATGGGTGCTTTTAAAGCCCTGGGTCTTGATGGCTTTCCTCCTATATTCTTTCAGGAATATTGGGAGATAGTAAGAGCAGACCTAACGGCTGTTGTGCGTGATTTTTTTAGATCAGGTAAACTTTTGAAACAAGCTAATAATACCTTCATATTACTTGTTCCTAAAAAATCACAACCTTCACACCTCACTGATTTCAGGCCCATTAGTCTATGCAACATTGTGTATAAGTTATGTACTAAAATGTTGGTCATGAGGATTCAACCTTTCCTAGACAAAATTATTTCTCCTGCTCAAAAAGGTTTCATCTCGGGCAGGCAGATTCTTGATGATGTGATCACCACACATGAGACTATTCACTCCATGGATAAAAGCAAAATCTCTGGGATGGCTCTCAAGCTTGATATTTTTAAAGCTTATGATAGAGTCTCATGGACTTTTCTATTCCAAGTGATCAAAAAATTTGGGTTTAATGATAAAATGTCTTGCTTGTTATGGAACGTGGTCTCTTCTACAAAATTCTCAGTGCTGGTTAATGGTGTTCCTAGAGGGTTTTTCTCATCCTCAAGAGGAATTCATCAGGGAGACCCTCTCTCCCCGTACTTATTCATCATTATGGCTGAGGCACTGGGAAGATACATACAAGTAGATATAGCCTCAAAAAAGCTAGTGGACATCAAACTTGCCTCCTCCCTTCATCCTATGGTGGTACAGCAATTTGTGGATGATACCATCTTCTTTGGCATCTCATCAGTGATTGAAGCTAGAAGATGGAATAATATCTTAAATAATTATGCTAGAGATTCGGGACAAAGGATAAATTTCTAGAAAAGCAATGTGTATTTTTTCAACACTCCTAATGAACTTAGACATAAAATCATTGATATATTAGAATGTGCTGAAGCTGGCCTACCAGATACCTACCTAGGTCTCCCACTCTTGGTCAAAGAGGTATCTCCTAGATTTTGGAATGGAATTGTGGAAAGAACGCAGAGGAAACTTCTTGGTTGGAAGGGGAAACTACTCAGCAATGCTGGTAAACTACAACTTCTTCGGGCTTCGCTGCAAGGTATTCCTACATACTTCCTGTCTCTTTTTAAAATTCTTATGTATTTTGCTGAGAAATTGGAACAGATCCAAAGGAAATTTTTATGGATGGGAGTGGAAGACAAACAGAGAATGTCTTTAGTCAGATGGGAAAAAGTGTGTCTTCCAAAATCTCATGGTGGACTTAATATTAGGTCCATCAGGAACATGAACAAAGCCCTTCTCTCAAAATTTAGTTGGAACCTGATCCATAAAAATAATGATTGGGGGGAAATAATGTATGCCAAATACATGCATAGCATTGATGATTCCAACTTTCTTCAACATGCGGGATTACCCCAGGGATCTGTGATATGGAATAAAATGCTAAAAAGTAGAAGCCTTCTCAAACAGGGAATTAGATGGAAACTTAGAAATGCCCGGCATATTAAATTTTGGGATGATATCTGGTTAAAGGCCAAGGCTCTCATCACACAGGGAAACTATGGAGAGATTGCTGACTTGACTACCCAATTTTTTGGAGATAGGGTCAGTGATTATATGGAAAATAATAATGGGATGAGCAGCTGGAAAAATCTTTTGGATTGTTGTGTGCACCGGCCTGAGCTTTTCTCAAAAGTTTGAGAGATCCAGCAGTGCATTCAGGCAATCAAAATCCCTCTCTTTCCCTGGGAAGATGAACAATACTAGTGGCCAGATAAGAATGGATCGTTCTCTGTCAAATCTGCTTACCATCTGCTCATTCCTGAAGCTCAGAATAAAGATGTATGGAAAAAGGTTTGGAATCATAAACTTATTCCAAAAATTAACATGTTTTGGTGGGTTGTTGCTCATAACAAAATCTTTACTCATGATAACCTTCAAAAGAGAGGGTTTACTTTGGTTAACAGATGTTTCCTGTGTGGTTCAAAAGAGGAATCAGTTTCACATCTCTTTATCCACTGTGAGTTTGCCTGGGAATTATGGGGCACAATACTAAACAACTTTGGTATTGAAAGGGTCTGCAATTCTGACCTTAAAGAAGCAATTCTCAGTTTGAACCCAACCTTCACACATCCCTAGCTTATGGAATTATGGAAGCAAGCTCTGCCATGTTTGAGTTGGACTTTATGGAAAGAGCGCAATCACAAAATTTTCAGGGACACTGCTAGAAATGCTTCTCAAGTGTTTAACTCTTTTGCTAAGACCATTATGGAAAGTGTTACAATAGCTCATATTCATGTTGCAAAGAAACCCCTACCTCAAATTGAAATCTAAATTGTAGCCAAATGGAAGGTTTTAAACCAGATCCCTAGGTATAATAACTCCAAAATACTACAGAGACTTAATACTAAATGGATCTCCCCTAAACCTAACTGGATGAAACTCAACTTTGATGGGGCATCCAAGTTGGATGGTAAAGCTATTGGAGGAGGAATTATAAGGAATGATAAAGGATGGATGTATGTTGTCTATGCTGGTGGAATTGGATGCCAGAGCAACAACTATGTTGAAGTAATGGCTTTACTATGGAGATTAAAGTTAGCTATATCCCTAGGAATAAGGAACTTGAATATACAAGGAGACTCTAAGATGGTCATATATGCCATTAATAAAGCTTCAAATGTGGGAATCAAGCTAAAAGACATCATTACTGATATCCAATTTCTTTTACAAAAGTTTTTTGAAGTTGAGATTTCCCATACCTATAGAGAAGGAAACAGGGTCGTTGATGCTTGTGCCAACCTTGGGCAGCAATTTTTAGGTTGGAGGGTGTGGTGACAAGGTGTTCATATTCCCTTAAACATTAGGGAGATCATTCAAAAGGAGATGACTTGTCAGAAATGAGGCGTATTGATGACCCTGAAAAAACCCCTGTTGATACCCCCGGCTCCTTTGCGAGCAAGAAGGGCAAGAAGAGAAAGGTTGATGAAGAGGAAGAAAATATTAAAGAGACTATGGAAGGGACCCACAGGAATTCAGGTAGGGCCACGGGGGGCCAAGGTGGCAAATCTCACAAGCCTTCCAAAATTAATAAGGAAGGATTCCCCTCCGGAGTGCGAAGGTCGGGGCGGATTGCTGGTAAACCAGCCTCGAAGGCCAGACTGATTGATTATTTAGAAAGTGCTTCGAAAGAAGCAACCTAGGAGGAAGAGTCTGAGGAGCTGGAAATCCAAGAAATTTTAGAGGACACTGGAGGGAAGCAGGCTACTAGGGATTTTGAGGTTACTGAGGAGCAGGGTGTTGACACTATGGGAACTACTGATAATAAGGGGAAAATGTATGTCGAGGAAGCTGGTGAGGGCACTGAGAATGGGACTGATTAGAAAATTGAAATTGGGGCCCTGAAGGACTGCATTCAGAAGCTGGAGAAGGTCTTCACCAAAGGGCTTCATAATACAATTTTGCTGAACATGTCTATGCTGGAAGTGGTGGGTAATACTGGGTATGCTGACAATGCAGAGAATGAGAAACTCAATGATCTTATCAAATCAATAGTTATGTAAGGGGAGACCTCTCTGACTCTGGTCTTCCCATGGCTTGTGTTTTTTTTCTGTCTATTTTTCTTGGCTTTTCCGTCGTCTCCCTGAAAGCATTTTTTATTTGTTTGCCTTCTTGTCTTTTTTGACTGTATAGGGTTCGGCCCCTAGTTTGCCGCCTTACTTTATCAAAAACATATGCATTTTTATAATGAAATATTCTCCATATGCTCACATGATATTATATGATGTTATTCTTATACATGCATGATACAAATAATTCTTTTTTTGAGATGAGTGACTTATAAGATACATCCCTCATCTCAAAAAGGGAGCATTATAGTGGGCTTGTCACAGAGACATAAGCCTCCATGAGCAGAAAATCATATCACCGTACAAATTTTAAAGATTCAGATATCAAATGGTTCAAATACATAATAAATATTGGCACATTGATACAGATTATAGGGGCATATATCATGCATATGCACTCACTTTACAAACACTTGAGCACATATTCAGGTGCATATGCACATAGTTTACAGAAACATAAATTATGGGTCTCTGTATGCATATGCGTTTGAGATATAGGTTCTCAAATTTAGCATATATATGTATTGCATTATATATCATTTAATACATATTCAAGGACCATGATACTTGTTCATGCACATATATATGCATTTTCAAATTCATAAGGCATGATATCGGTTCATGCACATATACATAATCACATAGTTTACAATTAAATGGAAAATGGTTTTCATTCCACTTCACACTTATCAAATCTATGGCCATGATGGGGGCATGAACAATGTTCATTATGTTTTGATCATGCATTTTATTCTACATTGAGTGAAACTATATAATCAAACCTATGTTCAAGGTGGGGGCATGAACATTGTTCATTCCCTTTTGATCATGTTTTGTATTTACATGGAGCAAACTTGAGTGAAAATATAATTGAATCTATAAACCATCTGTAGTGATTGATTCACATTATTTGAGTGAACCTGGCTTGATGGTTCTCTATTTTACCTACACATTTATTTGGGTTATTAAATTATGTATTTTTCTCAACAATCATTAGGGTTGAGACATGTTGTCTTTCCAACCCAAGAGCTGCATAGTTACACAAAATAATGCAGGAGCATCCAAGGTGTACTGGCAATCTTACATCAACCAAAAATAAAGCGGTGTGTTTATTTTTATTTATTCCTTTGTTTGTTGTTTTGGCATGGTGAAGATGAAGGACTGAAGTAGATAGGTTTCAGGTCAAAGGGAAAATGGTCATCAATAATGTCCTTAAACCTAAATTCAATTATTTATTTGCATTCCTCTTGAAAATTTATGTGATTTCAAAAAAAATCATCTCGATCTGAGTCTATATGAAAACATTATGGTCATTTGAAGAATCTCCATAGAAGCATTCAAAACTAGCTCTACACTTACACAGTCACAGCTTCGAAGGTCATCAATTGTAGCTTCGGGGGTCATCAGTTGCAACTTTGAAGATGCATATAAGAAGCGTTAAAAATTATTTCTGGTCTATTTTTGGAATAACCTTGTAACTCTATGCATCCTTTATATTTTTTATTGTTTGTATAATATTTTTATTTAGTTATCTTGGGTTTGTCAATGACATCATCTAGAAAAGGAAATTAAAAACTGTCAAATATGAATTGTCAGTGACATTTAGAGGTAAAGAAAGTAATGACCCAGAATGATGAATGGGCATATCTTGTGTGTTTTTATGAGCTCATGGAAGTTGAAGGGACACTCTTAGGAACAAAGTAAGTTATATAAATATTACTAGATGACAAAGGAGTCATTTTTGAGAAGAGAGCTCCAAGAAATAAAGGGGAAGCTCCAAGAAGGGAGAGAGAGAGTTAGATAGGATCATAAATCTCTAAGAGCATAAAAGAGTTGTATCAATCCAAGAGGGACTACATGAGAGTCTAAGTTTACTTCATGCATTTAATAATCCCGTTTGTGGCATGTGTGTATGTATTCAGTTCTTGTAACTTGCTTATAAAATCAATAAAGATGATGTGTTAAGTGTGTTAATTCAAAGAGTAATGTGTTCAAGTGTGTCCATGGTAGAGTGTATAAACCTAGCAACACAGGTGTAAAATGTTGTTCTTAAGTGGATACCTTGCCTAGTAATTTCACCAATTACTATTAGAGTGAGGTGTTTTCCTTGTGGGTTGAGTGTGTAAGGCTCTTGTATGAATTAGTTGAAGGTTGTGAAAGATAAGTTTGTTGAGTGATTTACAAGTTTTGAAAGAGAAGCTTGCATAAGTTTGTTGTAGGTGTGAGAGAAGTCCTACAAGTTTAGAGGAATTTTGAGAGTATCTATTTTGAATCTGTTACATGTTATGAAAGATAAGCATGTTGATGGTGGAGGGATATGGAACACAAAGGAGGAAGATCATGAGAAGTGGATGATTTGATCAAGATGTTGAAAATATTCCATGCAAGACTGGATATGATGTAGATGACTACACAAAGTGAGGAGGTTGCATTTGTAAGTAAAGAGGACAAATAAGAGGTAATTATCATATTATCCCTAAAAGAAATGTAAGATGCTTTGGAAGAGGCCAAGCAAGTGAAGGAAAAGATTCCATCAAGAAAAAGAGACTAGTAGAGGTCATGTAAAGGAAAGAGGTAAGCCTCTTGGTGATATTGATTTATTTCATGGGTGAGAGTCTCCTGATAAGCTCTTAAAATGGATAATTGAGCTAAAAATATATTTTGAAGATGAGAATGTTGTAGACCCCATGAGGGTAAAGACTACATGCAAGAAACTATGTGGAAGTGCAATTGTGTATTGGAAATATCTCCAAGCAAGGAGATAAATTAAAGTAAAGGTAAGAGTAAGTTAAGTGGTTGGGGACTTGATTTCCAAGTGTTTGGGTTATTTTGTACACCCAAAAGTATAAAAATAGTGGTTTAAGAAGCTTCATTTGTTGAGGCTTGAGAGAGAGGAAAAGAAGAAGATTGCTAAGAAAGTCGATATGATTTGGAAACTACACATGAATATCCAAAGTCTACTTTTAGTAGCAAGAAGGACGTGTATGGAAAAAAGAAGGTTGTCTTGAAAGACAACAAGAAGGGGAGGTTTCCATATGAGAAGTGATAATATGATTTTTAGAAAATTAAGATGAATGAGAGCTATGAGTAGCCTATAGGGGAATAAATCCTCATGCAAAAGGATATGGAAGTGATATTTGTTGAATCAGAAGAAGGGGACATGTTGTTTGATGATGGGAAAGAGTTTGTGGTATCCCATGAGTGGGAAAAATAAAAACAATCCTTGGTTAATGAAGGCATTTAGTTAGTCATTTCTCTTTTTGAGGGAAGAAGAGTTGATGATAACCAAGGCAAACTATAGGTTTCCATAAAGGAAAAACAGAGGTGGAAGAAGAGAGCAACCATGAAGTGTTACATGTTTCCATAATGAAAATAATGGAATTAGTTGTTGTGCAAGCAATTGTACACAAGGAGAGCATGGTTTAAAATCAGCCATGTGAAGGAGGTGAAAACAAATATGAGAATGAGGAGAAAACATCCAAGAAGGTTGTTGATATGGGGATTTTGAGAGTCCATCATGAGAGAGAAATCCATGAAAAGCATGCAAGCAATGAAAAAGAATTGGGCAGAATGTCATTGGTCGTGATGAAGTGGTTGATGAGATATTTATGGGAAATCTTGATTCCCTTAATGTGTTTATTCAATGTGCAGGTATAGTAATGGAGAAGATGAAAAATAAAATGATGAAGTGTGGTGCAATCCAACATGCTCATTTGTATGAGAAGCAGAGTGCATAAGTTGAAAAAGAAGATAATATGGAAGCAGTGGTTAGAGAACTAGTTGGTGATGATATACCAAAAATAGAGGATTGTATTCAAGTCATTATGGAGCCAAGAGAGTGTGGGAAAGAGTGGGAACAATATTTTTCTCAATAAGATACATGTGGGAACTCATCTACATTAGTTAGATGTGGGAGAGAAGAATCTCACAAAGTCAAGTGAAACAGATCAGCAAGAGGAAGAAGAGATGTCACAAGAACAATTGAGTAATGTTCTTAGGAGTAGGTAGATTAATAGAGGCTTTATGAAGCCAAATCTTGATGAGGATCAAGCTTATAGTATGGAAATGAAGGATGAGATGGGGCAGTTGAGTTTTTTATCAGCCCAAGAGTGTATTGAAGAGCATGATGTTACAGGTGCATAGGTGATGAGCAAGGAGGAATTCAAAAAGGCCTTCCAAGGTGAAGATTTTTTTTGAGCTCGCCAAATGTGAGGATCTGTTGATTTTCATATCAGCCATAGCATGTGGAGAAGGAGATGATGTTCCAGTAGAGATTGAGAGGTTGCTTGACCTAGCAATGCAGACAATGAAAGATGAGAAGGTGAAGACTATCCTTGAGATGTTACTAGAGACTATGGGTTATCATTTGGAAGCCCAAATGTATGCAAAGTCTGTTGTGATGATGTTTGGGATGAAAAAGAAGATGTCAGCCATGAGAGAAAAGTTGAAAACAAAGAAGAGTTACATTAAGAAGAATCCAATAGTAGATTGGATAGTGAATAAACAAATCCAAGAAGGCTTTAGGAGGAAGTGGTCAGTTAGCGGTGGGTTTAAGCCCACAAAGGAGAGTAAGATGCAAGAACAATCATCTTAGTGGAGGTGGTCAGACAAAGGTGGGTTTCAACCAACAAGCGGATGGAGAGAAAGATGGATAAGAGCCTTTGGCAGAGGAGGAACTATGGTGGGTCTAATCCCATAAAGGAAATAGACTCTTATGGGTGTAATCCTACAAAGTAAGGAGTTTGTGGTGGATCTAATCCCTCATATTAAGAAAGAAAGAGTAAAAAAAGGGCAAAGAATGAAGGATGTGAAACTATCCATAAGCTACAAGTGGAAGAGGAAAAGAGAAAATTAGCTGACGTGTTTGGTGTCTTGGAAGGGAATGCCATGGCCATTATGTTTCAGGATCAAAATAGGGGTTATACCACTTATTACATCTATTTGAGCAAGAGTTCACATTTTAAATACCTTAAGTGTTTGATGCAGGAGCATTCAAGGTATACAGGTAATCTTGCATAAACCAAAAATAGAGTGGTATGTTTGTTTTTATTTGTTTATCTATTTGTTTGTTTGTTGTTTTGGCATGGTGAAGATGAAAGACTAAAATGGATAGGTTTTGGGTCAAAGAAAAAAATGGTAATCAGTAATGTCCATAAACTTAAACTTGATTGCATATTTGGATTCCTCTCGAAAAGTTATGTAATTTCAGAAAATATATGGCAAGTAATGGTTAGAGAATTGGTTGGTGATGATATACTAGCAATAGAGGATTGTCTTCAAGTCATTATGGAGACAAGAGAGAGTGGTAAAAATATTTTTCTCAATAAGATACACATGTGGAAGCTCATTTTCAGCAGTTAGAGGTGGGAGAGAATACTCTCACAAGGTCAAGTGAAAGAGATTGGCAAGAGGAAGAAGAGTTGTCATAAGAACAACTGAGTAATGTTTTGAGGAGCAGGCAAATTGATAGAGGTTTTGTAAATCCCAAGCTTGATGAGGATCAAGATTATAGTATGGTGTTGAAGGATGAGATTAGGCATCTAAGTTTGTTATCATCCCAAGATTGTATTGAAGATCATGATGTTGCAGGTGCAGATTGATGTGTAAGGAGGCATTAAAAGAGGCCTTCCAAGGTGAAGAGAGTGAGTTTATTGAGCTCGCCAAATGTGAGGAGGAGTTGTTGATTTATGTATCAGCCATAAAATGTGGAGAAGGAGATGATGTTGTAGCATAAATGGAGAGGTTGCTTGACATAGCAATGTAGATAGTGAAAGATGAGAAGGTAAAGATTATCCTTGAGGTGGTACTAAAGACTATGGGTTATCATTTGGATGCTCAAATGTATGTGAAGTCTATTGTGATGATATTGGTGATGAAAGAGGAGATGGTATCCATGATAAAAGATTTACAAACAATGAAGAGTGATGGAAGGAATAATCCAATAGCAGGTTGGATAGTGAGTAAACAAAGCCAAGAAGGTTTCAAGAGGAAGTGGTCAATCAGATGTGGGTTTAAACCCACAAAGAAGGGTAAGATGCAAGAACAAGCATCCTAGTGAAGGTGGTCGGATAAAGGTGGGTTTCATCCCACAAGTAGATGGGGATAAATTTGGATAAGCCTTTGGCAGAGGAAGATAGACTACAGTGTATATAATCCCACAAAAGAAAGAGACTCTGATGGGTGAAATCCCACAAAGGAAGGAGTTTGTGGCCTGTATAATCCCACAAAGGAAGAAAGAAAGAGAAGAGAAGAGCAAAGGAGGAAGGATGTAAAACCAACCAGAAGTTGTAAGTGGAAGAGGAAAAGAGAAAATCAGCTAAAGCATTTGGTGTGTGGAAGGGAATATTATGGCCATAATGCTACGGCGTCAAAAGAGTGGTTTTACGACTTATCCATCTATGTAATCAAGATCTTACATTTTAAACACCTCGAGGGTCTGATATAGGAGTATCCAAGGCATACATAAAAATTTTTATCAACAAAAAATAGAGTGGTGTGTTTGTTTTTGTTTTTTTGTTGTTTTGGCATGGTGAAGATGAAGGACTAAAATGGATAGGTTTCAGGTCAAAGGAAAAATGGTCATCAATAATATCCCTAAACCTAAATTTTATTACATATTTGGATTCCTCTTGAAACATTATGTAATTTTAAAAAAAAACATTTCAATACAAGTTTGTATACAAAATTTATGGTCATTTGAAGTAGCCTTAGAAATGCATTCAAAATAGCGTAGGATGTACACAGTCGAGCTTCAGAGGTCATAATTCATAGCTCCAGACATCATTAGTTAAAACTCCTAAGATGCATACGAGAAGTGTTTAAAATTATTTTTGATCTATTTTTGGAATAACCTTGTAAATCTATGCATCCTTTATGTTTCCTATTATTTGTAATTTTCTTTGGATAGCTTGGGTTCGGTTGTCAATGACATGTAGAAAAGGAAATTGAAAACTGTCAAATATTGGGCAGAATTGTCAATGACATTCAAAGGCAAATAAAGTAACGACCCAGAATTATGAATGGGTAGATCTTGTGTGTTTTTATGAGCTCATGGAAGATGAAGGGACACTCCTAGAAATAAGGAAAGTTAGATAACTATTCGTTGAGGATAGAGGAGTTAATTTTGAGAAGACAGATCCAAAAAAGAAAGGGGAAACTCTAGGAAGAGAGGGAGAGAGTTAGATAGGAGCATAAATCTCCAAAATTAGAATAGAGTTGTATCAATCTAGGAGGGACTGCATGAGAGTCTAAGTTTTCTTCATACATTTAATAAACCTATTTGTAGCATGTGTGTGTATGTATTCATTTCTTTGTAACTTGTTTATGAAATCAGTGAAGATGATATGTTAAGGGTGTCAAGTCTAAGAGTAATGTGCTCAAGTGTGCCCATGGTAGAGTGTAAAAACCTAGTAACATGGGCATAAAATGTTGTCCTTAAGTGGATACCCTATCTAGTGCTTGCACCACAAAATTTGTGACACAATCATCTTAACTCTCTATGTCCTTCAAGAAGTAAGCAAAAGTTTCTCCAATGCTCCATAAGGAAGCATCATCTCTAGCAAGTTGCAAGGGCAACATGGTTATCACCAACACACAGGTGAATTCTGAACTTTGTTCTATTAAAATTTCAAAATTTTATTTTCAGATTAAAATAGTTAATTTATGGACATTGATTACACATGATTGCATGGTTTTTTATTGAGTGGCCTGCACAATTGGAGCTTCACATAAAATATAGTGTTGTACACACTTCATGTATTTTATCATTCTACTCTAATAGTTACATTACTATAATAAATGGGGGCATTTGTAGATACTAAAATATTGTTTTTGATGCTTGACAATGACAAGCTTGACACATATTTATTATGCATGACTTCAGCACACAAAGTTATAATCCATCATTCTCTCACACTATTATGTTATCTTATGATTTAACCCTTCCATTATGTCTTTACACATCTACATGAATATTAATTTTTTGTTTAAAACTTGATAAATATCCTACACATACATCTCCAGACTCTTAGTTTAGTCTGCCTATATATAGATTAGTTCCTCCATATTTTGTATTGACCTAATCTAGTCAGTACCAAGCCACTCCCAACAACTAATTTCTAAAATCAAATCTCATCTTAGGGTCAATCATTTGTCTAGTGTGTCAGTGGCATGATAAATTACCAATTAGATTCACATATAAACAAATCAAGGTCTCATTCAAAACGGATCGGGCACTTACCTGGGACACATCTATACACTATTGTACATTGAGAAAATATTCCATATTCTTTCCAAATTTGTAATCTATCACTAGGATCAGTCACAAGCCAAGTTTGAAGCACAACTAAAACCAAGTCAAAGTAGGCATTATCAAGTATCAAATCTAAATCACTAGTTGCATATATATAGTAAATGAGCACAACTGTGCAATCACACTAGGTGGAAGAACTAGATGTGGCTTGATTTCCCTCATCGAAGTATCAGATACATAGGCAATGGTCAATCATCAAACACAGGAGATTAAATTCAGTTCATTGCATTACACTTTTCCATTTTTTACAAGTTTCTAGCTCTCATAAGCACACCTAGGGTTTTTAAGGCAAAAGAGAATGATTTTAGAGCCACTTGCATCCTCAGAATTTGGGATCACCAATACAAAGCAAACAAAGACAAGTGCATGTGATTGAACTGTCATTGTTCTTCACTTTCACATAGGTCAGTACCAACTATTAGGTCATTATCGATCGGTGATACTAACCTATTCCAGAGGAACCAACCTTGTGCAAACAAAGAATCAATTCCAAAATTGAATGAACCACAACATTGCTTTATCCTAATTTTCACTTCCAAAATACAGTCACAATCAGACAATCATCTAAAAAAGTTAAGTACTCATCCCTTTGTTGTACTTACTATATTTAGCATATGCCACTTATCAAATCAATACAATTAATCTTATGTTTTACATTCAGATGTATGATTGAATGTCATATCTTAATATCTGAATTACATTTCAAGTTTTTATCTCTATTAGATTATGTAACTCATCTTAATCCAAATTGGAATAAAACAATAGGCATGTGCTACAATTACAATGAAGAGCATCATGATATTCATTGCCTTGATCATATCTTAGATGTAAAAGGAAATCCCAAGTCTCAATATGGTCAAAAACATTTCCAATGTAGGGTCCATGTTGTAGTAATAATTACCAAGTTAACCATCAAACAATACCAATTGAGATCTTGGGTATAGCTTTTGGTTTTCCAGTTTCATTTTTCATAAATACAAGAACATAAATATTATGTCTCCTAAGGGTTTGGATAACATACCTAAGAGGGTTGGATGGTTTATGAGAAATGAATTGTTGTGCAATGTGGAAACCAATAAAAGAGGAGGGTGGGCCAATGTTTGTTTGAAGAAAAGTTGGAGTGTCCTAGGTTTTATCTCAAGTAAACCTTTATGTGGCACTACTAAGATATTATGTGATTCTAGGACTGGCTAGTTGTGGCAACATGGTTAAATTTGATTGTTTCATTGATTCCTTTGTCTAACTAGTTGATTCATATCACTCTGTGAGAGTACAGGGTGTGTAATGACCTATAAGCTTGAGACATATTTTGGATATAAAACTCAAGGAGCATAGAAAATGGTGTATCCTCTATGCGAAGCAAATAAATCAATTGCATGATTAAAAAGAACAACACTTAGGGACTATCCATTCTTGAATGAATTATAGATTTTTTTTCCTGAGAAGTCTGGGCTTCTGCCCAAACAAGGGTTCTACATTTCATAGATATCTTACTCGAAACAAAACCTCAATCAAAAGATTATTACTTAGATCACCATTGTGTTTTTTGAACTAAAATCACAATTGCAAGAGACACTTGCTAAAGGTTTGATCTAATCAAGTGCATCTTTGCGGGGAGCATCTATTGTCTTTGTCAAAAATAAGGATGAAATCCTTCACCTATGAATTGATTATAGAATGTTTTAAAAATAAACTATCAAAATCATGTACCCACTGCCCGACATCGATGATCTCTTTGACTAAATGAGAGGGCTAGTTGTTTTTTCAAAGATTGATTTAAGGTTCTACTAAGAGAGGAATATGATCCTAAGACAAACTTTCGAACTCACAATGGACATTACAAGTTCATAGTGGTTCCTTTTGGATTCACAAATGCCCCAACAACATTCATGAACCTGAAAAACAATGTCTTCAAAGACTACCTACATTGATTCTGGTCAGTCTTTCTCAATGGCATTTTGATCGAGTCTTGGTCAAAGGAGGATCATGTGCAAAATTTAACGTTGGTAATGTAGATGTTAAGGGAACACTAACTCTTTCGCAAGCTATCAAAGTGTTCCTTTTTCTAGGACCAAGTGAATTACCTTGGGCATATTGTCTTTGCATAACGGCATTTTGGTATATCCAACCAAGATTCAAGTGATTCTTTAGTGGATTACACCTCTAAAGATGCATAAAGTTTGTAGTTTTGTGGGACTAACAAGATATTAGAAGAGGTTTATTGAGGATTTTTCTAGTATTGTGAACCCTATCATTTCCTTGTAGAGCAAAGGGAAGAAGTTTGAATGGTTAAACGTGTGAGAAATCCTCCCAGTTATAGAAAGAGAAGTTAACCAAAACATCGATCTTGAAGGTTCTTGATCGAAATGGAATTTTTCCCATGCTTACCATTGCTTCAAGTGAAGGTTTGGGTGGAGTTTTTCTCCAATAAGGCCACATAGTGGGTTGTGAGTGAAATCCCTTTTAGCTTAAGACTAATCAACTAGCGCTCGAGTATATCTTCACTCAACTTGGTTTAAATTCCTAACATCGATAATGGCTCAGGTTTTCTGCAAGTGTAAATTATATATCAATTACATTAAGGGAAAAGATAACAAGAGTAACATATGCCCTTAGATGTAGAAGGCATATTTCTACCTTGGCAACCATGAGAAGGAATTTCAAGTATAAAATTATGGGTTAGTTGGCAGCCAATGATCATTATTGGAGAGTCAAACTACTATTGGTACCAATGTGTAGGATCGCCAATAAGCTGGTTCCCAGTTCAAGGTAAATGGTCTCTTGAGCCACAATGGCAAAATCTTCATCTCCAACTAATGAAATATTATAACCCCTGTACTTGAGGAGATACATAATTCTCCCTATTCTAGTCACCTAAGAGTGAAAAAGTTGATTGCAAATATACTTTTTTCTAGGGCTCAAAAAGGATGCTATAGCATTCATCATGAAGTGCCTAAAGTGTCATTGCGTTAATGTTGAGCGTGAGCACCTAGTTAATCTATAGTATCCTCACAAGAATCAAAATTGAAAATGGCAAGTAATGAACATGGACTTTATGCACGTGTTTCTAATGACTAAGAGCAGGAATGACATGATTTTCATCATTGCGGTAAAGCTCACAAAACATTTTTAGTTAATACCGAGGAACCTTAAGGATGATTCACCAGTTTTGGTAAAGCAATTTGTCCAAGATTTATTTGGCCTACATGGCATTCCCAAGAAGATGATATCCGATCAAAATACTCGAATGAATTCTAGGTTTTGGAAAGCCTTACATCCATCATTGGGAACAAAGTTGAACTTCAACTCCACTTATCACCCTAAGACAGATAGACATAACAAAAGGGTTAACCAGGGCCTTGACGACATGTTGAGATTGTATTGGATGGATCAAAAATACAAGTGGGAGGAATACTTACCATTAGTAGAGTTTTCTTATAACAAAACGTGCCATACAACTCTAGGCATGGCTCCATTCAAGGCTTTGTATGACATGAAGTGTTGGACACCCATTATTTGGGACAATACTGAGGACATGATAGTCATTAATTCATATTTATTGAGAGATATGTAAGATCAATTAAAACCATTTAGTCAATGCTTGATATAATCAATTGAAAAGTAGAATATACATGCAAATAAGAAGAAAGCCAATACAAAATTCTAAGTTGGACAAAAGGTGTTTCTGGGGGTGCGGCTAGTTAAGAGTTCTATTAAATTTGGATTTAATCCATCCAAACTTATATCTCATTATGTGGATCGCTTCGAGATTTTGAAGATCATTAACCTAGTTTCTTATTGACTTGTGTTACCCCTGCTCTACCTAGGAATCATAACATTCTTCCATGTATCCCTCTTGAAACGTTATCATGCTAATGTATCTCATGTTTTGGATTGGCAATCAATACAAGTTTAGGGGCTAAGCGTAGTTCTGGTTAGGCCCCTAAGGGTTCTTGACTTCCACAATAGGGAAATATCTGAGTGCAAGGTCCATTGGGACCAATGCATAGCAGAGAGTGCTACTTGGGAGGATGTTATGGAGATTTAAAAAATAATTTCTCATTTGTTTTCTCGGGCATCGAGATGATGCTTCTTCCCAAAGAGGATGTCATATCTCATTTTGTATCATATGTTGTCTTTATTGAGTAAATGATAATAAAATATGTTATTTATTTTATTTCACATTTGTTATCATGCCCTTATTAACTACTTGGTTTCTCCCATGTACTTGTAGGATCACCCTCGCGAGGTCATGACCTAATAGAGAGCATCATATGGGAGAGGTTTACTCCCCTAAGGGAATCAACCAAAGAGAGAAATACATGCACACATGCCCCAATTGTGTTATGAGTGTTAAGTGTTTGTCTATTTAGCTTATATGTATGGCCTTATGTGATTATTCTACCTGCCGATTAGCATGGTTGTAGTTACACTTTCACACGTACTTTTGTAGAGATGCATGAGGGTATGTTTGAGTGGTTTCCAACTTTATGATTGTGTCATAGATCCATTGATCAACAAATTCCCATAACCTTGTGTATTTATGACACTGTCAAAGCGTCAATTTTTAGCAATTATAGCTTGAGTTGTCCTTGTCAATTTTGGTTTTAGGTTGACATTGTGATGGTTTAGAGGGAATGTGTTACCTTAAGTAACTTGCTTTGCCTTGATAATACTAACCTAAGAGCTCAATTTAGCTAATAGTAAAAAATACTTTCTAAGAGTGTTTATAGCGTTGGGAAGTGTTAGCAAGCAGATTGATATTATATGACCCATGAAGGTCAATGGTTTAAATGATTGTGATGACTATTGGACCTTGTTTTAAATCTTGATAGCAAGGCACTCCTAGCAATAATCTTCATAATCAATGGTATGATTGTGATGATTATCGATGTTTCTTTAGCAAAGTTAATTAGGGCATGGCAAAGAGATCTCGGTTTTAAACCTCCATTGAACTATCTCCATAGCTTCCAATCTAGCTGGCATGAATTTCATTGTCTCAACAAGGTTTACAACTCTTGGTCGTCAACATCCTCTACTTCTTCCCAAAGGTATTCCTCTATGAGGCATTCTAAATTTAATTTTCACAACTTCAAATTTGTTTGGATACCACAAATGTTGGTGTGGTTGAGGGTTAAATGAACAACCATCACCTACAACCTAATCAAAGCGCAGAAATGAATGGAAGCCAAAATTTAACACAACACCTCTTCGTTGTGCTATCTCCATACCTTCAGATCTAGCTTGCACGAATTTCATCATCTCAAACAAGGTCTGCAACTCTTGGAGGTCAACCTCGTCTACTACTTCCAAGAGGGATTCCTCTATGAGCCATTCTAACATTACTTTTTGCAACATCGAAAATTTCTTTGATACCACAAATGGTGACATGATTGAGGGTTAAATGAACAACCATCAACTTCAACTCAATCACAATGCACATGACACAAGTTGAAGCCAAAATTTAGCACACAAGTAAACTTCAAATCTTATTAATTTTGTAAAAAAACTAGACAAAACAAAACATTGTTAGGAACACTCCAAGGAAATCCATGTTATCAACGATTCAAATTCCACACTAACTAGGTAGGCTTGGCCTCCTTAGACTACAATACTCTTGTCATTGTCTCTATTATTAATTGCAATCTAAAATCTCCTATCTTCTCTACTTTAGACCCCCGACTTTATTTCATCTATTTATCCTATGAGATGTATTAGGAGAAGAAAACCCTTCACAATGAAAAGGCAAGACAATTCATCTTTTGAACATTACAAGATCACTCGTCCTCGCTTTAGTTCATAGGAATCTACACATTATTTTAAAAATCAAGATGCATGTTGTTGGGTGAATATTTTGTCACCAACTAACTGATGGGCAAAATAGGTTGTTTCAACCACAGCATAGGGAGATTGGTCGGCCAAAGGTGCAGTTTTACCACATCAAAAGGGGACAAATCTCTCCTCTCATCAAGGGGAGGTTCCCTATAAATATGAGGCATTATATACTATATATATAAGCAAAAAATAACACTCAGGGGTAGGATAACACCATCCATCTATTTTTTTTCAGAAATGATGTTCATAAACAAAGAAAAAATCCTGGGTGATTATTGGACGTACTTCTCTTTTTTCAAAAGTAATACTCAGTCAACAGCGAAGTTTCTTTCTAAGTAGTAAAAGTAACTGAAACAAGGCGCAATAACCAACAAAATGAGGTGTAGCACAAAGTCTCCCTCTCAACTGCCAAAGAGTGAAATACGAAAGATAATGGGGGCACAAAGTCGTCCCAAGATCCTTTACACAGAAAGAAACAGACAAACACACTAAAGGCAATTGTGGCAGCACAAAGTCTTCCCACAATTGGCTTCAAGACACCTACCTGGGTACTTCCACTAGTCTTGCTTATTTAATTAAATGGACAAGAACGCATTCAGAAAACAGACATAAGAACAATTTCTTCAACACAAGCTATTCCAGCACAAAATCTGAAAGGTCACTTGTTTTCTCATTCAAATAAAGAAATATGATTAACAATCTGAGCTCAAAGTCTAAGGAAATGTCTTTCAATTTGGGCAGAGTTTCACTTCTATATCAGAGAGATCTCTTTTTCTCTAAAATCAGATATTACAATATATAGCAGTCAAGAAAGACTTGGCACTTTGTTTCATGGAATGGCCCATGCTGCATTTAATGTCTTGAATGCATTTTCAATTTTGTCAAGGGGCCATGCTGGAGCAGGGCGTCTGTCTTAACTGTGGCGTGTCAATTCATCTCAAAATATATTCTCCTTTGCATGGGTCGTCTGATCTTTCTCCCAATAGGTACGCAGTTGTCCCCTCGCTTTCTTGTCAAGGAAAAAAATAGGCTGCTCATTTTAATGCTTGTGAGCTCAGATGTCTACTTAGTGGACTATTCCACCTACTGAAAATAACTCCTATGCAGATATTTTTGGTCTTTCCCTCTTTCATGTTGCAATTTGAGCTCTCCGGCTATCTTTTCCCTTTCTGCTAGCTCTTTTGGTTCCCTCTTCAGCTAGTCGCTGAGTTTGTTTTCAAGTTCCTCGCCACATTTGAAAATCAACGGATATTTCATTAACCTAAATTTGACGTCCGCGAGGACGTCATTGGTTCAACGGTTCGGATGGCCTTCTCGGCTCCTTGGTTCCATTGCTTCTTTAGTTCATTCGCTTTCCTTTGCTCGGAGCTTTCATTGAACCGCTGAATCTTCGAACCATTTTGGTTCAAAGTTCAACGGTTCATCCTCTTTTTTAGAAGCCTTTGTTTCCTCTAAGTCTTTCGAAGCTTTGAAATTCCTTCAGCTTTATATCTTTGGAACCCCTCGAAGGGAAGGTGTCCCTTCAAGGCTTGAGAAATGTTCATTTCCTGATCGCCAAGAGCCCCCCGCAAGGGTACCTGCCCTTTGGGGTCCTTCGAGCGGCCTTCAAATCATGTGGAGTCCGTAGAAACAAGCCTGCAGAGTTCGTAGAAACAAGCCTGCAGAGTTCGTAGAAACAAGCTTGCCGAGTCCATAGAAACAAGCTTGCCGAGTCCGTAGAAACAGCGCCGCGAAGTCTGTAAAATCATTCCTGCAGAGTCTGTAGAAACCACCCTGCAGAGTCTGTAGAAACAAGCCTGCAGAGTGTGTAGAATCATTCCTTCAGCTTTATATCTTTGGAACCCCCCGAAGGGAAGGTGTCCCTTCGGGCCTTGAGAAAGGTCCATTTCCTGGTCGCCGAGAGCCTCCCGCAAGGGTCCCTGCCCTTTGAGGTCCTTCGGGCGGTCTTCTTCGAATCCTTCGGACAAAATGTTCGAAGGAATTCCTTCAGTTATTTTGTAAGAAGGAAATCTTTCCTTTGCCTTAGCCGCTTTCCGAAGGATATCTTTTTGTTCCATTTTATTTATTGCCCTCCGCAAGGGCACTTGCCCTTTGAGCTTTGGGGGACTCTTTTAAACCGTTCGATTGAACCGACCGATTGAACCAACTTTGGTTCAACGATTCAATACTGTGTTCCGCTCATTCATTTGAACTCGTTGAACCTTGAACTTTTGAATCATTCGTTTGAACTCGTTGAACCTTGAACTTTTGAACCATTTTGGTTCAAGGTTCAACGGTTCAATGGGTTCAATCTTTCTTCTTTTCTTCTAAGTCTTTCGACGCCGTTGAACTTACCGAAGCGATTGAACTTTAAATTTTTGCCGAAGCGCTTAACTCTTTAAGCTTGCCGATGTCATTGAACCTTTAAACCCATTGAACCATTGAACCTTTGGAAGCGGGGTTCAATGGTTCAATCCTTTGTTTGAAACTTGCCGATGGACCTTTTGGTTGAACCTCGGCGTTGAACCAACCTTGAAATTGCCTAAGTGTTGGGAACTTGTTTCTTTGTAAGAGCTCCCCTGTTGAAGTCATTGACAATGTTGAACCTGCGAGTCCCTTAGCTAAAAAAACTTGAATAATGAAGAATTTTAATCCTCAACAATTTTTGAGAAGAGACGAGAGAATTTTGGCTTGCAGGACCAAAATAGTTCATATGTTGTCCCAAAAATGAGTGACAGATTTTGGGAACAATACATGTCATTTATTTTTATTCCTTCTACATTGCCTTCATCTCCACCATTGATCTAAGTTGCCATCCAATGACCCACAAGTTGTTTTGGGAACTTGAAGTCCTTAAAGCCTTGATTGACTTTATATTCTTGAAGTGCTTTCCCATTGTCGATCGAGACTTGATCTAATGGATTACAAGCTTTTATGCTTTAAGGTCAATAAAAGCATTCATTGACTTTAAATAAACACGCGGTGCTTTATCCAACATTGATCCCAATCTAATCTAATGGCTCATATGTCTTTTTGAGTCTAATTGAGGCACATAATCAATAGCTTGCCATAAAGGCTTCCTTCATCGTCGAGCTATTATAATGTTGACCACTATCCATGTATCGCCCTATCATCCTTAATTTGGATGTGACCATGACAATTAATCATAATCTAATCCAACGATGTACAGACCCTTTTTTGATAATATGGACCCCATAGCTTCATACATTAGTTTAATGCCCGAAACGGTCCCTTTGCCATTGATCAAGATCATATTCAATGGTTCGCATGGCCCTTTCAACAACATATTGGTCCAAATGTTAAAAGCCTCCTTTGAGCTTCAAAAAGCCTCTCTATTGTTGACATGTTCTAGTCAATGGTCTTGTTTGATTGGCTATATTCCAGTATTTCATAACACCTTCATTTGTGACAAAATGCTACAAGCTCCCCTGAAATGAAACTTTCAAGCAAAGTTTTATGGCCTTCTGGTGTCATGGCAAACACATTGAACATGACACAGTCCATATTGAACAATAGATTATGGATCAATTTGTCTTTCCTAGGATGTTCTTGCATCATAATCATAATGGATACTACTCAAAATTTAGAAGTATATTCTTAAAAATACAGTTTCACACAAAACGTAAATGTCATCAAATTAGCAACACATTATGCAACATTGTTTTTTATTGAATGCACATCACCATATCTATTAAAATAGAGATGAAGTACAAGATGGCATTTAGTAATCACGGCCCAAAATAAATGACAGCCGGTCAAAACTTGAAGCTGAGAAATGAGAGTCTCAAAACATTTCATCAATTTGTATCAGTGTCTTATTCCAAATGAATTTTTATATTTTCCTTTCCTAACTTGGGGTAACCCAATTTTTCAAGATTTAGTTAGCCATGAAAATAAGAACTAATACGAAGTTGGGGGTTAAGATTTCATTGTTGATGCTGTTCAAGTGCAAAATTTTAGACCAACAGGAGGTTAAGGCATATATCACATATTTTATACTGAATTTTTAAGATTGTGTTTCTTTACTGGATGTCTTGTTTGAAGGCTCTGAAAAACTAGTGAGCCACTAAACTGAAAATGAGAGTGCCTTGAAGTAAATACCTTCCATCAGACGTTTTGTTTGAAAGCTTTAAAATAATATTGATACAATATTCTGAAAAATGTATTAGTTCCTTCACAGAATGCCTTCTATCACATGATTGTTATGTTTGAAAGATCTAAAAACATATTGACGCAATATTCTGAAAAACAGATTAGTTCCTTGACAGAATGCAGTCCATCACATGATAGTTGTGTAATTGTAGATTAGTTTGCATACAGATGAATACTACAGCTCAACAAAGCTATTTGCTACACATCCAGTCCTCTGCAGTTCTGGTACAAAACTACTAGAATTTCTTGGTTCGTTCTATAAGACGATATACATTTTCGAAGATGCATCAAAGAGAATGGGTTGGCATGTGGCCTCATGTGAGGTGTATCAAACACCCACAAAGGATCATAATCATTTTCTTTTCACCTGCTCCCATTCATCCTCTATTGGTAATGATCATGTAGCTGAATGCAAGCAACCTATTTTCTACATAAGCTTTTATGGAATATGATTAATTTATGATCTTAATCATCATCCGTATCAATCTAGTTTGAATTCCTTGTGGACTATGGTTCCAATTTATTATGCAGGCATTTAGGAACCAATATCATGAAAAACTACAACCATTGTAGAATCGTGAACTTATGCTAAACTCATCGCTCCAGGTATAGTAACATACTACCGAATTAGCAACTTTCAGAAACTTGTAGGGAAAGATCTCAATTACTTAAGACATCAAGATTGTTACAACCTCCTCCAAAATCAGTCAATCCAAATTCTTTCAATGACAATGTTGGTAGCTATGGATATGGGAGGATTTCGAGAGGCATTAGCAATCATTATTTTCTCAGTTTAAGCACCAGCCTTTGGAACCAATACTAATAATTTAGTAAACCATGAGGCTGCTTTAACCGAAATCAAATTAGTACCCAAGATTAGAGGCTAATTCCACAATCACTATTCACTTTTAATCAGGCAATTTGAAGTTGCCAATTGTCGTCGTTTGCAGCTGATATAAGGCTAAAATCACAGTCACCTTCCTTATCACTCTGTTTAATTGTTAAATGAGTACAAACCAAATGGTGGAGCAGTCGGCAAATGCGGTGCCCAGTCAGCTAAAGGAGAACTCATCTGATCAGTTGATGGAGGACATTTAAAAGATTCTTTTTAAGCCAACAATCTTCTAAGTCAATCTTCTAATAGTCTTATTTCTGCAGTTCAATCCAACATCAATGAGGTTTGACACTCATTTTAATCACAGACAATTAGCGAAGTCGGTACAATCTACCTTTCGTAGTGTAGTTTTCGTGTGTAGAAATCACTGGACACTTCCAACATTTCGTGTCTTCTAGCTTTACATCTTGTCACTGCTTTGGCCCATGCTAATGTAAACACATTCCAAAACTACCACCTGGCCTGTGTCAGTATCTTCAGAATTTGTCTCTATGCACTTGAGTTTCGAATTCCAAATAATAACATGAAAGAACGGATTATTGGTACACAAGAAGAAGCCAAACCTAGGCCATAATCTGTGGATTGTTTTCCTTGGTGAAGAACCAAGGTGGCTTGATCACAAGTTCACAACTCGAGGGCGTCAAAATGATTATGTTGTCATCTTTGATATATTTCTTTGCGTTCTAGATATCATCTCTGCATTTAAAATGCACTTCAAACATCATTTGCTTGACATATGTAGGAAGTTTTCCAATGACCTTTTCAAATTTGATGTCACTTCAAAGCTTTGAAGAGTGTGCATTTAGATCAAAGGGACTGACTGACATGGGAACTTATCATAGTTTGGTTCATAAAAATTCTAACCTTCAAGAAGAAAGTTCTAAAAGACATTTTGAACATTAAAGAATATGCATAGCTCGTGCATCATAAGTTGCATAGTGGAGTGCCAAAGAGATGTAGAAGGGTTGGTAAAGAGGGTTGCTTGTGCCCAGCCCCACCCAGATTTGAATCTCGCTGGGCGCTTGCAGACCGGATGTGGCCGTTTGAGTTGACTTTATGGTTTCAGTGGCCAATGGTGGTCGTTTATGTTGGTTTAGTGGTTATTGGGGACTGGGCCCCTGTTGTATCCCACATCCGATTCTAGCTCCGGTCAAAAGCGATTATCAATCCAAAAAAAAAAAGTTGAACAGTGGAAAGGAATCAATAGCACCCAGGATACTCTAGGACCTTCTGCGACCTTCAAAATTGACTACTATAATTTTTCCTACCTATATTTACGGATGCTTGAAACTGAACTCTGGAATTTGCGTATGAGTTTTTAGATTTGCGAAATTAATTTTGGTTATCTTCTACGCCACTTGTTCAAAACAAGGCAAAATGATGACAGGTCAACCTTGCATTTTGTATAAAATTTATGTTTTATGGCATTTGACATTAATTAAAATTTAATGTGTTTTTTAATTAGCGAAACAAATGGAGCAAAATTGCATAGACAAGATCTTCGCATACTATTAGTTTTTAGCATAATGCATCTAACTCTATTGAAAAATGGCTCCAGCATATTTTATTACATGTGACCAGAAAGTAATGAGACAAATGTAAAATGTGGAACATAATAATTACAAATAATCACGTTGTCCTTAAAAGGACAATAACCAGCCATGGGCATACTCAAGTGGTTCCAGAAATACTTTTAATGAGAGAAGTTAAAAGGAGATGGTCAGTGAACTGCATGGTAGGATAGTGGGCTCGTTGTGCTCAATGAAATGCATTTCTGAGGTTTTGGGAATCACTAACGTGATGCAGATGCTATTCAAGTCAATAGTCTTCCCCATCAGGAATGAGGGACTCCAATTGACAAATTTTTACATGTATTTAACCAGATCCCAATACTTTTGAGGAAAGCTGTAACAAAGGATCCAATGCACTTGGCGCAAACTTTCGAGCAAAGAGAAAACATACAGATGTAGTTTGACTATTATAAGTGCATTTGCCATTACGAATCTTCCCAATAAATTCCTCAGTGATGTCTGCCTTTCCAAACGTTGCTGGATGAGGGCCCCCCCTTGACCAGTCAACCCAAGTTATACTTCTGTTGGCAATGAGTGGCCCAAAACGAATGCTCAACATGGTAGGAAAATAATGCTCATCCACGTAACAAGCTGGAGTGCAAAATTTCTTGAATTTTGGATAGAAAACATTATCAGAAATTATACTGATTGCCAACTTGCGATCTACCTCAAACCATTGAGACCCTTTACGCCATTGATATAGTGCGACTTCAGGTTCCATGTTTGGGTTGTAACGTCCCCTTCCAAAGGGACCTTTATCATCAAAGGAATTTACAAAACTATGTTGGGAGTTCATCAGATAATTGTAAACCGTAGTGAAATTGAATACTGGAATACAGGACTCAGATAAAAGTACAAATCTGAAATTTGAGAAGTCAAGTAAAGCATTTGCAAGAAGTCGTCTTTCTGCATCACACATACTCATACGTCCCCACTCTGCCACCTGCAGAAGTAAAATATAATTATAATTAATAAAACACCAAAAAATATACCATTTTTCTAACATCTGTTTAACTTTTGACAGATGCGTAAGGATGAGAAATGTTTAAGCATATTGCATGCAACTTTTGATAAGTAAAACAAATTTTAGTAAAAGTAAACAGTGAGCTAGTATTTGTTTCTGAGAAAAAAACACGATAGTTCTGCTTGAAATTTTTCCAAGTTCATTGTAATCAGATTTGAATGGTTTTTGAATGTAAATGAATTTTTCATTATCCAAAGTTCCCATGGAAAGTATTAAACTGAATCAAACAACTAGATCCACCTTTAGAAGAGCCTTGTTTCAGGTCATCAACAAGCTTATCAGACGTATAGCATCTGCTTCAAATAAATCCAAACAGGAAGACAATGCCTCTGCCAGAAGTCTAAACTTGTCCAAGGACCAAAACTACTGAATTGGCATATTTAGACTCGTAAATCACTCCATATTTCTGCAAATTGATGAGAATTCATAATCCACGATTTCAATATTTTGCTAAGAAGACATGAGATCATTTTGATATTTCTTTCCTTGTAGTTTGCTTATTATTATTAAAGGTCAGAGCACATATGGTGTCAACACCCTATAATTATTACAACTTTATAATGACAGTTTGTAATATCAATCATATTTTATTACGCAGTATATCAAGTTATATATGATAGCAGGTAGCCTTTAAGTTGACTCTTGTGTACAACTATACCCTGCATCCAGTGGAAGCGGCATTATGAGCTTGTGTTCCTTATTTCTATGCCTACTTGTGTGTCAGTCTGTGATTAAGATTGTGGATCTTTGATCCATGTCATCTATTATCAAAGCAATCCATGGTCTTTAAGCTTAATTTTGGAGAGCTTTTTCATGGACACTTTGCTCAGTTAGGTCTTCAATTTTGCTGGTCCAGTTGGGTTTCTCTTTCCACTGGTATTTGTCCTTATAGGAATCAATTTCATGAGCGACAATCTGTTCATTACCTCAGTGATCTCTGTTAGGTGACAATCATTTTCCCTTTAAGAGTCATTTACAAATTTAGCTTTGCCATTTTCCTTTGGATTATCGGTTAGCCCTTTTACCAGTTTCCAAACCATTGTAAATGTCTTTCGGTTATTTTTACACTGTAGCAAGTTGCTCCAGCAGAAATCCATTTGTTATTAAAAGAACTGACTCTCACCATTTACATACTTCAATATCCTTGGCCTGTACCCTGCCTCTGATATTTTTGTTCTAACAGCCAGAGGGATAGCTTTTGGTGGTTATCCTATTCACGTTTGAAGAAATTGTAATTCTAGGCTATTTGCAGTCTACATACTGTTCTCGGCATCACATTCTGCTGCAGCATCAATTTCCTCGCTTACTGCGATAAATTCTCTCTCTGTCTCATTGTTTCATGGAACAAAAAAGAAGCCTGCAGCTGTCAGCAATTGACGTTGTATCAAGACAGCATACTTTGGCCATGAATAGACCCAGCCTTGCAAACTCAACAATAAGACCAAAGTTGCTCGCAGATGTCATGTCTCTCCTCGATATTATGATTCCAGACTACAAGCTACCTAGTGGCAGTTGAATGCATAAATGTTTTAAGGGTGTTTAAGGCGTTTTTCCTGCTGTAAGATGTTTCCCCTTCAATCAGATGCTTGAAGATGCAGCAATGTGGCCTACGTTTTCCCCATCATTGAAGCATTGGTTCATCCCCTCCGGTTTTTGTTTGACACCATTCCATTGGCAGAAATTTGAAATCCTCTCTCAATACAAACGCCTTAACTCGCAGCAGATTGCAAGGCCCCCATACAAGATGCTAACTGCCTCAAAAACCTCTGAGAGGAAGGTCCCATGGAGAGGACTACCACTCCAAATTTTTAGTCCCAGGTAGTTCCATGGAAAAGGGCAGTTTTGAGATGCAAAAAAATGAATTGTACAAAAAAACAGGAGTGGCTACGGCTAGGGAGCAAATCTTTCTGTGGCTGGAGGAGGGTTGCAGAGATGCAACAGCTGCTTAAGGAATTCCATTACCACGTCATAGTAGGTGCATGCAGTAAAAACCTTTGGTAGTTCCCTCCAAAATATTCAATGGTACTTTTGGAGATTCTTAAAAATAGTGTATCATAGCAGAAAATATGATGGTCTATGGGACCACATAACTGCAAAAGGCTCCTAAATTCATTCTGTGAAAACTGCTAAGAAAATTTAGGAATTGCTTCCCATGGGATCACTTGGTTAGCCTGTAAATCAATATCATAACCTGTGTAACCCATATAGATTATAAGTTAAGAACTTAATTCTTTGGTGTGTGGCCTCCCACCTGCTTTGAGAAATTAGACTTCTCATCCAACTCATGTTAGTGTGCAACTACCACCATAAGTTTTTATTGAAAATACAATGAACATTTTTAATTGGAAAAAATATATATATATATTGAGAATAAAATGTAGAATGGAGCTTCAGTTCCCATGTTGAAAAACCATGAAATCTACACAAACTTGGGCCAAACAGAGACAGACTAGAAAAACCAGAGGCAGATACTCAAACCTCCACTAACAAGACTAAAACCCATCACCGAAAACAATTTGACTAACCTAGCAATACTAAAATCTAAGATGGCTATCTATAGAGGCCAGTTACATCCATAAACAACAAAACAATTGGGCCTATCATAGCGCTGTAAATTCAATCACCAAGAGTCTAGATTCAACATAAACACATAAATGCAAAAAAACCATAAGAGTGGGAAGAATATTCAAAGTAGCAAACTCAGCCATGCTCATGCCTACCGACTCCCATCATCTGTTGCATCTTCAAAGACCTTGAGAAGATTGTTTCCCATCTCTTTGGTCACAAAATCTGCAGAAGGCTGTACCACAGCTGCTTCATCAATAATGAGACCACACGATTTCATGAACTCCAGATCAACAGTCAGGTTCATGAGGCTAGACTTAACCTTGGTACAAAGCCTCATCATCATCCCCACAAACTGTGTGTGGTCTTTCCTGTGATCCAAATTGGAACATGAAAGTATGATGTAATTCAATTTGGTTTAACTATTCAGTTTTCCTTCATAATTGACAGGACCATTTAAGTCTAAGAGACATGTTTCCACCCACTTCGTAATACAGAATTAGTATAACAGAAATTGAAGAGGTTGGTTAGATGTAAAGTAGCTACATAAATACTTAAGGGTGGTCCCTATGCCCTAGAGCCCACATCAGTTGAGAAAGCAAGTCATGTTGGCATCTTTGGTACATCCCGAAGATGAAGACATTCAGTTCAGCAGAGTACATACAGATGATGTTTTCACCTGCTGAAGTTGCATGATAAAAAACAAAAAATAAGCTTCAACTGCCCACAACTGGAGCTAAAGTGCTTCTTCTTCCATTTATTCATTGGAATTGGCATTTAGAGTCTATGTTTCATTTATCTGCCCATGCAATCCTGAATTCTAGAGTTAAAAGGATATATCAACAGCTGAGCATAGTAGTGGAGCACATTGTTTGAACAAGTTTTCTAAGCAAGGCAAGCCTATAGAGCATTGCAGACGTGTTTCTGCTCTGTTTCTCACAACCATGCTTCAGCTATGTTTAACTCCAAGGCTCCCAAATCACCTCAAAACCATCTGCAACCTCTGTACAACCCTGTACCAAACTGCATACACCGTTCTTGCTGAAAATCATCAAATTAGTAGTGTTTGAGTGTGTTTCAAGTTGCCTTAATCAATTTGACTATTAAGAGACAATAGTGGCCTATTTGAATTGAAATCAACTTATTTCATGATCAAATTCGGATCACACCTTCCCAAGGAGGAGGCTTTTGGTCCCTAAATCTTAACAACTCATGAGATGAGGGAACAATAACCCCATCTCCATAGAACACCACTTCGGATTTCTTGGCGATTGTCCATTCAACCCCATTTGTCAATTTTCCTGCACTCCTCTCCTTGATGTTGGTGAAAGATGACGTATTTCCTTATGCAAGTATTTGTAAACCTGCTCAAGTAAATTATTTAAAATTGTAATGCTTGCAAAAATGGCATCCTCTTTCCATAATTGTGCTTGGGAGACAATCAAATCTTTTGTCACAAAAATTTGCAGAGACCATGCGATCTTTTTCTAATACAATAATGGAGCTCCAAGCTTGAATGCAAATGATGGATACATCATCCTCCACTATGAGATCTGCTTACATGATGGTAGTTAAACAAACAAGACAACTAAATATGGACATTGACCCCGGTTTGCCAACAAAAATGTTAGCTGATGTAAAAGTTTAACTTTGGCAAGTTGAAGTCAATGGACTTGCCAAAACCGATGTAGGGGCATATGCGTTCACTTGTAATCCTACATCAATAAAAAACACATAGTCAAGAAATAAGTATTTTTGCAGTTGTGCAAATCCTGAGCCGTGGGCATGTTCTTTTGTGCCACCTTTGTGCGTGTGCCAGTTCTTTGTAATGTCTCGCACAACCTTTGACAGTGCACATGGTTTTGGTCAGCTTGTAATTGCTTCTGAAACTTTGTGCAAGTTCATTTTGAAGATCTTTGTTTTGTTCTACGCAGGGAAAAGAGAATTGAAGTCTTGTGAGTTCCAGTGTGCAAGCTTACAATATCTCACAAAGGGTGTTGGTGCGCAACAATACAAATATGAGGATCTCCGCACAAGGAGTCTCCCGTGCATATTTTGATTGCAAAGTGTTGCAACTTAGCCTTGAGAGGTTGCAACATCCATGTGACTTGTCTTGTTTGCAGCTTGGTCTGGGTGCATATGTTTTTATAATGTGTTATGGGTAAAGAGCCATTACAATTCTTAATTGTTTATATTTAATTCCTTGAATCATGGAAAGTCGTTGTGGATCCATTTAATTTCACTTTGTGATATGCTTCACCACAATGCCTTATACTATGATGTGTTAAGGTGCATTGGAATTTTAATGAACATTTAATGTTTGTGATGCACAATGATGTGTTACAGATATTTAATGATGTTAGTGGATTGTTGAGCATTATTGTATGTTGGTGGGTCTTGTGTCTATATAAACATGTCCCTACACTTGAGCCAGCCGGGAAAGCAAGCTAAAGGATATAGATCATAGCAACTGAAAATCTGTTGTAATGCTTCTCATTTGAGATTGTTGTGTTATTGTTCTTATGTGCAAACTGTAATTTCTTATTGTTAAAATCAAATCAAATATAAGTTTTGTCATATTTATTTGCATATTCCACTATGTATCCTGAGGGCTGTGTGGAATAAGGCATCTATTAATGGAGACCCCTAAAACGCAACTACATAAAAAACGCTCATTATTCATAGAGAAGAAAAGCATAAACCCACATTCTTTTGAGTTGAAGTATTGCAAAGTTTTGCAACTTTTTCTACCTCTTCGCCATCATGGTGTTCATGGATTCATGGTCTCTTGTATTGTTTATAACTTTATTCATAACATCATGTGGGATAGTATGAAAAATAAAATAAACTGACTCAAAACATTGTTACAAATCATTTGAAATTTCATGCCGGATAACTGCATGCAATGGAAAAATGCATTTACAATCCAAAAAAAGTTGGTTAAATTAGGAAATGAAAGCCCCTAAAAGTATAGTGTGGGGAAAGAACATAAACAAACCACATCCAAAGATGGGCACCCCCCACCAACGTAGAACATCACTAGTTCAGAATTCAAACCTGCTCATCTTCACAGCCAACCATTTGCAAACAATGCAATAAGCAATCAATATCATAGCAATGACTCAATACAGATCTCAGCCCCTAAGGGCTCCACATTATAGCTCACTTTCAGAGCACATCATCATCACAATTAAATAACATTTTTTTCCCCAGTTGGTTCCATCATCAGAGCTCAAATTCATAACAGAGCTTAGATCAAATGGCGCATCACAACTCATTTTTTTTACAGAGGTAAGCCCAGGTAACGCTCAGGTCGTATCCTCAAAACTCAATTTCAAATAAGAGCTTAGCCACGAAGACTTCCATTATCACAGCTCAATTTTAACTCAGATCTTAGCTCCATAAGGTTCCATCATCATAGAAAGTTCTCAAGCATTTGTAACAGTAAAACAACAAATTCAATGCATACATTTCAGTTAGCTTTCATATTTTCTAGTCAAAGGCACTTAGCACATCTATCACAGCTTATTCATTGCTTTTAAGTCAGCCAACTAGTTCAAAACTTGGCCACATCATTTATTGCAGGTGAAACTACATTTATGAGAATCAAAGAGGTCAAAATAACTTGTCGATGCTGGGAGTCAACAGAAGTCAAACTAACCTACAATGACCTTGCTGACTTCACAGACCAACGTTCTAGCGCTATAGCTAAGATTCCACAATAAGTTCTCTTCTCACTGCAGATCCCCGTTGCAACCCCAAACATGCACTCATGAGCATTGAAAGAGGTCAAATAAGGTATTTAAAGTTGTTGGGTGCATTAGTGACATTCAAATGGCTACCAAGTCGGCCCAGTCAATATTAAATAAATAGGTTCATCTGGGGATTTTGTCTTTTCGAGGCAGTTCTGATATATGTCAGCTTCTTGTCTTTGTAATTATAGAAAGCAGTTGGGTCTTGATTCAAATATGTGATTTACTTGTAAAAAGTTTCATCATGGCAAGGAGATTCCCATGAACTTAGTTGAATATACTGTTTCTCCTATGTTGTTTGCGTACGGGTACGGATACGGGGATGTCTCGGGTACGCGGGTACGTCATTTTTCAAAAACCTTGATATGGATATGTCGTGGGTATGTCTGTATATATGTGTATATATATATATATATATATATATTACTCATTTTTTTAGTAAAACACTTGAAACTACATAGTATGAAAATATTTGTCTATAAATGATAAAACACTTAAAAATATATAATATTTACTCATTCATTACTTCAAAGACAAGCTGTACATTCAAATCTATAATAAATCATCTCGATTGCCCACAAAATCATGAATGCCACTCCCACTATTCTTCAACTTTATCATTTACTGACACTTTCTCTCACAAGGGCTCATCGGTGCATTGAATCTCACAGAGTGCATGCCTTACGGGGTGCACAAGGAATGGGGTGGGATAGGCTTGTGGCACTTTGCGAGAGATATTCTCGTACTATTCATATTCATGCAGCCTTCATACCTCCTACGATGTCTCCTTGAAATCTTGAAACCCTGAAACATGGCTAAGTCTGAAACCCTGAAACCCTGGAATCTGACTAACTCTGAAATATGATAGGATCCTCCAAAACCTAGAATTTGCATTATACTCCTAGTGGTCTGAAACCCCTCTCAAACATCCTGAAAGTATATAAATAAAATATAACTTAAAGTATAAGTTTACTAGATGTAAACTTATACTTAAATGTTTATTTTATTTATATACTATTGAGTTCAGACTGGATTTACATTTTTTAAATTTTTTTGTTGACTTCCATTGTTTCGCCATACTTAAATTTTTTAAGAGGGAAGAGCTGCTTTTATAAGCCATCAACGGCGTTTAGGGTTGCTTAGTTTTTAGGGTTTTTTTAAGGATTTTCTGAGCTTTTTCGCCATTTTTCTGCAAGAATCGCTCGGGCACGCCCAGAGACGTCCCGCGCACTCCCGTCCCCGTGCCGGAGGCATTGTCAGGGGGGGGGGGACTTACCTCTGCAACATAGTGTTTCTCTAAAGGATATCCGATCAAACTACTATCTTACTAGGGATGTAGGCTGTTTGGTGTGTCCATATAATGATTTTATTTTCTATTTTGTTGATCAAAGAAAAAAATCGGCGTGTAAAGCTTTCATCTCAAAATCTCTCTTGTGCCATGACTATACAAGAAAAGCAACATATGTAGCATATTTCCAAACAAATCTATGACTCCTCCATATATCAACAAACAAAACACTACAAATTCAAGTTAATTGAAAATTTTGTAAAGAAAGCAATTGCCATGATCAAATCACACACTCCATCAAGAGAACCCTTGATTCTTCCTAGTATCCACTTCAACCTCACAAGAATTGCAATGTGTGGTTATAACTATAATATCAGTACATGTTTTACCCTAAATAGGAAACAAGTAAGGTTTTCCTATGTAAAAAACAAGCCTAAAACTGGAATAGCTTAGAAAATCCCTAAACTTTCAAGAGAAATGTAAATAACTACACTTGTGCAAATAACCTATGTCAAATATATACAATAAAGGCCATCTAAGCAAAGGGAGGCAATTCATATGAATGCCATGTCTAATCAAAGAAAAGCACCTTGCATGTGTTTAATCCAAGAGTTGTGGGACCAATCATTAAGGAAAATTAGAAGTATAAGCATTATAATAACATGGGCTACGCACAATTATTGTTACATCCTATTCCACTACGTATAAACAAGCAGTAACCTTTAAACAGATATTAGACTAATTGATTTAGCTAATTGATATGTATAATCAGAAATTCTTTGTTTACTTGTTTTAATTTCATTGTTGATTCCGTATATGAGGGTTATATGAGCTATTGGCATACATATGTGCGTGTGTGTGTGTACTTATGCCTATATATATATATATATATATATATATATATATATATATATATATATATATATATATATGATTTTTGCAGCAGTATTGTGATATTGAGATGATTTCATAATAATCCATTTAATGTTTACTTTCTATTTATTTCAGTTCTCTCTTTTTCACATGACTCGGACTAACGACCTCTTTCTGATGAGATGGATGCAAGGTAGTGTGCCCCGCAACAAATTCAAAGGGGAAGAGTATCATAGGGGAGAGGGCAGCAGATGACAGCAGCTGCAAGCAGAAAAAAGATCTTTAACAGTCACACACTTATGATTGTTGTTTGATGTCTTGTTTGCCTAGTATGTCATCGTTTGAATAATCATATGCATGCATGATTGATTCAATGACGATTGTTGCTTCTTTTGGTGATTGTTTAAATATGCTGAGTTAATTGTTGAATGCACTTAGTTGTGTTAATAACAGCTTATCTTCCTTTGGTGTTCATACTGTCAGTGACGATTCGCTAATTCTTTTCACTATGTTGTGTCACCTATTGAATGCATTGAGTTATGATAATGATGACTTCTATCGCATTGAAATGTACGTGACTTCGTTAAATTGTGCATGGTAGCATTGCTTCATATGGTGAAATGTCCCCATATTAAATTCTCTGAATTCTGATTTTATAATTAATTCTGAAATTCACATTCAAATATCAAAATAACACATGCAACATGGAATATTTGAAACCCAATTGTATTTGTATCTCAGTCAGCAAATTACATAAAATAATACTAGGAAAATACGTGTTGAAACAATAAACTATTGGAATAAATAAACAATTTATTTTTTGTTGCCAAAATAGCCCTCCAAAAACCTACGCTACTGCTCTAATGGCAGCGATCTGCCTCTAGGTCCGTACGCAACTACTCAAAAGGCAGTGATATGTCTCCTATGTGGTACTCCCTTGTACAGTAGTCCTTGCACAAAAGGAAACAGGGGTTGGCTGATCCAATAACCCTCACCTAATTCTATAAATTGTCAAACCCTTCCAGCCAACTGGAATATTGAAAATACCATGATTGTTTGCCCAAATGTGATCTATGTATGAAATCACCAATGATGGGATGGGAGGGTTTTCATCCTCTAAATAAAAACATGGAGGGTTTTCATCCTCTCGATCTGAATGCAACGAAGGGTTTTCTTCCTCAAATGCAGAAGTTGGAAGCAAGCGCCCAAACTCAAAATAGATGTAATAAACAAGATGATCCCAAATGACCCCCAAGGCCCTATTTTATAACTTTTTCTGTCCCGTTTTCCCAAGTTGGCCCCTTAATTTAATAAAGTACACTTATTTTGGCTTTTCCCTTTCTTTTATTTCTAATAATAATAAAGTAATATTAAGTTGTCACTTAATAAAATAAAAAGTAAGTCACTTAGACAACTTAAAATATTAACTTTATTATTTTTCACTTTATGAAAAAAAGGGACATGACAGTGCACCCTTCCCAAAGATTGTTTGTCTTCAAGGAATCTCTGAACCATCCTGCATATACCCGAATCCCAAATCATTCTTTCTAATTCCCGTCCAAATGTGAACATCTGAAGTTGTTTTGCTTGTTGATCTTCAACTCCTTGTAAAACTTTCTCAATTTTGCCCAAATTTGTATCTACAACTTCTAGCTTTCTTGAAAACTCTTCATGGAGCATATCTCTTCATTCCGCTTCTCCTGCTCTACTCTGTTTTGATCTTCATATAAATCGTTGTTTGCATTAAGAGTTAATGCTTCTGAAGTCTTGGCTATTTCTTCAATTGCCTCTATGCATGCCATTTCAACGTCATGACATTGGTTGTTTGTGATCAAATCAGCATGTAGTTTAGTTATAATCAATTTCCTAACAACCCAATGAACCAACATTATTAACTTCCTCAACTTTTGCTGCAAAATTAGAGGGAATAGTTGACTTTCTCGATTTTTACTGTAAAGTTTCTAATTTTTACTACAAAGTTTTGTAAGGCTACCTTTGAATAAGTTCCCTTGTTTGTTTCGCTGTCATTTTTGTTGGAATGTACGGCCTCAACTTTCTTCACACTAATCAATCACATTTTTAGTTGGTGCATGCGTTGTTGATGAGATTTCTCACACATCCTTTCTCATATTATCCAATAAAACTGATAGAAATCGCTGAGAAATATTGTCACTCTCATTCAGAATCAAAGACATAATTGTTTGCATAGAGGTAATAATATTGTCTATATGATTCTTACTAACAATAGTAAAGAAATGTTGAAATATTTTAAAAATAAGATTATCACAACCAAGATTTATCATCAAAACACAATATCTGACTTTTGCAACCATTTCTAAAATCTTAACCCTTTTAGCAAAATAAGGACTTTTGATTTCATCCATACCTTGAAAACTTTCCACAATCAACTGAAATATCTCCCTTATTGTGTCATCACGGTATGGAACTTCCAATGCTATTATTCGGGTAATTTCACTAATGCAAGTGATAACCAGAAGCCTTACATCTTTGTCTTGATGACTTAGAAGTTCTAGCTTTTCCAAAGAAATAATTAATGGGGTCATAGCAAGATTCATCATACCGATGGTGATTGTTCCACCATAGACGCAATTTTCCACTTCCTCCAAAATGCTAAAGAATGTACCCTTCGATTGAGGTTGATGCTTGAAGCTTTTCCCTGCTTGGTAAAGTTTCTTCTCCACATCCTTTCCTATGAGCATCTCATAATCCTTATGAATTGGTTTCAAAAGATATTCCATATATTTTTCCTCTTATCCACAAGTTGATCCACATACTGACAAGAACAATGCATTTATACCATTATAATGTCCACTTATTAAAATTACCTGAATTCTGATTTTTTAATTAATTTTGAAATTCACATTCACATATCAAAATAACACATGCAACATGGAATATTGAAAACCCAACCGTATTTGTATCTCAGTCCATTGATTACATAAAAACAACCCTCCAAAAATCTACGTTGTTCCAATGGCAACGATCTGCCTCTAGGTGGTACGTAGCTGCTCAAAGGGCAGCGATCTGCCTCCTGTGTGATCCTCCCTTGTACAACAGCCCTTGCATGGAAATAAACAAGAGTTGGTTGATCCAATAACCTTCACCTAATTTTGGAAATTGTCAAACCCTTCTAGCCAACTAGAACACTGAAAATACCCTGGTTGTTTGCCCAAATGTGATCTCTGTATGAAATCATCAATGATGGGATGGGAGGGTTTTTGTCCTTTATTCCCCAATAGAAACTTGGAGGGTTTTTGTCCTCTCGATCTAAATGCAACAGAAGGTTTTTATCCTCAAATGCAAAAGTTGGAAGCAAATGCCCAAACTCAAAATAGATGTAATAAACAAGATGATCCCAAATGACCCCCGAGGCCCTCTTTTATAACTTTTATGTCATGTTTTCCCAAGTTGGCCTCTTACTTTACTTTAATAAAGTACACTTTTATTTTGGCTTTTCCCTTTTCTTTTATTTCTAATAATAATAAAGTAATGTTAAGTCGTCATTTTTTAATAAAATAAAAACTAAGTCACTTAGACAACTTAGAATGTTAACTTTATTATATTTCACTTTATGGGGAAAAGGAGACATGACATATGGAGGGTTGGTTTGCTACGTCCTCCGATTCAGTGGTAATAATATATTTTTGCATTAATAAGTAGAAAAAAGGCCCCTTCTTAGACTCCTGAATTCCAAGGGAACTTTAGACTCTCATGGCAAAATATAATGCATTTAAGAAGTTACTATGTTTTATAAAAAGATTTGCATTAAAAAAAATAAAGACATTTTATTTCATAGCTTTTTGAATGATTAAAATATTATTGTTATTTGTTTTGAAAAACGAAAAGGAATGATTAGGGTTTGGAATTCGTGGTATTTTGTTAGAGTAATATTCTTTTTGGGAAGAGAAGGAAGGCAGGTTGGAGGCCATTCAATGGCGAAGCTCTAAGCATTTTTCCCTTGGGCAGAACAAGGAGTGTCTTAGCCTTGGATTCGTGGCATCCCTGGAGAATGGCGACTTGCCAGTTGGGTTAGAGGTGGGAGTGCAATAATGGTGACCGGTAAGGGGCTGAAAAATAAAAGAATGGGGGCTTTTTGTAGCACAAGCATGGCATTGGCAGAAAAAAAGAAGGGAGAAGAACTTGGCTTGGAAGGAGATTCACGGCCTCTATTCTCTGTGTAGGCAAGTAAATATGTTTGCTGAGTGCCATTGCATTTTAGATCTTGTTGGCAAAATAAATACCAAACCCTTTATACGAAATATGCTAAAACAGAGATTAGCGGTGGGGATTCTTTTTGGGGTTCTAAACCTGTACCATTTAGTGAATCCCGTTAAAATATATATTGGGTTTTATTTTCTATGAAAATGGCTGATTAAAAAGTTGAAGATTCATTCTGTGAGCTATCAAAATTCCTTGTTCACTATAGAAATCTTCATTTTCTGTTCACTGTACATAATTTTCTTTCGAAAACCCTCATTATGAGCTTGGGGGTAAGGGTTCGCCCTTATCCACAAGGCCATAATGGATATTGTTTTTTGACCCTGCTATTATCCCTAAAGCTCTATGTGAGTGGATTATGGGAGTGCCAAGCATCGACTTGGGTAGTTGTAAGTCTATTTGTTATATCAGATGAGTAAATAGACTGTGAGAACAAGATCTAGGAATTGCTTGCGTGCTTGAGTTTATTGGCTCTTAATGAAGTTAGTTTTAGTAAGGTGTTTCAATTGGAGGTGTCTTGGATGCATGTATAGTGGCGCCAAGGTTTATATACAGATGTAGCTTCATGTTTATTTCCTCTTACTTTGGCTGTACATTATTTTGCTGATTTACCTTGGCTGCTCAAAACTAAAAATCCACCCATTGCACCAATCTGATCTAGACAGTTAATCTTTGGTCACTATTATTGTAGTCTCAGTGAGGCACTAAAATTGAGTGTCCTGGATGTATGAGTAGTGGCATCAAGGTAAGTTACAGCTGAAGGTGTATTTCGTTTATTTCTTTCCTAATTCAAAAACTATACACTCAAATGATAGCTCATACAGATAGTTTTCCTTTTATTTATTTTATTGTCAATTATAAGGGTTTATAGATGCTCAAATATTTTCTTAATGATGGTGGTTTTATATGCTTTAAAGTTGCAGTAGGAATTTGTAAATAAGGTCAGTCTTAAATTAGTATTATTTGCCAATGAGAATAGAGAGATGATTGATTATGTGATTATAAAAGAATTCCCTAATTCGAGTATACAGATTGATGATATGTGTTTGATTGTCATAAAAAGATGAAGACCCAAAAATATATTAGTATAAGTAAATGTTTGGCTGGTTATTATGGCATTGGACAATGGTAAACTTTTGAAAACAGAACAATTGTCTTTGAGTCGGTTATAACTTGCATTATTAAGTCTTAGATGATTTCAATAGTTTGGTGGAATGATTATAGAGATTCGTAGCACTTTTCATGGAGCTGTAGTGTTCTTTGAAAGTCCTTGATACTAGTTCAAGAAAGGTTTTGGAAGTCATATACAACTCTAATAAATTTGTGTAATGTTGGAATAAGGATTAACTTGAAAGAATTTTCGAAAGTATGACCTTAAGAGCAGTTAAGATGTCATTATGAGTTTTGATAGAACTATGTTGTTAGTAGATGACTATGAGTAGTTAGACATGCCAAAATTCAGCCATTCACGTAGTATAGCAGTGAAAGGCATCACAAGCATATTCCTTTTCATGAGCTTGTAGGGCCTAGCAGCTGTAGCTAACTAGCAAGGTGGTCAATTAGGATCATAAGAAAAATAACAAAGGAAATTTGTTTCATCCTGTCTGATGTCATTGTTTTTAATGCTTTAAAAGATTGATACCTGTTTGTGCATGCATATGCATATATGTTAGAAATCTGCAACTTGGTGTACATTGTAAATATCGTTGTGGTTATGGCTTTAAGCATATTGGAAGAATTTTTGATGTTGTGATGCATGATTATGACGAGCTTACAATGAATGTAGGTGGTATAAGATTATAAAGTTGTTCTGTGATAATTTGTACCTTCCATGACTGAAATTTCTAATGCTGAAATTTGGTACAGACCCACATAAAATATATTGTAGTTGTTTAGACTACTTGGAATGTGTTCCTATGTATAGTTGGTTTTGTAAAGTCTGTTTATGAATCCTCTACAATAAGGGATAACGAGTAACCAAGGCTGGCCTCCACATACAGTACTCATTTTCGGTTAACATATGCAACAGAGAGTATAGATGTGTGTAAATTCGACTCAGCAAAAATCTAATAACTATAATAAAAACTTTGACCAAAGTAATGTTATAACTATATGCATTGTTTGTCCATCTAGACCTTCTAGATTGCATGCATGTGTGATGTTATACTGATAGAGAACATATCCATGGTCTGTATGACTGTTGCATGTGATATTGAATGTACAACACAATGTTCTGGATTAATTCTTAATGTTCGCATCACTGTTACCTTTGTGAAGGGAAGGGCTACTCCCAATGCGGATGAGTGTGAGGGACCGTCAGTCTATGGTTGGAGGCAAAGCACTCGGATGATGCTCTCCCCTGCTTTACAGTTGAATCCAATTTACTATAGAGATATACTCACAACTACTACTTATAGTGATGTGCTATTGTATTAATGCATTGTGTAAATTGACACTATTGTATGAATTTGTAAAAGCAGAAGATGCTGCAACATTTATTAAGCATTTATTATAAAGATTTACAGCAGTGGCTGCATTTATTGCTATGTATGTTATAATATACATTGTTGTAGTTGAGGTTAAATTTCTACTTGAGTTGCACTCTTAAAATCTGCATTTCATGAACATGCTGCAACATTTATTAAGCATTTATTATAAAGATTTACAGCAGTGGCTGCATTTATTGCTATGTATGTTATACTATACATTGTTGTAGTTGAGGTTAAAGTTCTACTTGAGTTGTACTCTTAAAATCTGCATTTCATGAACTGTTGTATATCCCTATTGTATGTACCTCCTTGTGAGTGATTATTGATTTTAAATGTAGCATATAAGTTGTTGTAGCAGATGTCTCAAATGTAACCAATAGAATGTGGTTGTGTGAGAATGGCTATATGTTGTTAAGTACAATACTAAATGTTTTAACAATCTGGTTTCTATTGGAAAAAATTGGAGTAGATTCTTAGTAAGCCCGGAGGGGTTGTAATATGTGGTATCAGAGCAGGGTTAAAATGCTCGAACTAATGAGTCCACTAATGTTAAGTTTTTTCTCTTCAAGTAACAAAGAATGGTGCGTGGAAAGACTATTGTGGAAGGAACTTCCAATCAAAAGTCCTAGCGTGAATCTAATCAGCTAGCAATTGAACAAGTTGCAAAACTTGACCAAATCCTCGTTGTCCTGAATAAAACACAGGACAGAGTAGCCACCCTAGAGCAGAAAATTCATGGGCAAGATGAGGAAGAAGAGCAAGAAGAGCCCGAGGAGAAGCGGGTTGAATGAGATGAGCCTCAGGGACAAGAGCATGTTGAGGAACAACAAGTTGCAAGAGCTCAAGTAGCTACAAAACTTGTAAGAGACATGAAAAAGATAAACCCACCTAAGTTTAATGGAATAGTGTTAGGTGATGGAGCTGAAACTTGGCTCATGGAGATGTACAAATATTTCGATATTCGAAATTACTCTGAGATAACCAAGGCTATTTGGGGATCCTATCAACTTGTTGGAGAAGCGACAACTTGGTGAGCCAACAAGAAATTGATGGGTCTTGACGCCCCCATTCCCACTTGGGGACAGTTTGTAGCCTTGTTTAGGGCTCGGTGGGTGTCACAATTGTACTTTGATCAAAAATTGTCTGATTTTCAAAATTTGAGACAGAGAATTGTCAGTGATCGAGTGCTTGGAACAATTCACCAAGCTCCTGAAATATGTTCCCCAGTATCAGAGAGATGAACGTTTCAGAATTCGGAACAACATCATGGGGCTAAGACCTCAGATTGGTTGCGAAGTGGGCATTCATGGACCAAAGACCATGGATTAGGTTTTCTAAAAGGCCATCAAACAAAAGCAAAAGCTCAAATCTCTTGCAGAAGTCAAAGATAGGTACCGAAAGAGGTTTGAGAGCCATAAACCCGCTTTCAAAAAGAAGAAAACTTGGAAGCGTGATAAGAATTCCAAGAGCATATTCAATAATTAGAATGCAAGGAATAAGAAACCTGACGATGGTTTCAAGGAAGGATCCAAGCAAGCCAATCAGTCTAAAATGAAGGGACCGCCTGGTGGGTGTTTCACATGTAGGCGAGATCACTATGCTAAGGATTGTCATCAATGGAAAGTAGGAAATAAGTACAAGAATCCTTCTACACCACAAGGAAACTTTCAACAGTGAATCCATGCAGTTGTCGACAATCGTCAAGCCAAGTTTCAAGCCTCACCCATCAAAATATCAGGGACCTTGTTTGGGCATCATATTTCAATTCTAATAGATACTGGAGTTACTAAATGTTTTATTTTTCATAGTATGTTAAACAAAATACCTAGGAAGGTTGGTCACATGGCAAATGTTTGGTCGGTGCAATACAGGAATGAATCTAAGGTCAATGTGGACAAATGTCTTGTAGAGGCAGAAGTGAGACTACCTAAATTCACCACGACAATAGATTTGTATCTAGCACCACTAGGATCATATGACATGATCCTAGGAGTGAATAGGCTTTGTAAGCAGAAAGCAAAGGTCGATTGCTTCTCTATGAAGGTTGAGTGCTTGTATGATTGGGGAAATCGAACCCAAATCCAAGATGAAAATAAAGTTGAAATTAAGACAAATTTCAGCCATTCAAATAAATAAGGCTCACCAAAAGGGATGTCAGTATTCCTGGTCAAGGTCGATGAAATCAAAAAAACCAGAGAACCTACCCTTGAAAACTCTTTTTGAAAGAATTTCAAGATGTGTTTCCAAAAGAGTTAACAGGCTTACCTCCCAAAAGGGAATTCAACTTCCCGATTGACATCATTCCAAGATCAGAGCCTCAAACCAATGCTCCCTTCAGGATGACAACAATGGAGTTAGTGGAGCTAAAGGCCCAACTTCGGGAAATGTTGGCCAAAGGATTTGTTATAGCCGAAATTTGCACTTTTGGAAGGTAGTTCAAGCCTTCCAAATTTGGGATAACATGGAGACAATCCTAGGTTGTGGGTGCCCTAATGTTGGATTGAATCTCTAGGTTAAAGGGCTAGCTCCCCTTTTTGTATCACTTACGCTCGTTCACTAATCTACTAACTTGTTAGGAAAAGAGAGAGAAACTTACTCTAATGGAGGTGATGCACCAAAATTACTTGACCACTACCAACCAACTGCATGAGCACTTCAATCATAAAACTAACCTAAAACAAACACTATTCCTAATATGCCCCTCTACATCAGCACTTTATTGTGGAGGTAGTGAAAGATGTTTGGGCTATGAGGACTAGTCAAGAGGTCATATAGTGACACTAATGAATAGACAACTCACTCAACCTTCACACCTCACTTAAACACTTCACAAGACCTGCAAAAAGGCTTTCAAATTGAATATGAATGCTAGAAAAGGGCAACATGCCAAAGAAACAAAGCTAATCACTTGACAAGATCAACTAGTCATGCATACACATTGAAACCAGTCAAAGGAGGAGGTAAAACAGAAGCTTTTCATTGATCAAAGGCTTGCAAATGGGCAAGGCTTCGCCATACCCAGGGGGAGGATACATACATAGCCTATAAAGACTCAATTTATAGAAAAATGAAAGAGAAGACGAGAGAAGGGCGTAGAAAAGAGAGGAAGACAAGTGTCAAGAGAAGTTACAAGCAAGAAAGGAGTTGTGAAACTGTCTTATCAAGTCCTCAATGCCATGTGTTGCTCTTCTGAAGATGCTTCTTCTCCTCCAAATAGCGTAGGAGTTTCAAGCCTTGCTTGACACCTTGTCTTCTTCTCCAAAACTACCCTTTGTCTTAGCTTGTGAGGTGACAAATGGCACTCTTCGACATCAAGTCTTCTTGAGTTACATCTTGCTCTGTCTTTGACACTTTGCACTTATTTAGGAGTCTTCATAATTGATGCTACAATGATGATTACAACTCCTAAGTGTCTTGAAGGCCACTTGGCCTTAATATGCCTACCTTTGCTTACAAGTGTCAAATCTCGGTTTCATCCTCACCAAGGCAATCTCTCTCCATGAAAAGCATCATGATATCATATTAGACCTGAAACAATTCATTTGGAAACCTCAAGCACTCACCCAGACCTCGTTTTGCACCAAAAGCTCTCATTTGGCCTCAATTCCTTGTAGCCCTGAAAACACACAAAGCTCCTTGTGTGGAAGAATGTACGGAGGATCTTTGAAAATTAAAGATATTTTTTAGGACCCAGTATCCCCTTACAACTCCATGCCAAATTTTAGGACCCAAATCTAAGTGGAAGTACACTTATTAGCCCATTTTCTCTCTCCAATTAGGTCTCCATTAGCTCTCTAGACCTAGAAACTGAGTTTTGGCTCAAACTGACTCCCACACGTGTGAAACTTCCAAGAAGTGTGTGATTCACTTTACCCATGACCTGACCATGCTCCATACCAATTTTCAGCTCTTGAAACCTTGTACGGATATGTAAACTATGAAAAGGCCAAAACCCTAGCCTAGGTGCATGAACATGCTTGAGAGGCAGTTGGAGTGTTTTGGCAAGTTTTTAGGTTATAGTGCTTGGAAATAGTTAGTTAAGGTATGAAACATCTTAGGACAACTCCATCTATTGGGAAAGAGCTCTCTTCTTGTACTTCATAGGCTTGTAGATAGGCCTTTTGACTAGCAAATGATGCACTTCTCACCACATTGGCCAATTGCTGACTTGTAGAGCTCATATATCACTTTGGGAGACTTGAGGAGTATGAATGATCATGGAACCTTTTATTATACTTACAAAGCCTCTGTACTTGATTTGAAGGTCAATTCATAACCTGTACCTTCACATACAAGCCTACAACCATGTTTTCAGGCTTATTCTATACACCTGTACCTTCAAGTTGACCATCAAGGGCATTCTTCAAGTGTCCATGAGAGTTGTGAGAATCATTTCCAATCCATACTAGTCCATCTAATGGCATTGAATCATCCTTTGTCTCATCAGGTCTTTTAGGAGGGTTTAACAAGGGTTTTAAAAGCTTACCATCTTAACAATGGTTCATAAAGTACAAGGGGCTAATCCCAAAACAAATACCAAAAAGTGAGAGTAGGGAGACCCCTTCAACATCTTCTATGACACTGAGCTCCCATGCAAACTCTCCATGTACTTCTAAGCAAAAGAAGATGACATTCGAACTCTTTCACAAGGCAAAAACAACGTTTGGTGAGACCTTTAGTCTTAGTTATGGTTCATACAGGTATGGGAGTGATAAGTTGAAACAATGCCAAGGCCCTCAAGTTAAAGAGCTTCACTATCTCCTCCAAACACCATTTGTCACCATGCAACTCTTCCAAAGAGTATTGAGCAATCTAAAGTGGCTTCTCGCACTGGTTAGTTGTATGAGGACTGAGGGCAGAGTTTGATAAGAACAACACCCTTAAAACTACAAACTTTTGATCTCAACCAAATTCATGGTGTCTAACATATCCCTATCCATGCTTCAATGTGTTTACATTTCTAGGTATCCATGTGTTCAAAGTTTGATCCCATTGACCATAGCAGACCTATAAGGGTTTTAGGCATGTAGGCCTCTTTTAGCCCTCACTACCTATTCTTGAAGCTAGCCACCAGTCTTGAAGATCACAGTCCTTGAACATGACTCTTTAGACCCAAATACATCTCTCTCTATGTTTGGGTCAATCTCAATATGATCATATACAAGCTTTGTAATTTTCCAAACATAGACTTGTAGCTTACAATTTGGTTTTATGGCCGCAACTCAGAGATATGACCTTTACTGTTTGAATCTTAGTAATTTGATAATCCCAACGAAAAATAGAGGGTTATCTTATGCTCCTTCTCACCATGGAATTCCTCCCTTTGACAACTAGAGTCTTATGCAACTTCCAAACTTGAAAATCTTCCTGAGTTCATACACAAGCTTGTGTATGCCTGTTTAGGCTATATGAGCCTAATTAAACTCTTGCTCTCTTTTCAATGCATTTGTTTCAACATTGGAAAAAGTCTCAAAACTTCACGAATATCTAATTGAAGTCTTCATCACCTTTGTAGAGCCTATAGATCCCCATCCTTCCTTCAACAACAAGCTCTTATGACAACTTTTCATACACAGGGTTCTATAATTGGTGATTGCTTAGTCAGGGCTCATACGGTCTCAAAAGCTTTCAAATGCATTTGTTTACTGAGAGAGTTTACAAACCATTTTCACATTTCTCTCAGCCTTCAAACCTCAGTTTACTCTGTCATATGCTTCTTAACTCATGTTCTCACATAGGCCTGACTATGTTGTTATGGATGAGTGACTGTAGACTTAGGGTATACTCTCTTTAGAACACTTTCTAATGTCTTCCAGATCTTCTTTAGTTTCATGACTTCATAAACCTACTTATCCATTCATACTTCATGTCTTCAAGAGCTCGTAAATCATGAGCATGTCGGGTTTTGCATCCCTAAAAAGCACCTTAGCTCCTTAGCTATTGTTCATAAAGCTAAGGAGCTCAATCAAACAACCAATGCCACTGATTGAGAGGCCATAAGTGTCCTTATCTCTAGTCAATAACTTGGGCTCTAAACTTCATTTGTACGGCCTGTACCATCCTCGTGAAAACTGCCTTTACTAATCTGCCAAGAGGCCGATGGAGAGAAGGAAGCAACTTTTGCAATCTTGAGACCTGTACCTGCAATCTAAACATGGATTTGACCTGTAAGAGCTCAAGAGACACCTCTGCAATGTTTTCATCTGAAGATGAGCTCTCATGTCTATACAAGTGACTTAAAACTACCTCTTAAGCATTGAAATGCAAGAATCTGATCACTTTTTGACATCCTGACATGTTTGGCAATTAAATAACTCCTCCAAGAACCTTGGCAAGTGTATCGCACGGATTATTCATCTTGGAAGCTTTGTCACATATTGGAGTTAGTCAAAAACACTTTTCTTTTACATAAAAATTTACCTTAATATTTGCAAAAGAACCTTATCCTCCAAACCAACATGAAATGTTTTTTTTTTACAAGTTGATTAAGTGGTAAAGTGACTTGAAGAGCAACCTAAAGACCTATGACACCATTGTGGACCAACCTCTTTACACCATGATATCACTAGACTAGTCTAAGACAAGGACAAAGCATTACCTTAATTTTATCAAATTAACCTTGTTCTTTGCTAACAAGACCTTAGAAAGACTAATAAGACCTCATGAGACATGACAAGGTTAGGAACGAGGATGTTAAGACATGACAAGCAAGTTTCTACCTATAGGGATTGACCTTTTGACCTTGGGGGTCAAAATTGGTCAACAAAGTTCATTCAACCAAGTGTTTCACCATGGGGTGCACCAGTGGTATTCATAAAGAATAAGGATGGAACTCTTCACGTATGCATGGATTACATGATAATGAATAGAACAACCATCAAGAACAAATACCCTCTACCTCACATTGATGACCTCTTTGATCAAATGCAAGGTGCAATAGTCTTTTCTAAGATTAACCTAAAAGCAGGGTACCATCAATTAAGGATTCGGGAGGTAGACATTCCTGAAACAGCGTTTAAGACAATATATGGGCGCTACGAGTTCACAGTGCTCCCTTTTAAGCTAACCAATGCACCTGCAAAATTCATGAATATCATGATAGTGTGTTCAAGGACTATCTTGATCAATTTGTGCTTTATTTTCTTGATGACATTATAATCTATTCCAAAAGAAAAGAAGAGCATATTGAGCATTTGTGCCTGGTTCTACAACACTTGTGGGAGCATAAGCTCTTCGGAAAGTTGTCAAAGTGTGCTTTCTTTCAGGAAAAGGTGCAATAACTGGGTCATATTATTTTAATAAAGGAAATTTAAGTAGATCCAACAAAGATTACAACCATCTTGGAATGGCCAACACCCAAGAATGTGCATGAGGTGCATAGCTTTATGGGCTTAGCAGTGTGCTACAAAAAAATTGTACCAAACTTCTCCAAAATAGCTAACCCAATCACTTCCTTTCATCGGAAGGAGCAGCGTTTTGTATGGAATGATGAGTGTGAAAAAACCTTCCAAACCTTGAAAGAGAGGCTTACTTTTGCACCAGTTTTGCGCATACCAAACCCAAATGGCCATTTTGTTGCCATAACAGATGCTTTTGGGGACTGCTTGGGTGGAGTGCTAATGCAGGAAGACTCAATAGTTGTATATGAATCCAGGAAATTGAAGCCCTATGAGGCAAACTATGCTCCACATGACTTAGATTTGGCTGCAATTGTGCATGCCTTACAAGTTTGGAGGCATTATTTGTTGGGAAAACCATTCAAACTCAAAACAGACAATCTAGGACTCAAGTACATCTTTACTCAACCCAACCTGAATGGCACGGCAAAGGTGTTGATTGGAGTTTTTGTCGGACTATGATTTCAAAATCGGTTATATAAAGTGCAAGGAAAACAAGGTTGTGGTGCTCTTAATCGCAAAAGGTACATAACAGCAATGGCTACTATCAGGAGTACCTTCTAAGACCATGTTTTAACATTCTCTCCAGAAGACGAACTCTACAAGCGGGTCAAAAAATCCCTAGTAGAGAATCCTCAAGATCATAGATACAAAGGATCTCGATTTGAGAATGATGAACTCTTGAGATGCAATGGGGGGATGTATGTCCCTGATAGAGAGAATTTGAGGGTGATCGTACTTAAAGAGTTGCATAACGCTCCCTATTCAGGTCATTCAGTTCATGGCAAAATTAAAACCTCTCTATTTTTGAAGACTCTTCAAGAAAAAATCAGGGGATTTTGTGTCTAGATGCTGGGAATGTCAGCGAGTGAAGGCTAAACATGTACATACAATTGGATTGTTGTATTCACACGACATTCCACAATGGAAATGGCAAGTCATCAGTATGGACTTTGTCCAAGGGCTGCCCATGTCAAAAAACCAACATGATATGATTCTAATTGTTGATAAACTCACCAAGGTTGCCCATTTCATCCCAAGGATCTGAATGATGATGCACCAATGCTTGCAAAAATATTTGTGAAGGATGTTTTCAAATTGCATGGGTTTCCGAAAAGGATCATTTTGGATAGACCATCGTTTGACTTCAAAATTCTGGGAAACACTTAATGCAACCTTAGGCACGTAGATGAACTTCAATACAACCTTTCATCCAAAAACGGATGGACAAACAGAGTAAATCAGATATTGGAAGATCTTTTGCGAATGTATTGCATGGATCAGCAATACAAATGGGAGGAATACCTTCAACTAGTTGAATTTGCTTACAATAACTCCTTTCAATCAGCGTTGAAAATGGCTCATTTTGAAGCATTGTATGGTAAGAGATGTAAAACACCTATCAATTGGGACAAATTAGAGGATAGAGTGGCTTTTGGCCCTAATCTGTTAGTTGAAATGAAGGAATAGGTGAAACTAATTAGGCAAAAGTTGCTTGAAGCCAATGATAGGCAAAAATCTATGTTGATCTGAAAAGAACAACAAAGCAGTTCTTAGTTGGAGAAAAAGTGTTAATATGAATCAAACCCCAAAAGAGTTCGATTAAGTTTTAGAAATCAGTCAAACTAGCCCCTAGATATGTGAGACCTTTTGAGGTTCTAGAAGTGATGAGTCCTATAGCATACAAGCTTGCTTTGCCACTAGCCTTAGCTCAAATTCACAGTGTTTTTCATATATCTTGTCTCAAAAAGTATGTGGTTGATCATTTGCATGTTTTCAATTGGAATGCATTATAGGTTTTGAATCCAAGAATAATAGCAATAGAACCAATCAAAATGCTCGAGACACACAAGCTTCGCTTGCGTAATAGAGTAATATCACAATGCAAGGTCTAGTGGGACCAATATTCTGCAGCAAGTGCCACTTAGGAGGACCTTGAAGAGTTTCAAAAACTATTTCATCTTTTTGCTGATATGTTTTGCTGAACTATATATATATACATCTTTTCGCTAATATGTTTTGCTGAACTATATATATATATATATAGTTCAGCAAAAAGATGTGTATATATATATATATAGTTCGGCAAAACATATCAGCAAAAAGATGTATGTATATTTATATATATATATATATATATATATATATATTTCAGTAAAACTATGTATAGTTTTACTAATAGTTCAATAAAACTATGTGTAGTTTTACTAAACTATGTATAGTTTTACTGAACTATATATATATATACATACATCTTTTTGCTGATATGTTTTGCTGAACTATATATATATATATACATTTTTTTTGCTGATATGTTTTGCTGAACTATATATATATATATATATACATCTTTTTGCTAATATGTTTTGCTGAACTATATACATCTTTTTGCTAATATGTTTTGCTGAACTATATATATATATATAGTTCAGCAAAACATATCAGCAAAAAGATGAAATAGTTTTTGAAACTCTTCAAGGTCCTCCTAAGTGGCACTTGCTGCAAAATATTGGTTCCACTGGACCTTGCATTGTGATATTTCTCTATTATATATATATATATATATATATATATATATATATTTCAAACATTTTTTTCTTTACGTCATCGGGACAATGACCCTTTTAGGGGGGAAAGATGTTACATCCTATTCCACTCCTTATAAATAAACAGTAACTTTTAAACAGATATTAGACTAATCGGTTTAGCTAGCTGATAAGTATAATCAAAAATGCTTTGTTTACTTGTTTTAATTTCATTGTTGATTTGGTATATAAGTGTTAAATGATGATATTGGCATATGTAGATATATATATATATATATATATATATATATATATATATTGATTTTTGCAACAGTATTGTGATATTGAGAACCGTATCTTGAGATGATTTCATAACAATCCATTTAATATGTTTACTTTGTATTTATTTCAGTTATCTCTTTTTTACATGACTTGGACTGACTACTCTTTTCTAATGAAGTGGATGCAAGATAGTGTGCCCTGCAACAAATTCAGGGGAGGAGAGTATCATAGGGGAGAGCGTGGCAGATGACGACAATTGTAGGCAGAAATAAGGAAATTTAAAATAGTCACACATGCACTTATGATTGTTGTTTGATGTCTTGTTTGCCTAGTATGTCATCGTTTGAATAGTCTTATGCATGCATGATTGATTCAATGATAATTGCTGATTCTTGTAATAATTGTTTAAATATGCTGAGTTAATTGTTGAATGCACTTGTGTTAATAACAACTTATCTTCCTTTGGTGTGCATACTCTTAGTGATGATTTGTTGATTCTTTTGACTATGTTGTGTCACCTGCTGAATGCATTGAGTTATGAGAATGATGACATTTCTCGCATTGAAATGTACGTGAATTCATTAAATTGTGCATAGTAGCATTGCTTCGTATGGAGGGTTTGTTTGCTACATCCTCGGATTTTGGTGGTAATAACATATGTTTGCATTAATAATAAGTCGCAAAAAGGCCCCTACTTGGACTCTTGAACTCCAAGGGGACTTTAGATCCTCATGACAAAATATAATGCATTTAAGTTAGTATGTTTTATAAAAAGATTTGCATAAAAAAAATAAAGGCATTTTATTTCGTAGCTTTTGGAATGATTAAAATATTACTGTCATTTGTTTTGAAAAAAGAAAAGGAATGATTAAGGTTTGGAATTTGTGAGATTCTGCTAGAGTAACAATCTTTTTGGGAAGAGAAGGGAGGCAAGTTGGAGGTCGTTCAATGGCAAAGCTCTAAGTTCACTTGGGCAAACAAAGGAGTGTCTTAGCCTTGGATTCGTGGCATCACTGGAGAATGGTGATCTGCGAATTGGGTGAGAGGCATAGTGCAATAATGGTGTCTGGAAAGGGGCTGAGAAATAAAAGAATGGGGGGTTTTGTAGCACAAGCACGACATTGGCAGAAAAAAGGAAGGGAAAAGAACTCGGCTTGGAAGGAGATTCATGGACTCTATTCTCTATATAGGCAAGTGACATATTTATTTGATTTGGGCTTGTTTTCAAAACAAAAGAAAATATGTTTGTTGAGTGCCATTGCATTTTAGATCTTGTTGGAAAAATAAATAGCAAACCCTTTATGTGAAATACGGATCTTGTTGGAAAAATAAATAGCAAACCCTTTATGTGAAATACGCTAAAACAGAGATTAGTGGCCAGGATTATCTTTGAGATTCTAAACCTTTACCATTTAGTGAATTATGTTAAAAAAAATATTGGGTTTTATTTTCTATGAAAATGGCTGATTAAAACGTTGAAGATTCATTCTGTGAGCTATTAAAATTCCTTGTTTGCTGTATATATCTTCATTTTATGTTCACTGTACATATTTTACTTTCAAAAATCCTCATTATGGGCTTGGGGATAAGGGTTCCCCCTTACCCACAAGGCCAAAGTAGAGATATTTTTTCGACCCTGCTATGATTCCTGAAGATAACTCTATGTGAGTGCGTTATCGGAGTGCCAAGCATCAACTTGGGTAGTTGTAAGTCTATTTTTTTTTATCAGATAAGTAAATAGACTGTGAAAACAAGACCTGGGCATTGCTTGCATGATTGAGTTTATTGGCTCTTAATGAAGTTAGTTTTAGTGAGGTGTTTCAATTGGAGGTGTCTTGGATGCATGTATAGTGGCGCCAAGGTTTGTAGACAACTGTAGCTTCATGTTTATTTCCTCTTGTTTTGGCTGTACATTATTTTGCTGATTTACCTTCGCTACTCAAAACTAAAAATTCTCCCATTGCGCCAATCTGATCTGGACAGTTAATCTTTGGTCGCTATTATTGTAGTCTCAATGAGACATTAAACTGAGTGTCCTGGATGTATGAGTAGTGGCATCAAGGTAAGTTACAGCTGTAGGTGTATTTGGTTTATTTCTTTCCTAGTTCAAAAAATATATGCTCAAATGATAGCCCATACGGATAGGTTTCCCTTTATTTATTTTATTGTCAATATAAGGGTTGATAGATGCTCAATTATTTTCTTAATGATAGTGGTTTAATATGCTGTAAAGTTGCAGTAGAAATTTATAAATAAGGCCAGTCTTAAATAAGTATTATTTGTCAATGAGAATAGTGAGATGATTGATTACGTAAATATAAAAGAATCCCCTAATTCGAGTATACAAATTGATAATATCCGTTTGCTTGTCTTAAAAAGATGAAGACTCAAAATTATATTAGTATAAGTAAATGTTTGGCTGGTTATTATGGCATTGGATTGTATTAAACTTTTGATAAATGGAACAACTGTCTTTGAGTTGATTATAACTTGAATCATTGTCTTAGACGATTCCAACAGTTTGGTGGAATGATTATAGACATTCGTAACACTTTTCATGGAGCTGTAGTATTCTTTGAGAGTCCTTAATACTAGTTCAAGAAAGGTTTAGGAAATCATATACAGCTCTAAGAAATTCGTGTAATGTTGGAATAAGGATTAACTTGAATGAATTTTGAATGAGTATAACCTTACGAGCGGTTAAGATGTCATTATGAGTTTGATAGAACTATGTTGTTAGTAGATGACTATGAGGAGTTAGACATGCCAAAATTCAGCCATTCACGTAGTATAGCAGTGAAAGACTTAACAGGCATATTCCTTTTCATGAGCTTGTAGGGCTTAGCAGCTGTAGCTATCGAGAATGGTGGTCAATTATGATCACACGAAGAATAACAAAGGGAATTTGTTTTATCCTGTTTGATGTCATTGTTTTTAATGCTTTAAAAGATTGATACCTGTTTGTGCGTGCATATGCATATATGTTAGAAATCTGCCACTTGGTGTACATTGTGGTTATGGCTTTAAGCATATTGGAGGGTTCTTTGATGTGGTGATGTATGATTATGACAAGCTTACAATAAATGTAGGTAGTATAAGATTATAAAGCTGTTTTGTGATAATTTGTACCTTCCATGATTGAAATTTATGCTGAAATTTGGTACAGACCTGCATAAAATATATTGTAGTTGTTTAGACTGCTTGGAATGTGTTCCTATGTATAGTTGGTTTTGTAAGGTCTGTTTATGAGTCCTCGACAATAAGGGATAATGAGTAACAAAGGGTGGCCTTCACATATAGTACTCATTTTCAGTTATTGTATAGGATGATGTATGTAGCAGAGAGTTGGGTGTGTGTGGATTTGATTCAACAAAAGTTTGATAACTATAATGAAAACTTTGCTCAAAGTAATGTTATATATGTACACATTGTCTGTCCACCTATACCTTCAAAATTGCATGCATGTGTGATGTCATATTGATAAAAGACATATCCATGGTTTGTATAACTGTTGCATGTGATAAGGAATGTACAACACACTCTTCTGGATTAATTCTTAATGTTTGCATCACTATTACCCTTCCCTTCATGAAGGGAAGGGTCACTCCAAGTTGGGACGAGTGCAGGGGACTGTCGATCTGTGGTTAGAAGAAAAACGTCTAGATGACGCTCTCCCTAGAGCTGAATCCAGTTTACTACAGAGATATACTCACGGCTACTACTTGCAGTGATGTGCTATTGTATTAATACATTGTGGAAATTGAGACTGTTGTATGAATTTGTAAAGGCAGAAGCGGCTGCAACATTTATTAAGCATTTATTATACAGATTTACAGTGGTGGCTGCATTTATTGCTATGTATGTTATATTGTACATTGTTGTAGTTGAGGTTGAAATACTACTTGAGTTGTACTCTTCAAATCTGCATTTCATGAACTGTTGTATACTCCTGTTGTATGTACCTCCTTGTGAGTAATTATTGATTTTAAATACAGTACGTAAGCTGCTGTAACAAATGTCTCAAATGTAACCAGCAGAATGTGGTTGTGTGAAAATGGCTATATGTTGTTAAGTACAATACTAAATGTTTCAATAATCTGATTTCTAATGGAAAAAAAAATTGGAGTAGATTCTTAGTAAGCCCCAAGGGGTTGTAACAATTATGAAACATGTTCCTAGAGCTTCCTCCAAATGTGCATGCTTATGTTGAAGTTGATAATGACATAGGCCTAATGTACCACCTTATGAACCCACAACACGACTGAGACCATTAGGGAAAACAAAGACACTATAAATAATAGTAATAGTAATAAGACTTGGCGAGTCTGTGCAAGGATTAGCCAATCCGGATCTGAGGTACCCTCGGTGAGGCTGCAAATTTGTTTTGCAGACTCCCCGAATCTGCCTTTGGGAGAGCAGGCCTTTTTTATGATTTTTTAAAGATGTGGAGTTTCAGTGAGACGGGTCTGTGACAAAAATCGGCTTGCTGAGTTTTTCCCAAGTCCAAGTCTTGTGACTATGCTATAAACATAGTAGCTAGATTGGGTGGGCATGATCACAGGTGCAGGAATTTGATCTGTGGTCTCTTGAGTTAGAAATGATTTGCTGGAAATTTCAGAGCTACTATTTAGTTCTACTTGAATTATCCTTCAAATGACAATTAATTAGAATGTCAAATTATGCTTGAATTTGTATCCTAAAGTTGCTGAAATTTAAACAGCACTGTGGTTGCCAGAATTGGAATGGAAAACAGCAAACAATAGCAACCACAACAAGATTGACACGAGGATTTAACTTGGAAACCCCAATGTCCAGCTGGATGAGGCAATTGCTCAGCTTCGTCTCCTTTTGAAAAAAAAACAGTTTACAAAGAGCTCAAATAGAGCATGCTACAACAATCATCCTACTGTTGTGCTCATTCAAACTCCTCGTTGCACCTCAAATCTTTCTCCTACAATCAACTGAACACACTTACTCTTCCTCTCACACTCATTGCTCACAACTGGGATTGTGTCTCTTACTTATAGGAACTTTGGGAGTGTTCATGTACTAAAGGAAATCCCAATCGACTCAGATTGGAAGAGATGCTGTTTTCTGCCATTACTCTGCCTATTCGTTTGAAACGGGTGAAATCATCAGAGTTGTCAGGGCTATCTGCGTCAGCAAAACGTATCATCTCACAAATAGACTCAATGAAAGTAATCATAGATTTGACATCAAACAAAAAATGGTCATCAAGGGTTAACTCTCTTGCCTCAATTAAAATATCAGATGAAGATTGCCTTCATAATACCCACGTCACTGACTATGATGGCACCTTTCACCTCAGACAGTTCCTAAAGAGGAATGGAATAGGAAGAAAACTATGTATCAACACAAGTTAACAAGTCCAAATTTGCACATTTGTGATGAAGGGTTCAGAGTATTGGCAATGGCCCATAAACATTTGGATATATCTCCCATCTTCAATTAACTTTGCAATCCAGTCAAATTTGCCGATTTATCTATTTCCAATGCATACACACAAAACTACATCTAAAGCATATCATTGCATTGCCTTTGCCGCATTTGTAATAACCTGCATAACTTTAGATGTCCTTGCCTCCTCAATAGCATAACGTATTTGGTCCTTCAAGAAGACAGTGTTCCTCTTTGCCCCGAGCACTCATTGCTTTTAAAAAAAAGGGTTTGTTGTAGAGGATATTAACTATCTAGAAGCCAATAGCCTTGTGTATCAGTCCAACTGTGCCTCACAACAGAATACCCCTCTATGCTCCATGTTGTCCTAGTTAGCACCATAATTCTACCCAAAAAAGATTTCCACTTCTCAACCAAGACAATTTGAAGCCTCTCATACCCAGTTTCTTTATACCCTGCAAATCCATCACTAATGCCACGGCGTATCATCTCATGATAGGGAGGATCAGTCACATTGAAAATAATTCTGCATGCAAGGAAAAACTTTACTAGAACAAGATCAATACCCTCTCTACTTCAAACACACAACATTCTAACAAGGGAACCCATGTATGGTCTTTCATGAGATGTGTTCTCCAAAGACAGTGAACTTGAAGAAATTGTAGATGAGTCTGCAGTAACATCCATTTATAATCCACCTCTTCGTTTTAATGGACTTGGGCATAAAAGAGTCCACCTAAAGAATGAGAGCTACATTCAGTGGGAGATAATTTTATTCCAGCTTGTTCTTGTTCCCTCAAACGTGTCATTGTCTCTCTTCATCACTAGTGCAAGGATCTACTCCTTTAAATGGGCCTTCATCCTGAATAATTATCCTTTAAATCTTTATCATGCAATCTTTGTCATCTCCCTTTGCTCCTTCATTTGCCTTCCTCTTTTACAATATTTCTGGAAAGGATAAAGGCCATCTCTACCAGACATGGATAGAAATTAAGGGGCAAAAGAAGAGGAAGAAAATGAAATAAGTGTAAAAAACTCTTTCTTTGAGAGAAGTTTCCTCAAAGTGTTTTAAAGTTTCTTTTTTTCCTTGGAAAGGGGGGAAAAAACTTACTCCACCCAAATGACAATTTTCCTTGTCAAATACTTAAACTTTGCCTCATTTGCCCTTTCCAATTTTCAAATGTTAAGCTGGTTGTTTTCTATTTTTTGCGAAAAAATACTTCCTCCTTCCAAAAGGAAATTCTTAAAATCAGTCTATCTGCTTCTTATCTATCATATGCTCTTCCTCCAAAAGAACAAGAGTAAAACCTTCATTTTTTAGCCTGCAAATCTTCTTTTCTAACAAGGAAAACAGTTGCTTGTCTTTGTATGTTTTGAGGGTTGAACGGACATTGACTTTTATGGAAGTGTTGGCATGACCAAACAGAATCAGAAAGGTTTTAGAGTTTTCTCTTGCAATCTTTCTTCTTTCTTACGAGGGTGTACAGTTTCCCACAGAGGAGTCGCCTTAAGGGATGACCAAGAGCATTGACGTGAACTTAAGTTGTTGAAAGATGCACCAGAGTGCTCCCCAATCCCATTTTTTATATGGGAGACATCCTGCAAAGATACAAACTCACAATGCTTCATGTTCTTGCTTCAGGACATGGGACAGACATTCTCCCTTATTTGATATTTCCATCACTGTGATTTTACAAACATTCTCCCTTATTTGATATTTCCATCACTGTGCTTTCTTTCAAAGTCTGCATTTGCATTGATATTGGATATATATGCTCAATGCCATGACATAACATATATTTATTTGAACAGAGATATAACTTGACCTTGAAAACATGTGTGGTTAAATTATATAGTTAGATATTATAGTGGAACAAAATCCTCAACTGGTGGGATATGCCACTTTGTTTTTAACAAGCTTGTAACTTTTAGGCACTTTGGAACTCTAAGCAATGTTAGTACTCAAAAGAAGAATGCTAACACATACGCCCAGGGACTTGCACCGCAAAGTCTGCTTCCAAATTGGCAAAGCTTTTAGTACATGTACTCCATTATAAACCTTCCTTGTCTAACAATTATTACTTATGTGAGATAAACACACATACCCAACACCTTTTTCTTTTTATACATGTGTTTTTAGTCAGTAGCATCCTCATTGTATGGTTTCCAAAATGATTGATGTGCTCACAATAATGTGAATCGAATTTGAAGCAGTGGTTATGGTGTCCATCAGCTTTTTCACCATATCTCAAGTTTTATATGGGCATGCAAAAAGCATGTTGTCTTGATTTAGTGTATTTCAGAACCTATCTTCCGAGATAGCCATAAGTAGTAGCTACATTCTTGACTTGGACTTGAGAGATTTATGTTAAATCCTGTAATGGTTGCCCCTGATTTATATATATTGTGCAATGTTTTCAGAATAAGGCAAGGGAATGGAATGCAGAAGGGTTTAATGTTTCGCACCCATCCATCACATTGAGCACATACATTGATATATTCGAAAAATGCAAGGAAAATAAGGTGGAATTACATTAAAACATATGTCAATACAACTCAATATAAAACTTAGTAAGTTTCAATCTTAAACCAGACCTGAAAATACTCCATTTATAGCAGATTTTCATCATAGAATGCTCAGATCAGAACTTCATGTTCGCTGTCCCAATTCCCTAAAAGTGGCGCTAATCCCAAGGTGGGAGACTTGCTCCAATAAATCACATAGCTTCTATTAAATTCCAGCAGGTGGCTTAGAGGGGACGCCCAACCAAGCAAAATCCAATGAAAAAATGCCCAAAAAGAATTTCACCAAATTATGAAACCCACACACAAAATTAAGCTCCACATCCAACACAGGGAACTATGAAAAATCTTCATTTATCCAATGCCAAAAAAGCTCAACCAACAAGATAAATACTGTACAAAATTCCAAACCAAACACCAACCAGCTAGGGTGGGTCACAATCCACCGAAACCAGCAACGTGAGATGAAGGTTTTCATCCTCAACCAACAGTAAGAGTATTCTGAAAAAAATCCAGCAGAGTCTCCTTAGCTGCCAAAGTTCACATATCCCAATGAGAGCTCAAAGAGTGATTAAATAGAAGATAGAGGGATTACGGTAACTTCAATTTTGAAAAAAAATTTCCCCTTCAAAACCCCATGCCCAACCTTGTTTTATTTTAATATTTATTTTCAACATTTTAACATATCATCAAATATTTCCCAAAGGAGGCGTCCAAAATAAAGTACGATGTCCCCTCTTTTAAAATAACGTTGCTCAACTAGGCCAAGGGGGTCTTTTATAACCCATGTTTATTCTCACTGAATTCAATTAGCAACTTTATTGAGTGACGAATAAACAAATAATAACTCTGACCATTAAAAGAACTCACCCCTGCCAAAAATGGGAACTCTGCACTACTGTTGAATAAGAGCCGTGACCAGTTACTAAATATAGCACTTACCAAAGATAGTAAGTGAGCCAAAACTCCAAATTAAAGCTCAATTGGAAATTACTAAAAATAGTAAGTTTACTGAAGATAGTAAATTACTAAATATAGAGATCACCACTGAAAAATACCCAAAAAAAACCCAAAAAACTCATCTCAGGCCACCAAAGTTCCCTAACCAATGTCCACTTAGCCTACGGAAACCGGAATAGGCTAATGGTGACTCAGACTAGCTATGAACGAGGAGACATTATAGTCCTCCCTCCCCAAGATTGCTTGTCCTCAAGCAATCACAACTCAGGATGCTGTAAAATCTGCTCACTATCCCATGTGGCATCCTCTACTAGCAAATCCTTCCATTTCACCAAATACTCTATGATAACCCTCCGCTTGACAGTACACTCTCTAAAATCAATCATTGCCTCTAGAATAAGTATCAATTTCCCATCCTCATCCAATGGGGGCAATTCTGCTGAAGGGGTTGCTTTATGCCTGAGCGTCTTCTTGAGATGTGACATGTGGAAAACATTATGCACCTTGCTACCCTCAAGTAGCTCAAGCTTATAAGCCACCACCCCAACTCTCCTGGTGACTCTAAATGGACCATAGAAGCGAGGCTTTAGCTTCTCCGACCCACTCTTCTTGAGAGTGGACGGTCTATAGAGCTGCAATCTCACATAAACCATATCTCCTATCTCAAATTGCCACTCAATGCGGTGTTGATTAGCGTACAACTTCTGCTGATTTTGAGCATGTTGTATGTTATCCCTCAATGATCTCATGATATCCTGACTTTCCTGCAAGAAATCCTTGGCTCTAGGCACTCTACAATCTCCAAATAGCAAATCAATAAAGTTGGGAGCTTCATAGCCATACAAAGCCATGAAAGGAGACATCCTGAAAGACATGTGAAATGTAGAGTTGTAGCAAAACTCCCCCAAGTGCAACCACTTAACCCACACTTTTTGCTTCCCTGTAACATAATTACGTAGGTATCCTTCCACCCATTTGTTAACTATCTCAATTTGTCCATCAATTTGAGGGTGATAACTAGTGTTGGGAGTCAACTCGGTACCACATAGTTTGAACAACTCTTGCCACAACAAGCTCATAAACTTGTCCCGATCACTGATGATGTTCTTAGGTACCCCATGAAGTCTAAGCACTTCTCTAAAGAACAATTCTACCACCTATAACGTTGTATAACCTATTGAAATAGCAAAAAAATGAGCAAATTTGGTCAAATGGTCCACCACAACATAGATATAATCCTTCCCTTGCACCTTGGGAAGACCTGTGATGAAATTCATTGAAATGCTTTCCCACTCATGAATAGGAATGGGTAAAGGCTGCAGTAGACCAACAGGGTAAGCATGTTCATTTTTATTCTGTTGGCAAACTTGGCACTCCTGAGCATACTTAGTAATGTCCTCCTTCATCCCCTTCCATGAGAACCTCTCACGAATCTGCCTATATGTTTTGTAAAAACCAGAATGACCAGCCATTAGAGTGTCATGGAAAGTCTTAAAAATCTACTCTCTCATCTTTGATTCAAGAATCAACATTATCCTATCCTTATAGAAAATCAACCCATCCCTTACCTTGTACTTGTAATCCTACAAGGGCATTCTTGGCACAATCAGCGTGTATTCTTTCTTTCCAATCTGCTATTATCTTAGAAAATGAATGCAAATGAGGTCTCCTAGACAACGCATCAACCACTATATTCTCTTTCCCTTTGACATACTCGATGTCAAAGTCATAGGCTTGGAGTTTACTAACCCATTTTTGTTGCCTTTCACTTAGGTCCTTTTGATTTAAGAAATATTTCAGACTATTATGGTTAGTTTTAACAATGAATCTCCCTACAACAAGGTATTGCCTATATTTAGCCAAAACATGCATTATGGCTAACATCTATTTGTCATAGATGGAGTAACTTCTCTCACTTCCTCTCAACTTCATGCTCTCATATGCAATCGGGTGTTTGTTTTGCATGAGGATAGCTACAATTCCATCCCCTGAAGCATCACATTCAAGCTCAAATGGTTTAGAAAAATCTGGAATGGCCAATACAGGACATGACCTCATCAATTTTTTGAACTGATCAAAAGATTTTTGCGTTAATTCATACCAAGTGAAGGCCCCCTTTTTCGTCAAATCAATAAGTGGGGCAGCAACTTGTGAAAAAACTTTGACAAACCTCCTGTAGAACCCACACAAACCAAAAAAACCCTTCCACTAAGTAAGATTAGTGGGTGGAGGCCAATCTATTATTGCTTTATTTTTTTTGGATCAACACAAACTCCATTAGCATTGATTATGTGCCCAAGGTATAATAATTCAGACATCCCAAACTCACACTTGGACTCCTTAGCAAAAAGAGACTCACTCTCAAGAATTCCCAACACCTCATCCAAATGCTTCAAGTGCTCCTCCCATGATCTGCTGAAAATGAGGATGTCATCAAAGAAAACCAACACATACGCAATTGTTTACTAAACACCCTATTCATGCAAAATTGGAAAGTAGCTAGTGCATTTGTCAATCCGAAAGGCATGACAAGGAAGTCATAGTAGCCAAAGTGACATCTGAATGCAGTCTTTTCTATGTCCTCCTCTCTGACCCTAATCTGATGATAACCCAATCTCAAGTCTATTTTGGAGAAATAGACAGCTCCATGCAGCTCATCTATGTGTGGGATGCGGTACCAATTTTTTATTACCTTCTTATTCAACCCCTCGTAGTCAACACACATACACATGGTCCCATCCTTCTTCACCAACACTACTGAAGAAGCAAATGGACTCTTACTTGGTCTAATGTGTCCCGTCTCCAAAAGCTCCTTAATAGCTTTCTCTATCTCATCCTTATGTCGCTTAGGATGCCTATAGGGAGTGGTGATCACAGGTTTGGCTCCCTCCTCTAGCTCAATCACGTGCTCAATGCCTCTATCAAGAGGCCTCCATGGAGGAATGCTACTGAATACTTTGCTTCATTTGGAAAGTAAAGCCTAAATGTCTAGTGGATAGGACCTCTTTACCTCATCTATAACTATAAGCATAACCACACACTTTGTTGCCCACTCAATCTGGTCATGTCTAAATAACCTCTCCATATGTTTGAAAGAGACCTCTCGAAGTCCTCCAGTCAACATACCTCTCAAGACCACACTCCTACCCTTTGATTTAAATTTCAGCTCCATAGTCTGAAAATTAAGTGTGATCCCTCCAAGTGGTCGAAGCCACTATATTCCCATCACTACATCTGTATCACCAATACTCACCACATAGAAGTCATCTTTGACTTCATAATTTCCTAACTGCAAACTCAATTTTGGAACCATCTTAGTGCAATTGATTGTAAACCCATCAGCAACCATCACCCGAAATCCATCTACCTTCTGAGTACAAACCCCTCATCAATGAAATTATGTGTGGCACCTGTGTCAATCAATGCAACTAATCACTACCCATTAATCGCTCCTCTAATGCATAGAGACTTAATTTTTTGAAAACTATGTAATTGAGCAAGCTTCCCATCTTTCTCTTCTTCCTTTCCAACCTCTTCAGGCGTCTCTTCCTCTTCATTTTCCTCTGAATCAGACTGCTAGTCAGATTTTTCTGATGTACTTTCCTCTACTAAATAGTACTCTATTTGATGCACCTTCCCCTTTGTAGCACACCTATGTCCTGGAGACCAAGGTTCTCTACATGTGAAACACAAATTCTTCTTCCTCAAGTCATTAAGTGTCTCACTATCAATCCTTGTGACTGATTTCTTTGACTGTTTGGAGTCCTTTGGGAAATGATTTTTATCTTGGTCCTTATGCACAAATCCCTTGGACTGAAATCTACTCTTGGAGGTGGACGACTCCATGTCTCTAGCCTTCTTGATTGCCTCTTGTAGAGAAGGTGGGTTGAAAGCTTTAATACAGCCCCTTAGAGGATCGGTTAACCCATCTATAAAGAACACAATGAACCTCCTCTCAAATATATCTATCACCAAAACCGACAACCTCTGAAAGTTAGCAACATAAGCATCCACGGAACCCCACTATTTCAGTTGTGCCAACTCCTTAAAATGAAGTTCGGGGTCTTTTTTATCAAATCTCTCTATGAGTCTCTCGATAAACTCTACATAAGAAGTAATTTGAGCATGACCCATTGTAACCATCCCATGATGCCACCACTCATGTGCAACTTCGTCTAAGTGAATGGAAGCATACTTAATGGACTCTTCTTCAGGAATAGGATTAAGATTAACGTATGTGTCCACCTTTTTGGACCCAAGCTCTCACGGAAGTTTTACCAAACCCATCAAAGGGAGACTAAGTTTTCCAACTTTCCTTCGTAAGTCATTAATGGTGCTCTCTATTGCCCATGTTGGGTATATACCTCATCTTGAGATCTATATAATCACGTAGAGATATATCATGCTGAAATTCAGGCCCTGCATCGATCCAGTCATGTCTAAACTGATCCTACATCTCAATCAAAGTGAACTCCTAATTGGGTTGAGCTTCTACTCTTGGTGGAAAAACAAGCATGAGAGGTCTGGCCATGGCTGCTCTATTGTGCTGATTGGTTGCTCCACGCTGACCCATATCATTTTCGTGCCCATTATTGCCTTCGTTGCCTCCATTGTTGACTCTCAATCAGTTCAACCCCGCAACCAACTGCGCTAGCTACTGATTGGTTTCCTGAGCACGTTGGGCTACCATTTCTTGTCCCCTAACCACAGCATCCAAAAGAAGCATCAACCGTTCTACTTCTTCATGACCTCTATCACCCATATTTTTTGAGCTTGTTGATCCTACTAAGTGTGTTTCAGAGTGTTGTTCTTCCCTCTCTGAAGGCCAATGCTCCCACAAATCCTCTTCACGTTTTCTTAACCTTTCAAGATATCTTCTCTCTCTATTATTGATGCTCATAGAAATGCATTACCCACTAGCTGGGAAGAATGTTTGCGCTCTGATACCACTATAATGGTTGCCCCTGATTTATATATATATATATATTTTGTGTAATGTTTTCAGAATAAGACGGGTGAATGCAAAAGGATTTAATGTTTCGCAACCATCCATCACATTGAGCACATACATTGATATATTCATAAAATGCAAGGAAAATAAGGTGGAATTACATTAAAACTTATGTCAATACAACTCAATATAAAAATCAGAAAGTTTCAATCTTAAACCAGCCCTGAAAATACTCCATTTACAATAGATTTTCACCATAGAATGCTCAGATCAGAACTTCATGTTCGTTGTCCCAATTCCTTGAAAGTGGCGTTAATCCCAAGGTGGGCGATTTGCTCCAATAAATCACATAGCTTCTATTAAATTCCAGCAGGTGGCTTAGAAGGGATGCCTAGCCAAGCAGAAGCCAATGAAAGAATGCCCAGAAAGAATTTCACCAAATTATGAAACCCACACACCAAATTAAGCTCCACACCCAACTCAGGAAACATGAAAATCTTCATTTATCCAATGCCAAAAAAGCTCAACCAGCAAGCCAAATACTATAAAAACTTCCAAACCAAACACCAACCAGCTAGGGTGGGTCACAATCCATCGAAACTAGCAATGAGGAGATGAGCATTTTCGTCATCAACCAATGGTAAAGAGTATTCTAGGAAAAATCCAACAGAGTTTCCTTAGCTGCCAAAGTTCACATATCCCAATGAGAGCTCAAAGAGTGATTAAATAGAAGATGAGGGAGGGATTAAGACAACTTCTATTTTGAAAATGTTTTTTCCCCTTCAAAACCCCATACCCAACCTTGCTTTATTTTAATATTTATCTTTAACATTTTAATATATCATCAAATATTTCCCAAGGGGGGCATCTAACATAAAGTACATTGTCCCCTCTTTTAAAACAACGTTGTTCAACTAGGCCAAGGGGGTCTTTTATAACCCATGCTTATTCTCACTAATTCAATTAGCAACTTTATTAACTTGAGTGACGAATAAACAAATAATAACTCTGACCATTAAGAGAACTCACTCCTGCCAAAAATGAAAACTCTGCACTGTTGTTGAATAGGAGCCGTGACCAGTTACTAAATATAGCACTTACCAAAAATAGTAAGTGAGCCAAAACTCCAAACTGGCCCAAATAAACTTCAATTGGAACTTACTAAAAATAGTAAGTTTACTGAAGATAGTAAATTACTAAAAATAGTAACTTACTTAAAATAGCCATCACCACTAGAAAATACATAGAAAAAACCCAAGAAACTCATCTCAGGGCACCAAAGTTCCCTAAGCAATGTCCACTTAGCCTACATGAACCGGAATAGGCTAATGGTAACTCAAACTGGCTATGAATGAGAAGGGGACATTGCAAATCCAATGTCAATAACAATTTTTACTTGTACTACAATGGCTTTGCCATGTCTCATCTTTTTAATAGGCATGCAAGATACAATTTGTCTTGATCTAGTGTATTTCAAGACCTGCCTTCCTAAATAACCATAAGTAATAACTATGGTCCTGACCTGGCATTGAAAAGGTGAGTGTATTTCAGAACCAACCTTCCTAGATAACCATAAGTAGTAACTACGGTCCTGACCTGGAATTGAAAAGGTTATGTTAAATCTATACCAGTATCAATTTCTTTTAATAATAAGAGGATTCACCATATCTCATCTTTTATATGGGCATGCAAGGTGCATGTTGTCTTGATTCAGTGTATTTCCGGACATACCTTCCTAGGTAACCATAAGTAGTACCTTCAGTGTTGACCTGGAATTGAAAGGGTTATGTTTCAGTTTAATCTATACGAATAACAGTTTCTAGTTTTATTTTCAATCCCGAAAAACCAAAGTATACCGATCTTATCAGAACCCTCCAAGGTTGCAGAAGAGATGATACAATTCAAAGCTTTGCAAGTTGATCACACAACATGGAAGGTGCAGCCAAGTCCTTCCTTTTGGTCTTGAAGCATGATCAACATAAGCTGCCAACACACACTTCCTTCACATAAATGTAAGCATGCAATGCCCTCCATTCATATTCTTGGGAAGAGACTATATATTAGCTAATGTTTTGTATTGTTAACTAATGTAAAGAGTTTCAGAAAAGCCCTGTGTTTGAGAATACATCTTGGTTTCGATTTATTATTTTAGGCTTGTGAGGATCAGGAATCAAACACTAACCCCATACTTATTAGGATGCCCGAGTTCAAAAGTAAATTGTGCAGAAACTCTACAACTGGAAGTATGCAGCAGTCACTTAAGGAAAGGTTAGGGTGAAACTCCACGCTTCAAGGGCTAATGTTGTAGGAACTTGCAAAGTATTAGCGCAAGTTATAAGGCCCGTACTTGGTGCACATCCATATAAAATGGGTCCTTTGCTGCCCATCTAATGTGCATCAACTACTAGCTGGGCAATCTATAGGAGGGCTATCTTTGTACACAATTGCGTTGAACTTTTTTCATGAGATTCAAATCCTGTGTAACCAGTTATAAGTAAGGTTTTGGCCACAATGGGTTGGATGGCACAAACACACACGAATAATAGTTGCAAAGGCGCAAAAGAATCAAGCCTTTTCCAGAGCATAATTTTAAATAACTAAAACTGAAAAATTACATAAGAATGGAACCGATTTCCTACTTAAGGATATAGGTCCTTTACCAGAAGAAAGTAGAAATAAATCTCACCTTGCTGGGGATCTGCCGACGATAAAAGACCGATTTGGGGGAAGCCTGAAGCTTATAATCTGGAAGAGAATGAACATAAATTGAATAGAATCCATCATGCCCATGAAAGAATTTTTCCCACAGAGGCGAAAGTGGGAGGGGACCCTTTGTAAGGAACATGAAAGCAACCTTGGGCACACGCTTGAAAGGGTACTCCTTCCTGATTGGAACCAAGGAAGCCCTCCAAAGAAGCTCAAACTCTGTCATATTGTGCATCAGATTACTGGGGGGTCTAATCCAGTCATTTAGCTTCATGGTTGCTTCTCCTCCTTCCACCACCTTACGATTGCAATTACCGCATGCAGAACTCGAAGTAATAAAATTGGGGTATAACATATTCCTGGTGTCTAAATAGTGGTCCAAGTGGGAGCCAATGACCACACCTACAATGATCCCAGAAGCCAACAGCATAAAGAAACACAGAAACTTGAGGAGCTTCTGAGGCCATTCCCTCTTATTATTAGCTCCGGACGATCTAGCGGGGGATGAATCCTTTGGCAGCAGGGCACTGTTATCATCTGCACTTAAACCTCTCATCTGCATCTTTGAAGAATTACTGGTAATATAATTCTATATGTCTCCTGTATGTGTTTTTATCACACCTGTTGTGGTCATATGAAGAACCCAATTCCAAAACATCTCCCAGTGCTTCATAACTCATTCTATGAGCTCAATTCTCTGTAATTTTTTCGAACTACAATGACCCAAATGATAAAACCAAGATAATTTTAAAGTTCTGCAATGACCCAAATGATAAAACAACCATAATTTTAAAGTTCTACAATGACCCCAATGACAAAACAACCAAATTTTGGAGCCAACATCTGAAGGAAAAAAACCCAACTCATTTTTTTTTCAAAGTGATTCCATTGTTTGAAGAACGGAAGCAAGTGCAAGTTCAACGGTAACTAAAAGCTGGATCATGGGCTAGATTTCAGTATGAATTCTGGATCTTGGTCATCTCTTGCGATGGGTTAGTGCTTATCTTTTTGTAGCGATTTCCGCATGTTACTCATTGATTTAATAATATTTGATTGCAGTTGTCAATGTTGAAGTCATTGATTGATTTGGGAGTCTTTGCCATCAAGAAAAATCGTTTGGCGTAGCGAATATGACTGGCGTCTTTCAGACCATTGAGAGCTGATGTATTTGACTAGGAATCCTACCCAACCTATAAGTCAATGAAGGACAAAGTGGTGTTAATTAGTGTAGATTTTGCAATTTTTTAATGCATGGGGTACAAATGGTTTTAGATACCTAACATACAAAGGTCAGGTTTGGTTTGCCCGGTGATTTCAATGATTAGATTCTCTTAATTATAATAATGATTTGATTATACAGCTAAAATTTTATTTTGGCTGTACTTTTACTAAACATGTTTTAATCCATTCAATCCAAATACATGAAGAGAACTCTGATTTTTATATAATTCAATAGTTTTTAATTTATAAAATAGATAATAAAATAATGAGATTTATTGGTAATATATAATTAAAACATATCATAAATTAAATGATAATTTTTTTAATTATTTATTTGGTAAAAAAAAAATTGAATGGTAGAATAGTAAATGGTGAATTTATTTTATTTGAGTAGCCCATTTTATTTTGTGAGGAGTCTCAGAATGGTGAATTAACTTGATTTGAGTTGAGTTGGTGTGATATTTAATTACCCAATCTGTTTTCGAAATCTTTGCGTCAATTACTACGGTTCAAGCGTTTTTATTGCTACTCTCCCCTCGTATCGTATATACTATGAATCTCGATTGATAAAAGCAGTTTTTTGGACAAGAAAAGGATAGTTTTTTTAGGAGATATGGGTGAATTAGTAAAAATGGTTTAATCGTTAGTGGTATTCACGAGCTTATTGGTTATTATACATGATAATATATAGTATAGAGGTGACTAATAAACCACATGAGTTGAATTGAAATGTTAATTTTTTTATTTTAAAAAATTTGTCTAGTTTTATCTAATAACATAAGTCCTTTGCAAATTCAACACTATAAAAAACCAAGATCTACTCTTAGATAGAAGGGCCTAACAAATTGTAATGTTCTATTTAGGGACTACAAATTGAAATAAGGGTTTTTATACAAACCCTATCAAAATATTTACTTCTCTAAATTTTTAAATATCAAACCCTAACCATCAATTGTGATTTTCTAATTTTTGTTTTCAAACCCTAATGATAATTACTCCAACTTTTTGATTTAAATACTTCAAACCCTAGTCAAAATTCAAAATGTTGTAAATGAATATTTAGGGCGCCAAATACCAATAATTCACTATCAATTATTTGTTAAAATACTCATAATATTACAACAAGGTAAATAGCTTGATATTTCGAATTTTAGGATCAACCATAGCTGTGAAAGACCATGAAATAATAGAAGAATATTTGTCCAAGCGTAATCACTGAAAGTTTGGCTTAATCAGCACCTTTAAACAAAAATTGCAAACCCCAAGGGAGGTCACCACACTCAAAAAATTAATTGTTGCCCTAAGGTTTGACGCAACCCTAACTTGGTGCTCCACGAACCCTCAAATATGGTCGCCCAACCAAGAAAAATAATTGTAATGCTCTCAGCGCTTCCCCAAAAGTTGTTTGTTGTCTTTAAATAGCTACAAATTTACCCTCAAGTTGGAAATTCCACTCAAAACCCTAGTCACCCACATGGGATGAAATCATGAATGAGGATGCCCTAGTTGAACATAAAGGTTTTTGTCCTTACTCCAACTTTCATTGAAGGATTTCATCCTCAATGAATAAACCAATCATTTTCGTGCTTAAACTTACAAATTGAATTATCCAAAAAGCATCCCTTTAATTGATCCTTCACTTTCTTTTTATACATCTCCTCAAGGGTGGCGTCCAAGTTGGAGGGAAAGATTTAATTCAAATTTCTAAAGAGAGTAACTCTTATAATTTCCTTAAGTCTTTGGGTTCCCATGACCCTAAAAAAAAACACAACTTAAGTGAAAATTAGGATAATAAAGCACTTTTTACAATTACTCTTAGAAACCAAGGTGTTTCCTTTTCTTTTTCTCTTTTCCCTTAGCCCTTGGGAAACAAGTGAGGCTAAGGGTCTTCAATCGCTTCATGTCCAAAAGGGGGACATGACAATCTTCCCCACCCAAAATTGCTTGTCCTCAAGCAATCGTAGTAACCAAGGGGTTGTCCCCACCATGGGCCTCGTGCAAAATTTGATTTGTGGTCTTTCCCAATGAAGAAAACCCTCATGACAAAGCCTTCTACTATTTTAGATGAAGATTCTTTGCTTTTTATACCAACTAGAAATGAAAAAATAGCACCTCCTAGTTTTCTTTCTTTGTCCCCTTAAGGCCTCATACGTCGGATGTATCAAAAGGATGATGGGAAAAGATAATGCCTCCAAAATTTCAATATGGAGTGCTGGAAAAGGACATTCCAACAAGACAGTCTTCAATAATTTGGGCCTTGATTTCCCCTAAATCAACTCCTGCACATGACATAAACACATTAGTCCAAAAAAGAGTCATCTTCTTCCTTTCCACTTGTGAAGTGGTTGCAAGCAAAGGTGGAAATGCTCTTAAGAGCATGTGAGATGTGTCAAGGCTACCCCCACTCTCCATAATGACTCTAGTACTTAGCAATTTCTCAATATAAGGAGTTGGTGGTGTCCTCAACTTTGTCCTTTCAAGCCTCACATGGGCCGGAAACTTCCTCAACGTGCAAACCTTGGCCCTCATGCCCTTACACCTTCCTTCCTTCCTTGGATAGTAAAACTTCACAAAGAGACTTGTACTTGCTGATTAGAGGGTTGTATTCATACTCTACAGTGTTACAAATATCCCAAAATGCCCACTTATCCATTACCAAATTGCCTTTAGATAGAATTTTCACACATAGACCTTCAATAGGATATCATCATGCACTCATAAGATGTGTTAGAAAAAGGATCATGGCTAGATATTAAAACCTTACTGTGATACATGAAATATATTGAAAGAATACCTTGAGAGGAGATATTATGGAGATGCAAACAACCTTGCATTGGTACCCTCATGTGTAACTCATGTCTTCCCTTTTGTTTGCATTTATCAACCATTTTTTTGTCATGTAAGGAGTACCCCCATTCATATGCATTTCTAGAACTTACTGTGGGATGTGGCATGCCCAAAATATTATAATTTTTGTCCTTAATAGGCAGTTGTGATGATCGTACCACTTCAAAAAAAATTTAGAATAAAAAATCAGGCTTTGTACATGTGTTTCCATAATTTAGTGAGGGTCGTATTATACCTTTTTCCCTTGATTTTTTTGAGTATGACATCTTTGGATTTTGCAAAAATAACTCAAAATTTTTTGAATGTAAATTTGGCCCACCTCTTATCAAAATTTCAGACCTTCCTCTCTTATCTACAAACTGATTTTTTTCCTCCTTGAAATCTTAGCTCAGATTATTATTTCCAACATTCATTGGGTTCAATAAACAAGTGATAATTTTTATACCTTGAGAGTTGTCCATTTGCCATTTTGTTGACCTTTTTGGAAGGGAAACCTTTCCCCATCATTGTCTTTTTTCTTGCATCAAAGCCATAATCAAATTTTCCATCTATAGTTGGTTGTCCCAACTCAGAATATTCCTATTCCCTAAAGAATTTTTTTCATGGAAGATGCCTGCTATCACTTTTGAAGTCACCTCATTAAGTCTTATGATATGAACTCCTTCTTGATGTCTCGATTTTCCCTTACTACTCCTTCTCACTTGAATTCTAAAAGATTTGCTTATATCATCCTTATCATGGATGTAGCATATCATTCACTTCTTTAAATTCATTCTTATAGTGGTTGGAGATCCACTTACACATGCTTGGACCACCTCCATGTTGTTGAGGTGTGGGAGGTACACCTTCATATGGCTAATACTCACATGGTGACAATAAACCTTAGAGGAAACAAACTAAAAAAGTGAAAAACAACAATCCATAAGTTACAAACAACCCTTCCTTTGATCCTTAGATCATGACATCTCTTGTTTGTCTCCCTCCTTAGGATTATCCAAGCTATATTCCTTATCCCACAACATAATAGTACAACAATACTATTCTTGTAGGGCTCACCTGGATCCCATGTCCATGTTGGGCATTTGCCTTGCCCCATCTTTGAATTCACTATGAAGAATTCCCTTCTCCCTTGAGTGCCCTCATCTCATCCTTATTGTTCGTACAATGCTTATGATAAGCAAAATAATATGAGAACAAAGTATGAGGAAAATACAATGAATCCTTACTAAATAAATAGTCAATTTTCTTACCCTCAATATGCAAAATGGATTTTTCCCCTTTCTCACCTTCCTTTTCCTCTTACTTTTTTGGCTGCTCATGAAGTTGTTGGATAACTTCCTCTTGCTACCCCACTATTTTTGAATTATGAAACTCAAAAATTTCACTACTTGCCTTCCCCAAATTTTTGATTTATGTATTTTAAAAGATTCAACACTTAGCTTCCCCAAGGTGTTTGATTTTCTTCCTTGATGTCTTCTATTTTTGTACAACCATGAGTTTTTCTGTTTGGTTCTACCTCATCTCTATCATCAACTTGCAGCCCTATTTGTTGCCCACCAACTTGTTGGAAACTCTCACTTGAATGCCCATCAAACTTAGCCTTATACAACTTAGGATTTTATACATTCAACTCATAATTTTTTGAGTTGGTTGGGCTCAAAACCGGTTGGAAGCTTGTGAACAGTGGCTCCAAATTCATTGATTTTTATTGCTCAAAATTTTTTTTGTGTTGGTTACCCCTTATATAATTGAAGATTTGCTTTTGGCTACCCTAAAACTTTTTATTTTTTAGGCCCAACAAATTCATGTATTAGCTTCCCCTTGTACAACTAGAAACTAAGCCTCGGCTACCTCAAACTCTTTGAAATTTGTTGCTTGGTTGAATGTTTCATTGGCTGCCCTTTATATGATTGAAAGTCCCCCTTAGGTGTCATCAAAAAGTTTAATTTTGGAGGTTCCCTCTTCCTTTCACCAAACTATCTAATGAGCCTTTCACCTAATTCCTCATATGTTTTAATGAGGTCATGTCTTTGTGCCCTTAACCTAAGATGCCACCAATCATGGGCAGCCCCTTCTAAATGTTGAATGATGAATTTCAAAGCCTCTTTCTCATGTCTAGTGTGGTAACCTTGTCCATCCATGCTCTCACTGAAATGCATGGATCCCCATCAAAGGTTGGGAGAATAATCCTCCCTATATCGTCATGCACATCCACTTGGCTATGGTGCCTACTTCCCTGTTTCCATGCTACCCATTCACTGAAGCTCATTCCCCTTCTGAATTAGGGTGTGTGTGCCATGTACTCATCATAGTACTCCATCAAATATTATTGTATATAAGGTGGTCCTTATGTTCAAGGGGTTGGTTCCCTTTCATGCCCTTCACTGTTTGAAGTAATTCATTCATTACTTCCTTCATTTGCTCTTGAGCTTGAGACAAGCTCTCAAACCTAGCTCTATCCATGTCACTATTTGACATGAAACCCTTGTTGCCCCACAACTAGCCAAGAAATGGCTTTGATACCATTGTAATGTCCCATTTAGGGAATGTAAACTAAATTTTTACACAAACCCTAGCAAAATATTTTGTTCTTTGAATTTATAAATATCAAACCCTAACCATCAATTATGATTTTTTTATTTTTCTTTTCAAACCCTAATGATAAATACTGCCACTTTTTGATTTAAATACTTTAAACCCTAGCCAAAATTTAGAATGTTGTAAATGAATATTTAGGGCACCAAATACTAATAATTCACTATCAATTATTTGCTAAAATACTTAGAATATTATAACAAGGTAAATAGCCTAATATCTTAAATTTTAGGATCAACCATAGCCGAAAAAGACCATGAAAAAATAGAATAATATTTGTCCAAGACATATCATTGAAAATTTGGCTTAATTAGCTCCTTTAAACAAAAATTACAAACCCCAAGGGGGGGTCACCACACTCAAAAAATTAACTATTGCGCTAGGGCTCAATGCAACCCTAACTTGGTGCTCTATGAACCCTCAAATCTAGTCACCCAGCCAAGGAAAATAATTATAATGATCTCAACACTTCCCCAAATGTTGTTTGTTATCCTTAAATAGCTGCAAATTTACCCTTAAGCTAGAAATTCCACTCAAAACCCTTGTCACCCACATAGGGTGAAATCTCAACCTTCAAATCGATGAAATGTTGCAAATCTAATTGTTGAAGTTCTATGCAACCCCTAAATGAGGATGCCCTAGTTCAACATAATGGTTTTCTTCCTTACTCCAACTTCCATTGAATGATTTCATCCTCAATGAATAAACTAAGAGTTTTTTGTGCTTAAGCTTACATACTCAATTATCTAAAAAGCATCCCTTCAATTGATCCTTCACATTCTTTTTATACATCTCCTCAAGGGTGGTGTTTAAGTTGGAGGGAAGGATTTAATTCAAGGTTATAAAAATAGTAACTCTTATAATTTCTACTTAACTCCTTGGATTCCCATGACCCTGAAAAAGAACACATCTTAGGTAAAAATTAGAACAATAAAGTGCTTTTTACAATTACTCTTAGAAACCAAGGTGTTTTCCTTTCTTTTTTCTTTTCCCTTAGCCTTTGGGAAACAAGTGAGGCTAAGGGTCTTCAATCGCTTCATGTCCAAAAGGGGGACATGACACACATCAAGGGTTTTGGAAACCCTCAAGGAACATGCCAAAGGATTTACTCTAAGTCAAAAATCAAATCCACATAAATGGAAGCAAAATCCAACCCTATGATAGGTGTAAGAGAGCACAGGTTCACCAATATCTTTTATGGAAAGGTGGTTTTATATCAAAATGTAATACATTTACCCATACACATTACAATTAAGCTTAAAACTCATACTTAATCCATAAATAATTTTTCTTATTGTAATAAATGATAAGAGGGGATTTAAGAACAATACTTAATTTTGCACAAATCTCGAGATAGTCATAAAAATAGATACTGTAGAACCAATCCAAACTGTAAGATAGAAAAAAACCCATAAAATACAAGTGAACAAATATTGCTCTCCAAAATTGTCTAAACACTTATGAAATAATAGTTTCATTCCTAGAAATGTGAGGTCGGAGTCGATAGATGATAAGTATGTGAAAAGTAACTTGATGATCTTGTTCATCATTTTTGAGGCTTCGAAAATCTATAGAAAACCTCACTCACTTTTCTAATATGTAGCTCAAATCTCTAGGCACTGATCTCCTTCAAAACCCTAACAAAAAATCTTAAAATGGAGGGTGTATTATAGGCTTTGTGTTTTTCTTAGCTTGAATATTATAAAGGTCATAGAATACTTGTATAATTTTGAAAACAACACATCAAGTATAATGCAACAATCCAGTGATGCAGAGCTTATCCTATTTGACTTTTTGCTTTAGAATGAATGCCTTGTGGAATAATAAATGCTTCAAAATTGCTTGTATTTTGCTATAAATATTTGAATTGATTGGTTTGACACATTCGTAATTGATTGTCTTGATAGATGGATTCATTATCCTATATACACTAGGGTACCTTTGTATTTATATATTTCTCAAATTAAAATTAGGACCCTATTGGCATTATATTTGCTACACAATGAGTGCAAAAATGCTTACAAATCAAGAAAACTTAACACTAGAGAGTCAAATAGGGTTAAAGGGGCCCACCCCATAATTGTACACTATACATTATAGAGAAAAGCTTAGAATTGTAAGAAAACATGAGGGGAGCAAAGAGAGAGGAAATGATGAGGAAAAAGGTGCCAATAAGAGCCTAATTTGATCTAGTGATCAATAAACACATGATTTAATATAATTTTACGATTAATAACTACTCCCATAATAGTTGAAATACATAGAGTTTATTTTCAATATTAATGTTAATTAACTGAAGACTTTCTGGATTTTATTTGTGGGTTTAAGGGATTTCAACATGAACTGGCTTGTGGATAGGTCCCCCTGAAGGATGGTTTGTAGCTCTTGGTTTGGCTATGTTTTTATGTCTCCTCTTTTGGGTTTCTTTGGATATTCTCCTATTTCTTCTAGCCTTTTGGGGCTTTTTGTGCTCTTGTTTTAAGGTTGGTGGATTTAGTTTCTCCTTTCTTGCTTTCTTGACAGGGGATGCCTTTCTTTTTTCTTTTTTTGTCTTCTTCTTTTCTTATTGTGGGAATGAGCCCCTAATTGTGTCTCATACCAGTTCAAAGCTCCAGTCAAAAGTGATGTTCGGTTCATAGCTCTGATTTCAAAAGCATTTGCCTTATCCAAAAAAAAAACATGACCTATATGTGTTTCACTTTGGGTTTCTCACCCTCTAATCCTCTTTTTGTATTGACAAACTTAATGGAGCATGTAATACATTTGTTAATAAGGGAGGATGTGAATACAATCCACTTCTTTGGGCTTCTCACCCTCTAACCTCTTTCTTGATCGAAAAACTCATTGAAACATGTAATATGTTATGAGTCACTATTATCTCGTAATTCTTATCAATATAGAATTAATTCAATTATAACCCAATCATATATTTAAGACACAATACATAAATACATGATTGAATTATAATTAGATTAATCCCATATTAATAATAATTATGAGATGATAATGACTAATAAAATATTCAGTGCTCCCTTTGAAAGTTTTCCAATGGAAAAAAGGGCTAGACATAAAGAAGCCCAAAATGTTCACTATTTCAACCCTACTATAAAACTTATTTTATTATCAAAAATACATGAAACAATGAAAAGGTGAACATTAACATCAATCTATACCTACCATTGTAAAACAACAAAATTATTCATAAAAGATAATTTATAAAATTATATACTTAAAAAAAATTACTAACGCTAAATAAATTAGTAAAAAATTTAAAATAAAGGTAGATTACATTTATTATTCTTATTCCTATTAATAAATACTTATTCTTATTAACAAATATTTATTGTTCTATAATTTTATTTCATAGTTATTAATACATTAAAAAATATTAAATAATTATTTATAAAAATTATTATAATATAATTTAAATATATATATATATATATAAATATATTAAAATATTCCATTTTAAAGATCCAATAGTTTGACTAATTTTGATCATAGTCACACTCAACTTAATTTATTTTTTGAAATTAAAATATTTTTATTTTAATAAAAAAGTTATTCTTTTAAGATGATGGTTTTTCTATCTTATAATTAATTTAGTAGAAAATTAATCAATCAACCTAATTTTAATTTATGTCTCCACCCAAATTTAATATGTATTTTTAAGTTAAAAATTAAGAATTATTCCTCAAATCAATTGTTTATTTTATTTTATATTTTTTTAAAATTAAAAAAAAAAAAATTTACTTATTTCAAAATTTTAAAAAATATATATTTTTACCATTAAAATCATTTGAATTATATTAATATATGTAATATTTTATTTGTGAACATTTTTTATATTTATTATAAATTGGTTGAATATAAATAGACATACTTTAAATTAAGCATCATAAACATGTAAAATATAATAAATTATTCTTAATTAAATGTTTTATCAAATATGTATAGGGGAATATAAACCTTTTATCCTATTTATGTGTTATCATTGAATTTATCACAACAATTCATACTTAAAAACGAGTATTTAAAATTATCATTCTTTTTGCAAATCACATAACAAAAAATGTATAAAAGAAAGTATTTCAATAAATATTCTAAGAGTTTTCTATGATAAAATCTTAACAAAGAAAATAAAAGTATTTGAGTGTGATTGATAATCATATAAACCTAATTATTTTTCTATTTATAGACAATTTGGAATCAAACTTTAACTAAATTTGTGTATATATTGAATTACGATGATTTATAATAAACGGTGAAAATAATGGATGAGCCTATCCAATAAAAGGGAAGGTACAAATAATAAGGCAAGACCATATGTATGGTCTTGACAAAGGACAAAGAAAACACAGAATGACCATACGATTAATACAGAGATAATCAAATGAGAGTTTTAGACTATGAAAATCATCATAACAATTAAATAACGTTTAATTTAAGTTGGCCACCCACACAAATAATTGTTTATAAAATATAAAATAATATTTAATAAATACCAAGAAGACATTTTTAGGCATCTACACCATATAAAATAACCCATATATAACATTTTGTTATTTTAATTAATTGGAACTTGAGTTTTTTTTATATCATATTTAAATAAATATCTTGATCTTATAAACTTCACAATCAAGTTATCTTGTTTATATATTTTGATAATTTTTAAAAATTAATTTAATTTAAAATATATTAATAATCAACATTTTTATTTAAATAAATTATTAAATTTAGAAAGAAAAATTATTTATTTTATAAATTTGTAAATTTAAGTATATATTAAAATATCATTAAATCAATTCAAAAAATTACAATTTAAATTTTTAGGAGGGTCAAGTTTTTATATTCAACTTTATTAACGGAACAAAAACTTTTTAATTATTATTCTTATACCTATTAATTATTATCTTAAAATATTTAAATATACAATAATGATTCATAACTTTTTTATTATATAAATTTATAAATATTTATATATATATATATATATATATATATATATATATATATATATATAAGAAGATATTTTTAGAGTTGCATTTTAATAGTATGTCATTGTGAAAGTGATCATTAAATTATAGGTTGAATTTCGAAATGTTAGTAGGGCATCAACATAAACTGGAAAAATTACTCTATTAAACTCGTCCTACAAATTATACACTTAAATATACACCAAATCATTTGATCAACAATAATAATACTATCTAAAAATAATGAGATGCACTCACTTACCCAAAAAAAAGAAAAAAATACACTAAAAGACAAAATTGAATGATACATAAATCTAATACATTAAAAGAGTTTCAGCAAGTCAAGCTAGAATACCTAATTTTAATTTATTTTTAATACCATTTCAAGTTCCAACCCATTCATCACGGGTGTTACTACCTAATTTTCTAACCATGTCTAATCATACTTTTGACTTTTGTAGTCCCTCTCTCAACATTCACTTATCTTTTGAGGGTACTATTATGCAACAAAAGGTCTTATTTGTTATTTCACTTAATTTTTTAAGGTATCAATGTGCTCCTTAACCAAGGTAACATGTATGCTTGGAAATTGATGCTCTAATCTCTTTTAAAAGTTTTAAAAATATTTCTTACAATTTTTAAAAAAACACTGAACCCATTTTTTTTAAAGAAACTTGTAATATTAAAGTTTGTTGCATGTGTGCTTTATATTTTGTTATTTTATCGTGTTTCGTATTATTATTTTTTTTTTGGGTGGAGGATTTTTAATACATGCTCGTATTAAATTTAGTATTATTATCGTTTTTTAAGTAGTTTATATAAATGGTTTTCACTCGGACTGTTGCAATTATTGTTAAGAATATTGAGGAGAATGGTCTTAAAGTGAGCTCAAAAAAATTGTCCCAAATATTTATGATAAAGTAATGATCTTTAAACTCCTTAATCAATTGATATTATTTTAAATGTGTGAGGTTGTTGAACTATGGCATGAAAATAATTGTCTTATTACTTATTATGTTGATCATTGTAGATATTAATATTTGGGATTAAGTACTTGACAATGACAAGCTTGACAATTTATCACACATGATTGTGCACACAAATATAGTCCTAACTTGCCATTCTCTCACACTTACATGCTACTTTATGAGTTTGACCCTTCCATTCTGCTATTACATACCAACAAGTACCTAACTATATATGTCAAACCTGCATACTATCCTACACAAACATTCTTAAATGCTTACTTTAATCTTCCTATGCACAAGACAATAACATTATATTGAGTTAGTATCACTAATTGATACTAAATTAACCCTGACATTATCGACCCTCTCCCAACAACATCTACTTTTCAATATCAAATCTTTTATTAGGGTTGACGCATCTGCCTAACATATTAGTGACATGATAAATTACCCAATTGTATTCATATATATATACAAATCAAGGCCACACTTGATAGAAGACTTGACACTGATCTTGTGTGTGTGTGTGTGTGTACACATATATATACAATTGCACATTGAGCAAATCTGCATATTCTTCCCAAATTATGAATCAATCATTAGAAGTAGTTACAAGCCAAGTTTGAAACATACAAATGTCAAGTCAAAACAAACATTGTCAATAAACAAAGTCAAATCATTAGTTGTATTCATATAGCAAAGGAACAAAATTACACAATCACTACGTATGGCTTGATTTCCCTCCTTGGAGTATTAGATACATAGGAAACAGTCAATAGTCAATAGGGTTGCTCAACCCAATACACTTTTTTGGTTTTTGTAGGTTTTTATCCCTCATAAGCACACCTAGGGTTTCAAAGTGAAGAAGGTTGATATCTAGAGTTTCGCACATTATTAGGGATCAACATTACACATACAAAACTTTAAGATACAAGGAAAGGTGACCATATCTAGTCGCAGACCCTCTTTTTTGTGCATATTGCTACCAACCACTACAAGGCAATATCAATAGTCAATACTGACCCAAATTTGACAAAACAAACCCTGCAGAATTAAGAACACAATTTCAAAACCTGACAAACTATAGACCTGCTTCATTATATTTTGCATTGTCAAAATACAATCATAGTTAGACATTCAGTCAAAAAATCTAAGACTTATTCCTTTATTGTACTTACTACATTTAACATATGTCACTTGTCAAATCATTCCAATCAATTTCAATATTTTACATTTAGATGTATGATTGAATGCCATATTCATTAATCTAGATCACATACTAGTTTCTATCTTAATTAGGGTTGTACACTCCAAATTAGGATATAACATATTGGTGAACTCGTACACTGATCGAATTGTGTTAAACCCTAGGTCTCCATTAGGGTTTCATCCTTCTAAGGTTTTAGATTTTAGCCTTAAGATTTTATTTTTAGACTTGATTCTTGATTATTCTCTAATAATACATATTACCCATGGCTATAATAAATGAACATTATTTATTAATGAAGTCATTAAGGTAATCTTCTAATATTGTTTCACTTTATTATGTTACATTTTGATCAATCATATAATCAAATGGATCAAATCTAAGAACACTAATAAGGCTAAAATTAACAATGAACAATCTCAAGCCTTCCTCAAATCATATTGTTGCAACATCTAATCTGAGTTGCCTTTTGTTATCACTAGATGCCAAAGGGCATGCATGACCTCTTTTGTTCCTCATATTCTCTCTATGGACTATACAGTATATACTACACCTATTGATAAACTTATCATGAATGTTGAGATTGATAATACTCACAAAAAACTACTATATATCAACTTGATGCAATGGATGACTAAGTATTCATTGAATATCTTAACTTGAATTCATGTCAAATTGATGCAATGTTATATATTACAAGAGATGAGCAATTTTTTTGGCTCAAGATACTACATCTAGAGAACAATATGACCCATCTATGATATCAACCAACCCTTTCTAAGTACTAATCCAACCACAAGCTTTCAAACCTCTATTATTGGTACCATTCTTATATCAACACCTCCACTGACATACACAACATCCACTTGAGGTGTGGGGGAAACATAAGTCTTACAATATATTTCCATACATGTTCCTACATAAGCAACCTTTGCCCCTCTTATGATGACTATGCATATTATATCGCCAACCTCACCTACTACACATTCCCTTGAGCAGATAGTTACAACTTTGCATGCTAGGGTGTTGTAGTTAGATCAAGGTGCATCTAGAGCTAGTTGTTCAATGGATTCACACGCCTTTCTTCATAATCTATTATCCCCTAAGATTCCATCTTATCCTTTACCTACAAGTTATTTAGCTCATATGTTTCCTCTATATGAAGGTAAAGGTGATCCAGAACAACACCTTTAAACATTCCACACAACATACTTGGATTACACATACAAAGATAAATTATTCACCAAGATATTCCCAAGAAGTCTCAAGGAATATGCTTTGTGATGGTTATGTGACCTTACCCTCCAATCATTAAGAGCATTCAACCCTTTGGCAGATCAATTTCTAGTAAATTTTGTTATTAACATTGATGAAAAACTATCTTATGTGCAAATTACTAAACTCAAACAAGGGTCCAACGAGCCAACTAGTGATTATGCACGTTGGTATAAGATTAAGCTAACTAATATGACTATTACTATGGCCAAAAATTAGTTTCAATAAATATTCAAGAAAATATTGCTTGTGCCACTCTATGAGTCAATCATATTCAAGAGATTCAAATCCTTTGATGAGTTATGCCACACAGTAAGAGATAGAGAAGTTAAACTCATAGCCTTGAACAAGCTCAAGTATACACCTAATCCTATAGCTACTTCAACAACAAAGTTTCAAAACAAACCAGGCTACAATGTTGAACCAACTAGTAATGAGAATGAATTAAAGATTACAATTAATATAGTTATTTAAGTAGTTTTTATGAGAATTTCTTTATAAATGAACTAATAAAAACTCAAAGAAAAGTAGGGTTTAAACCAAGATAAGGCATATCTATGTGATTGATTATGCACCATTAATCAAGTAATTGCGAGAGCTCCTTTTTGGCTAGGAAGGAATACTTGCACATAAGTGAGAAACTGGATAAGATAGATTAATAAAGTAATTGGGTAGGTTACCTGGTAAAATACTAGTTCTAGAAAGGTGTTAGCTTCACTACATGGATGTCAACCCATAAGATGATAAAAATGATCATGAAAATTACAAATGCTTATTGATAATTTAGATAATATATGAGTATGAGAATATCTACTATTCCTCTATTGCATTAATATAATCAAAATAATCAAGCCAATAATCATGTGCAGCTTTGATATTGTTTAGGATATTCTCAAGTTGTGCTGACATGTTGCCATTATTGGGAGCGAATGCAATGGAACAAAGACTCAACTCATGTGTAATATCAATTTGATTAGTAAAGAGGGGTTTGGATACAATTGGTAAATAAAAAATGCTACGTATTTTGTGAGACTCTCCAAGAATGGTCATCTAGGGACAAAGTCCATATTTACAAGAAAATAGAACACTCAGAACATACTAAGATTGGGGTAAAAATACGTAGAAATAGGCTTGAGTTCTATCACTAAATAGTTTTGATAGGGATTGACACCGATTCATAAAATTGGTATTGATTTTATCAGGATCAATGTCGATTGATACAATCAACGTCAATTCTAGTAAAATGTCCCAAAAAGCTAAGAAGATGGTTTATAATTTAAGAAAATGAACTCTAAAGACAATTGAGGTAGCCTAAAGAGTAAATTAATTATATTACTACATAAAATAAGATAGATAACAAAATTATGCTAAAAATGAAGTATAATACTAACCTTGAAATGCCTTTGGATGGTGGTATGGATTGGTGTTATATTCTAGCTTCCACAGAGCAATACCAAGGATTCAAAGCTTTGATGTAGATCAATGAGATAGCCTAATGTTTGTACTATAAGGTCTCTTGAGCATTATTCATTTCTTAGGCATTATATCAACCTTCTAGCATAGTTTCAAGATAGTTTGGGCAAGCTGAGGCTGTGTATAAGTGATCAATGTCGATCGAACATAATTGATGCCAATCATAGGGGATCATTAATGATTATGCCTTTTCTTAGTAAAACATGTCTAAAGTGGTTCTAACCATGGGGTAATTTGGGGAGGATGTTGTTTAAGTTGCTTAATAGGTTTTTCATCAAGGGTAAGTTATTAGGATGGAGGGATAATTTATATTTTATGGATTTTAATAGATTTTTGGAGATTTAGGAAGTTGGAAAGGGGGTAAATGGTAATTAACAAAGTAATTACCATGAGTAGATGTAAATAAGGGTGGTGGATAATAACGAAGGGGGTTCTGACATATAAATACACTTAGTAGGTAGCGTACATAAAATTAGTGTCTACATTTACTGAGCAGTTGAATAACAATCAACCACAAGATAAAAACCTAGAGTGTGTGGATGCTCTAGGTGTGAGTGAGGAGGTATTCCCCCTAAAATTAGGAGTTGACATGGTGTAAGGAGGTGGTGATAGGTTTGAAAATTTTTGGGATGAAAGATGGTGTGGAGATGTGATTAATAAAAAAGAATGACAAGAATATGGATTGGCTGCACGAGTAAAAATGTTTGCACTGTCGAGAAAGGGATAATAACACATAGAGATGCCTTTGGGAAGCTTTAAAATAAATTGCCCCAAGCATTAATAAGTGGGTGCATAAGCAAAGGTGACTAAGGGAACAAAATATAGGAGGGACCAACTGAAGCATCTAGTGTGCAAAAATAGGGGATCAACCTATAGGTGGTTGTTTGCATGGTGAAGTACAATCCTATGATCCATTGGGGATATATTCCTAATAGAGTGTATGCCTTTGTAGGTTGTGGGACTAATGGGGGGTCTTTTTCATGGGCCTAGGGTATTGCATAAAATAGTGTAAGTGTCATAGGGAAACTTGTGGAGCCCAAAAATAAAAGGATGTGTGTGAAAATGATTCCAAATAGTGAAAAGTAAAGGATCGATGATGATTTGAACAGATCATCAATGATTTTTATAGGATCAACATCGATCACAAGAATCAACAACAATTCTATGAATTGACATCAATTGAGGCAACAATTATATATAGTGTGACCCACTATTAGAAAGGCTCATTTACATTTTTTATAAAATCAGTCATTTAAGTGATGAGATAAAGAGATGATATGTGGTGATGGATACAAGTAGAGGCAGATGTATGAGATGGAGGTCACATGGAGAGGTAGGGGGATGTAATTTGAATTTGTAGTATATAAGGGGCTGTTGTATTGAGCTTGTAGGATTGATGATGATCAGATATAATCATCAAAAAATAGTTTGAGATTGACATCAATTGACATGGATCATGATCAATCCATTAGGGATAGATGTAGATCATAAAAGAATCGATGATGATCACTATAATAATTAGGATATAAGCATAATTTTTAAAAGATGTTGCTAATTTATGTTTATAGGCTAGAGAGCTATTAATGATGTAGGACTATGTACCACCATTATTAGAACACCTTCAAGATGTTATGAGTGATGAGGACTAGGCCCACATGGATGTTATCAAAATTGAGGAATTACATCATTACTAGAGGATACATAGATATATAGGACTACTGGTACTATTACTAGAGTGGTGGGATATAATGACAGGGACTTTCTGGTTACTGACCAGGGAGATGACCCTCACAATGGAGGATATATACAAGATTTTACAACTATCAATACAGGGAGAAATCATTACACCAGTTGATGATACAAGATGCAAGGAGCCCCTAACATGACTATATGATGAGGATGCCATGGATATCACCTTTGTTGCAAGGGGGTTTTTATTTGAGGCTTTATATGAGTAGGATGCAAAGGGGATATTGGTGATGACTATGATGATGCCGGTAATCTCTTGTTACACATTATTAGATTTAGGAGGAGGGAAGTTTCCTTGGAGTTTGATAGGGGTGGTAGCAGATATGGTAGAGCATCATATTGTATATGCATGGGCATCCACACTCTTAACATAGGTGTATAAAGAGCTATGTGGATAGAGGACATAATGGATATTTGGGTTAGACATCACATTTGTATTATAGTGTTGGGCATATGAGAATATTAAAGTAGTACAACCACCTAAGATTTCATAGATGAGATGACATTAAATAATTTATAGTGTAGGATTCCTTTGGTGGAAGGATGATTTGGTAATACCATTTGTTAATGGGGTTGTACATGATTTAGCCTATTACCGATGAATTATGGGTGAGCTATAGGATAGAGATGTGATTTGGAGGCCATATGCAAGATTTATATCATGGCCAAGAGAGTAGCAAGAGTTTGTTGTAGGACATCAAGAGAGGTGGTTATGGGGTAGGTGACTAAAGCATTTGGAATTGTTTCAATTTGGGAGGGTGAGGAGATAATTTGGTTTGATACAAGATATACCATATACACCATAATTATATAGAAGAGAGGATTCTGAGGTGGATCTGTCAAAGGCTCATTTTGTAGGTATCCAACTATTAGTGGAGGAGATGGATGGGGTTGATGTGGATGATGTCAGCTTTACACCAACATTATTTTTATGGTGGGGAGACTAAATAGGGGCCAGATGATAGAGGACAACCATAATATGAGGGGGAGGATGAGGAGATGGTAGATGCTAAGGAGAGAGGAGGGGATGAGGGTCTTGCAAAGGAGGTGGATGTATAGGGGATCACTTTCAAGAGGGATGCTCTAAGGGCAAAATGTGCCAATTTATAGGGATAGTTGACTGCATTACAGGCTAATCATGGTGATTTATAGGCCAATTATGATTAGGTGATATGAGATCAAGATAGGTACCAGAGTTAGAGGGATAGACTCTATGGATTAGGAAGATTTGTTGGAGTGAATGTATCAGGATCAGGTGGAGAAGGATCACAGGGTATGGGGATGGGACCATTGGGGATAGTGAGTGTGGATATGTAATAGGATGTGCAGGTATAAATATGATATTATGCACATATTGTGGGAGAATGCCTTCTTGAGGTTCTACGGTATGTGACTTATATTGCCATGCAGGGTAGATCATCATGTCGGACATCGACCATTTTAGTTAGTATGAGTAGTGTGGCATAGGGCATGGATGGTGGGGATAAGGAAGGTGATGGGGGAGGAGATGGGGGAGGCAAAGGAGGTGGGAGTATTTATCTGAGCCTTTTGGAGCTTACTACTTAGTTGTATTATACTATTGCAGTGATCAGAGGATGATATTGTATATGTGACCTTGTATTTATGATACTCTGATGATGTACACATTTTATTTATATGTATATATTAATTCATGAGTATTTATGGCTATTATAAGCATGTGTTGCTTTGTCATATGGTTATGTTATTGATTAGATTATGATTTAATTTTGGGATGATTACGGATCATGATGATGTTATATTGCATTAATTTTGATGGACAATGTTATGTAAATATATATGTTTTTTGGATTATGTAACATGTTATATTTATCAAATACTAGATAATAATTATGATTAATTGATTACGATTATTGATAAAAGATTACAAGAGGTTATTAACTCATATTGACTTGGATTGTGACCAAAGATAGACATTTTATAACATTTGCATATGGATCCTTTATCCAATGTTAATAAGTGTTTTAATAACCTTATGTCAACTAAGTTCAAGGTCTTTTAGGAAATATAGACGAATGTACTTTCACATGATTCAAGTTTTAGGCTTAATTTTGGACTATACGCCCCAACATGTAAATGAGAGCTAAGTCTTTTAATGATCGTAGGACCCCTTTTGGAGCTAATCCATGAATTATGTAGCGAGAAGTTTATGAATTTAAGAAAGTTGATCAATGGGAGAAGATTTTGTGGGATGTTTTTTGATTTTAACTTCAAAATATTTTTAAGGGCATGCTTTTTTGGTATAAAACTCATCGATATGGGAAGTTTTCTGTAATATACATATTTAGATAGCCATCCTTCGAGGGAGTGGTTTATATTTTTGGACATTTTTTTGCACATTTGATGAATAACTATCCTTTAAGGGATCAATCTGCATTTTTTCCCTTTTCTTAATTTGTTCTATTTTGATCCCCACTTGAATATTTATCATGGATTATCTTAGGGTGACCCATGTTATTCTGAAAGATAAAGCGGTCACACAAGATGGTATTTTTATCCCAAATAAGCTTTACCTAGCCAATGTGAGGGATTGGGGAAATAATGAGTCAAGGCTCCTTCTAGGTATAGGTAAAGCTTATCCAATTAGAACATGCATGAATAGAGCTAGGGTGTTCATATTCAAGGATGAGATAGGTATTTTTCCAGATAACCACTTGGTTCTATATCGTTATTGGGTATTTTTTAGGATAATGAGATGGTTTTGGGATATGGATTTTGACCAAAAGGAAAACCTATGTTGATTATGTCTATTAAAATATTATTAACAATAAAAAAGATGTAGATGCAAAGCATTAATAGGATCATGTTATGGTTTACCCTAAAGAGAGGCCAAGTGATATGCCTCAGAACCATATTTATGACTAATAATGTACAATGAATCCAATTTGTAGCAATTTTTTCTCATTTACTCCTTTCCATATTTGTGACATGTTGATTTTATTTAAGGACAAGATCACCAATGCTAAATTCTCATTCTTTTAAATGTCAATTGTATGCACATTTTATTCTTTCTTGATAAATGTGTAGGTGGTCAAGGGTGGTTGTTTGACGTTCATCTAATAGTTCTAGTTGGGCTAGTCATTCTTGGTGGTAGTCTTCTTTAGAAATGATGTCCTTAAGAGAAATTCAAATAGAAGTAATTTGAAGTTCTAAAGGAATACCAAATTATGTGCCATAGACTGAATAAAATGGGGTGGCACTAGTGGGAGTTTGAATACTTGTTTGATAGGCCGATAACATGAAAGGGATTTGGAGATGCCAATATTTCTCGATCACATTGATCACCTTAGCTATAATTTTATTGAGCGTCTTTTTAGAGGCTTCAACTTATCCATTGGCTTGTAGATAATATGGTGATGAAAAACTAAGCGTGATACTAAAATAATCACAAAGTTACTGGACTTTTTTTGTTCTTAAAAGACTTTCCATTGTAGGTGATGATCGTATGAGGGATCCTGAAATAATAGATAATGTGATAGTGGATGAAATCAATAATTTTATCTACCTTAGTTAAAATAAGAGGAATGACTTCTACCCATTTAGTAAAATATTTTGTAGTAATAATGATAAAGTTGTGTCGCTAGGAAGATTTAGGGTTAATTTGACTAATAAGATCCAAACCCCACTTAGAGAATGGCCAAAATTCTTTAGCCACTTGCAAAGCATGACTGGGGACATGTGATAAATTTTCATGTTGTTAACATTTAGGGCATTTCTTAACATATTCACAATAATATTGATTTAAGGTGGGCCAATAATAACCTGATCGTAGAATTATTTTAGCAATGGTTACACCACTAAAATGTCCTCCATAGATTCCATCATGTGTTTCTTTGATTGCTAGGGTTACTTTTGGATGTTGGAGGCATTAGAGGATAAGGCCATCAAAACCTCATTTATAGAGAATGCCCCCTAATATGTTATAATAAGCAGTACATTGTTAGAAGGTGCTTTTAACATTTTTTAAAAATTGGGATGGATTAGACCTAGTGACAGATAATTGTATATTTACATGTACCATGGTTCGGATTGGCTTTCCTCCACTGTGGAGAGATGGGTAGTCAGCATTAGTATAAAAAGGTTGGCTGATTTTGTGAATAAGAACACAAATTTTAGATTTTTGAGAGGATGATGGGATGAAAGAGGCTAGAGAATCCATGGTATCAAAAAACTTTTTAGTTAATCATGGAGTGGTTTTAATGGTATAACAATCAAACAATACCAATAATTAGTCTACCAATATTTTGTATTTATGGAGAAAATCATTTTTACATTGATATATGCCATTTATTTGATTAACCACAAGATAAGAATCCCCATAAATATTAAGCATTTTAATTTTTATGGACAAAGCAATTTTGAGACCTATAATTAGGGATTCATATTCTACGATATTATTAGTGTAATCAAAATCGAGTTTGAAAGATAATGGTATAGGGGACCTTTTAGAGGTATTAAAAGAATTTTGGCTCCCCCCCAAACTCACAGTTAGATCCATCAAAGAATAAAGTCATTTGATATTTTGTATCTACATGAGACAAGGAGGTTATAGATTCATCAAGAAATTCATAGTTAGAGGGTTGATTATTAGCAAGAGGTGCTTATGCTAACTGGTCTGCAATGATTTACCCCTTAATTAATTTTTGGTGTAGGGACTCAATATCAAATTCAATGAGGAACATAAACCACCTTGACATTCATTGGTTTTGGTATGGTTTGGAATGTATGTACTTAAGAGGATGAATATTAGTAATTACATATGTTTTGTGATTAATTAAATAATGGTGAAGCTGTAGAAGTTATAAAGACCAAGGCGATACATAATTTTTCCATATACGTGTAATGAATCTCAAACTCAATGACAGTGTGACTTATATAATAAATTTCTTGCTCTTTGTGCTACTCATCTCAATAGGTAAGCATGGTGCCTAGGGCATGATCTATACCTGAGATGTATAAGTAAAATGGTCAGCCCTCATCAAGAGGGATAAAGGTAGGAAGAGAGAGAAAATAGTTCGTAAGATTATCAAAGGCTTTTTGATAATTTGCATCCCATATGAACTGGGTGTCTTTCTTAAGAAGGTGATGGAATGGCTAGCATCAATATGATAATTGTGAGATAAAGTACCAAATAGATTGTAATTTCCATTATAGACTACAAAGATGCTTAAGAGTAGACAATGCTGGAATTTATAAAATGGCTTTAATCTTGGCTAGATCAACTTCACTTCCCTGGATGGAGATGATAAAACCTAATAGCTTTCTTGACAAGACCCCAAAAAACACACTTGTGCAGATTGAGATGGACTTGGTATTTGATTAAATGAGCAAAGATTATCTGAAGAATAGAGAGATGGTCCTTACAAAGCTTAGATTTATTAAGTAGATCATCCACATAATATTCAATTATTTTGTGGATTAGGTCATGAAATATGTAGGTCATGGCACATTGGTAGGTTGCTCACATGTTTTTAAACCAAAAGGTAGGGCCTTATAATAGAAAGTTTGCCATGGGGTAATGAAGGAAGTCATTATTGGTCTTCAGGGGAAATAAGGATTTGATTATACCTAGAGAATCCATCCATGAGAAATAACAATTCATGGCTGACCATGAGGTCTACAAGTTGATTGATATTAGGTAGAGGAAAATCATCTTTAGGACAAGTTAGATTTAGGTCATAATTTTTTATACAAAGGTGTAATACCCCATATGGATTTGTGATAGGTATAATATTGGACACCCATTAAGGATAATCAATAGGTTGAATGAAATTAATCGATAAAAAAATGTTGTAGTTTTTCCTTGATTAGAAGTGCCACATGTGGGTGCATCTTTCAGAGTTTTTGTTTTACGAGTTTAGCTTTAGGGATAGTGATGATGTTATGGACAACTTTAGTGGGGTTGATACCTGGCATATAAATTTAATACTAGGTAAAATCCTGGCTATGGTCATCCAAGAATGTAGTGAAATCTTGGTGTTCTTGGGAATTTAAGGATCGACTAACTTTGATATTTCATGGGACTTCTCATGTCTTGATATTAATATCTATGGTGACCTCATTTAAGAGAATAGGAGTTTTAGGTAGAAGGGAGTTTCATAGGTACGTATCTCTTGCCCCCAAATATGTTAAGATAGATTCATTATCTTGATATTGAATAATTGAAACTAAGGGAGAATCGTGTTTTATCATGTTAGGGAAAGTTAGGGGAATAGATCTAGTTTTTTCATTATGTTGATATGTGAGTGGTCCTAGGTTGACATTGTTGATAACAAAAAAAAATTAGGTGGGATAGATATGACATCATCAATTTTTGAAGGGGAATTAAGTGATGATGAGGATGGGTCTACATTAATATTCAAAGCAGTGTTGGGCAATGAAGATAAGGTGCCAGTGTGAATATGTGGATTATGAAAAGCTTGAAGGGGTTGTTTGAAACTAAGACCATGTTTTTCATGTGGTTTTATAAGATTTCTCAGTGTGACCTCATGCAGTCCTTGCTTATAACATCTTATGTTGAATCCCTTCCAAGTACACCTTTGTAAATAAGTCTATGCAAAATGTGGCTTGTCAAGGAAAGAAAAACTTGAGGAAAATAGTTTTGTATGAGGTTGATTTTCATGATATAAAAGGTATTGGTTAATACCTCCATAGATTAAATGGGTATGAAGGTGAGGAGGAATGAAGGGGATGACCTCTCCAAGGTTGGGATAATAGAGGTGTTGTTTGTCTAGGCACCCATATTTTTGAGAAGTAGGTAGGGTGTTAAGTGTCAATAGCTGATATTCCCCCAATGAGAACTATTGAAGTGGGGAATCGAGGGAATCATTAGTAATGCATGAGGAGGGGTTTGTTGAACTGGATGGTTCCTTGCTTGACAATGATGGGGTTGAGTCTTTTAGGGGGATTAATACATCATTAGGTCGATAAGTTAAATTACACATTTTGAATGGATGAGGATCTGCTGGGACAATGTGGATTTTGCCTTTGTACTCATACTTGAGGCATCAATGTAAGGTGGAGGGGACACAATGCATAACATATATCTAGGGATATCCTAGCAAGATGTTATATTGAGATTCCCCTTCTACCATATAAAATAGTTCAAGGAGGGTATGTGTAGCTACTTGGATAGGGAGGATGATAGTACTTAATGTAGGAGGTATTATGTTGTTAAAGGCTCATAAGATAACTAGGGATTGGGATATGATGGGTTATAGTAACTAAAGTTATTTGAAATCATGTGATGAGATGATGTTTATGATATCCCCATTGTCAATCATGACCCTTTTGATCATTGTTTGGTCAACTTGGGTAGTGATGAATAGAGGCGGGTCCTAGTCTTCAATCTGTAGTGGGGATACTTCAAAATAATGGAAGGTAATAGATGATAATATTTATAAATATTCGATAAAAGCCAACAAATCTTGGGGCTATAGCACTTCTATCATAGCTTGACGGTGTTATGGGGAATTTTGGATAATTTTTTACAAGGACATCTTTGCAGGTAGTTGGTGGAACTATTTTGAAACTGATATATGTATTAATTATGAGGAATTATTATTCTAATTTATCCCTAAAATGGATATTTTTAGTTTTGGAGTGGATGGTTTAGGTATCTCTATAGTTGAGGCAGGAGCCTTTACAATGGAAATTTTGACTTTGTTTAGATTTTGGGTTTTTGGACCTTGTGCTTGAGATCATGTGGCTATGTTTATTGTATCAAATTTTAATAGTGGATGGTTTGTCAAAGTTCCTAAGTCACTCATGTTTAGAGGATTTGATGGGATGTTGGAAATGAGTTGGTTAGGGCTAGAGTCAAGGATATTAACCATGTCTTTTGATGTTTATTTTGGTTTAAGGCATACATTAATTTAGTCTCAAAGATGGTTATGGCTTAGTGTTTTGGTCGAAGAGAGGATTGTTAGGAATCAAAGCTTCAAAACCAAATCTCTAATATGAGATGTTAGGAGTAAATACCTGATACTATGTGCTAAATTAGTTAAATATATCCTATAGTGCAAGTAAATAATGTGGAAAACAAGCTACACAAAGAAAAGAGAAGCAAAAGGACACATTACACAAATATTACGTGGAAACCTTACAATGTGCAAGAAAAAACCATGGGTAAAATGGTAGCTTCCAGACTACATTAATAATCTTAGCATCAACTCTCTTCTACAAAAACTCCTCCATAACAACTCCTTTAGTGCTTACATATAAAGCACTCAATGCTTCCACCTGAAGCATTTAGGTTATGAACCAAGCTAAATTAGCCTACAAGATCCAAATTTTAAGCATGCAAGCCCAAAACTTGTATGGATCCTCTAACAAGATAAATTACAATAAGAGAGCTAATGCATAGAGAGAGAGAGAGAGAGAGAGAGAGAGAGAGAGAGAGAGAGAGAGAGAGAGAGAGAGAGAGAGAGAGAGAGAGAGAGAGAGAGAGAGAGAGAGAGAGAGAGAGAGAGAGAGAGAGAGTATGAATATTGGCACTAAAAAAATTCAACCCACTAAAAAAATTCAACCCACACATGAGTGGGGAGTTATGTGATCTCCATAATGGTGGTGGTGTTTTCTCCATGTGCAAAAGCATTCAAAGGCATCTTCACTTTAGACAAAGACATGTGCCACCTCCATGTGGCCCAAAAAACATTGTCTCCCACACACATGTGAGGTCAATCTACTATAATAGATTTCTTGTCTTCATTACCCATGTGACCATATGAGTCTAAAAGATGTTTTCAATAATATTTTAACTATCTCAACACATGGGAATCAAGGGGTCCCTTATAAATTTGACCCACACCAACCCTTATATTTTTTGCACCATGTAACACCACCTATGTGACTACCAAGGACAAACACATGTGCCTTGGTGGAGAGTTATGCCCCACTCCCATCACATCAACCTTATCACTCATGGGATACCCTCTTTGGGCCCTTGCCACATAACCAATCAATCACATCACTTACAAGCCACACCACTAACCATCCACATCACCAGCAGGCCACATCATCATGAATAGTGACCATGAATAGTGATTCATGAATAATGACTATGAATAGTGACTTCACGTTTTAACATACTCTCACTTGAAGTCAATATACATAGGATTTTACCACACCTGAGTATTCTGAAACTAGCTACTCATCAATGCCCTTTGTTTCCCTGACACAAACCAAGTAGAAGTTTTGTTGTACTACTGAAACTTCTCTATCTTGACTAGCTTTGTCAATATCTACTCCTCTATAGTAGATTGCAGAATTGAAGTGATAAATCACTTCTCCACACACAGAGTAATCCTCCAATTGGGATTCTACCATGAATCACTCATAAATCCCACTACTTGGGAATATATGGTTTAGTGTTCACCATGTTAACATGAGGCTTCCTACTCCTGATGAATCCAATACATAGGACACAACATATCTTCTCCTCTTCTAAGACACTCTTGGGAAGACAAATAAAAAATGCAAGAAGTGGGGTTCTTTATTTCTTTCTCATCTTTATGAATCTCCATCCTTGGTTTGCTCCTCCGTACCATCTTCATTTCATGTGTCTCTACTAAGCCATCAAAACACTGATCATGTTGGGACCTACATCCAACATGTCATCAACACATATCAACAACATCCACTATCCACTGTGGCTCTCCATGAAGGTACTAAAATTCTTGTACTACATGTGTGACATCTACACCAACCCATATAGTGATTTCAATGCAAACTAACAACTTTTTGCCTCATCTTTGTATTTATCTCTCCTTAAGAATGATTACCATGTAGGAATAATGTCGCTCCAACACTGTGAATATCAATTAGTGCACATAACACTCTTGATAGTAGTGAGGAGAGAATATCTCACATAAGTCTAAACTAGACTTCTTCACATAGCTTTCGAAACTATCAACATGGCATAAGTACACTAGACTGATCACAACTCTCAGGTAGTTGTTGACACATAAAACTCTCGCTCTAAGTAAAAAACCTTCTATGGGAAGCTTTACAGGTGTGGGACTCAAATATTGTCTGTAAATCAACCTCTGAGGTTTTAGAATTTGGTGCTTCATATTAATTTTAGGGTGAAAAGGGATAAAAAGAAAATGCAAAATAAAACTAAAATAAACTAACTAGGGTGATGCACTGAGATATTTAAAGTATTAACCTAAAATTGCATAAAATAGCTTGGATCTTCGAACTTCATAGACTATGAAAGGAGCACATGCATGACTTCAAGTCTATAACATAAATAAGAACCAATACTATAGAAGTAGAGAATGGAAATAACAAATAGTAATAAATCTTTCCTTAGTTTGACATAAAACACCACATCCTCTTCATTGGTGGGTAGAAAACATCATACAAGAGGCTAAAAGACACAATATACAATATTTGATCCTTCCCACGAGGGGTACATGTTAAGGTCATAGAATGAAATACAAAATAATTACTAGCTACTTCTACTCTAAAACTAGACTATTACTAAATGGTTACTCTCTGATAATAACAAAAACAATTGTTCATCTACTAACCCTTTTCAAAATAAAAGAGATCTGATTATAAAGGTGTAATAGCCTCTTAAGAGAAAGACACCTAGAATTAGGCACTTGCACCCATATGAAGCTGTTGTGATCAAATGAAGAGCTCCAGCTCATGAGTGTAGTTGGTTTTTAGAATCCTAGATATGGCACAACTACAATGCCTTATGATGCCCACAACACTTAGAAGAAGCATGGTGGTGACATGTGTCTACTTACAAAACTACCCTTAGAATGTTGTTAGGAAAGGGGGACCCACTTTCTTTGACCAATGGTGCAACTCTTAGTTATGGTAAAAAATAGATTACCCTAGATGAGCATCGTGCTACCATGTAGAAGTTTCACTTCTCCTTTGTACAGTTGCATGGTAGGTCCCATTTTCTAGCTTTGTTAGCTAATGACATGACCCCTAGGCCTTGATGAAAGAAAGTTTTCTCCTAAGGAGCATCGTGACATCATGTGGCAAGATGGTGCTACTCTTGGAGAAACTAAGTAATATTTTGCAAAAATGAGCACAGGGGCACCATGTGTAAAGTCTATGATCCTCTTTGTAACTGTACAGTGAGCCCCACCCACTACTCTATCAGCCAATGAAACTATTTAAAGTTCTGACACAAATAAACCTACCTTATATGGGCCCTTAGTCACCACATGGAGAGTTGGCACTACTCCTGGGTAAACTGAGAACCTTTTGGGTTGAACAAACACTAGGATACCTCATGGTGATAGTAAAAGGAAGCTAAAACTTAGCCAAAAAACAAAAGGGAACCTAGAAAAAGGGATAGCCAAAAGCACAACTACCAAACTTTATCGAGCACATCTGAGACCCAATGCTGATTGCTTTAAAACTCAAAAATGTGGATTTTGATCCACAATTCCTAGTGACTTATATGGGAATTCATCTTTGTATAGAAGAACCCAACATTTTGGTTTCATGGACCAACCGAGGCAAAACTAAAAAAAAAGGTAAAGCCTATAAAACTTATAAGTTCTGAAGAGTAACCTTTAAAGGCATCCACTCTTCTTCTTTGGGTTGAGTCTTCTTTTTGAGAGCCTCAAAATCTCTATCCAAATAAATGATCTCCTTGAAGGAGATGTTGCTCAAGCCCTAAACAACTGCCATCATTTGAAACTCTAGCTAGGTGAGTGGCTGTAATATAGTCTCAACCTCAGTGACACTTGGCAATTAATCGAGAGCCACGAACATGGTCTGATCATTCTACTTCTACTTCACTATCTCTTTTATTTTTCCTTTAGGAGGATGATGTTATCCATAGGGAATGGGGAGGGGAGTCCTATTTGGACTAATTATTCGATATACCCCTTCATATCCTGGACTACCTTTTTTAAGGCATTGAGAAATGCCTTATATTTTGTTGCTACCTTATTGTAGTTCAAAAATTTATTTACCTTAACCACAACCTGCCTTCAGCCAACCATCCCTATTGCTTGTAGTGTCCCATCCATCATGCTATAAATATTCTAGACCAAGATCTGTGAATCTTGAACCTTTGTAAACATGAAGTCAAGGACCTGGTCTATAGATGCACTCACTTAGGATATCAGCCTCTACAAATCTATGATGAACCTTAGCACAAGCTTTAAGTTTGTGGCCATAGTCTTTATCCTCTCCTAGTAGGATATATACAACTGTTGAACCATTGGGAGGATCCTTGTAGTCTAGGAGTGAGTGGTGATGTCATTCTTCAGTTGTAAGATTCCTTGATCCTTAGCTAAGGACTCTTGTTACATCTACTATTGTAATTGTTGATGCACTTTACTAGAGTCTAAGAGACTCTGATAGGTCTATGCAAGATCTAACTCCTTTTCTTTTAGTTTATTCTCCATAGCCTACTTCTCCTTCGTTAGACTTTTTATCTTGATCTTTAACTCTATGACTTGCATCTATAGCTAGGCTCTTTGGTTGGCTTCTACCTAGAAGCTCTCATTAGAAACATGGATTTACAGGTCAGACCTCATTTTGGTGAGCTTTACTTCCTTTGCTTTGGCCTCAATGTTGAGGTAGTTGATTATAAATTTCACTCCTATGAGTTTCAACTCTTTCTTCTCCAACTGTCGACCAACCTTGATATAGTCCGTAGTGATCGTGTTCTATATTTCTTCCATCAACTCGACCCTGTCAGTGGGTTTGGCCTAGTTGAGATTGAGGCCAATGGTGTGTATTGAGTATTCCCCCAATTGCATCTATTCTTGGGGCTTGAATACTTGGGATGACATGTGTGTAATCATTAGGGATTGCTATGTCAGGTCAAAGAATGACTACATATGAGGCACCGTCTAGGCCTTGGCCTATTTTCCCCTTCTTTTCTCTACTTGGGCCTCTCAAGATTTTCTAGTAGTCTCCATCTACTGATGTAATTGCTCCTATAACTTAATATTTTCCTATACAAATGGGGACCCTTGTGGTAGATCAAAGGGAATAGTCACTTGCTGCTATGAAGCAAAAGATGTTGTTTCCCTAGAGGTGAGTGGGTAAAGGGTTAGGGTGGAAGGAGAAAAATATAGGAGGTTGCAAAGCATGATGGAAGGTGATTATACCATGATGGATGATGAGGGCAGAGGAGTGAGAAATGGTGTGAGAGAGGTGATCAGTTGTGTAAAAAAAAGTGGCACGAGTGAAGTGATGGATTGAGCAGAGGGAAATGATGATAGGGAAGTGATTGGCTAGGCAGTGGAGAGTACCATAAGCTTGGTAGAAATAGTGGAGGGAAAAGAGGGGGTGAAGAATGAAGTAGAGGTAGAAAGAAGGGGTTGGGAAAAATGTACCTTAATTTATGGGGGATTGAGGGAAGAACTGGAGGCTTACACCCTAGAGGTGAGCTGAGAGGACCTTGCTTTAAGATGTTTCAAAGAGCCCTGTTGTTGATGTGGGGTAGTTAGGTATGGATACAGAGGGGGAAACTAGGTTGTGGCCCTCTAAATCATTGTAACTTCCTCTTCCTTCTCCAGAGGGGTGTTCTCTTTCTCCTTAGAATGAGTATCCTTCTCTTCTTCTTCTTTGACAAAGAATTATCCTTCTGCTAGAGCTTTCACCTCATGGTGCTCATCCTAGAGGTTTTCAAATTACTCATTCATGTCCATGTCTTCAAAAGTCTACCTAGTCTTGCCTATTTCCTACCTATATTTCAAATATATGTCTATTTTCTCCTGGCTCTAGTCTCTTTGGACGAGCTATGCCCTTATTCCCTTTATCAATTTCGTCATAGGGTTAAACTATCAGACTACATCATAAAAGGATTCTCATGGTCTGTAGGTATTTGAATGGATCTTGGACAAATCCATGTAATACTTGATATCATCCTCCACTAATAACCTTTACTACTTGAGGTATGGTTGGGACTCATGATTGAGTAGGGTGATGGTATTCAAGGAGGCTATATGACCAACCAGGTCATAGTTTTATTGGTCATCAATTTGGTCAACGTGTAGATGCTCTTATGATCTCTTCACCACTATGATTCCTCCCTTGGAAAAAGGGACATCATATAGGGCTATCTTATTATGGCTCATTCCATATATGGATTTGATTACATCAATTTGGTGAGCTAGCTCCAAGACCAAGGTTTTATTGGTGAGTAGGCACGGGAGCCAGAATGGCTCCTCTTTAAATCCATGTGCCTGAATGAAGGTGAAATGGGCCCAAAAGAACTAGTCGACTAAAATTCTATCACCAATTAGCCAACTTCTGGTTGTCTATCATTTTGAAAGGGATGGGTTCTTGACTGAGGTTGATGAGGGTTGGAGAAAAGGACTCTAAAAATTTAGAGTAATCTTATGGGGCTGATAAGGTATGGGTCCATGTTGTGATGGGGATCACCGTGTTAGGATGAGTGCTCATCTTGATATAGTTAAAGGTGAAGTATGAAGAGAAGAATTAGGAGTTCTGATTTAGGATCAGATGGAAGAAGGAGCAATACCTAAAGGTATTTAGTGTTGAGAAGTTTGCCAACTCATTTAGCATGGCAGTGGCAATAACATCTATAAAGTCCATCCTATAAATCTTCTCCTTGCTCACCATCTTCAAAAGGAAGACTGCCCCCAATTAGAAATTGATGATGTGAGTATTTGAGTCCATCCCAAAAATAAATGCCAACATAGAAAGGGCATCTTTCATGTCCTGCATCACAAAGCTCATGAGAGCGATGGGTAGAAGAGGTGATTCAGTGTAGTTGCTCTAAAGGAACAAATTGATGAACTTCATCTTATAGACCTAGGTGTCCCAGATATTTTGTAAGCTCTTCATACTAAAAATGTTAGAATTGGGGTCGATCAAGATTCAGAGCATCTCCCTTATGGCATCACACTGACATCCACTTTTAGGTGGTTGTTACCTATAATAACACTAGTGCTGACATCATATCTATCTATGCATAGGGTAATAATATCTGGGCATGGGTGCAGAAGAGGCACCATGTACTGGGCCAATGTTGAGTTTTAAATTCTATACTTGAATGACTTGTAGTCATTATTCTACATCTTTTTGATCATTCGGGTGTTGGTGCCTTCCCTTAGGCTCTTTGGGTTTTTTACCAATTTGGGATCAAATATCCCATTTACATAATCCAGGTCTAGAGAGGGGTCCCTGCAGTGCCCCTTGGTGATGATTTTGACATTAGAAATTTTAGGCCTTGGCTGAGTGAAAGCAGAAGCATATGATTTACTTATCACATACTACGGGGGAAGGTCTCCATGACTGCCTGACCCATGGGTCTTCTGCTTCCTCAGATGCCTTCCACTACTAGATGAGGATGTAGAAGTATCCATTATCATAAATTCTTCCAAAATTTTCTAGTTCACTTAAGGAAGAATGCAAGATATTGGTCTCCACTCATAATCTTACAATTCTTGGCTCAAATCTCTTTTCTCAATATGCTATGTTGTACTTGGTGCTCTTGAAATTCTTAAGTCATTTTAAGTGTTCGACATGATAAGGAGGGGTATTTATAAGCCAATGCTTCTAGGTGTGATCATTATGTAAATTTTGAATTTGGGTGCCCCATAAATGTTAAGGATGACACACACACTTAAAAAACATCCTGCAAGAGATTTGTGATGATCCTTATGGGGGGTTGTGTAATATAGAGCACCTAACATTAATGGTAAGAGGAGTGGGGTAGATAATGGTCTTTCAAAGAATATTTCAAAAATAAGGGGAGCTAGGGTGCAAACACTAGAAATGGGATGATCCACTTATGCCAACAACACTTATTCAAAAGAAAATAACAATAAAGAAAGGAAAATGAATGAACAAAGGGAAACAATAATAAATAAAGGAAACTAACTAACTATCTACAAGGGGAAGGCTAGTAAATTAGTTGAAGTGTTTCAAGTTGATTTCATAAACCAAAATCCCTAATGCATTGCCTTTTTCATCCTCTAAATTGAATGCATTACTTTGCCTATTGCTAATGATGTGGAAAGGCCCCTTCCATAGGGAATCAAAATTTGTATGATGTCTTGGCTTTGTGGCCCTTTGGTTGTATCTGAGGACTATGTCCCTTAGCTTAAACCCTGGGGTCTGATTATTTTTTATCAAACCATCACTTGACTATTTACTATCATGTCACCTTTGCATCACTAACCTACTCTCTCACTTCTTGGAGACTGAGTAATTCTACCAACCTAACCTCCATCACTCTATTCTCAGCTATCTCAATAGCCTTTAAAAGCTATAATATAGGGATTGCTATTGATATGGGTGTGATTACTTCCTTACTATATACTAGTTCATATGGGGAGTCTTAAGGGTCTACTTGGGATTAATTTGGTTAGCCCACAGGGACATTTTCACATATATATTCCACTCTTTTTGTTTATTGGTGCCCATCCTTTTGATTAGCCTAATGAGATTATTGTTTACTGATTCAACCAACCCATTCCCTTGTAGGTATTAATTAGATGAAGTCTTCAAGAAAATGCCATCCTGGAGCATAAATTATGAAATCTTAGAACTGAGGAAGGCTTTCACATTATCCAAAATGATCATTTTGGGTGGGTTGAACCTTACTACTAGCTCGTCCAAGAAGACGAGGACCATATTTTTAGTTGTCTCCTTCATCAAGGCTACTTTAGTCCACCTTGTGAAGTAATTAGTGGCCATAAGTATCCATTTATGGCCTATACTAGAGATGGGATTGATCATCTCAATGAAATCTAGGCCCCACTATTCAAAAGGTTCATCAGCCATGATCATATTCAATGGCATGGTTGAATTTTTTCATCTCCCCATAAAGAACTAACATTGTTGGCATTTCTTGACTACATAATGGCAATCCACAAACATAGTTGCCCAATAGTATCCCATGTGCATGATCTTGGTCACTGTGATCTTTGCTGAGAAATGGCCACTTGGATGGGCAAAGTGCATATCCTAGAGGATCTTCTTAGCTTGGTGCTTTTTGACGCATCAAAGAAGGTCTTTGTTGAAGTTTCTCTTGAACAAGACTTCCTAGACTAGTGTGTAACTATCCCCTTACAACCTATAGAATCTCTTCTTATATGTGAGGAGGTTATTCGGATATCAACTAGTTTACATGAATGGGTCCTACCAATAACCTAGGATCCATTGGTTTCCTATTGATTCACTAAAACCATTTTTAATGTATCTTGTTCTTCTATTGAGGTACCTACATATTGACCCAGATACTCGTAAAACCCTATTCCTCGAATCACCTTAGTTGGCCTAAATTTGACGTCATATTCTAGGATCTCAGTAATCCAATTGGCCTATTTTCTATGATCTCTCTTTCCATTATGTATTCTCAAATGCTATAATGCACCACATACACCATTATTTTACTCCTTGTCACCAAGTACATAAACTTTCTAAGGCCTTTGATGATGGTGAAAACCTATTTCTCTATGAATTTATACTTGGTTTCATACCCACATAAGGTTATCAAATAGAAAGTAATTAGGTGCTCACTTGTCTCTTCATCTTCCTTTTACGTTAACACAACCACCAAACTATGTTCACTCCCATAAATGTACATGATGAAGTCTTTGAAGAAGTTAGGATTGAATAGTATAGGGGTAGTGGATATCACATATTTGATCTTTTTAAATGATATTCTCCCTTCGAAAGTCCATTTGAAAGGTTTATCCTTCTTCAACATTAATATAATTAACCTAACCAACCCTGCAAAGTTGGATATGAATCTGTTGATGAAATTAATCTTTCCTAGGAAAGATTGGACCCCCTTCTTGTTGACTGGCAAGGTCAAATCCTTGATAACCTTGACTATATCTAGATCGATAAAGATGCCTTCCTTGGATACTACGTATCCAAATAGTTTGCCTTGTGGGACTCTAAAAACACATTTCTTAGGGATAAGGGACTCCAAAAACACTTTTGGAAGATCTTCTTTAGGTGGTCAAAATGGTCTTCATTATTCTTGGAAAACATGGCGAGGTCATCTAGGTAGATTAGGATAATCTCATTGATTAGGCCTTTAAAATCTACATCCATAGCTCATTATAAAGTATCCCCTGCATTTGAGAGGTTGAAAGGCATCTTTGCATATGCAAAGGTCCCCCACTTTGTAGTGAAAGTGGTCTTATATTGGTCCTCTTCATTGACCTACACCTGGTTATATCTTGAGAACCCATCCAGTAGAAAGAACATTTCTGTGCCTACTACTTTTTGGATAATTTATTATATTGATGTGAGGGGGTAATGATCTTTTAAGGATGCTTTGTTTAAGTCCCTAAAATCCACACAACCTGATTTCCCTATTCTTTTTCCTCACTAGAACTAGATTGGATACCCAAGTTGAATGCTTGATTGGGTAGATAATTCTAAAGTTGATCAATTTCCTTAGTTCCTGAGCCATAAAGGACTCAATTTTTGGGTTAACTAGCCTTTGATTTTGTCATAAAGGCTTGGATCCCTTGACTAGATCAATGGTATGCTAGATTACCTCATGGTCATACCCCTTTAGGCCATCATAGGTCCAAGCCATATCACTCCATATTTGTTGCAGAAAGACACCAATAGATGCTTATCTTTTTAGGAAACCTCTTTCCCAACCTTTAGTTTCCTTCCCTCTCCAACATCAAGCTCATAATAGTCACTTTTATCTATGAAAAATGTACATTTGTCCTTCCTTACGTCATTAGAATCAAAAAGGTTCTCTAGGGTGATCAAACGCTTCAAGAGCTTATTAGATTTTAGTTGCATGATCTGATCTGTATAAGCTTCTTTGATCTTTGATTGCAACTACTTAGCAAATTTGTATGATTGTTGGAGAAGCATGGAAATCTAGGCATCACTTTCGAACACTTGTCAGTTCTGATCATTCTCAAGAATGATAGGTCTGATGATTACCTGCACTACTTGTTAATTGGTGAATAAACCCATCATTGGATCAAACTAGGAACCAATTATCGCCATCTTATCTTCCTTCACATTCATTGTCCGAGGGATGATTTGAATATTGAAAGATTTAAATGTCTTGATTAAATCTCATATCCAATGGTGGTAGGACCTCATGTACACATTATTCATAGCTATGAGCCTTCTCACCTCTCTTATCACTAATTTGGAATCACCAAACACTTTTAACTACTTTACACCCATGTGATCGATGAGGCTGAGGCCATGGACTATCACTTCATATTCAGCTTTATTGTTCATGTAGGTGAATTGGAATTAGAAGTATCAGAGGGTCTCTTTCTTGGATGGAGATACTAACTAAATGCCTGCTCCAGAGCCAATTTTGCATTTCACATTGTCAAAATGTAGAGTCCAAAAATCATACTCACTTTTAGGTTATTTACTTTGATCCTCCTTTTTTTTCAAGACCTCGAGGATGGCCTAATCTTCATCATAAATCATATAGGTCCCAAGGCCAGTGGCATCAAGATTTGTGAAAGGATCATTCTCAATAAATTCATTGACGAGGACTTCTTCCTCTAGGCTCCTATTGCCTACCATTCTTTCTTCTTCAATCATTTCTATGTAATGCATCTCCCTCTTTGAGAGCAAAGTGTGTGTCTCTTCGAAGTTCATCATAGCCTCATCTACTATGTGCTCTGGATGTAGTGGTTCAAATAATACTTTCAACTTCAAACTATATTTGGTCCTTAGGATTAAGTGGGACCAATCCAAAGATAGGTATATAAATTTCTTGGTAGTGAAATCTCTACACAGACATAGCCCAAAGACTGGTGGGATGTCTATCATCATGACCTCTTAAGTAATTATAATGAATAGATAAGAATATAGGGTTAGGGGAAGAACTCTTATGACACCAATGGTCTACACTTTCTTCCTGTCTAATTACATTACCCCTTTGTCTAAGGGTTCATATTATAGTTGTAGTGCATCCATAATCTACTTGGGCATTACCGTGGTGCTGGTGCTAGAATTGATCATGGAATTATGTAACAACTTCTTCCCTACTATGAGAGTCAAATAGAATGGGGTATGTTTTTTCTTACTTACTCCCTCTTTGGAGTTGACAAATATGGATGGTACTTAGGGTTGTACACTCATGTTGGTTTCTATTCCCTTTGTCTATACAGGATCTATAGCCAGTTTTCCTTGTGCAGGCTTCTCTCAGTCTACCAAGGCTTCTTTTAATAGAGACTTCTACTTAGGGATAGATAAGACATCCTAGAGAGAAAAATTGGCTAAAAATTTATTTAGTTGTTTTACCACATTGTATGACCCTAGAGGTGGGACCTCGGGGTCGTTTAACTTGTTCTGTGTTGTTTTGCTCCACTTTTGATATGTTGGGGGTGGTGGTTAGGGTCCCAAGATATTATCAAAAGTTACTTTAGGCCTTGTGAAGCCTTAAGTATCATTTAGTCTCTTATTGGACATGGTGGAATAGTGTGATTGGACTCATAGGGTCTTTAACACTGGGATTTCGCTTATGTAAACCACATATTCACCTTTTACCTAGGAGAAAAGTGCATCCTTTGGGGCCATCTCCTCCTCTTTCTCTAAGGACATTCCTTGCATATGTACCATTAAGACATTATTTTCAACACTTGGGGATTGATATATATAAGAAGTTGAATTAGATGTATTCCCTTGCCTTCATTGTTCGATGACCTTTTTTTTGTAGATTGCCTCTTGGGAAAATTTGGGGTGTGTGTACATTGTTTCATGAGAAGCACCATGAATTAGAATCATCCACCAAGTTATTTTGGCCTACGACTAGTTCTCTATTTACATTTGGTGAGACTATTTTTAAAGGATCAAGTATCAGAATAATTTGATTCATGGGTCATGTCTGATGGTTTGATACTTAATGATTTGGTGCCTAATGATTCAGGGTCTACCTCTCCTAGTACTAGTTATTTTAGTAGGGTGCTTTCCTTTCTTGGTATTTTTGGAAAGGGGGATTTAGAGTCATAACTTGATGCCTTTTGAGATTTATGATCTATTGGAGAAGTTTTTTAGGATGCTCTTCATGTCATTTATCTCCATAGCTAGAGAGGATGAAGAAGGCATGCTTGCTTGAGTAGGCAAATATACATACATTAAAGGTGATTCTTATGAGGTACTTGAGACTTCCTCTTGAAGTGGCATCAATATCCCTAGGAACATCAACATTGATAACTGAGGATAAAGCTTTTTGGCATCTATCAAGTTGTTTTTAGCTTTGACTACTAACTCGTATGCATCCAACAACATCTGGCCTCCAAGAGATTAGATCATAACAATAATTTTTGAGTTGAAGGCTTTGAGGTAGAAGATAATGGCCATACTTGCTGGTGATCGAGTTGTTATTGAGATTCTATACTAGGTCTTATTGAACCTAGTATTGAAATCAATAATAGCCTCTTACAGGGATCTCTTAATAGTTATTAGTTGTTATAGGAGAGATAACCGGTCTACCTTCTCATTTAATCACTCAAAGAATTTGTTTCCTAAGTCATCCCAGGTGGTGATGGAGTTGGGCAGCAAGGATCCATACCAAATAAGAGCTCACCATTTTAAAGAGGTGGCCAATAGCCTTAAATCTATGATTTTATATGTGACATAATATACAGTATAGACATTCAAAATATCTTGGAGATGTTCTATTATGTTTTTGAAGTATTCCCCTAAGAATTTAAGGAGTGCCTTTAAGACATTCACATGAATAGGATCCCATGTAGCTGAGGGTACTAAAGGGATGAGTGGGATACCACTATTCCACTCTACAAAGTTTCTTGGTGGTCTTGGGATTGCCATTTACTATGGTTGTTGTGTCACACTAGATCTTGCGGTCTTTTGGTGAGTTGGGGCTACCAGAGGTGGTATTGACAAGCTTGGGTTCTTTGCTATTTGTGACCTTGTGATAGGCCTATGGCTCATAAACTCTAGCTTCTAGTCAGTTAGAATAGTAGATATAATTCCCACTGGACATGCCAGAAAAGAAAAACTATTGATGCCTAAAACTCTTGCTCTAAGTGAACAACCTTTTATGTGAAGCTTTATAGGTGTGGGACTCAAATGTTGTTTGTAAAGTAACCTCTAGGGTTTTAAAAGCTGACTCTCTGGATCAATTTAAGGGTGAAAAGGGATAAGAAGGAAATGCAAAATAAAATTGAAATAAACTAACTAGGGCAATGCACTGAGATCTTTAAAGCATTGACCTACAATTACGTAAAATAGCTTGGATCTTCGAACTTCACAAATTATGAAAAGATCACATGCATGACTTCAAGTCTATAACATAAAAAAGAACCAATACTATAGAATCAGAGAATGGAAATAATAAGCAACAATAAATCTTTACTTTGTTTGACATAAAACACCACATACTCTTCATTGGTGGGTAGAAAACATCCTACAAGATTCCAGAAGGCATATTATACAATATTTGATCCTTACCATAAAGGGCACCTGTTAAGGTCATATAATGAAAGACAAAATAATTGTTCATCTACCAACCCTTTATAAAAGAAAAGAGATCTACTTATAAAGGTGCAACGACCTCTGAAGAGAAAGACATCTAAAATCAAGAATTTGTGCCTATGATGAAGTTGTTAATACCAAATGAGGAGATTCAACTCATTTGTGTAGTTGGTTTTCAAAATCCCAGATATGGCGTAGCTATAATGCCTTATGATTCCCATGATTCTTAGAAGAAGTATGGTGGTGAAATATGTCTACTTCTGTAACTACCTTTGGAATGTTTTTAGGAAAGGGGGACCCACTTGCTTCGACCAATGGTGTAACTCTTAGTTATGATAAAAAATAGCTTGCCTTGGACAAGTGTTATGCCACCATGTGGAAGGTTTGCTTCCCCTTTGTATAGCTACATGATAGGTCCCATTTTATAAATTTATTGGCCAATGGCATGACCCTTAGGCCTTGATGAAAAACTTTTATTCCCAAGGAGCATCATGACATCATGTGGTGAGATGGTCGTAATTTTGGAGAATCTGAGAATTATTTTTCAAAAATGAGCATTGGGACACCACATGTAAAGTCTATGATCCTACTTATAACTACATAGTAGGCCCACCCACTACTCTATCAACCAATGGTACTATTTGAAGTTCTAACATAAATAAACCTACCTTAGATGAGCACTCGATCACCATGTGGAGAGTTGACACTACTCTTAGGTGAACCGAGAACCTTTTGGGTTGAATGAGTTTTAAGATACCATGTGGCAATGATAAAGGGAAGTTGATACTTAGCCAAAAAATAAAAGGGGCCCCAAAAAAAGAGAAAGCTAAAAGCACAACTATCTAACTTCACCAAGCACATCCAAAACCCAATGCTGACTACTCCAAAAGTAAAAAATGTGGATTTCAATCCATATTAGTCACCATGATACTTAATGCATCTTTTCACCTACTAAGTTTTTGAGCCTTAATAATACATCCAAAATACATCATGCTCTACCAAATGTTGCTGAAACACCAACTCGTGTGCCTCTATTGTTAGTCTATGCATCAGTTTACCTAGCCAATACCACAATCATATACATAACACTCCAACACCCTAATTTATATAGTTAACACTGGAATTCTCCTTTCAAGAACACTAAGTCTTAGTTGTTATTTTGCATATAGCCTTTAGCTACCAATCATGCTAACCATGGCATAAGTGGACCAATCACAGCTCTAAGGAAGTCATGACGCTACTCAGTGAACTAATGCACCTATCAAAATTTTGAGCCTAAAAATGCATCTAAAATGTATCACTGCTCTATCACATATCCAAACATATGACCTTCTCCTTCTGTGAACACTAGGTCTCACTTGTTCATCTGCATCTTCCTTATCCTCAACTATGTCAAAATAGGTATAGCTTCAGGTTTATATATACCTCATTCCTTTACATGGATTTTTTTATCTTCTTGATATCGGTTAACATGTGGTCAGTAGGATACCACATCACACACCCCTTATGTTTATTCCTAAGAACCACAACAAGGTCATGCCTTGTCTACCTCTACCTATGGAGACCAGCGTGCTCTTCAAGCTGTAGAGTTGCTTCTCCATCAATAGGAATATTATGTAGGTTAATGACTTATCTGGAAAAGATTTTTAAGCTTTCTCCTCCACTCATCTATGGGATTGTCCTCAATAAATCGAAGAGAATAGGATCTTCACTGAGAGATCCTCCACCTTACTTGACAGAGATATACCTACCATAAAACAAAACCTCTTTTTTTTCTTCTTTAATCTTCAACTTGGTCTCTCCTCATATTATAGTAGCTTCAACTTACACACAACCAACCAACAATAGAAAACACTCACACATGGAGATTTTCACCATGGCTTTGATACCAATTGTTAGGAATCAAATCTTCACAACCAAAGCTCTGATACCAAATGTTAGGAATAAATCCATGATACTACATGTTAGATCAATAAACTATATCCTACAATGTAATTAAATAATGCAAAAAATAAGCTACACAAAGAATAGATAAGCAAGAGGACACATTACATAGAGATTATATGGAAACCTTGCAATGTGCAAGGGAAAACCATGGGCAAAATGGTAACTTCTAAACTTCATTAATAATCTTAGCATCAACTCTATTCTATAACAACTCCTCCATAACAACTCCTTCAATGCTTACATATAAATCACCAAATGGTTCCACCCAAAGCATTCAGGTTGTGAACAAAGCTAAACTAGCCTACAGGATCCAACCTCCAAGTATGCAAGCCCAAGGCTTGGATGGATCCTATAACATGACAAATTACAATGACAGAGCTAATGCACATTTATGCATTTTTCAACAAGAGAGAGAGGGGGGGAGAGGTTATGAATAGTGGCAACAAATAAATTTGACCCACACATGAGTGGGGAGTCATGTGATCTCCATAATGGTGGTGGTGTTGTCTCCATGTGCAAAATTCTTCAAAGGCATATTCAATTTAGATAAGAACATGTGCCACCTCCATGTGGCCCCAAAAACATTCTCTCTCACACATGTTAGCTCAATCTACTATAGTAGCTTTCTTATCTTCATTCTTCATGTGACCATATGAGTTCAAAAGATTCTTACAATAATCTTTTGACTATCTCCACACATGGGAATCATGGAGTCCCTTAGAAATTTGACCCACACCAACCCTTTTGTCTTTTACACCATGTGACCCCACCCATGTGACTACTAAGGAAAAACCCATGTGCTTTGGTGGAGTGCTATGCTACACTCCCATCACATCAACCTGATCACTCATGAGATACCCTCTATGGGCCCCTAATACATCACCAATCAACCACATCACTCAGAAGCCACATAACTAACCATCCACATCACTAGTAGGCTACGCCATCATGAACAGAGACCATGAATAGTGCATGTGAATAGTGATTCGTTATTGTGAATAGTGTGTTCACATCTTAACAAGGATCAGGACAAGGTTGCTCAATTAAGAAGTCATCTTCTTCTAAGAGATCCTAGATCACAACTTTGAGAGCATTGCAACTCTTGATATCATGTCTTGGTATCTTTGGGTAGGCACATATCTTATCTCCCTTATACCATGCTAGTTTTTGGATAAGAGGGTTAATAGGTTTGATGGGTGGTAACGTGATGAGGGATGTTTGTAGAAGTTAACCAAGGATAGTGGAATATGATCACATAATAGATCCTAGTGGTATTTTGCTATTTTTCATGGTGTCCCTTTTTGGGTCGTGCTCATTTTATACCTTCATTTTTCATATTGGTTGAATGAGTGGTCTTAACAAGAGGTATAAGCAAGTTAGATAAGATTCTAGGTAATAAGAACTCAAGGGATTGATATGGGGTGTTGGTGTTGGTAGTATGGGAGGAAGTTTTTGAGATAACTTAGGTCCTTTGAGAGGTGATTCTATAATTATGAACTTTAATTTAGAGGAAGGATGAGACCCTAATATGGATGGCTTAATTTGAACCCAAGGCATAGTTATATTGCCTTTTTGAGTACTATTGGAGGTTGTAGAGATGTCTTTATGAGGATATTCATTTTTAGATGTCTAAGGGAGTTCAAGCCTTATAGGTGGGTGTTTTAGGGCTTTACCCTTTGGCATACCTAGGCATTTATCCCATGTGGCTAGAGTAACCCTTTTAGCTTTCATTGTTCATAAGTGGTTTTGAGCATGTTTAGATGGCACCTCCTTTAGAAGATCCCATGTAATGAGATTGGGGAGGTTTGAATAAATGATAAAAATAGGATTAGTCAACTCAGATTATTCCAAGATATCTCCTGTAAGGAGGTATGGCATTTCTATTACTTTGGTAGATGACTCAAATGTGCTATCAAATTCTTTAGGTAGAAGTTGATTGTGAATGGTGTTTATTACATGGGCTTCTTTATCTTAGGTATTGATGATGTTTATTTGTACAAAATTAGATAAAGACATATAACTTGGGAACAATTGTATAAATATATTAAGGGATTTGTTTGAAGGAGCATTTGTATTGTCTAATTATAGTTCCCCTTGATCAATAAGGTTCTGGACCAAGCTCTTGAAATAATGACATCTATTAATCTCATGAATAGGTACATGATGTTAGGTGCAAAAATCACTCTCTTTATACCAATTAGGTTTAAGATGAGAGTCATCAATGGCTTTGATTGGAGGGAGCTTAATAACTAACACTTTCAAAAGTTTATCCAGGATGAAAGCGTAAGATTCTCCCAACGATGTGTTTATCGAGGTAGAAATCATGTTAATGTTTTATGGGATTGTGTTTAGGAAGTATAAGAACTTGGTTTCTTTTTTATTGATTGAGGGACTGATTTCAGGATAACAACATTTGTTGTGTCTTTTGGTTTGGAGTTGTTATACCCCTTGGAAGGATCGAGTTTAAATTTTTTATTTCATAGCTTGACCTTTCTTTCTTATAAGGATCAAATCTATAACTTACATGCCATGGTAAAGGATTCATCAAAGATCTTGAAACATTGGACCTGAAGCATGGATGAAATGTGCTTTGCACATGACTTGGTGAAAAAGTTTGATCAACTATGTCTGAGGGAGGGAAAATGATAATTGGTTTATAAATGCCTACCATCTTGCAACAAAATTATCAATTGATTCATCTTCAAATTATCTAATGGCATATAAATCAGTGATGGTTACCCCCCTTATGATATTGATTAAAAAGTGATATAGTAAGATTTTGGTTAGCTAGCTAAAAGATAATAGAGAATGTTGTGGAATGAAACAATACCAAACTAAAGCTACTCCAACTAGTGACATGGGGAATGCTCTTAAGAGGAGAGTGTCATTATGGGCTATAATGTAGCAAGCATATATAAAGTCCCTAATATGTTGCTAAGGGTCCCCCTTGTTTTGAAATTTTATGAACTTGGGCAGTTCCCATTGTGTCAGATAGGGTCTAATAGGGACAATCAAGTGGATAGGTTCATTACATATTTACTCATATGAGATCATATTCTTCTACCTAGAGGTAGAAGATTTAAGGTTCACCATCTTATCCATGAGAATGCACATGAGGTCAAGCTAGGATTTAAATTGAGGCATACCCACTAAAGAATTATGCTATAAATGTTGGTGAAGGGGAATCTAAGTGGGGAATGACTATGAAAGAGGATAACCAACTAAGGTGATAATGATTGGTTGAGATGTAGTTGCATATTGTAGGAATAGAGGGGATAGATTTTGTTATTGAGATGAATTAAAATAAGTGGTTATAAATGGTTATGATGGAATGAGGTATTAAACAATAGATGGTGGCAAATTTGTTATTGAATAGGTTGACATAAAGGAATTTGCTATAAAATTTGTAATGGTTGAGTTGGGTTTGTGTTCACGTTTATTTGAACAAGCGAAAGAGTGGCAGGGATTGAGACCACTAAGTTTTGGAGTGAGGAAGAAGGTGGTTGGGTGGACGTGAGTTGGGGTATGTAATACCTTAGGTTTGGACAATGATATTAGAGGGATTGGCAGATGCTAGTGGTGATTGATTAATTATGGGTTGTGACACATTAGTATTTAGGGGTAGAATGGTACCCATATTGGGATCAAGAGATACTGGTGGTGGTTGATAAACAAAAGAGGACACCATGGCTATTGAATTTTCTTTATATACTTCTGATGAAATACCATAGATGAATTGAGAGGATTGGCCATGAGGAGAAATGGGAATACATATGGCTCGCATAGTAAGGTAATGACTAAGGGTGATTAAATTATTATCTTGTATGCTGGCAAAGTTGGGGTCTCCCTATGGATAAAATTGAGGAATGCCCTCCCTGATGGATTTAGGAGAGGTAAAAGGACTTGGTGAATGTTCCATGGATGAAGATGATGTATGTGGCTCAATTTGTTTCTATGATTATTTCTAGTTAAAACATTGTAGTGCTAAAGAAACAAAGATAAATGCAAAGTACACAAAAAGATATTATTTTTTCTTTTTTCTCTCTTTAGTGAAGATAAAGCACACACTTTATTCAAATGTTCTTAATGTTTTATTTTAAAAATTATGATTTAGAATATGATGAGGCATTTGTCTTAATAAAGGACCTAAGAAAAGGTATGCTAAGGCTAATTTTAGGTTTGTTTTGAGGCTGGTATCCTTGATATACCCAAAGGTACATGAGGCCTAGATTTATGTTGGTGATGGTACATGGCTTGATATTGGGGCCTACCCCATCACTTCATAACCCTACAATGATAAGGTTTTCACACGCTTAGCTGATATACCATCAACCAATTCTTTATACTTGACTAGAACACTGAGTTAACTTTCCCCTTGATGATGAAATCCAAGTAGGTCCACCTGGGTAGGATTATTTTTGTTACTTTTTTAACAACTTTTTGGTTTGGTTGTGTGTGAAGAAATGTGACCATGATGATAAATTAACTTGCCTAATTACACTATGTGTATAACCTAAGCAAGCAATTTGATGAATGGAGTTCTTTTTAGACTTCAAAAGAAATATATTTTTTTGGATGAAAATAACAATGAATAATTACTAAAAATGCAAAGTAAAATAAAAGAACTTAGAATGAAAAATTAATAAATGTGAGTCCCAAAAGGATCCCACTGGGTATGCCAAAATGTTTAAGTAGTTTTTATGAGAATTTATTTATAAAAGGAACTAACAAAAACTCAAATAAAATTAGGGTTTAAACCAAGATAAGGTATACCTATGTGATTGGTTGTGCACCATTGATCAAGCAATTACGGGAGCTTCTTTTTAGCTAGGAAAGAATACCTTCACACACATGATAAAATTGATAATATAGATTAACAAAGTAATTGGGTGGGTTTCTTGATAAAGTACCACTTCTAGGAAGGTGTAATATTCCCTTTGCAGATGTCAACCTACCTATTTAGCAATTAAGCTGATAAAAATGATAATGAAAATTATAAATGCTTGTTGATAATTTAGATAACATATGAGTATGAGAATATATACTCTTCCTATATTGCATTAATATAATCAAAATAATCAAGCCAATAATCCTATGTGGCTTCAATGTCTTCCTAGATAATCTCAAGTTGGGATGAGATGTCATCAATGTTGGGAGTGAACGTGATGGTGTAGAGAGTCAACTCATGTAAAATATTAATCTGATTACTAAGGAGGGGTTGGGATACAATTGGTAAATAAAAAATGATATGAATTTTATGAGATTATCTAGGAATGGTCATCTAAGGATAGAGTCCATGTTTACAAGAAAATAAAGCAATTAGAACATACTAGTATTGGGGTAAAAATCTATAGAAATAGGCTCAGGTTCTATCACTAAATGGTTTTGATAGGGATTGATGTTGATTTATAAAATTAGTACCAATTTTATTAGGATTAATGTCGATCAATATGATCGATGTCGATTATGGTAAAATTTCCCAAAAAGCTAAGAAGATTGTTTATGATTTAAGAAAATGAATTCTAAGGATAATTGAGGTAGCCTAAGGAGTAAATTAATGATATTACTACACACAAAAAAAAAAGATAACAAAATTATGCTAAAATGAAGTACAAGACTAACCTTGAAATGCCTTTGGATGGTGGTGTATTCTGACTTCCACAAAGTAATATAAATGATTCAAAGCTTTGATGTAGATTAATGAGATAGCCTAATGTCTATGCTACAAGGTCTCCTAAGTATCGTTCATCTCTTGGGTGTTTTGTCAACCTTCTGACATAGTTTTGGGATCATTTGGATTAGCTAAAGTTGTGTAAATAATCAATGTTGATCAAACAAAATCAACACCGATCATAGGGGATCGTTAATGATTCTAACTTTTTTGGCAAAATGCATCTAAAGTGGTTCTAACCATGGCATAATTTGGGGAGGATGTTGTTTAAGTTACTTAATAGGTTTTTCATCAAGGGTAAGTTGTTAGTATGAAGGGATAATTTAGATTTTATGGATTTTTAATAGATTTTTGGGATTTAGGAAGTTGGAAAGGGGGTAAATGGTAATTAATGAAGTAATTACCATGAGTAAATGTCAAAGGGTGGTGGATAATAAATGAAGGGAATTATGACATATAAAGAGACTTATTAGGTAGCGTACATAAAATTAATATCTACAATAGTATCACAACCTACAAATCAAATTCAGTTATCAACTCCACCAAAGAAGTAATTTTCAAGATTACCATCACCTCTTCATATAATGTTATAGAAACTAATTGCGTGTAACCTTATCAGTCTTATCCTCCATAAGATTTTGATTCAAACATGCCTACATAAAATAAGTATGATAACAATACATAATGTGAGTATCATCGAATTGCAAGACATTATATAAATAAATGCTTCAAATTAAGACATAACATATAAGACCATATTGATGACAACACTATTGAGTTGAGCACCCATATAGAAGAATCTAGACTATAGAATAATGGAAATATGAAGTTAAAAATATTTAATGATCCATTTCCCAAACATGAGATGACAAAGAGTAAATATTCTTTATAAGTACATCATGCATACAATATTCATCCTTCACTTATGACATATGATTAGCCAATAGATGAAATTATTGGTACACTTATTAATACCTCACCACAATGTCATATGATCACATTTAATGATAGTGTATATTTACGATGATGATTCAAATTCTCATGCACTATTATTATGAGCCTCTATCAACAAGTAACCCATAAATAGTGTCATGATAGATAATGGATCAAGTGAGTACATGCGCACAATGACACTTCTTCACTCCCTTGGATACACACAAAAAATATATATATATATATATATATATATATATATATATATATATATATATATATATATACATATACATCAAAAATAGTTAAGGGATTCGATGGACATAAAAAAAAAACCCTTGAACACATAATGCTACTTATTTAGGAGGGCTCTACATTACTAGCCACTCCATTCATAATTCTACAGAGTAACATGAAATTTGACATGTTGTTTGGACATCCTTGGATGAAAAAGCTTTGTGCAATACCATCTACAATGCATCAATGTCTCAAATACATACACTACAAAAAAGTAGTCATAGTTACAAGCTTACGATATGAGTACCCTCTATAACCAATGGTATATTGTTAGGACCCCTTCATCCTAACTCTTTATTTATAATTATTGTTTTTCACAAAAGTTACAAATGCATATGATTATAATTCATCCCTTGAGATAATTGTAATAATCACATATGCGTGGGAATTAATAGGTAGCTGGGATAGAATAAGTATAAATACGAGCCTGGACTAGTGGAAAACATCCACAAATTATATTAGTTTGAGCTTATTAAAATGATGTTGCCCCCTCAAAGAGGCCAACAATATTGTAATGCATTTATGCTCCTTTTTTCATGTATTATAGTATTTTTTCCATTCATTTGTAGTATTATTTTGGGTATTTACAATATTAATATAATCCATTATAGGAAGGATCATAACATGTGGTATTAGAGATCTTTCCAAGGCCATATTTCTACAATAGATTGAGTGGTTTAGGGTTCTCTACTTTTGTTCACCATATGCTCTCACCTTTCCCAATCAAAATCTCAGTGATCAAAAAGTGGTAATAGGGTGGTGTCACTAAGCTTCTTGACCATTTTTTTTCTTTTACCTTCTTTCCTCAAGTTATAAACCATGTTTTGATAGCTATAAAACTAACAAAAAGTTATCAATTTGGGCTAAGAAATTATCAATTTTCCTTGATTTTTTGGAGTGAGTGGTTATTCCCTAATACACAAGCCATTAGACACCATTATATATATACTTATGCTTTCATGTACCTTTAAGTATATAGGAAGACCCCCTAGTTATTTTTGTAGCCTAACCATAGGAAGCTTTCGATAATTTGTTTGTGTGATGCATCGATAAGCAATTAGCCTCTAGAAGTTACTTGCATCGTACCTCAGAGATGAGATAGTAGGCTATGAAATGGTTATCCATCATAGTTAGAACTCTAAAATATTGAGCTGACTTTATTTTACAAATGAGATTAGTATATTTGTAAGCTCACAAACCAAACACACCCTCTAATAACCTTCTTTGTAACCTTAGAATTCCTACAATCATAAATCTAACTATGATTTCTTTGAAATGCAGTAACAACCAACAATTAAAAAATATTATCATATTCTATCAGTTGACAAAATCACACCAACTATATCATCCAATAGGGTCAAAATGTTTTAGAATGGTTTCCTGAACTCGTTGCAATAGGTAGTTGATATACACATTTTTTGCCCATAGGGCACCTACACCATTGTGATTTTCTTATCAAGATGTTCATTTTAATAGATATTTCTATTTTTTTAGAAAATAATTCCCATATAATGTTTTTTTCACCTACAGCCCAAAAACACTTTTTTTCACCATTATGAAAATTATACTATTTTGATTGTCTCCTTGAGCCAATCATTTTAACATAGAACTTTAGTCATATTTTTATAGCACCCATAGACCCATCTAGTCATTGGTTGTCACATGTATGAGAATCCAATTCATCGACTATAACATTAAGGAACTCTTAGTTGAATTATAATCTTAGCTTTACCCCCAACTCACTAAGTTTAAGGACTGACTACACGACACCAATGCAAAAAACACCATGCTATCTAACAAAATCAATGAAAGCAGGAATTCTAAAGGTGATTTTTAATCTCAAAACACATTATGTGGCCCTAAATTGGGATTTTCAAAATGTGATTGTATAAAATTGATAATCTAGATTTACTATGCTGAAAAATGTTTTAGCTTGCATAATACATTGGGGGTAGATAAGAAACCCATCACATCACTTCACTTAGAGAAGGAAGTTGTCTAGTGGTATCAAAAATATCATATAGAACCCACTTGGGATGATTTTTCCAAACATTTTTAGTTCTCATTGGTCCTAGTTCTTACGATGATTTCACTAGAGCCCTAACCAAACTACAACAAATTGGAATGGTTCACGAGTACCAAGCTAAATTTTAAAATTTGGCTAAACAAACCAAAGGGTTAAATGATAAATTTTTAAAGATTTGTTTCATTAGTGGGCTCAAATATATAATTCACATGGAGGTCAAATTTTTTTAAAATAGAGAACATAATGAAAGTGTTAAGATTATCCAAGCTTGTGGAAGATAAGATCACATCACAGTGTTGATCTTCCAATTTTTTTATTTCAAGACATCTACAACAACACACCCAGTAATAAACCCTCCTCTAATGGTCACTCCCATTAAAATTCTTATGAAGGCATATATGTGCACTCATCATAAAAAAGGGATATGTTATTAGTGTGATGAAAAATTCACTATAAGACACAAGTGCATTGAAAAAAAGTTATATTTTTTGGATGTCGAGTCACCACAAGATGTTAAAGAATGGGAAGATGCTCAATATTACCATAATGAATAACATGAATTTGAAAAACCTAGCACCATAGATTCACCCTCAAAAATTTCAATGCATGACTTGGATGGGGTAACCACTCTTCAAATTATGGGAGGAAAGGGGTATTTTAAGAAACACCCCCTCACTACTCATTGACTCTGGTAGCACACATAATTTCATTGATCCTTAGTTAACTAAACAAGTTGATTATTTCATGCATCCCTATTCCAGCTTTGAAGTGATGATTGCAAAGGAGGAACACTGTTGTGTAAAGGCAATTATCATAATGTTCATATTTTTATGAGGAATTATACCTTAAAAAGACATGTTTGCCTTGCCCTTGGGGAGATGTGATGTGGTTCTTGGAACCTAATGGTTGTGCACTCTTGGCCCTATCTTAGGAGACTTTTCGAAACTTCGGATGTAGTTCTCTAAAAATGGCCACCAATACACACTAAAAGCCATATTACCATGATCTACTAGTGTCATCAGTTCCCACCATATTGAGAATATCTTGAAAAAGGCTCATATGTAATTATTGCTCAACTGTCCTCTATTAAGTTGAACACATCCCTTGATTCCCACTGACCTGCTGACTTACAAAATGTTTTAATCAAACATGTATCAGGCTTCGAGGAACTAATAGGGTTGTTGCCTTATTGAATACAATACCATTGAATTAAAATCCTTCCTAGTAGTGTGCCCCCAAACATTTATCCATATTGATATCTTTTTTATATAAATTCAAAATTGATAAGGTGTTTTAATAAATCCTTTAGGCATGAGTCATTCAGCTGAGCACATGCCCATACTCCTCCCTAATTTTACTAGTTCATAAAAAAATATGGATCTTGGTAGATCTAAATTAATGTTTGTGATATAAAAAATCTTAGTATTAAAAATAAAAACACTATCCCCATTACAAATGAACTTTATAGTGCCCACTTATACTCGAAATTAGACCTATGATCCTGTTATCTTCAGATCCACCTCTAGAATGAAGATATTTCAAACCCTGCCTTTTGCACACATGAAGACCACTATGAATTTATGGTCATACCCTTTAGGCTTACCGATGCCCCTTCCACCTTCCAAGGTTTGATAAACAAAATATTTCACCCCTTTTTATGGAAATTCATCCCAATCTTCTTTGATGATATTCTTATTTACAAAAAAACTTGGGAAGAACATCTCCATCACCTTGACACAAATTTAAAACTTATTAAAAACCACTAGTTATGTGAGAAAATGTCTAAATGTTCCTTTAGTTAGTATGAGGTGGAGTACCTAAGCCACATTGCCTCAATAGTTGCCATTCAGGTTAACCTAGAAAAAATTAAGGCCATAAAAATTGGCATAAACCCATGACACTCAAAAGATGTAGAATTCTTTGCCTCATTGGGTACCACCATAAATTTATCAGAGATTATGGGAAAATTAATTCTTAATTAATTGCCATGCTTAAAAAAGACTCTTTTTTGTGGTATGTTATAGTTGAACAAGATTTTGGGGTATTCAAGCAAGTTATGTGTACTACACCTATTTTGGCCATGTCAGATTTATCAAAGACATTTGTTATTAAAAGTGATACATGTGGAAATGGTCATGGTGTTGAGTTGTGGAGCTAAAAGCTTCAACAAATGAGTAAATTGCAGGTTGCTGGAGTTACACAATCGCCGGCATCGGTCAGGTTCGATCGACGTCGGTCAGGGGTCGACTGGGAGCTGCCGACGTCGATTATGGATCAGCCGACGTCGGTCATGTGTAGACAGACAGGGACCGATGTCGGTCACCTGTGCATCCAGAAAGTCTATTTTTGTGGATGAACAAATTGTTTGCATGATTAGATTAATTGTTGGTATTGAGTCTACATTTCTATTTTTGGCAGGACTGATTTGAACCCTTGATTAAGAGGTATATCTAACGGTGGAGAATGCATGCTCATGAATCCTAATATTATATAATAGGGTTAGATCTTCATAGCTTATGGTAAGAGAGAACAATACAAGATATTTATTGTATATGTGTATTAATCTAGGTTTTTGGAATTGATTATAATTGAGAGAGAAAACTCTTGAGGGAAAGAGATCTGAGGTGTGAGAAGAAAGTGTGATTTTCTTCATTGTATTTCCTTCTGGAAGAGTTTAATACAAGTTTTCAAGGTGGTTTCTTGTATCTCTTATTCTTTGCTATTTCTGATTTTAGTTACTTATCATTCTAGTTTAATTCCGTGTTTAATTGCTTATACATAGTAATAAAGTTTGTTGGTTGATCCCCAACAAGTGGTATCAGAGCTTAGGTTGACTAACAGGTGTTTCAGATCTAGTTAGTGTTTGTTGATTACAGGTCACTCATAGGGGTTTCTGTTTGAGTGGGAGAAGCAATGGCAGAAGAAAGTAAACTGAGAATGGAGAAGTTTAATGGCAAGCATTACCAATTATGGAGAATACATATAGAAGATTATCTGTATCAGAAAGATCTATAATTACCGTTAGGTGGGGTTTCAAAGAAGCCCACAGACATGGAAGATGAAGAATAGGAAGTTCTTGATAGAAAGGCTCTTGGATCTATAAGATTGAGTCTGGCATCTACTGTGATATCTAATTTATCACAGGTAAAGTCAACGGTAGAGTTAATGACTACTTTAGCAAATTTATATGAAAAACCCTCAGCTTCAAATAAGGTATATCTTATGAAGCAGTTATTTAATTTGCAAATGCAGGAAGGTGGATCTGTATCTAATCATCTAAATGATTTCCATGGAATTGTAAATCAATTAAATTCAGTCAAAATAGTTTTTGATGATGAAATTAAAGCTCTATTAATCTTATGCTCTTTACCTGAAAGCTGGCATAGCTTGGTAATGGCAGTTAGTAATACTGCATCTGCTTCAAATATTTTAAAAGTAGATGATGTTGTTAGTGTAATCTTGAATGAAGAAATTCATAGGAAAAGCACAGAGGAAACATCAGGGAATGCTTTAAGTTTTGAAAGCAGGGGAAGGAAAAAAGAGAAGGGCAAGCATTGGAGATCAAGGTCTAAGTCAAAGATGAGAGGTAGATCCAAATCCAGAAATGGTAGGAAGATAACCTGCTGGAATTGTGGAAAGATAGGGCATGCAAGGAAAGATTGTTGGTCAAAACTTAAAGAAGACAATCAGCATGAAGGTAAAGAAGAAGCAAAAGTTGCAGGTATTGTTGCATAAGATGCTCTTATATTCTCTTTGCATAATAATATAGAATCTTGGGTTTTAGATTTTGGTGCCTCTTTCCATGCAACCCCAAATAGAGAATATTTCAGTGACTATGTCCATGGAGATTTTGGAATAGTTTATTTAGGGGATGATGAGCCTTGTAAAATTGTTGGCCAAGGAAAAGTTCAGCTGAAAATGCAGAATGGCAACACATGGGTGTTGAGAGATGTCATGCATGTTCCCATCCTGAAGAGGAATATGATTTCTACAGGAAAATTGGGGGATGAGGGTTGCATAGTAACTCTCATAGCTGAATCTTGGAAGGTTTTCAAGGGTGCACTTGTATTGGCCAGAGGTAAGAGAGTAGGTACTCTCTATTTATGTAATTATATTACTGATAATTCTCCTTCTGTATTATCTACTTCAGATGTAGATGCAAAGTTGTGGCACCAGAGGCTTGGCCACATGAGTGAGAAGGGAATGACTATTCTTAAGTCAAAAGGTAAGCTTTCAGATTTGAAAAGCATAGATCTAGATTTTTGTGAGCACTGTATTTTTGGGAAATAGAAAAGAGTGAGTTTTCTCAAGATTGGGTCAACAAAGAAGAAGCACAAGTTGGAGTTTGTTCACACAGACGTGTGGGGACCAGCTCAGGTTGCTTCTATTGGAGGATCACAGTATTATGTTTCTTTCATTGATGATGCTACAAGAAAGGTATGGGTTTATTGCATAAGGAAGAAATATGATGTTTTTGACACTTTTAAGATTTGGAAAGCTTTGGTTGAGAATGAAACAGGTATGAGATTGAAGTGCCTTAGATCTGATAATGGTGGTGAGTTCTGCAGCTATAAGTTCAACTGGTGTTGTTATATGAATGGAATACGTAGGCAAAGGATGGTTCCAAGGACATCTCAGCAAAATGGCGTTGCTGAAAGGATGAACAAAACTATATTAGAGCGTGCACGGAGTATGAGATTACATGTTGGTTTGCCCTTACAGTTTTGGGCAGAAGCTATAGATACTGCAGTTTACCTGATTAATAGAGGACCCTCTACAACTCTGGATGGTGGAATTTTAGAAGAGGTGTGGACAGGTAAAAAGGTAGATCTTTCATTTCTCAGAGTTTTTGGTTCTGAAGCTTTTATGCACATTGATAAGGAAAATAGAAAGAAGCTGGATGCTAGGTCTATGAGGTGCACATTTATTGGTTATGGCTCTGGAGATTTTGGATTCCAATTTTGGAATCTAGGAACTAATAAAATTATTAGAAGCTGTGATGTTGTTTTCAATAAAAAAGTGATGTCTAGTGATCAGCTCAAGAAGCTAAAGAATTTTGAGTAGGGCCATGGAGATTTGGACGAGGTGACGATCCAAAATGAGCTCGTGGGAAAGAATAATCACAGACAAGAAAACATAGAGACCGATGTCGATCAGGCAGGAACTGACGTCGGCAATACAGGAATCGACGTCGATCAGACAGTGACCGACGTCGATCAGGAAGGAACCGACGTCGATCATGTGGAACTGACGTTAGTCAGTTACAGGCCTGGAGGTGACTGAGGTTGGTCACTGTCAGAGAATTTGGGTAGACAGCGTGTTGAGAATGAGTCTCAGATGCCCATCAGGAGGTCAGAAAGGGTAAGTAAACCTCCAATTCGATATTCTCCTTCATTATTCTATTTATTGCTCACTGATGGTGGAGAATCAGAGAGTTTTGATGAAGCAATATAGGTGGAATCCAGGAATTAGTGGGAGCTTGACATGAATGAGGAGATTGATTCCTTGAAAGAGAACCAAATGTGGGATTTGGTTGAGTTGCCAACGGGAAAGAGAACACTGAAAAATAAATGGGTATACAGGTTAAAGGAAGGTGAGAATGGACAAATGAGACATAAGGCCAGGTTGGTAGTAAAGGGATTTGCACAGAAACTAGGTATTGATTTTGGTGAATTTTTTTCTCCTGTAGTAAAAATGACTTCTATTCGGACTGTATTGTTTTTAGTTACTATTGAGGATTTGACATCTTGAGCAGCTTGATGTTAAGACATCGTTTCTTCATGGAGATTTGGATGAAGAAATATACATGGATCGGCTGGAAGGATTTGAGGTCAAAGGTAAGGAGAAACTAGTGTGCAGATTGAAGAAAAGCTTGTATGGTCTCAAGCAAGCTCTTAGACAATGGTATTTGAAATTTGACAGGTTTATGACTGAGCATGGCTTCAATAGATGTCAATCTGACCATTGTGTTTATTTTAAGAGATTGGATAATGGTAGATATATTATCCTGTTGCTGTATGTAGATGATATGCTTGTTGCAGGTTCACACATGCAGGATATCTCTGAGCTTAAGGTAAAATTAGCTCACACATTTGCCATGAAGGATTTGGGAGCAGCAAAGAAAATCCTTGGCATGAGTATTAAGAGAGACAGGAAAAATCACAGGTTGATTTTATCTCAAGAGGATTATGTGAACAAGGTGTTGAAATGGTTCAATATGCAGGATGCAAAACCGGTAAGCACACCTATGGCTGGACACTTCAAGTTGAGTAAAGAACAATGTCCTATTTCACATGATGAGGTAGAGTACATGAGAAAATTTCCATATGCTTCCACAGTTGGGAGCTTAATGTATGCAATGGTATGTATTAGACTAGATATTGCCCAAGCAGTGAGAGTTGTCAGTAAGTATATGGCCAATCTAGAAAAGGAGCACTGGAAAGCAGTCCAGTGGATTCTCAGATATCTGAGAGGGACCAGCAGTAGGCATTTATGCTATGGAGGGTCAAACACTTCTCTACATGGTTATGTAGATTCGAATATGGTAGGTGACTTGGATGGCAGGAGGAGCACCATAGGATATGTTTTCACTGTTGGTGGAATGACGGTTAGCTAGATTTCAAAGTTGTAGAAGGTTGTTGCCTTGTCTACTACAGAGGCATAATACATTGCAGTCATAGAGGCTAACAAAGAGATGATATGGATGACACGGTTCATGGAAGAGCTAGGAAAGGAGCAAGAGAGTTGCAGATTATACAGTGATAGTCAAAGTGCAATTCATTTGGCTAAGAATTTAGCCTTTCATTCAAGAACCAAACATATATAGCTTAGGTACCACTTCATTAGACAGGTATTGGAGGATGGTGAGTTGAAGCTGGAAAAGATCCATACAGATAAGAACCCTGCTGATATGTTAACAAAGCCGGTAACAAAGGAGAAGTTGAATCTTCATTCAACTTTTGTTGGTCTTCAATATTGAGTTTGAAGATGGAGAAGCTAGAAGATGTTACTGTACAGGTACTGGTGCAGCTGTTTATCTCCAAGTGGGAGATTGTTGAGTTGTGGAGCTAAAAGCTTCACCAAATGAGTAAATTGCAGGTTACTGGAGTTACACAGTCATCGGCATCGGTCAGGTTCGATTGATGTCGGTCAGGGGTTGACTGGGAGCTACCGGCATCAGTTATGGATCGGCCAACATCGATCATGTGTAGACAGACAGGGACTGACGTTGGTCACCTGTGCATCTAGAAAGTCTATTTTCATGGATGAACAGATTGTTTGCATGATTAGATTAACTGTTGGTATTGAGTCTGTGTTTCTATTTTTGGCAGGACTGATTTAAACCCTTGATTAAGAGGTATATCTAATGGTGGAGAATGCATGCTCATGAATCCTAATATTATATAATAGGGTTAGATCTTCATAGCTTATGGTAAGAGAGAACAATACAAGATATTTATTGTATATGTTTATCAATATAGGTTGTTGGAATTGATTGTAATTGAGAGAGAAAACTCTTGAGGGAAAGAGATCTATACATCTGAGAGGTGTGAGAAGAAAGTGTGATTTTCTTCATTGTATTTCCTTTTGGAAGAGTTTAATACAAGTTTTCAGGGTGGTTTCTTGTATCTCTTATTCTTTGCTATTTCTGATTCTAGTTACTTATCATTCTGGTTTAATTTCGTGTTTAGTTGCTTATACATAGTAATCAAGTTTGTTGGTTAATCCCCAACACATGATGTTGTCCTCATATAAGAGGCATTTCCCATGTCCTTTACTAGAAAATCCATCAATGGACACAATTTAGCACAATCAACATATGAGAAGGAAATGATGGATATTTTCCATGCTATTAATAAGTGACCATACCTAGTGGTTCAATAGTTTTGCATCAAAACTAATCATCAAATCCTTAAAATACTTCTTAGAGTAACAAGTCTCTTCCCTCGTTTAAAAAAGTTTGGGTGTCCCAATTAATTGGGTATGATTATGATATCACTTATAATAAAGGTAAGGATAATCTAGTCATTAATGCACTATCCCACCAATATGAAGAACATACAAAAATGTTTACCTTATCCATCCCCATTTCAAAATAGATGCATGACATCCAACAAGAGTGGAAGCAAGATAATCACACCTAATAAATCATCTAAATTTTTTCCATGGACCCAAATTCCAAACCCAAATATACTTGGTATGAACAATCCTTCCTATACAAAGGCCACATTATCTTGATTTTTGGATCTAGGTTTTGACACAATATTTTGCATGAGTTACTTGCCTTGCCTTTCACAAGCAAGTTTTTTCAAAACCTATGAACGTGTTTTCCATAGTTTATTTTATATATGAATCAATAAATATATCTATACATTTGATAAGGAATGTGAAGTATGTCAATGTCATAAGGAAGAAGTAGTGGCATTGCCCAATTTACTCCAACCCCTGCCCATTCCACAATGCATATGGATAAAAATATCCATGGATCTTATAGACGGCTTACCAAAATCTAGTCCAAAGTTAATCATTATGGTGGTGGTAGATGACCTCTCTAAATATGATATTTTATGTGCCTTGGCCCATCCTTAGACTGCTTCTATCATCCCCTAAAAATTCCTTGATTAAATCTTCCACATTCATAGAATCCCAACTTATATTATTTTTGATCTTGATTCTAATTTTGTAAGTCATTTTTGGTAGGAACTCTTCAGGCATATAGGTACCCAACTAAAAATGATATTGAGTTACAACCCAAAAATATATGGCTAGACTAAAATTGTCAATAAATGTTTGGAATCATATATTCATTGATTTGTCTTGGATCAACAACATCAATTGGTAACATGGTTACCACTCGCATAATGGTAGTACAACACCTCATATCACACAACCACTAGGATGAATCATTATGAAGTTGTTTATGGTCATAAACCAACATCTCTTTTACTTATATTCTTGACAACTCTCATGTATAGGTAATCGACACTACCCTCAACACTCAGGACAATATTGTTCACCTTCTCAAGGATAATCTCCACATGGCACAAAATCACATGAAGCAAAAAACATATCAACATCATTCCAAACATACATGCAAACTTAAAGATATGGTTATCCTATGACTAAAACCTTATAAACAATCCTTTCTCAATCTAAAGGGACATTAAAAACTTGTTTCTAAGTTATATGGACATTATATGATTCTTCAATAGATTATTGATGCATATAAGTTGGAATTTTCACCCTCTTTGTGTGTCCATCCAATTTTTCATGTCTCAAGTTTGAAAAAGGTTCTTGGCCATAATACCACAACTCAAATAGTATTTCCTAAGCTTGATTTAAAAGGCTCTCTCTTTCTTGAACTTGAAGTAATTTTGGAGATGCACTCTAGTAATCTTCACGATTAGACCATCACTGAGGTTCTAGTCCAATGGCATGGAATCCAACCATAATATGCAACATGGGAACCCCTACTTCAAATCCAATAATAGTTTTACCATAATTGTTAGGAAAATCTTTTGAAAGGCGAGGGCATTCTAGGACCCCATTGTCCTAATTCTTTATTTATAACTATTGTCTTTATTAAAAGATACAGACACATATGCTTTGTAAATAATTCATTGAAATAATTGTAATAATCTAACATGCATGGGAAGTAGCACTTAGCTAAGATATAATTAATATAAATAAGAACCTACAATAGTGGAAATCCATCCAAAAATTATATTATATTGAGTTTATTCAAAGGATGTTATCCCCTCGAAGATCTTAATGATATTTTAATGCAATTATGCTCCTTATTTTATGAAAATAGACTTTTTATGTTCATTTGTAGTAATATTTTAGGTATTTTCATTATTGTTATAATCTATTATAAGATGGATCATAACATATCTACTCCTCCACCCCTATCACCACCACAGTTGGTTGATACACCCATACATGCTCAATATATAGATTTAGTTGTTACACATATGCAATATCTTTCTATACACTCAGTTTAGTGGATAGTAGTTGAAACTCCTAGATGACCAATGATTTAGCCTCATCATATCAGAGAGTTATTCAAGGCTCACAAATACCATCATCTCTTATAACACGTACTCAGATAGTAACACAAATAGTCTAGTGTGTTCCACAGTGAATGCAGGTAGTGAGACACTCTCATACTATATAGCAAACCCCACAATGTCCTAGGCCTTATAGAGTTACCCATTGTCTATGGGATTCTATGATAAATAATCATGATAATTACCATAAAACATGATATTTATTTTAAGATTTTGATCTACCTACATTTGGTATATTTTGCACATGATAATTGACCCTTACACTATTCGATTTAGGAACTCCCCATGGTCCTCCAATTGATGGTATCATTGGTTAGCACTTTTCAAATTTAGATATTTCAAAATTAATTTTTTTTCAAAAAATTTAAAAATATAAAAACATTCAAAATATTAAAAAAATAAAAAATTGGGACCTAAGCATGACATGATTACTAAATTGCACTGTTTATATATGTTAGTTATCACATGTTTTGTAGATGAAATATTCTTTTCATACACACCTATATTTCATGATATATGCGTGTGATGCAGGATAACAAGTTACACATGGACATACAAATGTTGTACTTTCCTTGACCTAGTGGCCTTTCTAATACTAGGGCCATCTTACTTCATAGGTTTCACTATCACATGTTATATATTTATATTACCTCTCTATCATGTTGAGATATCTAGATTGTTTAAACATGTCTTGTTAGTTACTCATATCTTACATAGTGCTACATGGATATGTTATTATACTAAAATGTGACATTGATACATATGGATGGTATAGACTAGTCTTTACTTATTATATGCTTCATTGGTGTTATTACTCTCTTACAAGCTATTCTTTACTTGTATGCTATGTGTGGCCCCTTGGCCTTGTTTGAAACATATTTATGTCGATTGGCCTTGTTTGATGTGACATATTTTATATCCCTTATTTGTGACATCTTTATGTCCCTTACGTGTAGTCGTTGGCCTTGTTTGTTGTGACATCTTCATGTCCTTTGTATGTGTCCCTTGGCCTTATGTGTGACAATAACTCTTAATCTTGTTGATATTGTTGCACTTGTTGAGTATTGTGTTCACTTTTTTTTATTATTTTATTATTCTTGCTGAACAAGAATTGATAATATTGACCATTATGGATTAAATTTGAGAGGACAAAAATCTCTATAAATTGTTTTAGTCCTTAGATTTTAATCATTTATGATTGGCTTGCATGATAACTTGTGTCAATGATTAATTAAGTCATTAATAAATTAGGTAGGCCCCCATCTATGAGAAATTAATTGTGTGTGTATTATAAATAATTATCTGAGTCCTTTTATGAAATTCACTTTATTTAAAGTGGTTTATTATTTTAAACCGAAAGTCATAAAGTCAATTAACTTCTAATAAAGCTTAACTAACTTTATATTAAGTTAACTAAAAGGTTCTTATCATTTAAATATAATTGAACTTTGAGTACATTTTATCAGGATTTAGAATCAACTTGGTGATTAACTATAATTAAGATAAAATGAATAGAAAGATAACAAATGTAGTAAACTACCTTACAACTAACAGAATGGAAGTAAAGTACTAAAGTAAATGAAGTATGAATGAATAAAATAAACTACCTATGAAAAATAAAAATAGACTTATGAAACTTAGTTGTTTACTATCAATATGCTAACTATGTTGAAATGGTTGGAACTAATCAACATAATTGACTATGACTATAAAATTGAAACTATGATAGTGAAATTGAAACACTCACTGTGACGGTTCAAGGTCAAAATTTTTGGGAAGGGGACATGATCAAATGTCACTAATTTATTATATTGGTTTTATTTTACCTCTATGATAAATTAGATAAATTAGGGCACAATCACCTATGTTTGATTAAAACACACTTGTGTGTAAAAAAATGAGCTTCAAATGCACATGAATGACCTATAAATAACTTATTCAAAGATAAAACCCTAATACAAATTGCAATAAGTTAAATAAAAATGGAGGAGTGTAATCGAATGGGTTGGATCCAATCAGCCCTATGATGATCGATCACTAATTACATATTCAATACTTTGATTATGGAAATCAAGCCCATGTACTTCTCCCACTTGGAGTGCTTTGTACGATTATGCTCTTTTTGCTACATGTATGCATTTAGAGATTTGATGGAATACTTGATAATTATTTATTTTAAATTGGATAGAATAGGCTCTTGAATTGGCTAAGGATTTTTTCAAAAGATCATAATCAGATTTGGGAAGAATAGAGAAGTTTTGCTCAGTGTGCAATAGTGTAAGTGTGCCTTAATATTAAAATTTCCAAGTGATTTCTAAGTGATAGAATAAGTGGCTTAGATGTGCCTTTATAAAAATATAAAATGGAAAAACCTCATGATACCTATCCTAAAAATATATAATAACCTATAAGTGAAGGTCTAAATTTGAAAATTAGTTTTTACTAAGGTGAAGGACAGGAACGACCCATAAGGGTCAAGATAAACTACCACTATTAACCCATATTGGTTGATCATGTCTTTAGGGTAACATGTGAATTTTGGGATCTAGGATGTCTGTATATATGAGTAATTTTTAGTGATTAAAGAAAATTTATTTAGGTGAAAGATAGTAACTTAGATAGGGATAGGTCTGTATGACTATTTAGGATAAATTGAGGTGGCAAAATATGTCCAGATTAAGTGCTCAAGTTAATTAAAATAAAGATGGGCCAAAACTAATATTATCAAGTATTCATGACCAAGCTTTAGTGACTAAAGTTTCTACCCTTGATTATAATATTAAATCATTAGAGTAAAATTAAATAAATAGCTAAGTGTGTACAACACATTTTGCCTTTGGGAGAAAGTTCTAATCATGCAAGATGTTCCATGGAAAATCCTGCCATGATGTAAAAGTAGTTAAATGTCCATATGTGAAAATGAAAATTGAAATATAACTTGAATTTGAAAATAGTGAAAAGAAAAAGGAAAGAGTACACATATATTTGTGAAACCAATGTTGTTCTTGTAACTTTTCTTGGAGATGATGCTTCCTAGAAGCATTGGAGAATTGGTACTTCCCATGAAGCACTTGAAGAGATTGGTTCCTTAGTTGAACCAATGGTGAATTGTGGGTGATCAAGCCAAAATTTTAATTGAACATAAATATAAAATAGAATCCATAGGGACATGTAACCTCAATTTGCATTTTTGGTCTTTGTAATCCCAAGATGGAAATGGGTTATATGAATGAGTAAACTTAGACCTTTGAAATAGAAATCAAGAACAATACCAAATTCATACTTTAAATTCAAACATCACCTTCGATTGAGCATGCAAGAGAAAAAATAATAGTTTTGCCTTCACCTACCAATGAAGCTCCTCCTTCGTTGATGTAGATTTGCTCCTTTGTTGAGTTGAATGATTATGATTACTTCAATGGATGCATTCAAGAATTTTTTCATCATGTACCTAGGATGAATGACTTATTGCCAAGAAAAAATCATATTTTCTTAAGGCCAAGATGATAGCTCTTATGCATGATCTATGTGTTGTCAAAATAAAGGGATAAGGGATAAATTTATAGATTCTAGATGGAGGATTAGAGGGTTGAGATTAAATGAATTTTGTAATTTTGTAATTTTAGATGGATAGGATTTAGTCCATTGGTCAAATGTTTTAATGAGAAAGTTTAGGGAGTTGGATGATTGAATGAGGGAGTTGGAGTGGTTGATTTGATGAGGAAATTAGGATTGATTTGATGAGGAATGAGCTTGATTTTATTTGATATTCAATGATTTGATTTATTTATTATTTGGAATCATATATGCATGGTTTTTGTGAGGGACTAAATAACTAACTAATAATGATTAATTAGTTAATTAATTAAGGGGGTGATGTTAATGGGATTAAATGGGATAATGGTGTGATTGATTAATGTTATATGGGGGTCATGATTTTAGTTCAGAGTTATATGGATGTATTGATGATAGAATTAGGGTTTAGTTAACATAAAATGATGATATGTTCAATGTGGATTAGTTAATGATAGATTAGATGATAGTAAAATGGTTGACATTCGGGTGGTAGAATTAGGGTGTTTACATTTAATCGTATTTGAAAGGTGTTGCAACTAGTAGAAGTAAAAAAAAATCAAATAATATAGAAATAAATAAATGGGCACAAATAGATGCCCTTGGTGGCATGATGGTAGGGGGATGCCCCCTCAAGAGGGCGTGCATATATGAAAGACACAGATGGACTCTCAAAATGAGAAGAGGATTTAGAGTGGAAGAATTAGGGCTAAAATGGAGGGGTGGGTGTGAATAAATAGGAGAGGAAGGGTAGCATTGAGGTCATTTTCACCCTAACATGGTAGTAAATTGAGCTCAGATGATGATCTCATGTGATGACTGTAAATGATGATGATTATGGATAATTAGTTATGTTGGGCTTATTGATCCAAATAATATTATTGACATGGTTATTAATAAAACCTTTAGTAATAAATATTAGTAAGTTAGTTGGTTCATGGGTTGAGAGTTTGTTGGGTCCCGTAGTGGAACCACCCTATGAAAGCTTTATAAACTTCAAACTTTGTAAATATTTTTGATATAATACAACATTACATTTTGTGGAAAGCTTTGGTAATTTTATAATTTAGTTTTTCATATTTACCTATATGTGCTTGATCCTATCAGTGGTATCAAAACTAGTTAAAAAGAATTTGTTGGTAAATATGAAGTCCAATGAAAATAGAGTTTGATTCAAATTCATGTGAAAGCTAGCGTGGAAAAATATTTAAAGGATAAACCATGAAGAATGCCAAGTTTGAAAAACCAATGAATAAGAGGAACAATATCAAGGTTTGAGCATCTATTTTTTAATCCAGCCTTCAAAAATTATTTTTTTAATACTTGTAAAATCCTATTCACTTCATTATATGGTCAAAAATCATTTTATATGGCCTAATAGGTTTCTAAATTTGAATTTTTACTATTAAAATATCCAAAAATCTCTTTTGTATGGCCTGTCACCAAATAATTCAGCCCTAAACTCATTTGACACATAGCAACCTTCATTTGTAGACCTAAAAATTGATTTACATGCTTTAAAACATTAATTTGTCTGCCCTTAACATTAGAAACCTTAGTTTATGAATTGTACAACCAAGATAGATTCAAATGGAATTTTTATGTAGTAGAATGCTTCATAATTTTGTTTAAACCCTTGGTTTTCTATCTGGTATGGATTTAAAACTCTTATATGAGCAATAAATCCACTTGTACGACCTTTCCATGAAGTTGTGTGATGAGGAAGGCAAAAAGGGCATTCTATCTCACCAACATTCTCCAACATTATGTATTTATGACCTTGTATAGCTTGCAACTCACTTTCGAGCACATATAATATTTGAAGCAACAATGAATGGCATTGAAATGCAGTTTGTAATAGTGAATGGCATGTTGGGAGTATGTATAATTGTTAGAGAGTTAACTTTAATTCAAGTCCTTCTTATAAGTTTTTAGGATTATCTTAAGTATTAAGCATGTGTGCATTTATTGTATTTATAAATGTACTTTGCCTTTTGAGGTGGCACTCACCTCTATAATCCACTTGTTAGATTTAGAGTTATTTGCATGTAACTCCTCTCCCCTCACATAACACACACACATTATCTCCACTTGTAAGAGGACTAAGGACACGTGACACATATATTTCAGCTTGCACATGTAACTCTTTTTTCCTCTTAGCTCTTTATAATGAGCTCTCCTATCCCTTTCTTCTACACTAATTATTACACTCTCACAACTCTCTTGTTGTTCTAGTCTTGCTCTTGCATCCTTGTGATGTTCTCTAGTCTAAATCCATACTCTCTCTTTCTTAAAGCATATTCATGATATTATACTTGGAGTGATTCTTGTTACAATCTTCTAATAGTTTGTGGATTTTTCTTTGTATGACAGTTTCTACACTTGTCACATTTACCTCAACTTTGTGGTTTGTGTTCAGTTTAAGGTAACATTATTTATTAATTTTTATTATTTATTCAACATTTAATTCGATTCCTGACAAATATTATAATATGGTATCGGAGCTATGATCTTTTTAACTTTGATCTTGAGTGTTGTGCAGGGATTTTTCAAAGGAATCTTAGATTTTTTTGACATCCATTTTTTTTATTTGCATTTTAACCACATTTTAATTATATTTGAATGCATAAGTAGTTTTTAATTAAAACTAGCATTTAATTCTAAATTTCAACCTTATTTTGATTTATTCAAAGTTTGATTTTTTTTGCTTCAACCTTTTTGTTTATAAGATTCTCAAGGAGTTTTTTTTAATTTTTAGATTCACTTTTACCAAAAAAATCTATCTAAAAAGGATGTTATAGCTTTTTATTGGCAATATTATTTTCTAAAACTTTTTTGGATTTTATTTAACTATCATCTAATAACACACTGTTAAAATTGTTGGTGCATTTATTTGCTTTATTACATTTACTTGTGTTTATTATTTAGATTGGTGCACTAATTACTTATTGTAATTAGTTTATTATATTTATTAATAATTTTCAACAGACAGGATAAGCTTGTTTAGATAGTAGTCAATTTAAACACATATCTTGTTACAGTAGAGTTTCACTCCACTATTCAGGGTAAGATAGAATAAGATTGCTTAAATAGTAGTCAACTTGTGTTGATTATTTACACAAGTTGGAAACCTATCTTATTAGTGTGGAATTGCACTCTATTATTCATGTAGTCAGATATCAGTTGAACTACACGTGTTGTGTGAGTTTCCTGATCTTTATCTTGCACATTTTGATCCATATAAGTAATGGCTATTTGTGAATTCTATATCAGATTAATACTGAATTATCAGAGTAATTCATCATATTTGATTTATTTATTAATTTTTGTTATTATCTTAGCCATACAGTTATTATTTATTACTATTACTATTTTATCTCTTGTTTATGCTTTTTATTAGATTCATTAGATCCTGTAGCTAATTTTAACATGGTACCAGAGCTATCTTAAATCTATAGATTGCTAAATATTCAAGAGAAAAATATCTAGATATAGGATTGATTTTTTGATTTTGTATATAGGCACAAATTAGAGTTTTGTGGAGAATTTTTGAGCTCATCATTGAGTTCAAAGTGCCCAACATAGTCAAAATCATCTACAATTTTATCCAAATTGGGCACAGGAGGTGAAATTGGCAAGGGTTTGATCTAAAAACACCATGACCAAATTTGGTAGGTACTTGAAAATAAAATCATTTCTAAACAAAATGGACCTCACGGTTGCATTGGGAAGGCATCAAAACCTATAGATTCGTATAAAATTTGTCCAATTTAGACACAGTCATCTGGATGAATTTTTTTTTTGCTCGTAGGTATTGCTGTACGTACTGTATGGAGTGTGTAGGCAATTTTTTTTGGGTAGGCCTCATAGATCAATAGGAAGATTCAAAAGGGCAACTTTGGGAGCCTACCATTTGAACATCGAGAGGTATTTTTGAGCATTTTTTTTTGAAATAGCTTAAAATTTCATGCTTTTCACTGTTGTACTTTTAGTTTTTTATATATTTGTCTAGATTTTTTTAAAATTTAGATTTTTCTATAGCAACTTTTGCCCTTCCTCATTTCTGAAACTTTAGAGGCTCATAATTTTCACATATAACTTCGTATTGAGGTCTCATTTTTTTTGAAAGTTAATATTTTTTTGAGCACAATGCATTGGTGTAGAAATTTTTGTAATAAAGTGCATATTTTTTGTACTGTTTGACTAGAAGGCCTAACTAAGCCTTTTATAAACTGGAAAAATTATATTCCAACTTTGTAACTACACTCAATTATAAAGTGTCACAAAATAATTGCTAGGTGGGATAAAACTAAATAATTCAAGAGGGTTTTGTGGTGTGTTCTGTATTTTGATTTCTGCTTTGTGATGGTTTATTTATAATTGCATTATGGGGAATCCTAAGTTCCCACTATTAACATCATACAACTATAACACATGAAAAAAAAATACTTGAAATGCATTAATGATGTTAGGATATATGCCTTACATAACAACTCTTCTTACTCCACCTACTAATGCAAAAGAGTTACAACACATTCTCTTTGAAATTACTAAGGTAATTGGATGCATTCGGTCTTACATGTCTTTAGATTTGAATTTCCATTTTGACAAATGTGCAACTCTAAAAGAGGCTTGGGATAAATTAACATCATTGTTTGAAAAAATAGATGAGGTTCATGGTTACCAAATTGACAACAAACTCATTAGTTTGGATCTTAAAAATTATGTTACAATACAAGACTACATCACTAAAGTTATAGATCTTAGAGCACAACTTTCTGAATGTAAAATTGATAAAAAATGTATTCAATTGATTTTTAGTGCCTTACACAAATTAGGACCTAAATATTCATCCTTTGTCTCTAGCTTTTAGACTCATAGGCTCACATTGGGCACAATATATCAAATACCCACCTTTAAGGTATTCTCTAAGATTCTAATGGTTGAAGAAGAAAATTTAATAGCTATGGGTCTAATCAAGTCATCCAAATCTCAAGATCTAATTGCAAGTTAACCTTAACAATAATCAATTTTCAATATCAACATCAAATACAGGTTCAAGTAAAAATAAGTATAATTATTAGAATAAGTCAAAAAAAGATAAGAATAAAGGGCAACAATCTTCCTCACAAGGAGATTATAAATCCACTAATAAGAAAGTGGATTCATAAAAAAGGACTGGCACTCCTTGCCCTTATTGCAAAAAGAGGTTTTATAGTGAACAAGATTGCTAGAAGAAAGAGATTGATGACCTTAAGGGTATTATTAAATAGAATAACATAAATCAATCAAAAGATTATTATACTCCTTCAAATTTAGGGAAAGGGAAAGCTACGACACTAGTTGCATTGATAAATTCTCTCAAGTCATGAGTACTTGACTCAGGTGCTTCACACCATGAGTTCTGGTAAACCTTTCTTTTTAATGGATTAAAACCAAGTTTCTTGCCTCATATTCTCATAGGTGATGATTCTAAGGTAGATGTCATAGGAAAACGTATAGTTAATGTTGATAGCGGTGTATTTGAAGATGTCCTCTGTGTGCCAAAATTATCAACTAACCTTTTCTCTGTCTATCAAATCACACACTTTGATACTGGTAGGAAAGTTGAGTTCACACCCAATTCTATTTAAATTAAAAAATTAGAGGATAATGTCTTAGTTGTAGTGTGAAAAGTCGACAATAATAATCAACTTTATTCATTCTCCCACTTTATGCCTCAGTCTTCCTCTACAACTTTGCTCTCACACACTAATTCAGTGAGCAAGTTATAACTTGAGTGGTTTGTTCACCTGAACTACCGCTATTTACAGTAGCTTAGTCAGTAGGAGATGATTACAAGACTTCCATAGATTTAATTTTTAGGGGGTGTATGTTATGGTTGTGCCTTAGGCAAACATCCAGAGGATAAGTTTGATAAAGGGAAGGCTTGGAGGGCTACAAAAGTCCTCAAACTTGTTCATAGTGATTAAGTGGGACCATTAGCTACTTTTTATTTTAGTAAAACCACTATGTTCTCACATTTATTGATGACTATTCCAGATATATTTGGGTTTATTTTTTAAAACTCAAGAGTAAAGTATTTGATAGATTTCTAGAGTTCAAAGCTCTAGCAGAGAAACAATCTAAGAAGTATGTCAAGATCCTCTGTACAGATAACGAAAGGGAATATGTGAACAATAAATTTAAATAATTTTATGCTCTTGAAGGAATTGATCTTCAATATTCAGTTGCATACACACCTTAGTAGAATGGTGTAGCAGAGAGGAAGAACAGATTCTTAAAAGAGATGGCAAGTTGTATGATTCATACAAAATCATTAGTACCTGAGTACTGGGTGAAAGTGATTAATTATGCTACATATATATAGAGTAAAGTTCCTCACAAAGCTTTAAAGGAGATAACACCTATTGAAGCTTGGTGCAATAAGAAGCCAAATATGCATCATTTTAGAGTCTTCAATAGTCCAGCATGGGATCACATACCTTCAAATAAACACCATGTTTTAGAATAACAAAGCCAGACTTAAATATTTATGGGATATCTTGATGGTGTTAATGGATATCAGCTCATTGATCCAGATTCATATGAGCTTATTATAGTGAGAAGTATTCAATTTTGAGAAAGTCCTTTAGACTTATCTTCTAATATTTCTCATTCTTCTTCCTTAGAAGAATCAGATAGTAGTGAAGATGATACTCTTGCATCATCTACTCTTAGGGATGATGAGGTAATACCTCTCCAATAGGGTTTAGTAGGTCATGCTCCTCCTCCTTCTCCTCTAGATCCTCACTCATTGATGCCTTTGTGGGCTAGACAAACTTTGGTAGATGTAGAACCTATTTTTAGGGATCCATTAGATAAAAGGAGAACATGATCACAACATGATCTTCCACATTATTACATTATCATAGCTTTTGATCCACAATATTTTCAACAAGTCATAGGGATAATTGAGTGGGATTCAGTGATGGAAGAAGAGTATGACTCATTGATTAGGAACAACACCTAGGATCTTATTCCTCTTCCTAAGGGAAGAAAATTAGTATGATGTAGGTGGATATATCAGACTAGGTTTGTAGTGGATGACAATATTTATAAGTATAAAACATGCTTGGTGGCCCAAGGTTTTTCCCAAGTGGAAGGCATTGACTATACATAAACCTTTGTGCATGTTGCTAAGATGAATTTCATTCAATTGATATTGGCTATTGGTGAAAGTCATGGTTGGGTTGCACATTAAATGGATGTGAAGAATGCATTTCTTCATGGAGATTTTCATGAAGAGATATATATGGAGCAACCACAGGGGTTTATTCAAGATTTTTCATTAGTGTGTTGCTTGTAAAAGTCTCTCTATAGTCTAAAAAAAGCCCCCAGGGCTTGGTATTTCAAGATGGACACATTTCTTCTTTTAGTTGGGTTCTCGAGATGTCACTCATATTTGAATGTCTATATTTTATGGTAGGAGCATTCACTATTGTACTTAGTACTCTATGTTGATGATTTCATCGTCATAGGGATCACAACATCCATCATCAATAAAGTTAAGACTACACTTCATGACAAGTTTTATATGATAGACATGGGCTTATTGCACTATTTTCTTGGGATTCAAATATAATAATCTTCTTCCAAGATCACACTTTCACAGCCTAAGTATTCCATGGACTTGTTAGCTCAATTTCACATGATTGATTGTAGGCTTACATTAACTCTTTTTTATATCTGGAGTTAGACTTGAGGTTCATTGTTCCACTCTTTTAGTTAATGCCACATTGTATCTCCAACTTGTAGGCATCCTCATCTATCTGATTCATACACAACCCAACATTTCATATGTAGTTGGCATAGTTTCACGCTTTATGCAGACACCACATGAGCTTCATTAAAGATCCACCAAGCATATTTTGAACTACATTTAGGGCACTATCAGATATAGGATTCACTATAAATTAGATATAGGTTTAGACTAGGTAGAATACACAAATTCTAATTAGGTTGATGATTATGATGATTATAAGTTCACTATTGGTTACAACTTTCACTTCGGATTTGACCCTATTTGTTGGTAGAGAAAGAAACAACATGTTATTTCTCTTTCATTTGTAGAGGTTGAGTAACATGGTGCTATTAATGCCATTATTGAGGATATTTGGATTCAGAATATTCTCACTAAGCTTGGTGTTCCATTTCAAAAGCCATTAGTCATCTACTACGTTATTCAGAGCACTATCCAAATCTTAAAGAATCTGATTCATCATCAAAGAACCAAACACATAGAGATCTATATATACTTTATTAGGGAGCTGATTCAAGTGGAAATCATTGATCTTCAATATTGTCCTACAGAGGAGCAGATTATAGATATTTTCACCAAACCTTTCACTAAGAGCAAGTATCTTCACTTACAATTTCTTTTGGGGGTGCGAGACATCAGTTCTTCAAGGGACATTAGTTCTTCAAGGGGGTCTCTTAGACCTTCATTTCGAGGATAAGTTTTTTTTCCTTTGGGTTTTCTCCTTTCCTCATCTATTTGTATAGAGTATCTAATATGGCTACACATTATTGAGACTCTTATCTGTATATCCCTACCTAAGCTTCACTTATGGGGGGGGGTGTTGGTGCATTTATTTGCTTTATTACATTTACTTGTATTTATTATTTAGATTGGTGCACCACTTACTTATTATAATTATTTTATTATGTTTATTAATAATTTGCACCAGATAGGATAAGCTTGCTTAGCTAGTAGTCAACTTGGACACCTATCTTGTTACAATGGAGTTCCACTCTACTATTCAGGATAAGATATGATAAGATTGCTTAACTAGTGGTCCACTTGTGTTGATCATTTACACAAGTTAGACACCTATCTTGTTAATGTAGAGTTGCACTTCATTATTCATGTAGTCAAATATTAGTTGAACTACACGCATTGTGTGAGTTTCCTGATCTCTATCTTGCATGCATTGCTCTACATAAGTAATAGCTATTTGTGTATTCTATATCAGATTAATGTTAAATTATCAGAGTAATTCATCATATTTGAGTTATTTATTCATTTCTATTATTATTTTAGATATACAATTATTGTTTATTACTATTATTGTTTTATCTCTTGTTTATGCTTTCTATTAGATTCATTAGATCTTGTAGCCAATTCTAACAAAAAATTAAAAAAAATCTAGATCACAATTTTTTAAAAATCGTCAAAAACATCCCTACTAATTTTTTAAAAATGTGGTTATTTTTTTATTATTTATTTATTTTGGTGGTTTTTATTTATTTATTTTTTAAAAACATCTCATTATTTTTTAGAAATATTTTTCATGATTTTTTTTAATAAAATAAAGAAATTATTTCTTTTTAAATTAAATTCCAAAATATTTTTCTTTAAAGGAATATTTTTTTTAACTTGATAACATTTATGCACTTTATCTTTCACAAACATAATTTACCAAGTTCTTTTATTTTTATTAAAGAAAAATAGGTCAAAAAAAACATTTTCTTCCAACATTTACGTTTTTTTTAATTCCTTTAAAAAAAGTTGTACTTATTTTTATTTTTAAGAATGTTTTAAGGTTTTAATTAAATATTTTCAAACTAAACATTCTTATAGCTCTCTTTAGTTAAGTGCCTTATTTAAAGCATTTAGTGGTGTTTTTTTAATCTTTCGAATTCACATCTTTTGGCTCTCATAAATGGTTAAATGAATTTCATTTTATAGCTTATTTCATAAACTCTTAATTTCATTAAAACTAATTAGTCTTTAGTAGATTATAATTCCTTAAATATTTGGTGTGGAATTACCAGTTATTTGATCTAAAAGATAAGCAGTTTCAATCTTCATTTTTCTTGTTAAGATGATTTATTAAAAATGTGCTTTGGATCAATTCATGTTTTTTTGTCATTTTTTTTTTTCAAAACTAGCATAATTTGTGTCATTTGTTCTCATGGCTCTTAAATTGGTGATTTTTAAGCACACTATGCAAACTATTTCATCTAAAAATGATGAAATAAATGCTTTTAAGAAACAAAATGCATATTAAAATGATACTATTACTACTTTGCATAATTCTATTAATGCACTTCAAAATACTTTTCATAACAAAATTGATAATACACAATTCTCTTTTGACGCTTTAAATGATAAATTTGCATCTTTTACACATGATAATAACTCTAATGTTGAGGAAACTCATTGTGCTTATCATACACCTCAAACTTTTTAAAACACTTCTACCAATTTTGGGTTAAAAATCATACACACTATGGGCTATTTAGGTGGTGAAATTGGTAAGTGTAAAGATGGTATTCTTGAACCTATTTTGCCTACTTCTAATACAAATTATAAAGGTCTTATTTTTAATGATTCACTTTATTCTAATGTAAATTCAGAATCTTATTGTATTCCTCATCGAAAACTTATAATGCAACTTCTTCTAATTTTAATGCTTGGAATGCTCATACTTTGGTTAAACATGTAAAACTTTATACACATTGTTGAAAACATGGGCATCATATATCTGAATGTTAGAAATTACACCCAAGTAAATATTATGCTAAATCGACACACGATACTTTATATTATTGAAAAATCATCAAATCTCCTATCTCTAAAGGTAAAATTATTTGAATTTCTAAAAATGATGGATCTTCTAGAGATTTTGATATGTCTTCTTACGATCATTCTTCTAATGCTTCACACAAAATATCTTTTGCAAGTGATACATATTTTTTGTCTACATTTTGATTAACTAAATCTCTTTTTATATTCCTTGATTTTTATTTCATAAGATATATGCTTTATTTATGTTGACTAACTTCTTTTTGTGTAGGTTTATACAATTTATGATAGAAGTTGTGTTTACTTTAATTGTTTTTTATACATCTAATTTTATTACTTTATGTATGTAGATCATATTTTTATCATATTGATGACTTAACTTGAAAGATTGGTATTAGTTTGCTTGTTTTACAGGTTTGTGGATCATTACTCATTCTTCATGGTATTTATTCCATTGCAGATTCACCACATTATCCAAAGTGGATTCTTGGAGACTCTTGGTGATCACACTTTCATCCTTGCAACTTTTGGTGATACCTTCTTTTCTTTATTGTCTCACTCTTTTGTAAGTTTCTCTTGAAGAAGGTTTCAATTAAGGGAGAGTATTATGTAATTTCAATTTTCTTCTTTATTTATAAAAAGTTTTTTCCACTTTTATAATCCTAGATTTAAGCTTTAGGGAGAGTGTTAGCGAGTTAACTTTAATTTGGGTCCTTCTTATAGGTTTCTAGGCTTATATTAAGTATTATGTGTTTATACATTTATTGTATTTATACATGCATTTTATTTTAACCTTTTCAAGTGACACTCACCTCTTTAATCCACTTGTTAGATTTGGAGTTACTTGCATGTAACTCATCTCCCCCCCACATAATACACACATCCTCCTCACTTGTAATAAGACTAATGACACTTGAGACACATACTTAAGTTTAGCCATGTAACTCCTTTTCTCTTTTAGCTCTTGATAGTGAGATATCCTATCCATTTCTTCTACAGTAGCTATTACACTCTCACAACTCTCTAGTTTTTATAGTCTTGCTCTTGCATCCTTGTGATAATCTTTGGTATAAAGCCATACTCTCTCTTTCTTAGAGCTTATTCATGTTATTATACTTAAAATGATTCTTGTTCTAATCTTCTAATATATTGTGGGGTTTTTCTCTGTATGTCAGTTTCTATGCTTGCCACATTTGCCTCACTTTATGGTTTGTTCTCATTTTAAGGTAACACTATTCATTAATTTTTATTGTTTATTCAATGTTTAATTCAATTCTTGACAAATATTCTAATAATGGTGAAGTTGATTTAAAAATATTTTCTTTAAATTTGATTTTTCAATATTAACATGTTGAGTGGGCCCCACAAACATAAAAACAAAGTGCATTTTTCCTCTTTCATATGAAAATTTGGTAATAATTTTTTACATGCATAGAAATTTCTTTTTTATTTAAAAAGATCAAAATACCAATTTATAAAGTGAATTCTCTACTTATTTTCTCAAGTTGCTTGTAGTGGATTTGGAAAATGATCTTTTTTAAGTCATATGTAATGTGAGAGGTTGAGAGTTTAAAACCTAAAAATCATTTTTTTTGGTCACCATTTCATTTTATCATATTTGTCATTATGAAAAATGTATTATGATAATTTTTTTGACTAGTCACTATTTTGTGTAAATATATCATGTGACCAATTGATCTATAGGTTTTTAGACATTCCAGACACATCATAATGGTCAATTATATGATTTGAAACTTCTTTGTATGGTTTTTTAACAATATTTTGAAAATGATGTATAAAGGTGTATTTTCAATGGAAATTGACACCTTCAAAATGATTTTAAAAAAAAATGTCTTTCATGTTTGTGTTATCAGAGAACATGTCATCCATTACAGGTCCATCATGATCCTTTTGATTGAAAAAGTATGAGTGTTGAAATGGAGGTTGGAGGATCTGTTGGAGGCTAAAGGACTATTCCTTTTCTCTAGTTAGCTATTCACTTGGAGTTTGGAGTCAATGCTTGAATGGCATTTTAGTGACAATAGTATGTTTTTTCAGCTTTAATTTTGGTTTTCTTCACTTAATTGATATTCATAATAAGGATCAAATAGAGTAATTTTGATTTGGGTTTTTGCTACAAGGGTTTTTCACCTCTTGTCTGATAGGGGAAATATATTATATGGCCTTTGATCAGTCATTAGTGATTATACGAGTTGATATAGTATTTGCTAACACTATAGTGTTGGTCAAAGGTCTGCTAGTGTTTGTTGGACATTAGGGAAATGTGCCATACATAATATTGAATAGTCAATTAGATGAGTTTTATGTGGGACCTTATGTGGATTGATGTGCTTGAACATGGCTTGATCATGTTATACTAAAGTAAGGTATGAATGATCACAAGGATGAACATGCCTTGATCATGTTTATCAGTCTTTATGCCACAACTTGAGAGACATGCTTCTATATGGAGTGATATTAGTTGATTATTACCATGATGTATAGTGTGTCAATTGCAGGTGTAGTGGATACTTCTGATGACTTCATAGTCATAGCTCTGGATTGTCTACTATACCCTTGTTGGATCAAGGGTTTTTTTGGGTTGGTTGATCTAAATACTATTATTAACATGGTTAATAATGTTAGTAATAAATCCTTTAGTAATAAATGTTAATAATTTAGTTGGTTCATGGGTTGAGAGTTAGTTGGGTCTTGTAGTGGAACCACCCCATGAAAGCTTTATAAGATCCAACCTTTGTAAATATTTTTGATATAACATAGCATTACATTTTGTGGAAAGCTTTGGTAAATTTACAATGTAGTTTTTCATATTTACCTATATGTGCACGGTCCTATCACCTTCATGGTTGCAGATTTGATCGATCTGCTAGATACACTAGACCACAACTTTACTTTTCAAACTCATCAAATAAGTATTTTCGAAAATCCATATGCTAAGTGGCACCAATACCAATAACTCAAGCATAAAACTAAGCTGTACTTATTAAATCAATGTTTCTCTCATCTAAGCTAGAAAACATGTATTCACTACTGAATTGGGATGAATATACCTTTTTAATTTGTTTCTTTGATTTTTTCTCTTTCTTATTATGGTATGCTTTAGTTTTATCTCGTGAAGTCCTAAATTTGTGAGTATAGTAGAGGTGTTATTTATCATACTAATTTTTATATTTCCCATTGTGATTGTCGCATTTTCCTCCTTCCTTATTTTTATTTATTTATTTATCATTTCCTTCAATTTTTGGAATAGTGGCCTTATTCAAATATGAAGCCTTAAAAGAATGGCCATTTTACCTATAATAACAAATGCTTTCACCTATAGATGTAGTTTATCTTGAAGGCCTTTTCTATTTATACCATATTTTCAATCAATTGATCAAATGTTTCCAAGTAGGTTGAATACATGGGAAAAATGGCCTTTATGAATGTGATCATGTCTATGTCAATTTTGAACTAGTAACATCCACATCATGTTTAATCACATGAATTTTTAAGGCTAAACTCATCACATCACCATATTTTAATTCAAGATTGAACAACTTCAATTGTAAATATATGACTTCAAATGCTCATTGAGAATCATACAAGTCTTTCAAAGTTCAAAGTGCTTCTCATGAAGTAGTATAACCCTGTACATGATGAAAAACTTCATTGTTAATCGAGTCCCTTATCAAGGCTAATGCTTTTAAATTATTTTATTTCCAAGTAGTTATTTCCTTTGCATATGTTGTTTGTGCTATCTATTTATATCCATTGTAAATGTTGAACCATGTATCATTGAAGATGAACGAGTTATCCACTTGTTGAGACCATTTTAACGAGGTATCTTTCTTAGTCAGAGTCGTGCCAATAATTAATTTTATTGAATGCATTTTAAAAATTAAGGCAGATGAAAGAGTTCCTTATCACTCCAAAAAGGTCCCCTTTTTGATATACCACTGAACCAATATACCAAACCTATCTATATGCTCACCCTTCTTAAATACCTGTTGTTATGTGGAAGAAACTCATCCTTTCTATATACTTGATGGTATGTGAAAGAGAGGTTACATAACATGAGATCATAATATTATGTGGTTCCAGTGCAATACATAAAAAAGATTTACACTATCTACAAAACATACTTAATGATAAGTCCTTATATGTGGGCATGATAACCCTATATACTCATATTTCTCTTGATCACTATCAATATTTACGTCTAAAGATAGTCATAAATGGGTAATGGAGGGAAGGGAAAATGAATGTTTTTCATTATTACTCCCTTGTGATTCAAAGGGATGAAGCCACAATAGTCAGTGTTGTAACTATGTTATGATATAAGTGTAGTAGTTCAATAATGGTATCTTGACCCCTAAACATGAACTAAAGGGACTATTGATACTGAACACTATGTTTTTTTTTTCACAAATTGATTTATTTTTAAACTTTGTTTGAAATCAAAAAATGAAAATGATTTTATTTGACTTATTTTTCTTTGATAAGTTAAAAAATGAATAAAAAATTACAAATTTAATTCATTGTAATATTCTACATTCACCTTTACACTTATTTTGAGGAAGAAAAAATCATAAAAAACAAATCACTTATTGTTTTTATATGTTTTCTCCTTGCCTAGGTGCCACATGGAAGGTGATATTTAAGTTTGAAACCACCACCCAATATTTTAGGATGTAATATACCACCAAAGAAAAAGTATTGGGATTGCCACATAGTCAGAGTAGCCACCAATGGAAGTTACACCACCTAATTAGGTCTATGTAGTAGTATGTATAATCTCCATGCAATCAAAACATCAAAAATTATGCCCAATTCAGACAAAACATTGTGCCACACAGTGTAAAAGAGCCAAGATTTAAATGATGTGTAGTCTAAATGTGATAAAATATGCCAACACAACATGTATCAGGTAGAAGACACCACATAACATAACTAATACACACTCAATATGTTTGATATAACAAAAACTATGCTCCAAAATGCCATTCAATCCATCGGGAGTCTCCCATGTGGGTCAAGACTACCAAAGAAGGAAGTATGATGTCCAAGGAATTTATGCACCTATAACAACATGAACCATCTCTTTCTCAGGTTTGTATGCCTCTAAACACTTGCACAAATAGTCAAAATGCCTTCTTTGATGATATGTAGTACAAAAACTAATAATGAACTATTACACTCATTTGATAAGAGTTAATAGGCCATATAACTAAAAAGGATGAGGAGGAAGAATGAAGATTAAGGAATGGAGGAAATTAATTAGAAAACATTTCCCTAATACTAATGTCAATCTAGATGATAAACATCATGACATTAAAAATATTTGGTGAAAGCCAAACTTATATTCATGATTCATTTTAAAAGAAGAATAATACAATATATAAAGCTAATATTTGGCTATTCATTTCATCTTCTAAGGTGACTCTTCCTATACCTATGAATGACTCTTCATCTATTACAGAAAAATATGAAATCTCTCCTATGACACCTAATATTAATAAAAAATATTATACAATATTGTTATAGTCTCTTGAAATTCCATTTTTATTCCATATTTATTTATAATTTTAAATCAAAATATCTTTTATACAATTTTTCCTATGGATATTGTACAACATTTATTTTCCAACATTTTCCCACTTTCAATAAATGGAACTTCCCCTCATAATATAGGTGGGCCTTTTGTCCCCTGACCATTACAAAAAATATCATTTTTCCTTAGGGCCAAATATTTTTCTAATACAACACTCAATGCATCTTAGTAGATAATCCAATGCAATATGCATATATCATTCCTTATTCATACAATGTTATGCAAATAACCAGTATATTCTATATGCTCTTTCACTAATACTTCAATTATGTTTTTGGTACATGGGTGTTTTTCTTACAATACAATCCTTTATTTTACACTTAAATATATGCCTCTTATAATTAAAACATGTCCTAAATACAACAATGCACTCATTTAATTTTAGACTTATTGAATTCATATCAGGTCCTATCGGTGTGAAAATTGACACAAATGGTACGAAAACTGACACAAATGACACACAACCAAAGAAATCAGAAGAAGAGGTCAAATGACCCACAAAAAGGGGATACCAAGATCATGTCAGTGTGGTGTCAGGACTTTCCTAGTTAACTAGGACCCTAACACACTCCTATACAAAAGGTAAAAAAAACCCTAAAATACTATTTTTAGCATATGCAAGCATCTAAGGTCGTAACAAGGAAAATATTTAATCATTTTATAGTTTTTCTAGAATTTTCAATTGAATAGAGGTATTATCATTGGCCTATGTTGAACAAAAAGTGAAGTTTCAAAGGGAACATAAAGTACATAAGGAAAACAAGGCTTATAACATAAGGGAAATTGTGCCAATAAAAACCTAATCTGAACCAATGATCTATAATAACATAAACACTCTAATATCATATAAAATAACTAGTCCTATAACTTCTAAGCAATTCCCCATTTTGATGCGTGGGCATGCATACATTTCAAAGTGAAACAAAAAAGTATACTTGGGAGGATTTTAGAAAATATTACAACTAAAACCTATAAGAGTCATCAAAGTCAATTTAGGATATGATAATGATCTACAAGTCAAAAGGAAGAGAGAGGCTATCTTATCATAGATTTTAGCTTAAATGATCTATAAAATAAAAAACCATGTACTCCTTAGAATATAAAGCGAGCATTATGACTGTCATTGTGAAAAGTGATAAAGATCCTAGAATAATCATTCATGCTTCTACATATGGAATATGAAAATGTAGGGTACTTTAAAAAACAAGGAAACCATCTATAAGTAGATCGATGTTTATAAAAATCAATAATCAAAGAACTATTGAAAACACCAAGTAAAAACAAAAAAAAATGAAAAAATACCCCTAGTTGTCTTGAAATATAAATCCATCTCTGTATAATCTGTATCATCTCTAAATGTGCATATCATTGAGGAAACTAAGTGAATTATGTAATATGAATCTATGTTTGCCTTAAAATGTCAACAAAAAGTAAATTCCTCAAAATACAGGAGAAAGTTATGTATAACTCTTTTGAACTATTGTATATCATCATATAACTAAAGATAAAATAAGTAGATCATATTCCCTAATTTTAAGGTGAGGGATGAACTTGTGAATCACATATCTTAAAATAAATTGATTATGCATATAATGTGTAAAATAGGAACAATAAAATATCTAATTTATAATCATAAAATGGCATCATCATTAAAGTGTATTTATAACACATTTTGTTATAATCATAGTGTGATATATATTAGAGGTACAATCACTAATAGGGGGGGTGAATTAGTGAAACAAAAAATTTCAAAACTTCAATCTAAATCCTTCAAACCCTTAGTCATACACCATAAGCAATCAAGAAGCAAATAGCCCACTTATAACAATGAACATGAAAGATAAGCAAGTTAACACAAGATCTATGTGGGAAACCCTCTTGAGGGAAAAAACCCACTCTCAATCTTTCAAACACATGAACTCCTTGTCCTATAATATGATTGAAGACATGAGACTTTAGTGAAGCACCCACTTCACAAGGAGTACTAACCCCTAAATATGACAAGCATGAACTTGTCTAAGATGTTGAGCACCAACACAACATCTATGAAAAAAACAACTCTATAACTCTGATTGCTTCTCAATCTAATGGATAAAAAATTCAAAACAACCTCCTTCAATCCTCTTCACTCATTCAAACCTTCACACACAAGTAAGGCATCCAAAACCACCTTTTGGATCAAACTACAAACCTTCGTTTGTTCTCATGCATCAATCCTATAAATTCAATAATAGAATTATGATCACAAGGTCATACATGAAATTTTAATTTTTATCTACCTCTAAATACATGCACATAACTCTCACAACCTTCACAAATCCTTTTCTCATCACACACACTCACAAATAGCTCAACACTTCATTCTCTAGTCTAGAAACCATCATCTTTGCTTTTACTCTTTATAGAGTCTTCACGAATATTATCTTCTTGGTCAACCAAAAGACTTGCCTTAACCCTTAAGACTTATATCATGCTAATACATAACTCGAATCCATTCTCATAGGTTGGCCATTACCTTATTAGCCCCAAACTACCATTAGGTCTTGGTGAGACCTAAAATAATTAGGCCTTCATACTCACATGTTACATATGAGATTACTTCAACCACCTTTATATTTTATCAATGCTTCAAATAAAATAAAACATATCTCAAATATCCCATTTCTTACTCACATATGGGTCCATGCCACTTGAAACACCAACTCAACACTTGAACCTACCAATTAGGTCTCTTCACTCTTTAGGCTTTCATACATAAAAAACACACTCTCAAACTTATGAAGCTAAAAATCAAATATTTCACATAGAAATATGATTAGATCATATGGGTGAACCCTTCAAGACCTCTTAAACACTTCCATGTACCTTAGAAACTTCAACATAGGCTCTAATCATTCAATATAACTCTCTCAAAATGACCACTCAGATTGGTCACACATAGTCAAAATATAGTTATACTCTTTTGACTCTCTATATCTAATCAAGGGAAAAATATGAAAAAAAATGCTTTATAATAATCATTAGAGACTTATAGAACATTTACATTCTCATTTTCTTCTTAAAATCTACTCAGAATGCCTTCGATTCACTCCTGCAATATGGTCACTCAATCTGCTAGTGTTTTCAATAAACATAGTCAAATTCTAAGCAATTTATCACACTAAAAAAGGTTTGGTAAAACCTAAAAAATACACACATATAGTATTCATGGAGTCTAAAATACTCTCCAGTAGTTATTTCATCTTGAAACATCAATACACCAACAAGAACAATTCAAATGTCCTTCTTAGATCACTTACAGACCATGGTCAAACACATAGTAAAATTTGGAGCTCAATATATTTGACTATATAAAAATTTAAACCTTATAACTATATTATATAGATATGTCTTGAATTCCTTTACAAATTTTGTTTTTACTTAATCAATAAATTCATCCTAGATCAAAATATATAGCCTAAAAATTGAGCATTGGTTTTCTTTCGTTAATTTGAAAATTCAAATTCCAATAGTCACTAATCAAATGTTAAAAATCAAACATGTTGACCTCATCTCATGAACCATATAAACATTGACCAAATAAAAATCATTGATCTCCTTGGATTATCATAGTATTTACCATGTAATTCTCAGCATTGTTCTTTGATTTGAGCTCTTGTAATTATGCCACTTGGTAGCCTCGCCTGCCTTCTGAGCACCCTATTGACTTATTGACTTAATATGCACCATTGATATTTATCTGACAAGACAACATGCTATATTGAATATTTATCTAATAGTTTTCATGCTTTCCATTATATTTTCTTCTCAAACTCCATGATTGTGACACGTCATTAGCACGTGCCTTTTGAGCATCCTTTGACATTTTGACTTCATGCACATCATTGATCTCTTTATAACAAGATCACATGCTTTGTTAGATCATTATCCAGTCATAATAAATGCTCACTATTAGATCTAATTTCTGATTAAACATTGATCATATATCTTTGATATCACAAAATTGGCTAAGTATGGGAACTTAATGAACTTTATTGAAATCTGTTTCAAAAGCTAGCTTTTCACCTTAATAACTTTTGTTGTGATCCATGTCCAAAACTAAAATTTTAACCATATGATATCCTCACATAGGTGAATCCATCCATGTATCAATCTACTCTTGAAACCTTTATACTTGTGAAATATTATGTCATCAATATAATTACTCAGCTTTATCTATCAAGATGACTATTTGAGCTTAGACATTTATATGACTATTCTGATGAATTCCATTCACTTCCATAAGAACTCTAAGAACTAATAACATCCCATAGGGTCTATAAAACATGTCCATACCATCAATATCATCCATAAATTACCTATCCAAGTCAAATAGTGAAGAACTATGCAAAAACATTGAGGCATATTAAAACACACTTTAACATTATCATTCTAACACACATGAAACCTCATCAAAATCCTTGGTCACCTTGGAGACATCATTGACAAACCTCCAAAAAAATCCCTTTTTTGTCATTTATGTCAAACACCAATACAAATCTTTATGCTCAGACTTTATCTCTCTCACACGATGATAAAATGGGCTCAACTCTTGATCTTATGAACCTAAAAAGACTTCAAGGACCAAAAATATGAAAGGACCACATCTGAGAGATGATACAAACTCCCCATAACATTTTTCATCTCTTCTTACCTTGATCTTCTCAAACATGCTCCATGACTATACTCTTCTTTGATCATACTCTTCTATCTCAAATTCTACTACCCCATCCTCTTAACCTAGGACTTGACCATTTACAAATACCCCCCTTTATTTATGCATGAGGATTAATACACTGTCAAAGCACCTAACTTGGTTTGATCAAGTCATCATATCAACATGCTTGAGTTCACATCTATAGTAAACTTCTTCATATCTCCACCATGACTGGAACATCTCATATATGCTTCCCTTCACATCATGCATAACTCTTCAATCCTTTCAAACTATTTGAGTTAGCTCCCCCTAACTCCATGCTTCACCTGGATCATGACATCTTCAAAAAGTTTTCTCAAAGAGCTAGGTCTATCAATAAGTTTTCAACACTATCCACATTTCAATTAAAATTATTGTAGAAACATCATGAATAGCTCTCATATGGATCTCGAAAAAATTTCCCTTTTATCCTATATAAGTCATCATGTTTTAGAACATTTTCAAAGCAATCTCATCGAACTAACTCATCTTTAAGACACAATGAAATCCATGAAAAACACAACTTATCATACATAAAACTCTAAGACCTTTTTCATGATATCAACAATATGACAATGCATTCTCCTCATCCTCCATATTAATCTTGTCTTTAGTCTTTATATGCAATAGAATATCTTGAAAACTCAACATCCTTGATTAGACACCTAGAAACTTCCATTCCCTACTTGCATACCTTGCATACATAGCTTCATTCTTAGCCATATTGACCAAATAGACCATCCATCAAAGATTGACCAAAAATTTGACTTTAGGATCACTACCCCTAAATATATTTTCTAAATCATTTCATCACAACATTTTGGAGTAGTTACATAACACTCATTGCTCCCCCTTAACCAAGCACATCTTCAATCTCTTGTCCTCAACAAGACTGATCTGACCTTTCACAATATTTTTCACTTATAAGATGACTTCTCACACACCTTAGAATCAAGCCTAATTGAAATGAACATACCTTTAGCTAAGTTGCTTCACTTGAGATGATGAAACATTCTAATCTCTAAACTATAGGGCCCACAAGTCCTCTCTCAAGATCCATCATACTACTTTCTTCTACTGTAACTCATATTCACAATCTTAGCCTTCAAATACCTCTCACTTTACATAAAGGACTGACTTCATGGATTTTTTTTCATGCAACACCAGCCAAGACCCAACAAGCATCCACCATGCTTCCTCTTTCTGTAAAGTTTCTCCTTGAAGCCTAGAGAGAGACACCCTAACCCACAATGTCTGAAAACAATGTGAAACTAAGAGTTGTCCACAACTCCTCATATTCATTCTCCTCCTTGTTCATCTAATATTGATAGTTCTTCTTCTTATTTTTAGTCTTAAGAGAAGCAACGTGCTCATCCATAATAATATTCTTCTTATCTTCTAGGATGGTATTGATAATACATGGAGAAAGTAAAGATTCTTGGCATACCTTTTCACTTGAAGTATCAGTCTCACACTTCAAAGTATTAATACTTAACATTGTCAACTGATATTCTTTATAGGAAACTTGCTCATCAACATCAGGATGTTCACTTGTATCCTCTTCATTCCCAAAATGAGTAGACAATGAGATTTCCTGATTCTCTGCAACCTCTGTAGCATTCTCTACCATGGCAAACAGTCCACTTGGAACTGAAGACTGATCATGGCACACATTTTCCACTTTTGGTTTCCATATTTTAACTTGCCTTCTTCTTTCCATTCTATGATTTTGATTGAACTTATTTTTACTTAATGGTCTTTGCTTGCAGAACCTAGAAATGTGACCAATCTTCTCATAGTTGTAGCAAACCATTCTTCTTGAAGTGAACTCATCTTGCCTTACTCAATTTGGATAAAATATAGCAATGTATCCCATGTCATGATAATTATAACACTCAGTTTGACCCACAACACTTGATTTATGATTCCATTCATAGTTTCAAGCAAATTCATTTCTGGGAGGTCTTTTTCACTCTCTATCCTTATGTTTGAATTGATTACAAATGTAGCAATAACAATTGAAATTTGCATACCTTGTGGCATTTGTTTGTCAAATATAATTTGTCATCATTCTACCAACATCTTCATTTCTTGACTGATGATTAATCTTTAAGGTCTGATTGTTCTTGTTTACATTGGTCTTTATCTTGTCTTGGATTACATTCTTTTGTTCTTATTTGTAACCAAGTCCAGTTCTATCACTAACATGATTTTGACTATTCAAAATGTTGTCTATATCAATTGAGCTCTTTTCAAACATCACATGTGGCTTCATCATCACATTGAACATGAGGACACTTAAAAGAATGATGCTTAAATTATATACACCTATAAAACATCCCATTAAAAATCATTCATCTTCCTCATCCATAGCCTCCCCTTCCTCTTGTGGAGGTGGATCCTCCTCTTACTTGTTGATGTGACACTTGATAAGTGCTATATCCTTCCTCATTTCAATATTGATTATGTTCATTTGATGGTTCCCGTGTACCACTTCTAATCCTCAGTCTTCTTCTTGATTCACTTTATTTCCTTATAGACAAATTCTCCTCTACTCTTAATGCATATTGGTATGTTTATTCCACAATATGCATCCTTACTAATTTAAACTCATCTTGAATATGCAACCACAACTAATTGATTATCTTTCCAACTTATATTGGTCCATCTCACTATGAATAGATCAAAATTTGATCTTATATAACTCCTTTGTGTATCCCTTCACACTCAACTCCTTTTGCCTCAAATTTTTCAATCTCTTAGATAAATATATTTAACCCCTAGTAGAAAATTTCCTTCCAGCTTTACAACCATCCTCTCTCAACATATAATCTTTCCTCACCACTTCTACTCCTCTGTGTTTTTACCTCCTTCGACCATTTGTTTGTATGAATTTTAACTTGGTATGAACCACCTTCACCTTCCTTTGGCCATCCACTTCACCAAATTTGAAATACTCCCCCATCTCATTGAACCAATCAAGTAACTACTCACGATTCAAAGTCACTAAAAATCTTGGAAGCTTCACCTTGGTCCTCTCTTAGTCCTTGAAATGGATCTAAAAATCCTATATTCTCCTTCATCCAATAACTTTAGTGCTACTCCCAAATATTCCACTATCGACTCTTTGTTTTCACATCATTTACAACATCCCTTGGGATGAATCCCCTTTTATATCCCTTTAAACTAAAAATAAGCTTGTTTTTATAACCCTCAACATCTCTACAATCTCATTCAACCTTCCTACCATATTTGCATCCACTACTCCAAATCTTCCCACCCTTATTAGAGGAATCTAGAATTTATATCAATTATTTGTTCTCGACCCACCTACACAAGATAAAGAGCACCTCAATGCACCTCTACCCACTTTTCACTCAATGGAGGACAAACTTTGTCTCACTTATCCTAGAGTTATTACCTTTATTTAATACCATTTTATGAAGTCAAGGAAAATATTTTCCTTCATTACATCTGCTATCCTTGACATTAGTCATATTCTACCGAAAATTCACTCATCTACATAAACAAGTCTTTTAGGTACATAAAAACAAGTTTTACTGTACCATTTTACCAAAAAAAACTATTTTATATTATAAACCATATGATATTAAATTAAAACCTTTTGTTATATAGTTCAGATTTCATTTTACATATCTTGGCAAGGTTTTGTTAGACATTTACCTTGGATTTAAAAGTTACATAATTAGTACAATATTAAGAGCAAGTTATTATGCCTAAACTAATTTATGGGACCACTAAAATAACAAAATTAAAAAACTCAAAATGTTGGAGTGAAATAGTTTTAGGGAATGCTTAATAATGACATTTTGCTTATGTTGAAAAAAAATTATGCCAAAAGAGTGACTCTTTCAAAAGATATTGAATTAAATTCCTCTGAGGCACATATAAGGAAAATATTTAAAATTTTGAATAAAAATTATAAATTTCATAAGATTTAAAAATAACAATAAATTTTTTTGGGATCCCTATATTTATATGCGATAAAAGCTTAAGAAAACATTATAATAATTTTTTTTACCTGTAAACTAATTGTTGCACTTATATGAGCTTGATGATGCTTGAACTTTAAATGTCTATACTAATGCTTGATTCTTTTTTTGTGTAGTTATATTTATTAGTTTTGCTCTTTCTTTGTGGTTGTTATGCATCTAATCCATGCATTGTCTATAAGGTTACACTCAGGATATAATTATAAATATTGAAACTAGTAGGATGTGATCAAATAAAGTTATAAAGTTGAGGAAAATAAAATGGAATATAAATAGGATGTGGGACAAATATTACACATTTGAATGCAAAGACATTATTAAAATGGTGTTAATTCTATTCATTAGAAAGAATAAAGGATTGGTACATATGCATACAGTACATAGTAAGAGTGATAATGAAAGTTCGCATGATCATAATAGGGTAACACTTCCTATATGATTTTTTAAGACTCTATATGACCAAAAAGGTTAGTAATGCAGGTTCCCATCATTAGAGAGAGATAAACATCCTAACTGATGTAACTAGTATAGGGAATATATTTAAATTCATACACTATTGGTAGGTTCAGGGAATGCTAAACTATGAGAGAGATGACCATCTAATATAAGATAATCAAAACATGCAAATATTCAGGATGTTTTGGACATAGTCAAATAAAATATAGGAGTCATGGCCCCATTTTATATTTAATGGCTTATAATACATATCATTACAAGAATTCAATTTTAGCAGATGATGGATACAAAAAATTATGGTTATAAGAATGGTTCATAATCTTTCCAAGTGATGGTTATACTTCTTACATGTGAGGTAGTTAAACTTATAACTATGCTCTATTGTTGATAGAATCCATGACATGGTACAATCCTAAAGATTTCAAGTTAGCATGGTGTGAATTAACAATTGGATATTGAGTCATTTGTTGAGCTATACTGATGCATGGTATGTTGTAAGATGCTTTGGAAGTGCATAAAGGTACCATGTGTCTATGTATATAACATGGGATTTTACAAAGGCTATGTAAGTGGCACACATTTCTATGATGATATACAAGTTACGTGGGAATAAAAAACATGTGTGGTATTAACCTTGGTGCTATGGATGTGCACAAGGGTACAAAGAGATTCTATGAGTGTTACAAAGGTGCTGTAGACTATGCAGGACACATGAGAATGTGCAATGTTGTGCATTTTGCATAATATTTATTTGGTGATATGTACCAACTTTGGGTGTGATAATCAAGCTAAACAATGCATAGGATATGATTCCATGATGTTAGAACAATGATATGTATATTAATTTTTAGATTAATTTATATAAGTGCTTATATCTATTTGCTACTTTTGAGTGAAGCAATCAGGTGAAGCGTTGAACAAGAAATGTTTATTTATATGTCATCGATATGTGGTAATACATTTAGATGGTGTAAGCCAACATAAAGTGGTGAAAAAATTAAGGATGTTTCATTGTGTTTCAAAAATCCACAAAGTTTTTATAAGGTACCACAAAGTCTTGTGTAGTATTGTGAGGTTGTGAGACTATGTAAAGATGTGTCTAGCACTTACTTAAACACTAATATGGGAATGATTAGATCATGTAGGGATGGCCTAAAATACTCAAAATTTTACCAAATAATAATAAAAGTACCATAATGGGAAAGTAGTATTGATGGACTCCTTTTTGTGCTTGACTTATTTGTCACCCCTTATAGATAAATGGTCCCCATTGCTATTAGTTTTTATCTTCTCAGTGATGGTGATAAAATAATGCTATGAATTATAAAATATAATGGTATGTTGATGTTGATTCCAACCATTAAGAAGGACACCTAAAAATAGATGCACATTTGCCTCTATACTCCCTAATGATGTACACTATGTGAGATATTAATGATCATTAATGTGCTTGAGAGTGTGGTTTTACTCTAGTTAATTAATGTGCCTAAAAATTTCCATGGATGCCTAAAAATTTCCAAGGATGTATGTGATATACTTTTTACTCTAACACTAAGAAGAGGAGTATATGTAGTCACGATGAATTCTCAGTGGATGTGTGAAAAATTCATGTACATGAGAGCATATTGAAAATGAACCATATTCACATTGAAAGGATGTTACATGCTTAGGAATGTATCAAACCAGAAATCTAATACCAATATGTTTTCTATTTTTTACACAATTGTGTTTACACTATGCACATCATGCTAAAACTATTGCACATTAAAAATCTATGTAAATATATTAAATACAATCACACACATAGATTTGAAATGTGATAAAATAAAAAAATGAATATTTTAAACTTAAAAAATAATGATGACAAAGAGATACCTAATTTTTTAATTACTTGTGCACTATTAGAGGATAAAAATAGTGGACAACGGGTCCAAACAACAAGAAGAACAAAACCCAAAAATTGTTTTGTAAATGGATATCTTTCAAAAAGGGTCAAAATTAACCCTCCAATGATTTTGACCAAGTCATAATTAGCCATGGTAAAAATCAGCCACTTACCTCTATAACCTAAAATTTATGGGGTTATTGTATATACATGTCATGACGAAAATTATTGTTCACTTTACTAAATTTAATGGGAAATTTGTTCGATTTGCTTCTCCTTTGTCTGTAATTTATCATAATGTGGCAAGAATAAAACATGTGCATGGGTTATTGGGCTTGGACAACCTATTGAGGAGTTGTAGCTACATATCCTACATGCTTGGAATTAGAGTTCAATGTATTTTTAGTGCTTGTGAATGTTCCCAACATAAAAATGAGAGAAGTAGCTTCACCTACTCTTCCTAGATAATAAAATAAAACTATATGCTTCTCTATAACCTTATTTTAGTATAATATGTGATGGCACAAGGTATATAAGTGAATACTTAAACCAATGTGTATATTCCTTAATAATGTATGAATACCTCTTGATAAGACTTGATAAATGAGCATGAACAACTTATCTTGTAAGATATCTCAATGATAAGAATCGATGATGAAATTTTTAAGGGTACCTTTGTATATATGGGATTCATCATGGAACATGTACACATGGACCAACCCTAGAAGTGTAATATCCCCAAGTGGGATATTATCTAAACACACTCAAATATATAAAAAATCCCAACTTGACAATTATGTAAATGGATTTACTAAACATATATGGGAAGAACATACCACTGATATATTAATTTCAACCAAGGCACAATACATAATTAATTGCTGAAGATAAAACCAAACAAAAACTATTTCATTAATTCTCCACATACACACTTATATATACTTTTCCACCCTCATAATTCTCCACACAACCCTCTATAGACCCTGTAAACTCCAAATAAACTAGATATGATGTTGCACACCTCATGTGCTCAGCACACTAGGACTTTGAATCTTCTTGAAAGCACATTCACAATCTTTGAGTGAGATTGTCTTACTAAATCAAAGGGGTTTCATCCTTTGACTCACGAAAGCAATGGGTTTTCATCCATTGATCTCAACCTTCATTGGGTTTCCATCTAAAGATGAGGAATAAGTTGAACTCAAGTTCAATTTTGAAATTAGGGAGGTTTATGATTTAACAAAGATGCATTACCAAGGGGAAGAGCTTATACTTATACAAATTACAAAGATGGAAGAGAAATGAAATAAATAAGAAGAAAGAGAAGATGGGGCGTAACATTCCACATGGGGGGACAAATTGTTAATGATGAAAAGCTTTCACCATGTGTAAGAGACAACAATTTCTTCCTCCCATGTCTTCATAATTTCACCTCCCTCTCCATGTGAAAGAGTTTCAAATGATGGGGACTTAACCACTATTCACCCATGTGATCACATGCTTAAAATATTTACCTAACAACCCCTTTTGAATACTCCACATACTTCCATCATGAAGCCACATAGAAATGCACCATGCCTCTCCTTTTCCCTTTTTCCACCAAGGACAAACCCATGTGGTCAATAAAGTAAATTTGATTTGTCTCTCAAGTAGAGTGGTATGACCCACTTTAACGCATGATCTTGAACCCATGTGATGACCCCTTTGGTCCATGCCACCTCATCCCTATGCCACCTCATTACTATATCATCACCTGCATCACTTGCCATGTCACCATGAATAGTGATAATGAATAGTGATCTATGAATAGTGTTTGTGAATAGTGTTGGAGAAATATTGCAATTGGCCAATTTTACCATAGCATAAAATTAATTTTAAAAGTGACATGGCAAATCCTCCCTTCAAAAAATTGCTTGTCCTAAAGCAATTGCTAATCAATATGTTCAAAATTCATAGTGTTGCTATGATGAATCCATCTGCAATGCTCATGTAGTCTGGCCCCTATCCCTGTCAAGTGAGTCAACTTTTGAAAGAGTGTACTTCAAGATATACTATCTCAAAATTCATATCATCCTTGTGTAACTCATATAATTTGATCACCTCTTTGAAAACCAATTCATCCTCAAAAAAATGTGCATGAATCACAACTTTGCTAATGCAAACCTTTATGAAACCCATAAAGTAATGTATGATTAGACTTTTCCATCTTTGGTTTAGAAACAAAAATTGAAAACATAATTGGGATAACTTAGCTACTTTGAACATTACCAGGATCCCAAATAAATCTCACTATCTTCGTACCATGTGTCTGCTGCACCACTCTGAGTTTCACTAAAAAATTCTCTTTGAGACCCTTCATGAGAATCTCTCTCTGTAGGTTGTGAAGGATGTCAAATGTCCCTCTAGGAGTTCATCATGAAAGGATCCCAAAATATTCTCTTTCACTTTGGATTCACAAACTTGGAAGATTCTATTTTGATTAAGTATGGCGCCATCCATCACTACAAATCTATTTTCCCTCTCATTCCCATCAAGGAGGTTAGTTGTAAATGTGTTTCTAACAATTTCCTCCATGCTAGAGACATTAAAATTGGAAAAAATAATAGAATAAAAATATAGATTATGCATCGTAGAAAGAACACCATATTCTCCATTCCATTTCCAATTAATGTACTCTATGTCAAACTCATAATCTTGGAGCTTACTCACCCAAAAATTCAAATTATTATGAGATGGCTTCTCCCCAACTCTTCCATGAACTAAGAATTTTTGGCATTTGATCAAATATTGCATGATGAATATAATTACTTGGCCTGATTATTCCAACTTTCACCCTTAAAATGCTATAGGATGCCCTTTTTGAACCATTCGAAGTCTCACTTCTGAAGCATTAAAATCTACAACAAATGGAGGTGAGAAATCTAAAATAACAAGGACATGACACGAAATCATTACCTCTTTAATATTAACAAAAATATTCTTCCCAAATTGTGTCCTCACAAAAGTTCTCATCTTTATTATATTAGTTAAGAGTGTTTCTAGACATGAATATCCCTTGACAAATCTTCTATACTAACCACAAAGGCCATAAAAACCCTCTTAGCTATGCCAATATGGTAGGGGGAGGCCAATCCAAGATATATTAGATATTCTATTGATCTGTCTGAATACCTTGAGCACTAATTTCATAGCCCAAGTGCAATATATTTGTCACCTCAAGCTCACATTCAAATTATTTTGCATAGTCTATTGCTCTAGATTTTGAAGGACTACTTCCAAATGCTGCAAATGATCTTCCCAAGTCAAATTGTAGACCAAAATGTCATCCAAAAAAATCAAAACAAATTTTCTTAAATGATTTACAAATACTTGATTCATACATGAATAAAAATTAGTTGGTGTGTTTGTCAAATCGAAAGGAATGACCAAGAGCTCATCGATATTGCAAATGGGATTTCTATCTTTGATGGTCTCCTTGATATCTATTTTGCAACTCCTTAAGTGGTAGTAAGGTGCAACCATGATAGATTTAGGGGCCAATCCCCATTCTATGATGTTCTTGAGTTTTCCATTAGGTATTAATCCTAGAGGTGAGTCATTAAACACCATAATATGTTGATAAAAAATGTTTTGAATACATTTCTTACCCATGGATGAATTGGTATGCACCACCATAAAACTTGTTGTAACCACTCGTAGAGATCCATTTATGATTCCTTATAGAAATTCCTTCTTCTCATCTTACCTAAATATTAATACCATAAATAAACCCAAATAATGGATCTATTGCACACCCAAAACCACATCAAAATATCTTAAACCAACAATATCAAAACCACCACAAACCTTAAGGTTTCCAATTGCTAGGCCAAGATTTTGAATCTTCTTCTTACATGGTATATCATATCCATTAGCTATAATGACATGGAAGCCATCTTGTGGAATCTTATCCTAGAATTTCAAAATATATCCTTCAAATGCATATCTATTTGTCATGCTATTCTGATAACCCATCATTATCTTACCCATTAAAAGTTTGGAGGTTAGTGCATGTTCCTCCATCTTGAATTGTTTGCATCTATCCAGTAAATCCTCTTCTTCTTTTAATACATCACCCATTGATTGACACATGAAATCACTATAAGACAAAAAAACCTCTTCTATTACCAAATATGGTTTACCTTTAATCTGTATGCTGGATTTGGCCAAAACACTTGGATCCCACACCATTAAGTATGAGACATCTTGATGTTGAGAGAAAGGATATCCCTTCCACTTTGTACCCTTCCTCTTTTCAATCTTGTTAGAATATTGTTGTAAAAAAATTTCACCCTAGGTAAAATGTGGTCAAACCCCTTTGCATATTCCCCACATGTCTTTTCCAATATTAGGTGGCTTTAATAGTTTCAAAACTACCAAAAACAAGTTTCTCTCTAATATCACTCCCTTGGGTAGGTCAAAAGAGCTCAATGATTTTCCTTTAGTGTGGATAAGAGAAGAAAAGTTGGACTGAGTGTACTTGTTGGATGTTAGTAGCCTTTATGGCCTTCTATTTCATGGTCATGGTTTCTATATTAATGTTCTATGCTTCATGAACAATCACTAATATTGTTAATGCCTTCAAACTACCTGCACAACCCCAACACCTCAGTTTTCTCATCTATTTTCATTGTACCATATGAACCAAGTGTTGTATGTGGACTTGAAGAGTATGCTCATCTTTTTCATGTGGATTTGAATATAGTTAGAATGTGTGAACATGGATATATGGGTAAGATCACTCTCTTGTGCTAGAAGTAGGCACCATTGAAGTCTGTAGAACAATGTTGCTAGTTATAGAGTTTCATTTCCCCATGAGTGGATTTAGGTTAAGTTAATGAAATTATTTAAACATCCTTAGAGCATGGATTGTTCATATTATCCATTAAAATACCTAGATATTTATTGACATGGGGTTATAAGAAACTAAGTAAAAAACTAATCATAACCCTAATGTGCACAGTCACCTATAGTCACCTGTAGGTCTGTACAGATAACTGTAGGACTCTCCAAAACCTAATAGATTTATTGTGTATGTTTTCAAGACTTGAATCAAGTTCTCAAGTCTTTCAAGGTTCATCAAATCATCAAAGCTCAAAGCATATTCAACTATTCAAAAGGGGCATCTACAACTAGTTGGAAAAAGGCTATGAATAGTCATATTGATGAAGTTAGAGTTTTAGGGTTTTAAGAAGATTCTCAAAGTAATAAAAGTATGATTGAACTATTAAAAACAATTAGAGATTGATTGTGAGAGTTAGTTCAAGATCAAACTCAGTCAATAACCCCCCAAGCAACATTTACAGTTAGTTAAGTTGAGAAAGTTTAAATTGGGATTATTTACCTTAACTTCTTCAAAAAAGGGATCCTATCCACATAGTAGCATCTCATGATAAAGGTTGATGATGCCTATGCAAGTCTAATGGATCTTTTCTTGCATCTTATGCCTAGTAGTAACATGAAAATACATGAGAGGAAGTTATTTTGTTGAGAGAGAGGATGGTTGAATGGTTTCAATTAAGTCAAATTTGCACTTGAGACACTCAAAAAAATATATTGCTTTTTAGTCCTAAATGTGCCTATAACTTATAAGTGGCACATAATATATTAATGATAGTGGAATGACTATTTGGTTTCAAGGCATGAGTGAGTTTACTCATGTATGGAATGGCCTAATGACCTCAAAGGAAAATAAAAGATGTAAGATACAATGTTCAAACATATATGACCACCTATAGGGATCTCATGATTCCTAAAATGAACACATATAGTTTCACTTGTGCTCAGACTAGCTCATATTAATGGAAATGTAGTTTTGGTTGTTTGATAGAAGTGTAAGATGGATGAACACATTGAGATCCCTTTCATAAGTGATAATATAACATTTTATTGTGATTCTCAAAGGTAGGAGAACAAAGTAAGGAGTGACAACTAGGTTTCACAACCTCAAACTCAGTCAAGTCAAAACCCTACATAGTCACAGTTTCAAGAAGCTAGTCTTGAGAGTTTGAGGTGTAGAGGGATATTGGAACATGATCAACTTGACACATAGGGTTATCATGAGTTAGTAAATACATCCATGGTCTCATTTGGGTTAGACTAACAATGGGAGTGTTATCTATTTTGTCTCAGACCAAATGCACTCCATAGTCAACACAACCTATAAGTTTAGTATATGAATGAGAAAAGAATGAAATGGAGAGTCTGAAAGCACTGTAGGATGATGTCTAAGGTTATATTGAAGGTGAAAAGAGATGTAAAAGGCCTTATAGTCATTAGAACCTTCACAAGTGGTCATATACCCAGATATATAGTCTAAACCTAAACCCTCATGACTTATAATGAGACTCATATGACCATAGGATACTTATACATGATGTGATAGCCTTCATATGAGAGTGTAGGAATGATAACAACCATTATTTTTTAGATAACAACATAGGATTGGCCTTTTTGGCTTAAATTTACCCAAGGGGCGCCTAGAATGCAAGTAGGAGCTCAAGGAGCCAATTTATTTTGCTCATATATGTATAGATGGTGTGCATGGTGCCTCAAACAACTAAAAATAGTTGAGGGGGGTCATGAACTTGATCTCTATGGAATTATTTCAAGGTTTGAGCATCTAACTTTTATGAATCATTGTTAATAAGTTAAATGAACTAAAACCCTCTTAAAACCTTCATATGAACCTGATGAAGAAAATTTGAATTAGCCTTGAAAGTGTTTTGGATCTATTTAGAACTCTCTCAAGCTCCTTTCCACCGAATTATTCTGTACTATCACTTGTATAAACATGCCTAATTTTGTGTGTTTTGTAGGATTTGAGGTGTTTTATAGGTATAAAAGGGAATTTATAGGTGAAGGATATTATGAAAGGTGTGTGGAGACTTTGTATAACTCCTCATACCAAATTCTAACGTTGGTTGTGCATGAAAACCCCTCTATTAGGTTGGTCATGATAGATAATCTTGAACAAGGTAGTGAGAAAGAGGGTGACTACTTAAGTGAGGTTGTGAGAAGTGTGAGATTTCTTTTAAGGTCTATTTGATATACCTAACAATAAATAAGGTTTTAATGAGTTGTATAACACCTCTTCAATGAACCTTATTGAACATCTATAGGTCACCTTGGTGACAAATGTGAAGATTATGGCCTAAAGGGCTAATGAGTGACTATAAGAAGGAAAGTGACAAGTGACAAGTGACAAGGAGAAGGCTATCAGTTGGAGAGGGTGTGATGACTTTCAAAATCATGTTTTCATCTTCCCAGGTTAGGATACATATATCAATGACCTCTAAGATAGTTATTAATAGTTAAGTGGACTCATCATCATCAAGGTAGTTTTAAGTAAGAATAATGGAGTGTCCCTTCACCAACTTGAGGAAGATGTCATGTTTGTGATGGACATATGTTCAAAAGGACCTCATGACATGTTCCCTAACTCTCTTTTCTTGCATTGTAACTATATTTCAAGCCTTGAAACTTGGCCTTGTGACTTTTTAACTCGATTCTTCTCTTTCCTTTCTTATGCTCTATATATTCAAGCCATTTTGGCATTGTAAAGGAATCCACAATTGGTATGGTGAAACCCTGCTAGTTTGACTTCTTGATTTGTCTTTGAATAAAGTTATCAAGTTGATTTTTTCTCTACAACTCTTGCCTAATTATGTCAATTAGTGTATTTGGATGAAAAGTGATGAATGTCTTCTTGTTGGTTCCATTCTGCTCTTGTATGCATTGTGTGAGTAGTAGCATCTCTTCTAACAGGTCTCATGAAGTGTATGTGTTTGTTAGTTATGTTTTGAAGTGTGAGAGAGACTAGTAGTGTCTAATACCAGACCTCCTTTTCACCCACCTTTGGATATGCATAACAATATACCTCCATGAAGAAACACTTATGTTAGAAGAACATTGAGTTGAGGCCAATTTTAGTGGTTTTCTTTCTTAGTGAAAATGCAAGTATGTTTGTGGAGTTCTCTTTTGTGTAGCACCTTCATTAGTATAGGTTGATTTATGTTTACGTATTCCCTTTTCACCCCTAATAGTGATTATCCTAGTATAGAGTGTGAGCCTAAAAGCTAGATGAAGGGAGCTAGCCCTTTAAAATCTAGAGATCTATCTCTTTTAGTATCTTGCCTATTTGTAGAGATAATTCCATGTTATCCCAAATTTGAGAAGGTCTACTTGACTTCTCTAGGGTGAAAAGTTTGGCTATAATAAATGTTGACCAATTTTGGTCCTATAGGCCAAATTGAGCACCCATCTTTCCTTTTCCTTGTAGGGTATTTTATCCCAAGTTATGACAAGTTCATCCCATGGTTACCTTGTGGGCATTTCTTTGATAAGTCTTTTTCCATGAAAAAACCAAGTGTTTCCTTCTTCTAGTTTCCGAGTGCTTTGGGTCAAGCAAGCAAGAGTTAACTTGAAACTCATTTTGATCTTGGATGCTTAATAGGGAAAGTAGGTACCCTTGTGGAGGGAACTTAGGTGCCAAACAAGACCTTTGAAATTATTTTGAAAGGTGACTTAGAGGCCAATAATCCCTTGTGAGAGGTGGGAATTACCAAAATGGAACTTTTTAAAAAGATCAAAGGGAAACCTTGGGCTCAAGGTGTCCTTGCAGAGGGCAAATGGTCGAAGTAAAAGGTCAAGGTAGAAAGCCTAAAAAGGACTTGCCCTTCAAGAAAATTGACAGGCCAAGGAGAGATTTCCTTCAGACATTTTGTTTGAAGGAAATCCATAGAGAAACACCCAAAGAGAAAATTTCTTTGGACAAAATGTTTGAAGGAGACAAGTGAAGAAAGCTAGAGAAATTCAGAAGACAAAAGCCTAAAGGGTAGGTACCCTTGTGGAGGGAACTCGGCCTTGAAAAAAGAACCTTTTCATTTTTTTGAAGGGTCACTTTCCATTTAGGAAAGTCCATTTACAAAAAAGTTGAAGGAATTGCCAAAGGGGTGACAGGCCCACAAATGTCAATTTAAAGGTGATAGGCTCGCTGTTGGAATTCATATGTTTGGTGATAGGATTGCAAGCTTCAAATTCAACGTAGTGAAATAGCCATTGGTTTTCAAATGGGGTGACAGGCCCATAGATGTCTAATTTAAGTTAATGGGCTAGCCATTGGAGAGAAGCCAAAGAGTAATTCTTTTAGACAAAATGTCTAAAAGAATTGTTTTAAACATTTTGTCTGAAGGAACTCATGAGTGAAGGCCTAAAGGGTCATCAAAGGAGGGTTTTCAAAAGTGTCAAGCAAAAAGGAAGAATTCCTTTAGATAAAATGTCTGAAGGAATTCAAAATCTCGAGAGCCCAAAAGAAGACTCAGTGACCCATCAAAGGAGGAGATCAAGAGAATTTTTGTAAGCCCCGAGAGCTTGAATTGCTAGGAAGAAGATAATAAATAGAAAGAAAAGAGAAAAGCAAAGTGGGTAACCTAGAACATGATGACACACATATAATACAAATGCTCAAAATTCTCTAAGTGGTGTAGCAAGTCAAGCACAGGGATAAACCAGACTAGGGCAGGTGGCACATGAGTCATCAACGAGAGAAGTAAATGCTTTTAGGTGGAATAGTCTCCACTGAATATCCATTAAGAGAGTTGGTTGTAAACATTCAAGGGAGCATCCCATGTTTCCTTGTTTTGACATTAATGAGTAGCCAATTGTGTGAGCATTCAAGAGAGCATATCATGAGGAGGGATGGCCTTGTCAGTTGCTAGGAGAAGTGACCCATGCTCTTATAGGCTTGGAAAACAAAGTCAATAGCTGAAGCACCTACAACATGGATTGCATAGGCACATTTAAGAAAATATGACAACAACATGGGCTATTTCTTCACTATAAGAGTGTTTAATGTAGTATGGGCCTCTTTCCCTTGACTGGTCAAGGACCTTTTTTCCAAAGTTCTCTATATATTATAACTTCTCATTTTGAGAAGCTATCCCTCAACATTGTATGGTATAGCCCTGAAGAAATTTAATTTTAATTAAAATAAGTGTTTTACCTCTGTTTGAGCTTGCACTTTTGGATATGCTTATATATTGTCTTATGTTCAGTCATTTCTTCTAATGCTTTCATAAGTTTATACCAACATATCTAATGTATTGAAAATTCTTTTTGCAGGTCAAAAATAAGTGTCCAGATTAAAGTATATGCACAGGTGAGCAACTATCCAATAATGTGTCTTTAGAATACCTTTGGTAGTTTCTTCCTCCTTATACCTTCATAAAACCCCTTGTTGAAGAATTGATGCAGTTAGTTTCTCATTCAAATGAAGTGTTTGTATGCTACTTTTGGTGCAAAGTGTAGGTGAAAGCTAAGTAGAATAATTAGTTTTGGTGCATCACCACTTTAGTTAGGTTCTTTTTTATAGTATTTCTCTCTCTTTTCACCCCCCATTATTAGCAATAGAAATTTAGGGCCTCAAAGTGCATCAAGGGGATCTAGCCCCTAATCTAGAGATTCACTCCTCAAATTTACCACCCATAGTAAGAAGAATGTCTCCATTATGCTACGTGGAGGAAAGGAGCTGAGTATCCTTTCAGAGGGTGAAATCCATAATGTCAATAGTTTTTGGCATGCCCAGTGGGACTAAATTTATGTCTTATGAGTTTCAAGATTGGTGCTGGTCCTATTACCATAAAAAATTCAAAAGAAATAGTTATAATCCAGCATCTAGCGAATCTATTTTAGGAACTCAGTCTCTAGTTAGTGATCAGCCTAGCATCCCATGCCTAAGGTCAACATAAGATATTCTAAAGGTGTCCCTTTTGAATTTGTTGAGCTGCATTTAAACTCAACAAAGAAGCTAAGGTTTGCAACTACTCATCCTTACACAACAAATCATTTTTATAGACCTACCATAAAATACACCTACACAAGAAGACCCCAGTTGAATCCTATCACAACCATGTCTTTACATTTTGTGGCCTTTAATGGTCAGAGTCCTTTGAACCTTCTAGAGTATGACCCAATTCCAGGGACAACTCTCAAGAGTGTTCCTACCTTTAGTGGAGAGGGCCCAATCATTGCTATTGAGAATATTAGAAACATAGCCAACCTCTGTAAGGTTCATAACATCATTGAGGAAAATGTAGCCATCAGGTTGTTGGCCTTGTACTTTAAAGGGAAAGTCTTAGACTAGTATGGGACCTTGCCTATGAATTCAATTGGCTCATGGAATGAATTAGGGACCCTATTGATAAATAAGTTTGGTTAGACAAGTGACCATTTGTCTCTAGATGAGCAATTGACCACTATAAAGAGATCCCCACATGAATTTATGCAAGATTTTAACACTAGGTTCCAAAACACTTGGGACAAAATCCCAATTCTAGTGAGGCCAACCCCAAGCTATGCCTTCCTTTACTACTTGAAGGCCTTGAATAGTGACATTGCTATCAAAATATAGTTCATGGGTGGACATGTTCTACCCGATGCTTATGAAATAGCCATAACTATTGAAAATTGCTTGGTTCAAGCAGGAAAGATAGCTCTTAGACCTCATATGCCACTCTTTCCTAATTTGTAACCCTCAGTTCAGCCTATTGTGCCCACTTTAGCTCCTATGCCTAGTGTAGAGAGGTCGATTGCTACCCTTGAAAATGACTTCCATGAAGTTAAGATCCTACTACAAAGTGTTACCAATGAATTAGTTTCCCTTAAGAGGTAGCAAGATCAGAGCTATAGGTTGAATCAAGGATACCATCAGTTTAGGTAGACAAATAGGCCTCCCTTCTAGAATTATAATCAAGGGCAAGGTCAGATTATGCAAGTCAGGCCTTAACAGAGCTACAATCCAAATGCCCCTTCATCATCCAAGGCTCTTGTCCCCACTCAAAATAATTTGGTACAGGAGCAACCTAATTATTCACCCCTAGGGCATGGTTAAGAGCATGTTGCTTATGCCAATGAACTACCAAATCAAAGTATAACCACACAAGGTGATTAGGTAGCCCAATTATCAAGTGTTGAGGTGTCAACACAACTAGGATGGATAACAGGTAGGCTCAATCTGATTCCACTCTTATGAACCACCCAGAAGGGGAGTTCTATGTAGTCAATTATGTGGGGAACACAAATAATCAGGATGATTATGTTGTAGCCAACACCAGGTCTAAGAAGAGAGCTATGGAAGAAGCTCAAGTGGATACTCAATTATTTTTAGCATCTCTTTTATCACAATTAAATCAAAAGTTTCCCAATTATAGACTGTTAGTTGCAGCTTCAACTCCTTGGGTTGCACCACAAGTTACAAATGTCCCTAAGGAGACCTCAAAAGGGGGCAATCCTTCGATTAATGTAGTGGACTAAATGAAGAAGTTGCACATGAATATCTCATTATGAGATTCATTAGTAATGCCAAGGCAAAAATATATACTCCAAAAGGAATTGCATGGGCTAAGTGAGCAAGCTGTCCAAGCAAAGGCTCATAATGTGTTGATAGTGAATGGGGCTCCTCCCATGAGAGTTCAAGAAAAGAAGGATGAAAAGGTCCCTCCTTTTTATCTATCTTTGATTATTGGTGATTTATTAGTCCATAATTACATTATTGATAGTGGAGAAAGCACCTCAGTTATGCCCAAATGCATAGCTGACAAGCTAGGACTCAAATATGAGCAAATGACCAAAGGAGTTTTGAAATTGAATGGATCACTAGCCAAGACCTTGGGAGCAGTAAGAGGTTTAAATCTAACACTCCATGCCTATCTAACCTTCTCTATTCCCCATGATGTGGTAGTGGTAGATGTTCCTCCTTACTTCATTCTTTACTTATCCAGGGATTTCACGTCCAAGATAGGTGGGTACTTGGCAGCAAATTGGTCTTACATAGTTTTTAGGATGAAGCATGGAACCAAAGTGAAGATTGAGTCATAGCCCATTCACAAAGATCACCTGGATCTATACTCACCTAAGGTAGTGAATGTCAGCTATGCCATCATTGATGAAGAAGAACTCTAGGTAGACCAATCTCCATCATCTTCCCTTGTAAGAGTTGCTGACATACTCTTAGATGAATGGGGAAATAATTTTTTTGAGCATGATCCTTATAATTTCATCAAAGAGGTAGGTCTTAGAGTTTACTACATGCATGAGAAATATACTTTCATGCCAAATTTGATGAATATAAACCAAGAGAGTTGTGGTTTGTGGTAGCTTTTCTTTGATAGATCTAGAAGTAAGTTAAGATCTGGTGGTGGAGCAATGCTGGTTTTACCTTCAAAAGAAAGATACTTCTCAACTTTTAGGTTCTAGTTCTCTTACACTTAAAACATGGCAGAGTATTAATCTCTTATTCATAGTCTAGAGTGGGCAAGGAAAAGAGGATTCAAAGAATTGGAAGTGTTTCGAGATAGCGAGTTGATTGTGAACCAGGTGAGGGGTCAAAACTTGACCAATAACTCCCTACTCAAGTCTTACAAGCATAGGGTGTGGGACCTAATGGAAAGATTCATTGCTTTCAACATCACTTCCATCCCAAGAGAGGAGAAAAATCATGTAGATAAACTAGTAGAAGTTGGTGGTCAGTTTGATATTCCCAACGGGGTGAGACAAGACAACAATCAACACCATTTAAAGGTGATAGTGAGGCCCTCCATACCAGACAATGTCACCAATTGGTAGGTGTTTGATAGTGACCAAAAAATAACACTTTTCTTACAAGAAGAAGCTAAGTTCACTTTTATTAATCAATCCAAGTTGTAGTAGCAGTATGATGGGCAGATTATTAAGTTGAAGACTAATAGACTTCTTAAAGGTTTGGTCACTCTTGAGAGCATCTTCAATGAGGATGACCAACTCAAGAGTGACAAAGCAAGCATGTCAACCAAGAAAGAGAATTATGGAAGGGTAGAGATATTCAAAGATAAGCTACTTACACTTGGGAAGGTATGTACCAATGAAGAAAGGCATGCTTTCATTATGTTATGCCAAGAGTTTGCTGATGTCTTTGCTTAGGAGTATGGAAATTTAAAGGGGTTTGACCCAAGCTTGGCCCAACACACCATTGAGCTGGAAGAAGGTGCCAAACCCATCAATAAAAAACAAAGGCCAATCAATCCAAAGATTTAGCCTCTCATGAGGAAGGAACTCACCAAGTTGATTGAGTCTAGGATTGCCATTTCTATCAAACACTCTTCTTGGCTGGCCAATTTGGTCTTTATTAGGAAGAAGAATGGGGAGATCAGATTGTGTGTAGATTTTAGAGACCTGAATAGAGTCTCATTAAGAGATCACTATTCCCTCCCAAATATAGAGTAGATTCTCTAGATGGTGATAGGTAGTGAAAGATTCTCCCTCCTAGATGGGTACTCTAGGTACAATCAAATTCTAGTGCAAGATTGTGACCAGTACAAGATAGCCTTCACCACCAAGTGGGGAAATTTCACCTATAAGAAGATGCCATTTAGACTATCAAATGCTAGAGATACCTTCTAATGAGCTATGGATATGGATTTCTAAGGTTTGATAAATGACATTATGTTGGCTTATCTTGATGATGTGATAGTCTTCTCCAAGGAAGCAGGTCAACATCTAAAACACTTGAGGTAAATCTGTGAGAGGTGTAAAGAGTTTGGCATCTCTCTCAACCTTAATAAATGTGTATTGCTATCCATGAAGGCAAACTCCTGGGCCATGTCATTTCAAGAAAGGGCTTGACCATTGATCTAGAAAGAGTGCATGCCATCTTAGCATTGTCCTTGCCTAAACATAAGAAGGGATTGCAAAGTCTCTTTGGAAAAATAAACTTTATTAGGAGATTCATCCCTAATTTTGATGAACTAGTCAAGCCACTAACTTCTAAGCTGAGGAAAGATGAGACATTCACATGGATAGCAAGGAGGAGAGAAAGTTTCAAAGGCATCAAGCAAGCTATCACCTAGGCTCCCACCCTAACTAGTTTGGACTTCTCCAAGGACTTCAATCTCTACACCTTTGGGAATGAAGAGGTAATCTTTGCTATGCTCACTCAAGCGAATGGTGAAAATTTAGAACAACGTCTCACATTTTTTAGCTAGGGCTTAGAAGGATATGAGATTAGGTACACATATGTTGAGAATAAAGCACTTGCAGCCATATGAAGCTTAAAAAAATTTAGACATATGTTGTCTAATAGAAAGATTCACATCATGGTGCCACATCCTAATGTAAATGATTATTGCTGAGCTATGACTTGAATGAGAAAAGGGCAGGGTAGATCACCAAAGTAATGGAGTATGATGTGGAGATTAAGATAACCAAGATAGTAAGGGGAACAAGGATATGCAAACACCTCACTATAGAATTCAAAAATCCAAAAGAAGATGTTTTGGTACTCTATGATGAAGCTATAGTAGAAGTACCTAAAATCATGAAGAGCTAGGCACAAGACATGGTTCATTTCCTTTGAACTGGTGAGTGTCTACAAGGTATTAATAGAACTAAGAGGAGGTATTTCAAGTTCGAATATATTCCTTATGTCCTAGTTGATGGAGTGATATTTAAAAATGACTTTTCAAGGGTACTCTTGAGATGTATCAATTCAGATCAAGTCGACAATGTACTGTCCTAGTTTTATGATGGACCAGCTGGTGGTCACTTTGCTCCCAAGGCCACAGTTGTAAGGATTATGAGGGCTAGCTACTTTTGGCACACTTTGTTTAAAAACACTCATGCTTGGGTGAGGAGATGTCAAAAATGTGTTTTCTTTGATGGGAAGCAATAGCTAGCTGTAATGCCTCTACATCCTATTCAAGTAGAACACCTATTCATGCAATGGGGTTTGGACTTCATAGGGATGATCAACCCTCCTTCTAGTGCTAACCACAAGTGGGACTTGATTTCTATAGATTATTTCATGAGATGGATATAAGCTATCACTTTGAAGGAAGCTAATGAGAGTGCATTCTTGGACTTCTATGAATGCATAGTGATGAGATTTGGGGTCCCAGCCTCAATCATTTTAGATAATGCATTGTATTTCTTGGGAACAAAGACAAGTGAGTGGGCATTAAGATATGACATCTATCTTAGAAATTCTTCTAACTACCACCCATAAGGGAATGGACTGGCTGAGTCCACAAATAAGAACCTGATTAGGATCATTAAGAGGGCAATGGAGGAAAATCAAAGGACTTAGCATGCCAAGTTGAAGACAACTCTATGGGTAGACATGATCACTCCAAAAAGGGTGGTTGGTAATTGACCATACACACTTATGTATGGAAGGGAAGCTAGACTTCCTATTTCACTTGAGTTACCAGCCTTGGATCTTTCCCATTAGCTACAATTGGTGGAGAGTGATAGCTTGGAAGTTAGGTATTGTGAACTAATGGAGCTTCAAGAGGCAAGAGACCAAGCCATGGATGTAATGACCAACCACAAATAGTAAACAAAGAAGCATTTTGACAAGATATCTTCATCAAAAGACTTATTAGAAGGTGACATTATCTTGAAGTGGGATGAGGACCGAACCAAACCTTAGAGGCACATAATGTTTGATGCTTTGTGGAGTGGCCTATATGTCATCACCCAATACAAGCAACATAATGCATTCTAACTCTTCAAGTTGGATGGTGAAGAACTACATATCCCAATCAATGGGATATATCTTAAACATTGTCACTAACTTTCTCTTGTTATGTACATAGTTTCCCTATTTTTTACTCATTTTCCCTAAGTGATTTTATGCGTGTCTATATTTTTTTAGCCTTGTGTGTGTTTTCTTTATCATTTGAGGTAAAATATTTATTGGTTCTTAGGTTTTTTAAAGGTTATTTCTAGCCTTTCAAGCTACATCCTGACTCCATGCACAATGGAACTTTAAGCCACTAGTCTTCTCAAGCATAGCAGACATGCTGCCCCTGTGAATCACCAAATGTGTTGACCAATTTTGGTCCTACAGGCCAAATTGAACACCCCTCTTTTCTTTTCCTTGCATGGTCTTTTAGCCTAGGTTATGACAAGTTCATCCCATGGTTGCCTTGTGGGCCTTTTTTGATAGGCCTTTTTCCATGAAAAATCCAAGTGTTTCCTTCTTTTGGTTTCCAAGTGCTTTGGGTCTGACAAGTAAGAGTCGATTTGAAACTCATTTTGATCTTAGATGCTTAATAGGGCAAGTACGTACCCTTGTGGAGGGCACTTAGGTGCCAAAAATGACTTTTGCAATTATTTCAAAAGGTGACTTAGAGGCCAAGAAGCCCTTGTAGGAGGTAGGGAATAAAAAAAATGGACCTTTTCAAAAATCCTGAAGGGTAACCTTGGGGTCAAGGTGTCTTTGCAAAGGGTAGATGGTCAAAGAAAAAGGTCAAGGCAGAAAGCCTGAAAAGGACTTGCCCTTCAGGAAACTTCACAAGCCAAAGAGAGATTTCCTTCAAACATTTTATTTGAAGGAAATCCAAAGAGGAACACCCAAAGAGAATTTCTTCAAACAAAATGTCTGAAGGAATTCCTTCAAACATTTTGTTTGAAGGAATTCGATAATTGAAGAAATTTGGAAGACAAAAGTCTGAATGGTATGTGCCCTTGTGGAGGGCACTTGGCCTTGAAAGGATAACCATTTAATTTTTTTGAAGGGTCACTTTCCCTTCAGGAAAGTCCATTTGCAAAAAAATTGAATGAATTTCCAAAGGGGTGATAGGCCCATAGACGTCAATTTAAAGGTGATGAGCTAGCTGTTGGAATTCAAATATTTGGTGACAGGCCTACGAGTGTCAAATTTAGGGTAGTGAGGGTGATAGACCTATGGACATCAAATTTAAGGTGATGGGCTAGCTATTGGAGAGAAGCCAAAAAGAAATTCTTTCAGACAAAATGTCTGAAAGAATTCTTTTAGACATTTTTTTCAAAGGAACTCATGAGCGGAGGCCTAAAGGGTCATAAAAGGAGGGTTTTTAAAAGTGGCAAGCATAAAGGAAGAATTCCTTCAAACAAAATGTCTGAAGGTATTCCTTTGGACGTTCTATTTGAAAGAATTCAAAAGCTCGAGAGCCTAAAAGAAGACTCAGTGACCCATTAAAGGAGGAGCCTGAGAGAATTTTTGTAAGCCCTGAGAGCTTGAATTGCCAAGAAAAAGACAAGAAATATCAAGTAAAAAGAAAATTAAAATAGGTAACCTAGAACATGGACACATGCATATAAGACAAACACTCAAATTGCTCTAAGTGGCATAACAAGTCAAGCACATGGACGAACTAGACTAGGGCTGGTTAGTGGGAGAAGTAAATGCTTTAAGGTGGAATAGTATCCACTAAATAGCCATTGAGAGAGTTGGTTGAAAAAATTTAAGGGAGAAGCCCATGTTTCCTTGTTTTGACATTAATGAGTAGTTAGCTGCATGAGCATTCAAGAGAGCATGACCCAAAACATGAGGAGGGATGGCCTTGTTAGTTGCTAGGAGAAGCAACCCATGCTCTTGTAAGCTTGGACATCAAAGTCAATATCTGAAGCACCTAAAACATGGATTTCATAGGTGCATTTAAGGAGAGATGATATTAGCATGGGTTATTTTTTGATATAGGAGTGTTTAATCTAGTATGGGCCTCTTTCCCTTGACTAGTCAAGGACATTTTTTCCAAAGTTCTCTATATATTGTAACTTCTCATTTTGAGAAACTATCTCTCAGCATTATATGGTGAAGCCCTAAATAAATTTAACTTTAATAAAAATAAGTGTTTTACCTCCATTTGAGCTTGCACTTTTGCATATGCTTGTGTATTATCTTATGTTCAGTCATTTCTTCTAATGCTTTTGTAAGTTTATACCAACATATCTAGAGTATTGCAAATTCTTTTTGCAGGTCAACAATAAGTGTCCAAATTGAAGTGTAGGTGCAGGTGAGCAATTGTCTAATAATGTGTCTTTAGAATACTTCTAGTAGTTTCTTCCTCCTTATACCTTCATAAAACCCCTTGTTAAAGCATTGATGTAGTTAGTTTCTCATTCAAATGAAGTGTTTGTTTGCTTCTTTTGGTGCAAAGTGTAGGTGAAAGCTGAGTAGACCAATCAGTTTTGGTGCATCACCACTTTAGTTAGGTTTTGTTTTATAGTATTTATCTCTCTTTTCAGCCCCCCATTGTTAGTAGTATAAATTTAGGGCCTCAAGGTGCTTCAAGGGGAGCTAGTCCCTAATCTAGAGATTCATTCCTCAAATTTGCCACCCACAGCAAGAGGAATGTCTCCATTCTACCACATGGAGGAAGGGAGCTAAGTATCCTTTTAGAGGGTGAAATCCATAGTATCAACAATAAATAATTCTCATCATGAAATAAATATTGTAATTACATCATATGAAAATGATGCAACAAATCCTTTCTCCTACCGACATCCTTATTTATCAAGTTATAACCAAAGAAATAATCAAAATGCTTACCTCTATCAATTGCTTTGAAAGTATCTAAGGGATTTGTAGTAGTAGTAGTATCACCCTTCTCACCATCAATATAATAAGTCCCAATTGGGTAATCCTTTCTAAAATCATGCTCATCAATATGGCTATTTGGTAATCTATTCTCATACAACCTTGGTTCTTCCTTGACTTCTTCAAGACACACATTATGTGTAAATTCAACCTTATAAATTAATGAAATGTTTTCAAAATAATTTCCTTTATCTGTATGGTAGGTTCTTCTTTGATTTTCTTCCTTTCATCTTCTTATAATATTGTTTTCTCCTCTTTGTGTGCACTTAGATGCACAACCCCTTAAGGCTCTAGTTCTACCTTTTCTTCTTTCTTCTGCAAGAAACATTTTTTTACAAAATCTTCTTCTAGAATGATCATTTCCACCACTAATAACTCATGAAAGGTCATGTCTACCTTAATTTCTATAGATAGACTATGATACTCTTTATACTTATTACCTAACATAGAACTTATGGACTCTATTTTTCCTTTTTTTTGTTTTTTTGTAAAAACTTGGGATTTATAGGCCCAAAAAAAATTCCAAGAGTCCTCCCATGGTTCAGCCTACATGCTAGCAAGATCTTGGCTCTGATACCACTATAATATCCCCAAATGGTATATTAGCTAAACACACTCAAATATATAAAAAAATTCCAACTTGACATTTATGGAGATGGATTTATTGAACATATATGGGAAGAACATACCACTAATATATTAATTTCAACCAAGGCACAATACACAATTAATTTATAAAATTAAACCAACAACAGCTCTTTCATTAATTCTCCACATACACACTTACATATAATTTTCCACACTCACAATTCTCCACACAACTCACTAGAAATCTTGTAAACTCCACTCAAATTGGATCTAATGCTGCACACCTCATGTACTCTACACACTAGGACTCTAAATCTTCTTGAAATCACATTCATAATCTCTGTACGAGATTGTCTTACTAAATCAAAGGGGTTTTATCCTTTGAATCAAGAAATCAATGGGTTTTCATTCATTGATCTGAACCTTCATTGGGTTTCCATCCAAAGAAGAGGAATAATTTGAACACAAGTTTAATTTTAAAATTTTGGGGGTATAATGATTTAACAAAGATGCATTACAAAGGGGAAGAGATTATACTTATACATATTAAAAATAAGGAAGAGAAATGCAAGAAATAAGAAGAGAGAGAATATGGGGCATAACATTCCACATGGGGGGACAAATTTTCAATGATGACAAGATTTCACCATGTGCACGAGACAACAATAATTTCTTCCTCCCATGTCTTCATAATTGTGCTTTCTCTCCATGTGAAAGAGAATCAAATGATGGGGACTTAACCACTACTCACCCATGTGCTCACATGCTTCAAAGATTTCCCCAACAACCCCTTTTGACTTCTCCATATACTTCCATCATGAAGCCACAAAAAATGCACCATGTTTTTCCTTTTCCATTTTTCCACCATGGACAAACCCATGTGGTCAATAAAGCAAATTTGATTTGTCTCTCAAGTGGAGTAGTTTGTCTCACTCCAAGCTCATATTCTTGACCCCATGTGAGGACCCTCATGGGGCATGCCACCTCATCCCCAAGCCACCTCACTGCTGCACCATTACCTGCATCACTTGCCATGTCACCATGAATAGTACCTATGAATATTAACTCAAGAATAGTGCTTATGAATAGTGTTGGAGAAATATTGGAATTGGCTAATTTTCCCACAACATCAAATTAATTATAAAGGGTAAATGAAAAGAGGATAGTAAAATTACTTAAGTATCTAAAATTAAAGGGGATGGACTCATGGGTGAACTAGGACTTAGGCAAAGACCCTTAAATAATGTTTTGGATACTTTGGGAGCATCTAGGGTAATATAAGGGAAAATGAATAGTTGATATATTTGTTTTTAGATATTCTAAATTAATTGGAGGTATTATCATTGACCTAAGGTGGAAATCAATTTAGTTTTTAATGGAATATTAAGTCAATTACTGATAATATGTTGCTTAACATAAGAGGAAAGTGTATCAAAAAGAGACAAATGTGTGCACATGGACCAAGTGTTATAAAACATGAAAACTATGCAATGGAAAAGGGTCTTGTATAAAAATTAGGTGTCTACAAATTGGCCATTTTTTATGTATGCATACATGAATACTTTTGTGCATCAAAGTAAAATAAAATTGAGACACATATCTTCACTTACCTAATAGACATAAGGATGAGCTTTGAACTTTTAGATTGGGTGCACCCAAAATTTATCATCAAAAACTCAAATTTAACTACAAGAAAAAATGTATTTCAATAAATAATAAATGTCCTAGTAAATTTATAACAATTTAATTGTAATAACTGAATTTGAAATAACCAAAAGAATGAATACATCTAGTGATACTTGAACCATACTATTGCTCATAGGTAATGAAACTCAAACTAAAATATGGGCACTTAATATTTTTAAAAGGGAACTTTGGAACCTTAAGAATTTTAGAGTGAATCTTGAAAACTTAAGTTTGTTTCTTGATTAGGGAATTATACATTTTACACTTCTTGGTTCTTCTCTATAAAAATATTTATATAATCATAGTCTATGTGATTTTGAATCTAGGTGTTTAATATTAAGATAGATGTCCACCTTTTGAGGTCAAGGATGTGTATTTGGTCCTACTATCACTCATCTAAAAATAAAGAGTCACGTGCAACATGTGTTATAATAGTAAACATCCACAATTGTTAATTTCTTTGAAAATACTTAAAAACACATGTATGTAACTATTTTATTGATTTTGTGATTAAATAGAATTAACTTTAATCAAATAAAGAACTAAGTATAGTGAAATGGCTAACTAAATCAACATCCAATGATACATTTCACTTACATATAAAATGATATTGAACAACTAGGGTTTTATAAAAAACATGTAAAAGGATGAGAAAATACTCTTCACCTAGGCCCTCCTCTTGGTCAAAGCATGCAATCTAGGTGTGGTATGTAAATAATTTAATATGTATAGATTGAGCTTGTTGTGTATTGATATTTTTTATTAGCTAGTGTCAAAATATAAGTACCCTCTTTTAAAATGCCTTGTGGAACCTTTTAAATAGAATACTCCTAATTTTGAATTTTAAAAACCTATTCATGCACTGACTAACTTAAATAAAGTTAAAATGGTCAAAAGAGGAGGCCTAAAAATAAAGCAACCTAAAAAACACTTTGGAATGGTTGTTGAAAAATAGTGTTGGGAAAGACACTAGGGTAATGATCTAGTGTCCCCCATGGTGCTCTTGTCCAAAATAGAAAAAAATGGGATAAGACTCAAACAAATGTCCAAGGACGCTGTGACTATGTCAAGGATTGACATGGAAACACTGAGAGTGTAATAAAAGAGAGATAAGATCATGAAAATACTGAATGGACACAAAAAGACCAAAATGACACACACAAATAAAAGTCTCAATCATCATTAGGAACCTCATGTGAAAGAGCTACAAAAGGCATAACACTTGTGTTTGATTGACCAAATTTGAGTGTATATATTTTCCCCTATTTTAATTTGGTAATGAAATAAAATGAAAGTACTAGAGTAAAAAAGAAACTATGTACATGTACTTACCTATGAAAGACATGCTTGGCTAAAATTGGAGATGCCATGGGTTAGATATGATCAACCCACACAAAGAGAATATGAGCTCTAGCCCTGTTCTCTTCTTGGATATAGAATTGAACAAGAGTTCAAGTGATGCCTGTGAAGATGGATCCATGATGTGGATGTCCCTATACTAAATTTAAATACTCAGTTGGGATGTGAGGAACAAACTATGCTTTCCCCCAATCTGATATGTATTGAGTCTAAGTAAATAACTATGATTGTGAGGAACAAGCTATGCTTACCCCAAATCTGATATTTGGGTAGAGATGTGCCTAGAAGTCAAACACTATTGTCTAACCTCAACCCCACACAACTCCAATAATTTATTTTTGGTGCAAAAATTCTGAATCAATAGCTACATACAGTTATAAGATTCATTCTAGTGCAAAATTTTGTGCAAAACTAGTGTAAGTATTATTTTGAACTGAGTCTCGTGTAATACATAGAGAATGACATAGATCTATCATCCCATCTACATAATCTAGTATAAAAATTGGGAGATAAGATACATGTGCCATGCAACATGCCCCTAATCTGATATCTAGATAAACTAAGCTATATAATATGAGTAATAAAGTTGTACCTATGTGGACTTACACTATGTACATGCCCCCTATTACTATAATATGTGTAAAAATATATGTGTAAATATACTAAATACTATAATATAATGTGATAAATGTGACAAATGAAACCACTATCTTGTGTTTGTTTGAGAATATTAGCCAAATCTAAGTAATTGTATAAATCTGAATCACTATGTATGTTTGAGTAATTGAGTAAATCTAAATCACTATGTAGGTCTAAATAACCGAGTGTACATTTGAGTAATTGAATAAATATGAATCACTATGTAAGTCTAAGTAATTATGTATCTGAGTAAATTTGAATCACTATGTAGGTCTCAGTAATTGAGTAAATCTGAATCATTGTGTAGGTCTGAGAAACTATATGTTTGAGATAGCTATGAATAGTGCATATATATGCCCCCTTTTGGTGTGAGAGATGAAACTATTATAAGGAGGTCGAGCCAAAAATGATAACTAGTAATGAAAGAGTTAATAGTCAAGTAGATAGGATAATATTATTAAAATGGATCGAATGATTATTGGTAGGAAATCAATTATGGATTGACATTGATATAGATTTTTTAACAATATTATAATTGGTATGAGGTATCTAGTATAGTTTTTCATAATGGCAAGTGGATAGGCTTATGAAGGATACCTATACAATACGAAAGGTGTTAGGATCTTGTTCCTCATGGAAGAAACAATTATGATATCAGAGCTATAATTTTCAAGATATTACATATTTAATTTCTAGGTATAAGTGGTTAAATAATATGGAGTTGATACCTTAGTAGTGTTGCATAGACATAAAGTGTCCTTATGAATTAATTTTGGAAGAGGGTTTTGATTCATTTATTGTATTTGTGAGAAGTTAAAAATTTTGAGCTCTAAGTTGTATCAAAGATGCCATGAAGGAGACAGATCACTTGCACATGGTATGAGGAGGTAGAGGCTCTTATTTGGGCCGATGAGGAGGTAAAATTAGCAAGTAACTAAAATTTGTCTGATTATTTTTTGTGGAATTGTGCCTATTTTAGTTTTTGTTAAATCTTTGGGTCATGTAGTGTGTTATTTCAACCTACAACACTCTTTTACCATCTGGCGTGATAGTGTCTTAGATGCAACACTCCTATCTAGGGTACAACATTTATGTCTAGCAATGCAGTTCTACATAGGGCATTGTAGTCCTTAAGACAATAGTAACAAATGATATGCTAGGATTTTATGCCCTATTTATTTCTATACAATTTTTATGCTAGGTTTTGATTATTGATTATTATTATTTAGCTATTTTTAGTGTTGTGTAATTAGATATATATAGTAGAGAGTTTCAGGGAGGTTGGATGATTGAGACTATTTGTGGGCTACCCTTATCTGATGAGGATAGATAGATTGTTAATAGGGCCAGCTTAGGGTATGTGGGTTGGCTATATATCATGCCTTGGGATGCTCATACGATGACTACATTGGCTAAGTAGTGGACTGCAGATATGTGCACTTTTTGGTTGCCTATTAGGGAGATGATAGTTACTCTAGAAGATGTATGGAGGATATTATGACTACTTGTGACTAGCAGGAGAGTTGTGATTTAGGATGTTGTGGGATGTAGAGCCATGGATCGATCATGTATATATTTTATTGGGAGTGAAGATGTTAGGCAACATATAATGAGTGAGTAGATATACTATTATATGTGATTGTATTATCATATGTTTCATGATTTTAAAAGTTCTTGGCTATCTTATTGGCATAATTTGTAGTTGTGGATAAGAGTGGTGTATATATATATATCATATTGAATGCATAGGATTGTGTAGGACTTAGAAGAGCATGATAGTGTGCATTTTTGGGGTAGGAAAATATTATCCCACCTATATCATGATCTATACAAGTTTACTTAGGAGTCTTTTGGCAATGGCATTGGTTCAATGACATTATTACATTATTGGGCCTATGAACATATTATAGTTACACGGTCAGTGGGGATGCCATGTCTTAAGTGGGCACATCCATAGGTGTTTGTAGAGAGGTGGATTAGTATTACATAGATATGATATCATAGCACCATATGGTGCTAACATATATGATATCAGGTAATAATGACATTATTTGGAGACCTTATAGAGGTTATGTTGGGTAGCTAGAGGATGATGTATAAATACATCAGATTTGGGTTATGTTGACCAAATTTGATTTCTAATCAAATGAGGTCAACCCATATAATTTTAAACTTTTTAATAAGTTTTACACACATCCTATGGGGTCTATATTGTCTTGTATATCTTGCTTAGCCATGTCCTAGTCTTGGTTGAAGTTCATTCCTCTTGAATTAGCCTAGTCAACCATGGTCAACTTGGTCAAACCTTGGTCAAAATTGGTCAAAAGTCCATTTTGTGTAAATTTATCCTACCATGGTATTAATAATGTTTCAATGTGTTTACAAGTCATGAAGTATTCATTTCCTAAGTTTCATGTGCAAAAAGGGGTCTTTTGGCCACTTTCTAGCTCATTAATGGACTTGTACGGGCTTATAAAAGGAAAAATTTGTCACAAAGATCAGTTTAAATGTGGTAAAGGTAATAATCATGTCAGGATCAGTCATATGGAAGCTAGAGGTTAGTTACAACCAGAAAATGGGAGTTTCTCCTTGTTTTTAGGGGCTTTTGGGCACTTGTATAGCTCCCATGATTAGATATTCAGTTAAAAACATGGATGGGGTGTATCTTCACCTACCCACACACATTTAAATGTTTTAAATTCAAGGAGAATGCAAAAATATGCATCTGAAACTTATTTTTCTTCATCTTCCTCTTGGCATGCAAATGAAGGTCAACTTCAAGCACTTGGTACGAAAGGTATAGGTAAAGTTGGGAGGAGTGATTCTATAGGTAGATTTTAATCTGAGTGCACTTAATTTTTATAATAATAAATTGTGTTTATGTTCCTCCTAATTTATGAACCATTGCTAGCAATCTAAACAACTTTTTATAGAGTTACATCCAAGAGGGGTATTGTTATGCATCTATTTCTTAATTTGAGAAGTTCCAAGGAGATGTGTGAGATTTGTGAGGAATTCATAGGTGTGAATGAGGTATTATCCATGTAATTTCAACCATATAACACTTCTCTTTCAATAACACTTAATCGAGATTCCAAAATGAGCTTGTTTTCCAAGTTTGCAGCTATGGGTGTGTAGTCTGAGTTTCATAACATGGAAAGGAGCTCCATGGAGGTTTCAATGTGTTTGGAATCATGTTTAAAAATTTATTTAATTGTGTTCCATTTTGAAGTATCAAATTAACATACTCCTCCAAATCCAAATAGCATATTCTCCTTGTTCACTGTCTAGTCTACTCACAGTCAGCTTATGCTTGAATTCAAACAGGTCTATATGGATGTACAAAGGGTGAAATACATAGTGGATTTCATATTGATATCCTAATATTACTCAAAGGTTCATAGTGTTCATGTCATGAGGTTATGATGCTATGCCAAATAGAGATTTTCCTTCAAAACAATATCTTGACTGTATTTGGTTCCACAATCCCTAAAATGGCCAAACAGAGCTCCCAAGGGTCTTTATGATTTCCATAAGGTGAATTTGTATTTTTTTTTGAGAAATATTTTTATGCTCACCTTTTATTCCCATAAATGAGCAACCATCATGCCAATTTTGAGCTTGAAAGGACAAGATTCATATATGTTTTGAAGCCTCCCAAAATGGCTAAAAAACACTAAAAAGAGGAAGTAATATCTACATAATTTCTAAGGAAAGGTTGATAATTGAACCATTGGATGAATTTATAGACATTTATAGCAATGGGAATTAAATCCAAAAGTTATAATAAGCAAATATAGGTACTCATTCCATGAGAGAAAGGATAACTATGTCAAAGGACCTTTTAGGCCTATTCCCTCTCTGTACACGGGGTAGAGAGGTAGTGTTTCAATGATGGCATAAGAAAGTAGTGTTAAAAGTTCATAGGAAGGAAATAAGTCATAGTATGAATTATATAGAGTTAAATGAAATATAAATAAGCTCCATACAATACTAAGCATGCTCCAAATGACTCTTGACTAACCTACATGACTGGGAATATGCACCTACAACCTAGTATTAGGGGTTGGCCTCAATCAAGGGTAAAGTGAAGCCTTTGGATTTAAATTTTGGTATGAAAATTAGGTGAAATTATGGGAATATGAGGGTAGGAGGATAAATCAAAAGGTTTTATACCTTTTGAATATTGAACATCTCACCAAAATGCACACCCAAGATTGTGACAATCATCTACAGGTAGAAAAGTCAAAAGTTTGAGAGATGAGATTTATCATGAAGGGGATGATGAAATTTGTGTTTTTAATAAAAAAATACCTCCATGTCATCAAATCCATCATGAAAAATTCCATCTTGACCCAATAAGACACCTACAGGCTCCTAAATCCATAAGAAACATAGTCAATAGGTTACGATGGTAGTAAGGTGGATGTTTGTTTTTTAGACCTCTTATGGATCCTTAAAAGTGAATACAAGTTAAAAAAGTGAGATGTGACTCAAAGGTGAGCAAGGAAAACCCTAAATATCATTCAATAAGTCTAACTCTTTCAAAAGTTAATCTATAGGCAACCCTAGTCACAAAACATAGTCAAGTCAAGGTTATGGATAGATAACTTAGAATTTGAAGTTAAACTGGGTCTTGAATCCTTCAAGTTAAAAATAAGATGAAATGAGAATGATATTACCTAAGAGAGACATGAAAAAAATACATACATCATGGATAAGGCCTCTATCTTTCCAAAATCCAACTAAAAAGGGGTAGATGGGGTTTGTCTTAGTCAGTGGGGTTTTAAGGGGGCAAAGGTGTCTCAAGGTCCAAGGGAAGTATTTTATAGATCCATTTTGAGATTTTAAGATGATTTAAAGGTGATAAATTTGAAGTGTAAATTAAAATAACCTTTTTATTACTATTTTATATCTTTTGGAGGCAACAAATCACAAAAACATAGTCCTTCTCCCTTAAACCCTGTAGGCAATTTCTCAAAAAACTCAGTCTTGAGTTTTGTATCATTTGGAGGGTCATCTCTTAGAGTCAGGAGCTCAAAATTTTTGGAAGTCATAATAATGAACCAGGGTATCATATAACATTTTTTTTTGATATGAATAAGGGAAGTGCCCCCTATTTTGTCTCAGATAGGGGTCATTTTTCCCTTGCACAAACCTTGCAAAATTGGGAAAAATGGTCAAAACCACACACCAAAATTGAAGGAAGGTTTCCAAGAAGGTTTGGTGAGTTAAATAACATATATTACCATCATTAAATATTTATTTTAGGGTTGAAAACCATACAAGATGTTTGAAGCTACTAGGTTTGTAAGTGTAGCTAATTTTGCAAGTAATGGGTCTAACGCCAAATAGAGGGTCATTCTTAGTTCTAGCATTTGGGAAGTCATATAATGTATTTTTTCATGTGTGTAAAATCATATTTTATGTGTATAATCTATCCAAAGAAATAAATCATTAATAAAGAGTGGTTTTTGAACACAAGGTTACAGGCAAACTCCTTGACAAGGCTTAGGCCTAATCCTAAAGTGTAACCATTCTTATTTCTAGTTCTCAATGAGCTATCTCAGAAGTTTGAGGAGATGGATAGTATATATACAGATGTGATACAACTTTTGGCTGGTAGAGGAACTCACCCAGAAGTCATTTTAGACCTAAAAGGTGCTCAAACCCTCATAAGAGGCAAGGAATGGCTTGAATGACCAACTTGAATTGCTCACATATTTCATAATCATTTGCATGGGACCATAAGAAATTTAGATAAGTTATAGGGGGTTATTAAGAGGCCACAAATGGATTTTTTTTAGGGCTTGAACATTAGACCTTTATGAGCAAAGATTAAGAGTCTAGGTCACTCAAAACCCTTACAAAACCCTTAAAGGGGCCCACTTGGGAAAAGGAAGCTATTTGAGTATCTAAATTCTAATTAATGGCCATGAAAGCACCTAGGAGTTGTAGAGTACTCTTAGATAATCCCACAAATGTGTATTTCTTGTATAGAATTGTATAGATCAGAGGACAATAGGGCTTGTTTCAGCTATTTTGAGTGGTGTGCAAGCTACAGAAGGAGTTAGGAGATGATAAAAAATTTGGGAGGAATATTTAAACTTGAGATAACTCCCAGTATTCACTTCATCTCATAAAGTAATATTTAAGTTGCCCATCTAGGCCCTCACTTTCAGCCAGTCCAGTGGGCCATACTAGTGAACACTTGGGAAAGTGGTGAAAAGCAATTAGGGATAAATTTTAAAGGTTTTTTAAAATTGAAATTGATGGTATGGGAGCATTTGAAAAGTGTCATTACCTATTTTAAATGGATAAATTTTTAGGTTTGAGGAGTTTTGAATGCCAAGTGGAGAAGGTGCATGGAAACGAGCCCTTTTAAAATTACTAGTGATGATTTTACATGTCCACAAGAATAAGGATGGTTAGGGATAAATACAATGCATGTGGGGAATTTTTTTTAACCCCTATTTCTCAGACCAATCATTTGAATTGACCATATGTAGGGACATGGGTAGTTTTGGAAGGCAGCTCAGGTGGATAGTTTCTTATGCCAAAATGGCAATTTTGTGCCACTTTTCACTCTCTTTATGACTTTTTTTGGATAGGTATACACCTATGACATGGAATATTTTGATACATATTTATCTCTTATGCATTTTTAACATATATTCACCTTGTGACACATGTCCTTGTGCCTTTTCAACTTGTCTTCTGTCTCTCTCTTCTTTTAAGTTCTATAAATTGGGCCTTCTTAGCCATTGTTTGGAATCTCTTTGTTGGGTATGATGAAGCCCTACCAGATTTGTGCATTGAATCAATAAAGATAAGTAATTTTACCTCATTTAAATAACTAAGTGTACATGATAGTGTTTGGTCTTGTGCAAGTGTGATGTTTATTTGCCTTTCACATGTTACTCTTATTAGTACCTAGCATGTTATGATATCTTTCTTGTAGGTCAACAAGAAGTGTCAAGTGAGGTTATTGGTGTAAGTGAGTAGGATAATAAATATAGTATATTATAATTCCTATTGCTTAGTTCCTCCTATCCTATGTCATCTCCAAGACCCCATGTTAAAACACTGATGAGAGAGAGAGAGTTGATTGAGTGAAGTGTATATGTAACTTGTTCTTGATTTTGAGTGCATATAGAAGGTAGGAGTAGAGAAAAAAATTTGGTGTATAACCTCCATATATTAGGCTTACTTTCATGCTATTCATAACTCTTTTCAACCCCCCAAAGTGTTATTAGTAGGGACATGTGCTTGAATGATACATCAAAGGGAGCTAGCCCTTATTTAGAGGTTCATCTCACAAGTTCGCTCACCCACAACAAGTGAGATGTGCCAATTTTGCCACTTGGATTAGAGGCTTATAAAACCTCTTCTCGTAGGGTTCACCCAAGAGTCAATACGTTAATTATTGTATACATGATATATGGATGACTGTGTATGATCACTTCTAGTATGAACAGGTGATGAGATAGTTTGAGTCATGTTATGATTTTTCCCTAGCTTTATGGGTGTGGGTGAGGAGTGCACAGGCTCTAATGAGACCAAGAAATAGAGGGAGGCCCTTGAAAATAGATATAGTATTTATTCTCATAGATGAGAGGGATACAAAGATAATTATCCTAGATGTTGATGATGTGGGATGCATAGATGCATACATAGCATGGTGGATATACCATAGATGGGATACACTATTTCCAATGGGAGGAGTTGTAGTTGACGTTCTAGAACTTGAGATTGAGATTATAAGGGTAGTTGGTGGTATGAATCTTATTAGGTTATGTTTTATATTTAATATGTTTATCATGATTTAGATGATATATGTAGATTATTAACTAATGTGCATTTAGTTTTATGCTAGCATATGTGATGAGGAGTACTAGATAGTGACGATCAAGTCAACACTACATGAGCACACACAACATGTTTCAAAAAATGCCATGGAGGATGGATTTATTAAGTGAGATACATAAATTTATGGTGTGCACGTGCCCTTATTTTATAGAGAGATGATTTCCACTATTGCATATGTCTGAGTGGCCATAGAGAGATGATTTGAGAGCTGAGATGGGTAGGTGAGAGATTCCCCCACCCAATCCTATGGGTGTACTATGTCCTAGGTTATTAGATGAGTATATTCAATTTCAATGAGACCATGTTGATGTAAAGGCATGGATAGAAGTATATGAGGATAGAGATAGGAGACATAGATCATACTCTAAGATTTGAGGTGATTCTGGAGCCTTGAGCTCTAGGTCTCATGTGGTTTATGATATAGAGGATAATGAGGAGGGAGGCCCTATAGGCCATACTCCCATTATAGAGTGATGCACTTATTTATATCATTGTATACAATTTTTTTGATATATATAATATGATGTATTTTTGATATGCCTGTATTTTGATAATTATATATGATTATAACATTTTAAATGTTTGAAGAGATGGGTGATTGATGTTTATTAATTACATATGTTAGAATGTTTATAATGTGATTGTTGTCACTTGATATTACACCCATTAAGGAGAGGACAAGTCCTTCATTCAAATGGCACAATGGAACCACCTCAGGGCTGTGGGTGACCCAACTTTGAGGTGGATCTCTAGATTTGGGGCTAGTTCCCCTTGATGTACCACTTTGATCAATCCTACTACTAAGACTTGGAGGGATGAAAATGGATAAGAATAGCTAAAAGTAAATATACTCTAAGGGAGGTGATACACCAAATAAGTTGTCTACTCACACCATCTGACATGCACTTAGAACCAAGAAGAAGTCTGCACATACACTTCATCCAATGGCAATCTTCCTTTTCACATCAATGTTTCAAGCATGGGGTCTTGAAGAAAGCCTAGGATATGAGGACTTAGACAATAGCAATTCTAAGAAACACTATTAAATAGACTACCCACTATACCTAAAATCCATTTAGACACTTCTTTTTGACCTACAAAAGAGAGATTCTAAAACACACAAGGCACTAGGAAGAGTAACATATGAAGGTAAGCCAAAATATACTTGCACAAGACCAATAACCATTGTATGCACTTAGTGAAATCTTGAATGAGGTAAAAAAAACTATGTTTATTATCTCAAGGCAAAATTTTTCTAGGGATTCACCATACCTAGGTGGAGAGATCCCTACAATAGCCAAAAATGCTAAAATTTAAAGAAATTGTGAGAGGAGGCAGAGAAAGAGAAGATCGAGAGTCATAGATATAATTATAAAGAAATGAGAAGGATTTTAAATAGTCATATAATAATGTATGAGATATGTTATGATGGGAATTAAGGAAAACTATCCCTCAAACTTGTTTAACTCCTCTACATGTGGCATACATTCCCTTGTGCTTGCAGAAGAAACTACCTTCATAATTTGTCTCCACAAAACTACCTCATCACTACATAGGATCAAGTATGATGATGGATTTGAGTGGGAAGGGTTAATAAAAATCCCTCACATGCATTTTATTAGTTTCTAATCATTCATCTTCTTCTGGCCATGCATAATCATCCTTGATAGTTCTAAATGACTCATTTCCATGCACCTCTCACACATGGCACCGAAAACCTTCCCAATTATGAAAAATAATCCATGAAAAAGGTAGGATGACACTTTAAAGATTACACAAGTCATCAGGTCCAATAAATAAGACATAAAAGGCTTCCCAAATGGAGTTTCACCACTTTTCCTAAGTGTTCACTGCTCATTCATTGTGACTAGCTAGAATGAAAGAGATGGTAGGCACACTTAGGAGTTTAAATACCTCATAAAATAGCCATATATACTTAGAATAAGTCTCAATATGCCTCTCAAAAGTGATTTGATCATATGAAATCCTTTCACACCTGAAAAACACACAAAAATGTCAAAGAACCCCCTGGCCCCATCCATATAGTCTGTACAAAAAATTATAATTGGAGGGATCCTGGTAGTGTCTTATGTAAGTTTTAATATTTTCATTTCATTTCCACCCCATATGGATGTTCTATTTGCTTCATCCTTTCAATCAGGTCCTTATGGAGGGTTTGAAAGGGTCTCTTATCATTTCTGGTCTTAACATTTGTTCATAAGGAATAGATGTTAGAACTCAAAAAAAATGATACTTATGGCTTCTCAAGGACCCTATCCATTATCCAAAAACAACTCATCTCTCCATGCAAAGCATCATGGTAGCTATAAGCATCCAAAGTTGCCATTCGAGCTCCATTCTTGCATTCTGTCAGGGTCTAAGTGTATTCAAGCCAATAGATGGCTTTCTAATGATTCTATTGCATACTAAAAGTTCATAGACATCTATGGTACCTCCATTGACATACTAAAATCATTATAATATCTCATAAGGAGCTAGAAATGAGAATGACCACCCTTTAGAAACTAGGCCTAGACCTTGTCCAAAGGGTTTGCCCACACCTTGGTGATTGAAACATCTTATTGGCCTTCAAAACATTTAAGATATATTAAACACATCATATAAACCTACATGAATATTATCTAAATAACTATAATTCTTTTCAAAATCTGAAAATGGAAGAGACCCCCTATTTAGAGTTAGGCCTGACACCTTATTTGACTAGGTCTGTATGCAAACCTGCTTGTCCAGACCACCCTGTCTAGTTCCAAAACTTATATCTAGGTTTTATAGGTTGATATGGATGTGATCCAGATTTTAAAACCTTATATAAGGGTAATATTAAGTTTTGGTCACTAATTTTATCCTTTTTCCCCAAAAATGCATCTTCATGCAAGATAAAAGTGCCCTATATTTGAGACATAATAGAGGCATGTTATCTTGATTTTATCATAAAAAAATAGTATAGTTTATCAAAAGTGTCCCAAAGAATATACATACCAAAAATTATCTTCTAAATCCATTAATAATACCTCCAAATCTTCAAAACCCAAGACTAGACTTTTGAAGGCAGACTGTGCATGTAGGCAGGGATGAGGACTGTGTGTGTGTATTTGGTAACCTTTTGATTATTTTTTAATTCATTTATGAGAGTGAATTTATTAAATTAAATCCTTTAATTAATTTATTCAATCCATTTCATCACCCATATTCTATATGATACCTTATACATTCTCACATCAAACAAACTGCTCATGTCTGTCTCAGTCCTCCATTAGTTGACTGTGTGGGGGTTTTCTAGGTTCTTGTAGGATTATTTTGCATGGATTAGGATTTTTTAATGGTGTTAAAATTTCTAAAAAAATAATTAGGATGATCAAAATTACTTCACACCTTTTGGACCCATGACTATGTCTTCACCTCTAATGAGTGAGACAGTCTTCTCATTAACACCCTGCCTATAGGTTATTTAACATTATAAAACCTTGTGCTAGGTTTATAGATGATGTATGTATCCTTCCTTGAATATTTTAATACCATTAAACTCTTATCATTCATTTTCCATTATTATTTAAGCATTAAAGGCATCAATATTGTCTGATCTCATACTTAGATTGAGACAAAATCCTCAAGCCCCTACCTTTAGGTCACCATAGGCTCATCCAGATCATGGTTATGATGTTTAGAAACTCAATTTACATATATTGAAGCCAAATATCCATTATTTAAACTTTAATTTAATTTTCATGTATCATAAATGGGCCAAAACAACATCTTGGAACTCAAAAGGTCATTGCCTTGTTGTAGGTGATGATTTGCCCTGTGTACGGATAGGGTATACTCTTGGGAAGTAAAAATCACAACCACCATATTCACTTGATTTTTTAGTCCATGGATTCCATTTTAAACATTTGGAATCACTATTATATGGAATACAATCTTAGTTTTAAACTTTGGTTGAAGGAAACCCTCTTTTGGTCCCAAGCCTGTAGATGTTACTGACATAATTCAGTGGTTTCAAGAGCACTTTTATACCTCTAGAATACTTCCCTCCACTTGAAATAATCCATTAAAATTTTTTACATTAATTCTTCATGCCAAGGGATACAAAGATAGATAGATAAAAACATCAAAGTGATTTTGAAACCATGGTATATGCCACTCATAAAACTAATAGGTTCTCTATTTTGGCCTTTTTGGGACAATAGGTCTGAAAACTTAGAAGTGTTAGTTGGGATGCTTCTCCAACACCTAGTGAGATTACAATAGGGATTTGAACATGCTTCAGTGATAACTTACCACCTCAAATTCTTTATAGAGACCAAAAATAGTTCACCATCTCTTCGTACATCTTCTCTAAACTCTACAAATAACATCTATAGGTGTAAATTCATTGTATGCATTGAAGTGAAGGTGAAAAAGAGAAAGAAAAGGTTTGTTGAAAGCCTCCTAACCCTCCAAATGCATTTGATAGTCATCAAATGAACAACCTCCATAAAAAAACAATTGGAATCAATCTCACAACACCTTTCTCTACGTGGGAATCACTTGTCTATAGGTGAAGGAGCAAATAGGGAAGGAAAATATGGACAAAGTACATGGTTTAGGCTTCATGGGGAGACATATGGTCATCAAGTGTACTTTCATAGTTTCAAACATTTGAGACATATTCAATGATTTCATATCAACATGGGGAAACTCCTTTAAGGCACTTTTAGGTGCATAATTTTGAGTTACAAGGTAGTGAGGGTGATTTATGATCAAGAACCAGCCTAAGAGAGTCTTATGAATCCTTGAGACCCCCCCAAAATAAAGGACATTTAAAAATCTATGGAGAGACCTTGATAAACATCTAAAATAAACAAACCTATCAAATTTGAACACAAGATTATGAAACAGGCTCAAACATGGACCCTTCTTGGATGAAGAAACATAAAAAAATTGTCTAGAGTTGAAGTGATTGTTCATAAAGGAGAAACCATTAAACTCAAAACTCTTGCCATGAAAATGAAGTAGACTCAGAGTAATTTCAACTGCCAAAATATTCCTCTCAACTCCAACTGTATGGCCCACACCAAGCATTTGAAATTGACCTTTCTTGGCTTGTAAGGACAAGAAGGAATAAAAAGCAAAAATTGAAAATTTTGATGAAAACTCTACACACCAAGTGTGGAAATGATCTTAGGGAGTTGAAGGGACATCATCCCATGTTTTTTGTTGAAGGACTTCCCAAGTCCATATAAGTGCCATTAATGGACTAAAATCAAGGACAAATTATCTCTTTCTACATATAAATAATTATTGGATAGCGTCTAATGGATCACTAACATCCCTTAACCTCTTCCATGTTAGATTCAAGCTTGGTGATAAATTTTCTCCCTTGAAAAAGTCCATATGTGTCATTTAATGAGCTAGAAATATGCCAAAATTATACTTTTGCACACAAAACATGGTAAAGGGTCAATTTTATGGCTTAAGAATAATTTAGAACACCTAAATGACCACATTAGGAAATTTTAAAGATAATTTGACCTTTGACCATGTTTGACTAGGGTTGACTTTGGTTCACCATGGTTGACTAGACTAGTACAAGGAAGATGGACTTAGACCAAGGCTAGACCAAGGGTAAGTAAAGTATTTAGACTAATTTGAAACCCCTATAGGACATGTGGAAAATTATAAAAAGTTTAAAAATGTAGGGGTTGGCCTAATTTGACTAAAATTCAATTTTTATCAACACTTTTAGCAATTCCTAGGGGTAACATGCTTGCCTATATTAAGGACCAGTAGCCATATCCCATCCATTGGGCAAAGGGAATAAAATGCACTTTTAAAAAATAGGATCAAACCTTGATTTGACCAACAAGACATCTGATTTACCTCAAAACACACAAAGGAAAGACAACACACAACAAGGAAAATAGACACACACAAAAAAGGCACACTTGTGCTACCAAGCACTTAGGGAACATAGAACAATAATAAGAAAACTAATTAAGTACATTAAACTTAAACATACCTCTCTTTTTGGATCAAAAAGGAAGTACCTTGAATCTCCTTCCTCACTAGATAAATGAGGATGCCAAGTATGCTTCTTTTTGGATGTGGTGCTAGATGACTCATGTTTCCTTTTTGCTCATTGGCTTGGCATGTCATCTAATGGAGTCATATCCCATAATTATCCAAGGTAGTTGAAGTCTTATTGACCTTGGAAACATGATTCATACTACTATCCTTTTGTCTCATTATGATAGATTTGCATATCTATGAAGGGGATAGCATCTTGTAAGTCTACACCTTCTTAAAATACCTCATTATCCTTCTCATTTGCTACAATCTCTTCTAAGCCTTCAAGAAATGTTGTGTCATAGATCTCTATCAATGTTTCTTGTTTAAACTCCTTGTTGATGTTTTTAGGATTAGCTTCACATGTGGTTTTAGGATAAATCTTGAAGTCATATTTGAAATCTTCATAACCATCATAGATTTATCTATCATGGTTTGGAATCTCTTGATGGTGATTCCCTTTAACACATGTTTACTCTTCAACAGCTTGGGTTTGTGTTTTTAGGAGTTTTTACCTCTCACATTATTCATACTATTTTAACATTTGCATATAGGTCTTCCACATGTCTTCCTTTTGAGACACATCATCTTGCTTACCATGGCCTGTGTTCAGCTCCAAAGGACTTATAGGCCCTATGAAACCTTAAACTTCATTGAAAATGTCCTCAAATCTCTGCCATAAGTCATCATCCTTCTCTTTATCAACATTATAAAGTGGAACAACAAGAGAAACCTCTTCCTCTTCTTCTTTGGAATCCAAAAGTACTCCTTCCAAGGCATCTTATTCAACACAAGGAGAGTCATCTTCACAAGAAATTAGATCTTCTTCATCATTAATCCAATCTAAAATCTCTATCTCCTCCTCCCTCTTAGTGATGTCAATACTATGCATCTCAAAAATAAAAAGTTTAGATAAATAATGTTCCCAAGGAGTAGTGTAATCCTCAACATTAGAAGGGCAAAATGGATCAGCTAGAGGATGTTGAAAGATGGGTTCAATGGCTTCTTGAGGAGGGGTGGGAGGGAGTTGAGTAGTTTCAAGTTTCTCTCCACTTTTAACTTCTACACTTAAAAATATATTGTTCTTCTCTTCACAATTTTTCACTACCTCTTTCCATCTTGGGAAGCTATGCTTAGAGGATTATTAATGAGGCTGAGATACAAATGAAGGGGGGTATGATATGTTTAGGAAACTTGGGGTTTCCTTGGGTTTGGTATCTTATCTCCCACTTGGAAAAGTAGGCTTAGAGAGTTTATTTTCTAGTTCTATGATGGATTGCCTTAAAATATGATTGGCCAATTTAATCTCCTTATTAAGATGGGCCTCAAGACTCAATTTTCCTTTCTCAAAATCCCCTCCAAATAAGTCAACCTACTCAACAGTGATATCTTCCTTCCTTTTGCTACTCTCTTGGATGAAATTATAAGAAGGGAAACTTTGGGGAATGCATGAAGGACTTGGGGAATTTTGAAACATGGTTGGATTAGTATCTTGGAAAGGCATAGTTGACACACTTGAAGGTTGATGTGGGATATATTGGGGATACCAAGACTAAGTTGGTTCATGAGCTCTCAACCTCACTTATAGGTGGAAAATTAGGCCAAAAAATCAATCATCTCATTAGTAAGACATTTCCAATTAGCTCTCTCTATAGGCATCCATTATTCTTTGACTTGTTCCAAAGCATTTCTCACACTTTTGATACAATCACTAGGGATGACTTGACCATAACCAGTTATAATATCAAGGTCTACCATGTAGTTTTATAGCCAATGAGAGTCTTCTTTAAACTTGCAATGGAATGACTTAGAGAGGAACTAGGTGGGCTAGGTGAAGCACAAGCTTGATAAGGCTGGTCATAGGAAACGTATGATTGATAGGGATCATGACAAGATTGGCCAAGGACTTGTTCATATTGAGGGGGAATAGGCAAAGAAGGATATGTCTCCCCATCTTATGTTAATACAAACTCAACATCATAATTATCCATGAATCACCCATGAGAAGACCATAGAACAAGAAAACAACTTTAATTATAGTACTTGGTCTACTTAACTAGTAGATTTATGCTTGGAGTCACCATTGGTTCTTAGTGAAATTAACTCCAAAGACTGATATTTTGAGGATAACACCAAAACTCCTCAAATTATTGGAACAGTGTCCCATCGAGCATGCCAAAAACTATTATCACTTTAACTTTCACCCATTGAGGAGAGGAAAAGTCCCTCCTCATTCAAGTGGCACAATGGGACCACCTTAGGGCTGTGGGTGACCCAACTTTGAGGTAGATCTCTAGATTTGGGACTAGTTCCCCTTGATGTACCACTTTGATCAATACTACTACTAATACTTGGGGGGATGAAAATGGATAATAATAGATACAATTAAATCTAATCTAATAGAGGTGATACACCAAATAAGTTGTCTACTCACACCATCTAACATGCACTTGGAACCAAGAAGAAGTCTGCACATACACTTCATGCAATGATAATTTTCCCTTTCACATCAATGTTTCAAGCATGGGGTTTTGAAGAGAGCCTAGGATAGGAGGAATTAGAAAAAAGGCATTCTAAGAAACACTATTTAATATAATTCTCACTATACCTGCAATCCAATTAGACACTTCTTACTGACCTGTAAAAGAGAGATTCTAAAACACACAAGGCACTGGGAAGAGTAACATGTGAAGATAAGCCAAAATACACTTGCACAAGCCAACAAGAATTATATGAACTTAGTGAAATATTGAATGAGGTAAACAAAAATATGTTTATTATCTCAAGGAAAACTTTTGGTAGGGCTTCCCCATACCCAGGTGAAGAGATTCCTACAATAGCCAAAAATGCTAGAATTTATAGAAATTATGAGAGGAGGGAGAGAAAGAGAAGCTCAAGAGTCATAGAGACTGTTGTAAATAAATGAGAGGGAGTTAAAATAGTCATATAATCATGTATGAGATAGTTTATAAAGGGAATCAAGAACAAATGTCCCTCAAACTTGTTTAACTCCTCCACATGTGGCATAGATTCCTTTGTGCTTGCATAAGAAACTACCTTCATCATTTGCCTTAAAAAAACTACCTAATCACTACATAGGGTTAGGTATAATGATGAATATAAGTTGGAGGGGTTACTAAAAATCCCTCACATGCATTATATCAATTTCTAATCATCCATCTTCTTTTGGCCATGCACAATCATCCTTGACAGTTCTAAATGACTCATTTGCATTCACCTCTCACACTTGGCACCCAAAACCTTCCAAATTATACAATATTATCCATGAAAAATGTTGGATTTCACTTTTAAAGATTTTAAAAGTCATTATGTCCAATAAATAAGCCTTAAAAGGCTTACCAAATGGAGTTTCACCACTTTTCCTATGTCTTCACTACCCATTCACTATGATTGGCTAGAATGAAAGAGATGGTAAGCACACTTAGGAGTTTATATACATCATAAAATTTCCATGAAGACTTATAAAAAGTCTAAATATACATCTAAACAGTGATTTGATCATCTAAAACCATTTCACATTTGTAAAACACACAAAAATGTCAAAGAATATGTTTTATAGGTTTATATGGATGTGATACATATTTAAACACCTTATTTAAGTGTCCCCTTATGTTTTTTTCACTAATTTCATCCTTTTTCCTCAAAAGTGCCTCTTCATGTAAGGCAAAAGTGCCCTATATCTGAGACAAAAAATAGGCATGTTAACTAGATTTTATTAAAAAAAAACCATAATAGGTTATCACATATTTACCAAGGAATACCAATACCAAAAATTAGATTCTAACTCCATCAATAAGACCTCCAAATCTTCAAAATGCAAGACTGGACTTTTGAAGGTAGACTATGCATGTAATCAGTGCATGAAGACTGTGTGCATGTATTGGGGAACCTTTTGATTGTTTGTTTATTAATTTATGAGAGTTAATTTAGTCCATTACATAATTTAATGAAGTTATTTAAGCCATTTAATCACCCATTTTTTATATTCTACCTTATACATTCTCACATCAAACAAACTGTTCATGTCTGTCTCAGTCCTCCATTAGCTAACTATGTGAGGGTTTTCTAGGTTATTATAGGCTTATGTTGCATAGATTAGGAATTGGTAGTGGTGTTAATTTAAAAAAAAAACTAATTAAGATGATCAAAATTACTTCATACCTCTTGGACCCATGACTATGTCTTCACCTCTAATGACTGAGACAATCTTCTCATTGACACCTTACCTATAGGTGATTTAGCATTATAAAACCTTGTTCTAGGTTTAGAGATGATGTATGTATCCTTAATTGAATACTTTACTACCATTAAAATCTAATAATTAATTTTACCTTATTATTGAATCATCAAAGGCATCAAGATTGTCTCATCTCATACTCTACTAGACTAAGACAAAATCCTCAAGCCCCTGCCTGTAGGTCACCATGGGCTCATCTAGATCATGTTTATGATGTTGATAAACTCAATTTGCATATATTGAATACACATATCCCTTATTTAAACTTGTATTCAATTTGTGTGTATCATTAATGGTCCAAAACAACATTTGGCACTCAAAAGGTCACTACCCAACTATAGGTGATGATCTGCCCTGTGTACAAATAGGGTATACTCTTGGGAAGTCAAAAGAAAAATCACTATATTACCTTGATGTTTTTGTCCATGGATGCCAATTTAAACATTTATAATCACTATTATATGGAATACAAGCTTAATTTGTAACTTTGGTTGAAGGAAACCCTCTTTTGGTCCCAAGTTTGTAGATGTTACTGACATAATTTAGTGGTTTCAAGAGCACTTTTAGACCTCTAGAGTACTTCCCTCCACTTGACATCATCCATTAAAATTTTGTAAATTAATTATTCATGTGAAGGGATACAAATATATACAACTAGGAACATCAAAGGTATTTTTAAACCATGGTATATTTCACTCACAAAACCAACAGGTTCTCTATTTTGGCCGTTTTGGGACAATAGGTCTGAAAACTCATAAGTGTTAGTTGGGATGACTCTCCAACACCTAGTGAGCTAAAAAAGGGTCTTTGAACACTATTAGGTGATAACATACCACCTTAAATTCTTCATGAAGACCAAAACTAGTTCACCATCTCTCTATACATCTTCTCTAAACTCTACAAATAACACTTGTAGGTGTATACTATCTATATGCATTGTAGTGAAGGTGAAAAAGAGCAAGTAAAGGTTTGTTGAAAGCCTCCTAACCCTCAAAATGAATTTTAAATCCATAAATTGAAAAACCTTTATAAAAAACACTTGGAATAAACCTCACAAAACCTTTCTCTATGTGGTAATCACCTGCTTGTAGATGAAAGAGCAAACAGGGAAGGAAAATATGGATAAAGTGCATGGTTTAGGCTTCATGGGGAGACCTATGGTCATCAAGTGTACTTTCCTAGTTTCAAACATTTGAGACATATTCAATGCTTTCATCTCAACATGGGGAAAGTCCTTCAAGTCACTTGTAGGTGAATAATTTTGAGTTTCAAGGTAGTGAGGGTGATTTATGATCAAGAACCAACGTAGGAGAGGCTTATGAATCATTGAGAAACCCAAAAATCAAAGGACATTGAAAAATATATGGAGAGACCTTGAGAAACATCTAAAACAAACAAACCTATCAAATCCAAACACAAGATTATGAAATAGGCTCAAACTTGGACCCCTCTTGGATGAAGAAACATAAAAATCTACTTGGAGTCTAAGTGATGGTTCATAAAGGATAAACCATTAAACTTAGAAATATTACCATGAAAATTAAGTAGACTCAAATTTATTTTAACCCACAAACACATTCCTCTCAACTCCAGCTGTACGACTTACACCAAGCATTTGAAATTAACCTTTCTTGGCTTGCAAAGACAAGAAAGAAATAGAAGAAAAAATTGAACTTTATAATGAAAATTCTACACACCAAGCATGGAAATGATCTTATGGAGATGAAGGGACACCATCAAACATTTTTTACTAAAGGATGACTTCCCAAGTCCGTACAAGTGCCATTAATGGCCTAAAATCAAGGAAAAACTACCTCTTTCTACATATAACTACTTCTTGGACTCACATCTAATGGATAACTAACATATCTTGACCTCTTCCACATTAGGACCAAGCTTGGTGATAATTTTTCTCCCTTGAAAGTTTGTACGTGTCATTTAATGATCTAGAAATATGCCAAAATGACATTTTGCACACAAAACATGGTAAAAGGTCAATTTTATGACTTAAGAACAATTTAAAACACCTAAATGACCAAATTAGGGCATTTTAAAGATAAATGGACCTTTGACCATATTTTACTAGGGTTGACATTGGTTGACCATGGTTGACTAGTACAAGGAAGATGGACTTAGGCCAAGGCTAGACCAAGGGTAAGTAAAGTATTTAGATGAATATGAGACCCTTATAGGACATGTAGAAACTTTTAAAAAGTTTAAAAATGTAGGTGTTGACCCAATTTTACTTAAAGTCAAATTTGGTCAATAGTGACTATGTAATGGCTTATCTATGAATGATATATAAACTAACTAAACCCAGAAAAATCATCCATCCACCCTAAATGAAAAAGGAATTGTGAATCATACTGCTTATTCTATGTAACTAGATGACTATACATAGGTAGTGATGCTATTCTAAGAGTATATGTATTAGGAATCCATGTGTGACTAATTTCCAAATTCTTGATTAGTTTTTCACTATGACTCTTGGTTGAGTTGACTTTTTGTGTGTCACCACACTAATGTAAGTTGATTTATCTATTTGTACTGATTTCCATCTCTGATGACTTTGTGGTGCAATGGGTTTTACATAACTAGTTGTTATAAAAGACTCACTAATCACTTAATTATTAACCATTGGTTCCTTATCAAGAATGTCCTAGGATAACTCGATCATGGAATAATGTGATCTAGAAGGAGGAGAAGGAGACCTAGATGTCCCATTTATAGATGCAATAATGCCTTTGTCATCATACTATTCAATGTAATCTCTAAGTACATAATAATCATTATCCTAATGATCATTGATACAATGATAGTTGTAATATGGTTGATTCATAGATTTGTCTAGATGGTATGATGGATGATGATTATTAGGAGGAAGTGTGATCATCCTCCTATTCAATAATGTCAATAAAACATCACAGGGCCTATTTTTGGATGAATCAACTGTATAGCCTCTCTTTTGGTATATTGTGTTCTAATCACTATAGGAGTTGGTCTGTAAATTGATTCTTTCCCTTTGTTAAGTACTTTTACTTGTGATTTATGTTCCACTTTTTCCTTTTGGAGAGGTGGATTAGGTGCTTAAACCAAATGTGATATCTCTGATGATAATAGATCTATATCAAAATATGCCTATGTATTAACCATGACTAGTCCTAGTTATTTCTCTAATGCTATAGTTGTGTGACAAAGTTGCTAAAATGACTTAGGTATTTGATATAACATATTTTCCTTAAGAGGAGATATGAGGCCTCTAAAGAAGATATAATGTATCTCTAAATCTATAAGTTGGTATATTAACTATTGCATACATGACTTAAATCATAGTATGTAATCACTAACTAGATTTGAGTGGTCCTAATGTAATGAAGGTAATATCTCATATGTGACTCTAGGTCCCTTATTTTGATTAAAATGTATAAGAATGACCTCTTCTAACTCCACATTGTATGTAATGCACCGCTAGGGAGTGAATGATAAAACCAAGTTAATGCTTCATCCTCTAGGCTTCTAGGAAATAGTTGTAATGGTATCAAATTGCTACTACATCCATCCATAGATTTATTATAGGATTTGAGATTCAATTAAGCATCTTCATGTCCATTAAACTTAGGTAATGTTGGTATCTAAAATTTATTTGATAATGGTTCATGGAAGATCTTACACAAGGTAAGGTTTCCATGAATAGATTTTAAATCAACGCAAGAGTAGTAATTTAATGTAATTTGTGTTGTAAATCACCCATGACATGCATCAAAGAAATAATTTCTTATGAAGGCACTTTAAATCAATAAGGGGTTCATTTAGGTGTTGGATTTTTTTATTTATCTCAGCCATTGGTATTACTTTAATTCTTGAGAATGGTGGGTCGAGTCATCTTACCCTTCAGAGAAGTGATAACATGGACCTAGAGAGAATGGAAGTAGCTATCACCCTCTTAAGGATTAGGATGAGGAATAGATTCTACTTTAGTAAGGGTGGGCTTGGGAGCTTCATTGGTACTTAGTCAAGGTTCATTTTAAGAGCCCATATTAGAAACCTCCTTAGGTTTGTTTAGGAAAATTAGATTTGTAGCCTTGGTGAATTTATGTGTATCTAAGAAAAAAATGCCTTGTTTATTTTCTATATAATCTCTTGATAGAATTTTACTAGGTGAAAGGCTATAGTGCTTTACTGTCGGTTAACATTATGATGCCAAGTGGAAACATGATACTAGGAAATAATGATATACTACCTTTAAAAAAGATTCTATCAAGCAACAATATGTTATCGAGTGACACCATGATACCAAGTGATACCATACTACCACATAACACCACTATACTTCTGTTTGGCACTATACCATCACTTGACATTGCTCTGCCCCTCGACATGATGTTACCAGGTGGAAACATGATGTTGGGTGACAATAATATGCTACCACTCAACACTATGATATTGCTTGACAACATGTCATTGGGTGACATCATAATGTTGGTGGTAGAAAATTACTGAGTGATAACACACATGTGCTATCAAAAGGTATCAACCAAAACATGATCAACTTTATCCAATCACATGAACTGGTTAATTCTATTTCCTCTTATGACTTATAAATACCCCCCCAATGCCCTCATTTTCACACATTATTCTTAGGTTTTTCTTATTCCTCCCTTTTTTTAGACTTAACCTACAACTCTCAAGTCTTAAACAAAATTTTAATGGCTTCTGAATCCAAAAAAAATCAAATAGGGGTCATATTAGTTTATTAATTTATTTATTTTTTATAGTTGACTCTCGAGCTGTTACCATTAAAGATTCTTCCTGACAACACATTTAATGTTTGCCACCTTACATTTTTTTTAATTGAAGTTTATTACAATTGGGTAGTTTATTAACTAGACAATTTACTCTTTTTTTAGGTGAAACCACCATTGTCACTCCCATCAGGACAATCAGAATGGAAGAGGCAATCTCCCTAAGTACACGTAATAACTTTTTCATTTTGAATTTGCATTAATTTATGTTTTTGAATTTACTAGTTTTGAATAATTTTTTGTTTTGTAAGTCACCCTACATTTGTGAAGAGTCCAAGAAGTATGCCACCACCCACACCACCCATATAGAATCAAATAATAAGGAATAATATCTCCCTCCCTACACAGAGTAGAGGAACCTTACAAATTTCTAATTTCCCAAATTTTTCTATTGGTGGTGTTTCTAGTGCACAGGGTCTTACATTTTTATAGTAGATTGATCTAGATGAAGAGTATCTCAGGATTGAAAGTGGGGCCCCAACTGATGGTGGATTCAATCGACATGATTTTATTCAAGTTTCTAATGTGCTGGCAGTAAAAGCACCTTCTACCTCTTCCCTATCTACCCCACCCACCAATGATAATTTAAACGTGTCTAATGATTCCATAACTAATTTTTCATTGGATAATTTAGTTTTAGAAAATCTACTTGATAATCTAAGGAAGGATGGTATTGAAGAGTTTAATTATTTACAATAATAGGATATAAAAGCAAAAGCATTGATCAAATAAATCAATGCCTGTTATCACAATCACTCCTAAAGAGTCAATTTATTTTTGCTTGTTTAAAATAAACCCTCAAAGATTAACACTTTATTCAATCAAGCTCAATCTGGGTTAATTTTTGTTAAAAATATTTATAATGATAATGTTTTAAGAATTATAATAAACAAGTTGGAAAATTTAAATGGAGAAGTGTAGGCCTATTTAAATAAATGGGCTAGAGATATAAACCTTGTTACCATTGCGTATGCAGAGAAGGAAAAAGCTATGGTAAGTTTTCATTATTTCTAACATGTGTTTTAGTTATAATTTTTATGTCCTTGAGTCTTCTATATTATTTGTTAATTGTAGGTAAAATATGAAAATTTAAAGAAAGAATCACAACTTCTTAATGTGCATTTGAAAAATGCTTGTAAAATTATCACCTCAATGATTGTGTTCAAGGAAAAGCTTGTTTTGTTAAATAAACATAACAACACTTTGAAGAAAATTATTAAAGAACATGGGATGAATCTAGATATTTTATTGAAGCAAAAAATAGATGTGAATCCAACTATTCTTTCAGCTGGTGATGTAGTGAATGAGGAGAGAGAAAATCTTATAAATATCAATTTTTCTACAGAGGATCTTCTTAAGGAAGGAGTTATCATGGAGGGTACACAGGCAGGTGAAGAGAGCAGAGTTTCAATGGAGGGAAATGGCAAGCAACAAGTGGGTGGAGATTCTATTACAAAAAAATGTTAGTTTGTTTCAAAAAGTTTATCATGTACAAAATGACAATGATTTATATCATGTTTGTTTCAAAAACACTTTATTATGTTTGAAAAACACTTGTTTTATTCAATACAATTTATCATGTCAATGATATTTTACAATTGTTTCAAATGCTTTGGGTATATAATTTTAATATTTTAAATGTACTATGGTCAAGTTAAATATTATATGGAGATATAGTAGTGTAGTGGTCTAGATTGTAAATGTTTTTTAGTATTTAATTAATACTTATGTTTAAATGTATTGTGGTCTAGATTATAAATGTTTTGTAGTATTTAATTAATACTTTGGTATTTAATTAATTAATACTTTGGTATTTAATTAATTAATACTTTGGAACACTCTTGGTTTGTAATTTAATGATTTTAAATGTGTTTTGGTTAAACATAATTAGCCTTAAATATTTAATGGTTATACTATTATAGTAGTTGTATTATTTGAAAAAGTGTTGGTTAAATGTATTGTTTAAATATTCTTCAATATCAACTATTATGAAGGCAATGTTAGGAAATTTAACTTTTACATTTGGTATTTACCATAGAGTAAATAGTGCTTATGGTTATGTTGTAAGTTAGTTATTAGAATATATTATTATTTAGAGTTATATTGTTATGTAACAATAATATAACATATATAGGTTTATTGTTATATTTGTTAGATTGAGTTATTATAGGGTGTGATTAAAATATTTGTCTGTATTTTGGTTCAACACTTCTGCATATATTGAATTTGTGTATAAGCTCTCCAAATTACTATTATAGACAATAAAAATAATGGAAATAACAAAGCTTAATGATCAAAGAAGTTTTAATGGCATGCAAATTGGTGTCCTATGGTGCATGTCTACACATAGACTTGTATGTTTCAAGGAATGCTCAAGTGATTATAAATGTGTTGTGATGATTTGCATGTCTACACTATATTTGAAATACTATTTTATGAAGTGGTCGCTATCAAGTGTAGTGGCTAGTATTAAATATTTAATGGCTATAGAAGTTGTACTATTTGAAATACACATAATTGTAATAGAAAAAATAAAGTGCTTAATTCTAGTCTATTGAAGAAGTTTCATAATTTTTAGTGTGAAAATGAAGACATCAATTTTAATTGACTCTCAATTAATCCATATAGTTTAAAAAGCTGAAAATTAGTGTACATGTATGATATAGATTACACAATTTAAACTTTTTGAAGATTAAAAAATATGAAATATTTCAGAAAATAGTAATTTCTATACTTATCAAACTAAAACTCGGGTAGTTGAAACAATCCTCGAGAAACTTGCTCATTGTAAGTGTGATTTGCATCTACCATGATAGTGTCATATTCAGTCTTGGTATTTACATCCTCTTTATTGGTATCTATTTTAGTAACACCTCTTCTTTCAACTAGAGAACTCCATGTTGCCAATGCTTTGTCATAAGGAAACTTGTCCACATAATAATGAAAACATAGAGCCTCAAGCAAGTCTCTAGATTTTTATCCAATGTATTTCTAAGTTTTGACTTCATAAAAGATAATTCACTAAATACTCACTCATCTTCCATATAAATCAAAATCATTTTTTGAACAAGTTCATATAATCTAAAATATTCACCAATACTTTCTTGTAAGATGCTATTAGGATATAGTTTTTTCCATAGCCGTGTAATTGCACCATTTTTAGTTGGGTCACTTAAACATTGAAATTGATCCATAATTATAATTCCAAACTATGATGACTGAGATGTTAGTAATTGTTTATTTAAAATACCATTAATCTCCATTCCATTCACATCTATAGATTTATAGAAATGCTTAATAATTGAACCCATATATTTATGAAATAAACTACTAATCTGTTCTTGACTGTTAACACTTTCAAAAAATGGGATTCATAACTCCCATGCCCTCCAACAACTCATCCCTTTGAAAATGTTCTCTGATCTCAGTAGATAAACTTTTCAAGATTTTATATGTAATCATCAATGCTTCATATCTGTAAATCAATCCTAGCTCAGAGAAGATAGATCATAACTACACTTTCGATTGGGAATACATTTGTTAAGTGGGAGCATAACCAATATGGGGATTCACTAGACCCAATTAGGGGATATATTATCACAACACACTATTATAATGAGGGTTTCAAATCCTCCAATCTAAAATAATCACACAATAACCTTAAGGGGGTCCTAGGTTTCGTATTTCACCTATACTAATAACAAGAAAGTAAATCTAATATAATGCTCACCAAAGCTTATGGCATAATATGAGGGGTTAGTAAATAATCAAAACATGTATAATATAATCTCAATTAAGCTAAGTATGAGTCAAACCCTAATACATGGAATATGAAGAGTAATATTATTCAAAGCCAATACTTATGTTACTTTTATCTACTAAAGAGAGGAGCAAAGTTAAAGAATACTTACCTGAATGTGAACCCATCAAGACTCAATCTCTCCCTTAGCCAATGGGGATTTATAAAAGGGTTTTATGGTTTGTAAGGATCACTAAGAAAGGCCAAATCATATAAGACTTATCCAAGTAGAAACCCTAAGCTAAGATTCCTCAAGTAAAATGGTGGAAGAGCAGATTGTAAAAAAGTGTGAGTGAATAATAAATATTGATTGCATATTGAAATAATGATGAAATGATCTTGTCTTTATAGGCATATCTTTCCCTAAACCTTTCTAAATATGTCAGTCGATAGGGTTGACCCAGTCAACCCTATACAATTCTGGATAGTTATTCACTAGGTCCCAAGCTAGGTCAACCAAAGGCTAACCTAATTCCTAAGTAAAAATATCCTAAAACTATGTAGGGTTAACCTAGTTGACCTAATACAACTGAATAAAAAGAAAGGATTTAGGTAAGGAAAAGGAGGATGGAGAGAGAAAAAATATTGTATGAGTGTGCAAGGGAGAAATAATAGATTAGAGAATGCTTTTAGGGACTGGTTAGATTGATAATGATGTGTCAATAAGGGATAACAATCCTGAAAAGCACTAAAGGTCTACCCAACCCTTTCCTAATGCACTTTTTAAGGCATGCACTTAGAGAGATTGAGTCTAAATATTTTCTTATAAGATGTAAAGCATCAATATTTGATAAAAGTTGAAAATATTATATGCATACATATGCTCTACTCAAATCTCATCATGTGTCACTAAAGTGCAACAGGGGATGGTGCTTTGAGAAAGAACATAAGAACACATAATGCTGATGCTTAAAAAAAATTACATTATTTTAAATCATAAAATAACTAAAAATAAATGACTAAAAAGAGAAATAACAAAAAGTAAATGACTAAAAAGCAAATGATTGAAAAGTAAATGTGATGCATATCTTGACTTACCTTTATCATTGTATGGTTATCTGTTGTGTTGTTAGTTTTTATTGTGTAGGGAATAGAGATTGCTTTTGACAAAGCCAAGAATACAAAAATAAAAAGAAAAAAACAAATAAATATAGGAAAGCTAAGATAATTGGTGCTATGCAAATGGGACATACTTGGGAATTTGGTAAGCTGGTGTGATAAGTGCTGTGTTAGACCAAATGACCAATTCAAAATAAAGAGTAAATTAGGAAACCAAAATGCCAAGGCTATTAAAGACTAAAAAACTCAAACAAGTAATCCTCAAGTAAGAAAGGCAAACTCACCAAATCAAACCAAGGATACATGTCAGAAAAGATGGTAATAAAACATCAATGTAAAAATAAAAAACAAAATGGTAAAACAACATTGATGAGTGATCAATAACAATCCTTATCTCAATCATCAATGGAAAAAGTTACATAAAAAGGGAAAAAAACATTGTCAAGTGAGAAGTAACAAGCCAACCTCACTCAATAATAAAAAAAGGGTATGAACTCAGGGGTCCATAATAGTAGGATGATAAAATAATGATAAATGGTAAAAGGAAAGTAAAGCAAGTCTAGAAATGTAAGTCAATGGTATAAATAAAGTAATCCATAGTTTCTCAAACATGTTATTTTGCTCTAAGGATAGATAAAACTAAAACAAAGTAGTGCTATCATGTTCTTAAGAGGTGAATTTGAAGGAAGTAAAGAAGAGGGAAATAATATTTAAAATCATAATTTTGTGGTCAAGGGGGGAAATGAAATGGGTGGAGGGGAGAATGAAGGAAAAACCAAGGTAGAGAAATTCTTTATCAAAGTTAAGATACTCAAATTAAGTTTATAAAAACAAGAGGAATTTCAACCTTAAGGAATTTGAATAACCTCTCTTAGCCACACAAGTCATAGGTCATCAAATGTAGTATATAGATCATCCCATGAAGGCTATATGCATGAAAATTAAAATGGACCTACCTTCCCACAATGTGTTCCCCATTCCTTAGGACCCCTTATAGAGCTATTGATCTACTATGAATATTGGGTACTTACATGAAAAATTAGGTATCACCATAGAGTTTATTAAATTCTCCTATTCCAATCTATTGGCATACTACACCCCATTGGACCTCAACTCTATGTGAGGCCAACTATGGAGTTTGATATTTGATTAGAGATAGGAGATGTGCCTAGAATCACATCTTTTGGTATGATTTTGACTTTTGAGATTTGTATGTTGCCTTTTATATATCATTTCTTTTTGTTTCAAATTATTTGGCTTTAACTTTCTTGATAGATTTTTTTATTCTTCCTCCCTAATGATTTGGAAAACCAAACATGGGTGCTAAAGATGACTTTCATTTGAATACTTGGGACTTGGTTACTAATAGAGATAAATTTAGAGAGAATGGATCTAAGAGTCTCATAAATCTAGGTGAATGAAAAGTGCTATCTTAACTTCAACCTTATTTTATCCAACGTGGAGCGAAAGAAAAGGAAATCAAGAGGAATGACATATGGAACAATTTGAATTAATTCAAATCACAAAAAATGTGACAAAGGGTGAGAAAGGGATAAAATGACATTAAAGTGTGATTCCTTATCATAATAATGAGGGAAATGGATGAAAACATGCTAACATAGATTGTTGTGCAAATTCAATCTATTAAAAGAAGCAAAAGATAAAGTTGAGAACAAGGATCAAAAACACATTTTCTTATAAAATGAATAACATGATGGGAATTTTATCAGGAAGGCTAGGTCCAATCCATGGTCTTACACTACAAATCATAAAATATAAGCCCATGAGGGTGACAAAAAGCATGTGAAAAAATAAAATGAGAAAAAGATGGTATTTGTGAGGAAGGGTAGGTCCTATCCATCGTCTTACAATGCAACTCACAAAAGATGAGTGCAAGGGATGCCAAAAAGTATTTAAAAAGAGTATGGAAATAAAGAAGACTATAGTACATCATGAGGAAGATCGAGTCCTATCTATGGTTTTACAATGCAACTCATGAGAAAAAAGGGAAACTAAAAGACCAAGAAGGAAGGACCGATGTAAGTAACCTACAAAAAGTGTTAGATAGATGTAGATATAAAGAATGAAAATAAGGAAATGTTTAGGCAAAGTACTTTTTAAAGAATTGTGCATTGGTGGGTTATTTGAAAACATGGCCTTATTTGGTTTGAAGGTGATAGGTACTTAGACTAAGAATATATTTGACTAAATAGGGACCCCATCATTTTTGGGCATATTTCCCTTCTTTATCATGGGTGTAGTATAATTTAAGGACAAGATCACCAACATTAAATGTGTATACCTTTAAATGTTTGTATGTTGTTTGGAAATATGAGCCTTATATTGGTGGTTATGTTGTAAGGCAGAAAGATGATGTTCATCAAGGATATCAAGGGCATGAAGGCAAACATCACATAATTTATTCATTGATAATGATACCATGAAGAAATATACATAGAGAGGGAAGCTCAAATTCCAATAAAAGAATTGATTTAGAACCATAGACTAAAGAAAATGGTGCTCCCCTAGTGGTAGTATGTATGCTAGTTCGATAGGCCCAAAGAGAAGGGTAAAGATGAAGGCACCAATCTGTGTGGGTTTCACAAATTATCTTTTGGAAGATTTTGTTAAGAATTTTATTAGTGACCTCATAGTGACCATTTCATTGTGGATGATAAGGCATGGAAAATTTGTGATTGATCTTGAATTTAGCATAAAGCTATTTAACATGTTTATTTTTGAAGTTACCACCATTATCAGAAATGATGGTATGGGGAACACTAAAGTGGCAAATGATTTGATTAAGAATAAATTTAGAAATGATAGGACCAATAATATTAATAAGAGACATGACTTCTACCCAGTTGGTAAAATATTCAGTAGTAATGATGATAAAGACATGCCCATCTTAGGAGTGAGGTAATTTGTCAATGAGATTTAACCCTATGTGGAAAATGGCCAAGGAGATTTGATAGTTTGAAGCTCAGCTACAGGTGAATGAATTAGATCATCATGAAGTTGGCAAGGATTACATTTTTTAGAAAATTCAATTTCATCCTTTTTAAGAGTATGCCAAAAGTAACCCATATATAGGCATTTTTAGGCTGTAGCATATCCACTATAGTGGCCACCACAAATGCCCCCATGTGCTTGATCAAGAAGAGGAGGGAGCTCATATTGCATAACATAAAAAAGTAAGGTACCTTTATCATTATGATAGTTAAGGATGTTGTGTCAAAATACATATTTGAAATCTTGTTTGTGAATATGTGTATTTTCATGAGAATATAAGTTAGGAGGATAAGTTTGATGTTATAAGAATTGAATAATGTATTTATACCATAGGATTTGGCAAATGGTAACAACCTCAATGTGGTAAATAAGAAAATTTGGTGGTTGAGTTGAAGATGGAGATTTTTTTATTTGTATAATAAAAATAGGATTAGAAAGAACTTGGTGTGGATGAAAGAGAGATGTTGAAGAAGCGAGGGAATCAACAATGAAATTTTGATCTCTAAGAATAGGCTTGATAGTGAAAGAGATGAGATCCTTATCAAGAGTGGTTGCAATTTGATGATAGGTAATGAGATTTTCAATTTTACATTGATAATCACCATTGACTTAGCAAAAAATAAGCTGAGAATCACCTAAAGCATATACATATTGAATGTAGAAGTCAAGAGCAGCTCGCATGCCTAAGATAAGAGCTTCATACTCGACCATATTATTGGTGACGTGAAAGGTGAAGCCAAAATCTAGAGGAATGATTTTGCCAAGAAGATTTGTGAGAATGCAACCTACCCCAGCTCCTTGAAGGCATTTAACACCATTAAAGTGAAGGGTTCAAGTATCCTCATGTAAATCGACATTAATTTCAAGAAGCTCCTTGATGAATAATTTAAGTTTAGTAGTATTGGAGGAAATATTAGATTCATCAAGATTATTTGCATCAAGATCAGTGGTAAAGTTACAAAAATAATCTTTGAGAGAGATAGCTTGATTACGACCTTCAATATAGAGAATATTGTCATCTAGAAGACTATCTTGAAGGGGAGAAGTAGATAGAATGGGAGTTATGGCAAGTTGATCAGTTATGACCTGCCCTTAAACAATTTTTTGAGTGATAATGAAAAGATAAAATTCTATAAGAAAGACCATCCATTTGCCAATTCTATCTCTAGGAAGAAAGGCTTTAGAGAATTGATGAAGGGGGTCAGAATGAATGATGACATAAGTAGTTTGATAAAGCATGTAATGACGAAGCTTTTTAGCTATGAAATAGATGGAAAAGAAATCATGTTCAATTTTGGTATAACATGTTTCATTATAAATGAGACCTTGACTAATGTAATAAATGGCATATTCTCTTCCAATATCATCTTTATGGGCAACCATTGCCCCAAATGATATAAATGTGCAAGAAGTATAGAGAATTAAGGGTTGATCATTTGAAGGAGGATGAAGTGTATGTGGGTGAATTAATGACTCTTTCATGTTATCAAAGGATTTTTGACATGGGTCCATCCATTATAAATTAATACCTTTATTGAGAAGAGAATTGATGGAATGAATGTAACAGGGCATTTCGAGGATGAATAATCTAATTGCCCCAACTTTTCCTAAGTACAAATGTTAGGAATAGAATGAGGAATGGGCATGCTGATGATAACACTAATCTTAATGGGGTCAACATCAATGTCATGGAGAGAGACCAAGAATCTTAACAATTTTTCAGAGGTGACACCAAAGACACATTTATAAGGATTGAGTCTAACCTGGTATTTAAGTAAGAGGTCAAATATGATAGCAAGATTTGATAGATGAATCTTACAACTTTTGGGTTTAGCAATGAGATCATCCATATAGGTTTCAACAATTTTATGGATAAGATCATGAAAGATGTGGGTCATTGCTCATTAGTAAGTGGCTCTAGCATTTTTAAGGCTAAAAAGTATTTTGACATAGCAATAGGTGATCCATTCCATGGTGAGAGTAGTCTTATGTTGGTCCTTGTGGGTGATGTGAATATGATTGTATCTTGAGAAGCCATCCATAAGAGATAACATTTTGTAACTAGCTTTGGAATCAACAATGACATCTATTAAAGGTAAAGGGAAGTTATCCTTGGGATAAGAGGTTAAGATTATGGAAATCAATACAAATATGAATGACCATAGTGACTTTTTTTTAACAATGATAATGTTAGAAATCCATTCGCAATAATCCATTGGTTTAATAAATTTAGCATTGAGTAATTTGATGTTTTCTTTGTGACATAGAGTGGAAACCTCAGGTGGAAATTTCCTTTGTTTTTGATGCATAGGCTTGTCATAAGGATAAATAATGATATTATGCACCACAATGCTAAGGTTAATGCTAGGCATGTCCGTATAGGACCAGGAAAAAACCTCATGATATTTATCAAAAAATAAGTTGAATTTATCATGTTCAGTAGGTAAGAGTTCATTAGATACTATAATTGGTTAGGGATAAAATGGAGTACCATATTCAATATGAGTGGTTTTTTCAATAAGCATGGCATTGCCATCTTGGAAATGGTATGGTGCATTAGGTAAAGAAGAAATAAGATTAGTTTTGGAATCAATGCTAGTAATGAAGTTGTTGAAACAAAAGGTTTTGGTTTTAAAATTTCTAAGTTTATGATGTTGCCAAGGAAGTTTAGGCTCTCAGGCATGAAGTATTTCTATAATAGCTTCGTCACTAGGCAAGGTAAGAAGAAAACCATAATAATCAACATCTACTTTGAGATCTAGAATTTGATTACCATGGTGATCATACTCAAAATGTATCTGGTGGACATCAATTGCCTTGGCATTGAGTGTAATCTTGGAAGGAGGAGAAGTAAATAGGTTAGAAGGGATGGGAGTATCAGTGGTTTGATGATGGGGGAAGGATTAGATGCAATGATTGGTTTGATAGGTGGTAAAAGAGATGTTGGAATTTTTAGAGATTTAGAAAGTATAATTTTCTCTACCACCCAAGGGGTATCGATAAGTGGAGAATTGAAAAAAGGTACATGACCCTTAGGATCTAAGTCATGATCCATAAAAATGGTATGAACATCTTGATTAAAAGCATGAATTTGTCTAAGGTTTTTTGATAGTGTTGGGCATCCAAGTCTTGAGATTGAGCTTGGGCCATTATATAATTATCATCATATGTTGGAAAAATTTTACACGCTTGAGAAACAAGGGGAGTTTCAAAAGGTGAAATCTTGATATTACTAAATGTACATGGAGATATGATGAGAGGATCTTGATATAATTTGTTTACTCCAAAATCATTACAAGTGAAGGCATATTTTGGTAAATAAGGCTCTTGAGCATTGCATGGAGGGGGAAAATAAATAATCTCATTAATAAGAGGAATAATATGGTCTCTTGGTAATAAAGAAGGAGGAAGCCGCAACAAAATGTAGGGAGGTAGCTTGGTTGTATTGCAAATATGTTGCAAATCATTGGGTTCATCATAATTAAAATCCACAAGAGTAACTTGTAAATCAGGATTCATGTTGATGAACTTAGGTAAAGGAACACTATTGATCTTAGGAATTGTAGGAATACAATATTGGGATTTGGGGTTAGGAAGTTGAACACTCCATGGGTTGGGATCCACTTCATGCTTATAGAGTTTTACATTGTGTAAGAATTTAATACATTGGCTACCAGAAGAAGCAATGGCCCTAATTCTATGAGTCCATGGGTGACCAATGAGTATATTATAAGATAAAGGTAAATCAAGGACCATAAGCTTGGTTCAAATAGTTTTAGGTCTGATGGTTAATGGAATCCAAATACAACCAGGTGGTTTTTGATTTATCTTATCAAAACCATGACAGGTAAGATGGGTTTGCTTATGATGATCTTTGTTATAACCAAGTCATTAGATGAGCCACAAAGATGTCACATTAATAAAAAAACCTTCATCAACTAGATTTTTATGGATAAGGGTAGTATTAATGGATATTTTAATGAAAAGTGGTGGATCATCAATGTGAAAAAAAAAATTCATCATTGATCATGTCTTATTTAAGAAATTCAATGGAGGGCTTAGAATAAGGACACATAGTTTCAATGGTATTGACATTGGTAGGTTGAGATTCAATAGAAGGTGGTTATTCATCTATAGAATATGGATCTTCAATTTTTTGGAGTTTTTACATAAGGAACTTATAATGATAGGGATAAGTATGAAATAACTCCATAAGAGGAATTTTACAAGGCATAGAGTTGAGTTCCTCAATAAAGTTATAATGATATTTAGAAGAACCAACATGAGGTTTAGGCGGTAAAGTAGATTTAGAAGGAATATATGTGGTTGGAGTATTAGAAGGAGGAGGTGGTTCCTCATGGGCTTCTGAAGCAAGATTAGTGGTGGTAGTATCTTTGAGAAGTTGTTCTTCTAAAGATGGCTTCTTAAGTTTGGTAATAGGATCTTTGTGAGTTGACTTGCGATGATAATTAACCTTAGTAGTATTAACATATTGAGAGTTGTTATAATATTGGTCATAATTAGCATCAATGACATAAACATCCTTAGTTATTTGAAAAATATTTTTGGTTATTTGAGGTAGAAGCTTTGGAAGCTTGTCACTTTTGGAGAAGTAATAATGTACTCTTGATGATGAAGGTTGATCATGGATTCATGATTAAATAAATCACCAAGTATATAGGAAACATCAAATTTAGTGAGCCCTTTACAAGATTCATGAAAATTACCAATGTTAGCATGAAACCAACATAATAGATTATGATCATACCACTTGGGAGGATTATTAGGATAAATGAAAGGTTTAGAGGGTGGTAAAAATTATTTCACTTGTTGAATCAAGAGAGGTGTCTGAGAAGGTGAAGGAATATCATTTTTGGCAACTTTTGGTTTATTTTGTGGAGTATTACTAGTGATAACATTGGTAGATGTTTGAAAAGATCCTTTTAGGAGTTTAGGATTAGGTTTGGATTGCTTCATGAGAAAGTCTTGACATTTAACTTGGTCAAGAGCTTCAATAAGTTTTTGGGGAGCAAATATTTGAACCTTGTATTGAAGAGGAGTCAAGCAGTGATAAATAGTTTGAATAAGTTATCATCAATCATGTAATGGTCAGCTTTGTGAACCAATGATTTCCATCTTTTGATAAAGTCATGAGCTAATTCAGTTGAAGATTGCTTATCATTGATGAAGTGGCTAAGATAATTTTTGAGAAGAGCATTGTGTTAAAACTCTTTAACTAGATGACTAGCCAAATATTTAAGTTACCAAATAGAATGTTGGGGTAGTTGGTTATATCATTCTAATACATCACCAGTGAAGGTTTTGACTAAGAGATTAGTTATGGCAAAGGTATTAGTTTGGATCCACTCTTTGTAAAGATTACCCAAGGCTTTAAGAAATTAGGTAGGGTCTTTAGTCCCATCATATTTGATAGTTGGAGATATGTTATCAATATCAATGGACACAATGAAGGGATCTAAAGGATCTTTTTGAATAGTTTGAAGCATCTTGTTATTAATTATGGGTTGAGGAATAACATTGCCTGAGGCATCTCTAAGAGGTAGAGGAATGTAATTAGGATTAGCTTGAGGATGAATAGTTAGAGGTTGATTAGCCATATTAATCAAATGTTGTTGAAGTTGCATCATTTTATTGGTATTAGAGTTTTAAATTATGTTCATTTATTAGATAACTTGGGCAAGAAGTTGAGTTTTATAAGGAGGTGGGTTGGTGTTGGTACAAGCCCTCCATGAATTGGTATTACGGGGAGGATTATTAGAATATGGATTATGAGTGGGATTATTGATTAAACTTGTGCCAATTTCTCCCACATTATTTTGAATATTTTGAAGATGAAAAGTATTTTCGTGAGTATAAAAATGATTAGATCCATCAACTTCATCTTGAGGTGTGATTTGCACCATGTTACAAGTTATGTATGAATAAGGGGAAGAGGTGCCCTAAGAGTGATGGTGCTCTTAGGAGGAAAAGAGAGGAATAAATGAACATCCCATATAGTATCTAAATGGATTCAATCTATCTAAGAATATTCTAATAGGAAACTTCATTATGTTTAGAGAAAAATGAATAAAATGTTAATAAGAAAAGATAGTGAACTAGATCGATAAATAGAGAAAGTAGAGAATAATATAGGATTGACTGGGTTGACCTAGCATGGAAACAGGGTCTGTAAATAATACAAGGTCAATTGGGTCAATCCAACACAACAAATAAAGGGTAAAAAATTATACAGGGTCAATTGGGTCGATCCAGTACAATAGATAGGGAAAATTAGACAATCTATAATAGGTTATGTCAATTGAAACAATTATGCACTGAGACAAGAATAATTTTGTAAGTATTTTTAAAATCAAGAATTAAAGGGAAATAAATAATTAATTGGATCAATGAAGGTGATCCAATTGATGCACACAACATAAAACCTTGCATCAATACTGGCTAATACAAGTTTTTACAATACAAAATACAATTGAGCAAAGAGCAAGTAATCAACTTGAAAAGTAAAAGTTAACTAGATGGTCAACTTGAATTTTGTTAGATTATTAGAATATTTTAAATGTGATAGGAAGTTGGTTGTAAGTAAGGAACTAGAAAGCAATCTAAGGATAGTTTCAAGATATTTGGGCTAAATAAGATTTGCATTGGCAATGGTATAGGCTTGATATTTGAGCCTACCCCCTCACTTCACACACTGCAACGATAAGGGTATCAGGTGCTTAGCCAAAATATACCATTAACTAGGTGTTTATACTTGGCTCAAAAACCAAGTCGAATTCCCCCTTGGTGATGAAATCCAAGTAGGTAGGCCTTGGGTAGATAATTGTTAAAGAGCTTGTTAATATTTTGTGATTCGGTCATGTGTACATAAAATAGAAAATAGTGAAACTAAATGGTAAATTAAAAACCACCTAATTAGACTATGTGATCTATTCTAAACATGCAAGCAATAAGAAAATGAAAGTGTGAGCTAATTACTTGCATATAAAGGTTAATTAAAAATTTAAAACATGGTACAATGTTGATGTAGTCGACAATGTATACATAAAATACATAATATAGTTGATAGTGTCACCTATGTAATATGGAAGCAAAGGTCTAAAAATGAATAGGGTCGATAGATTCAACCTAGTTATCTAAACAACACACAAAATATAGAACTGGGTCAACAAAGTTGATCCAGTTAACTGTATAAGGGTAGTTTTAAAGACTTCAAACTATGAAATGAAAGACTTTAAGGAAAGAGAGAAAGGATAAAAAGTAACCTTGGTGAGTTTGTAGAGAAATGAGATTGTTATCAAGGAAACTTGATAAATTCTTGTAAATCCTACTAACAGGGTCGACTAGGTCGATCTAGCTTTATAGAAACCTATTATTGAGTGCCTAAAATGTATAGGGTCAACTAGGTTGACCTAGTAGTCTAGATTGGATGTTTGAAAGTCTTAAAAACTGTATTTGGTTGATTGGGTTGATCCAATAGTGTGTACTTAAAAAATAACCTACAAAGAAAGAGAAAAATGTTAAACTTGTGCATAGAAGTTAGATCTGGGTTGATGTAGTCAATCTAGTATGGAAAATATATGATAAAATAAAGAAATATAAGTGAAAAAATCCTAAAAGGGTCAATTCACATCAATTTCACTAGAATTTATGAAATCATAAATGCATCATGTTTATAAATCAATCCTAGCTCGAAGAAGATAGAATATACCTACACTTCTGATTGGTAATACATTTTCTAAGTGGGAGCATGACCAATATGGAGATATGCTAGACCCGATTAAGGGATATATTATCATAATACACTATGCTAATGAGAGTTCCAAAGTTTTCAATATAACACAATCATGCAATAACCCTAAGGGGGTCCTAGGTTTTGTATTTCACCTATACTAATAACAAGAAAGTAAATCTAATCTAATGCTCACCAAAACTTGTGGCACAATATGAGGGTTCAGTAAACAATCAAAACATGTATAATATAATCTCAATTAATATAATTATGAGTAATACCCTAATACATGGAATATGAAGATTAATAATATTCGAAGCCAATACTTATGTTACTTCTATCTACTAAATAGAGGAACAAGTTAGAGAATACTTACCTGAATGTGAACCCATTGAGACTTAATATTTCCCTTGGAAAATAGGTATTTTCAAGAGGTTATTATGGTTGATAAGGATCACTAAGAAAGGCTAAAACATATAAGACTTATCCATAAGACTAGATTCTCCAAGTAGAAACCCTAAGCTAAGACTCCTTAAGTAGAATGGTGGAAGAGCGGATTGTAAAAAATCATGAGAAAATAAGAACTCTTGATTGCATATTAAAATAATTATGAAATGATCTTGTATTTATAGGTAGATCTTTCCTTAAACCCTTTCAAATATATTTTCCAATAGGGTCGACCCAGTCGACCCTATACAATTTCAGACAATTATTCACTAGGTCTTGAGCTAGGTTAGCCAAAGGCTAACCTAATTCCTAAGTGAAAATATCCCAAAATTATGCATGCTTGACCCATTTGACCTAGTATAATTGATTGATAAGAAGGGATTTAGGTGAAGAAAATGAGGATGAAGAAAGGAACAATACTATAGGAGTGTGTAATAGATTAAGGAGTAATTTTAGGGACTAGTTGGATTGGTACTAATGTGGCAATAAGTAATATCAATCCTAAGAAGCACCAAAGGTCTTCCCACACCTTTCTTGATGCACCCTTTAAGGCATGCACTTAGAGAGATTGAGTCTTGATGGGTTCTTGAAAGATGTAAAGCGTCAATATTTGATAAAAGTTGAAAATATTATGTGTATGTAGATTTTGCTTAATTTAATTTATGTTTTAGATAAAACAATATCTTATAGTAGATGTGTTATAGGTACATCTTTAGGTTCAGCTCCCACAACTTCAAGTCTTTAATAGCAAGTGTGCATTGGGATCTCAATGCCATTTTCCATGACACAAAGATGATCATCGATATTAAATTTCAAATAACTCTTAAGATTCTAAAAATCTATCAAAACTTGTCAGGCTCTAAAATTAGGTTCATGAAAACTTTCATTCGATGTGTATAATATATCTAAAGATTGACATACACATTTTGTCAAATGTATGAAGTCAAAAATATAGATAGATCTCTCTTGGGCATGTTTCATTTAACAATTAATTTCCTTTAATATTGGTAGAATACCACATAATGTCAGTAATGTTTCAAAATCTATTAAATGACACAACAAATCTTTTGCTTTATCAACTTCCATACAATATTTATACATAAAACCTATTAAAGATGGATATTCCTCAAAAAAATTTCATGCAGGTTCATACATGGAAATCCATATTATCTCAATATCTTTCAACATTTTTTTACCATCAGTCACCCCAATTACAAATTTATAGAACTTCAAAAACCTTTTTTGGCTGCTTGACATATAAGCATGCAAGTCATGAATGAGCTCTTCCACTTTTGCAACATTGCTAAATGTGTTGAAAATTTTGTACATAAGATTCATCTTTTGAGCCATGCAATGAATTGGAATCATAAATGGAGAAACTATTGTTTGAAGATGAACATAAAGACCACTTCTATACCCCTATATTACTGATGCATCATCAACTCCAACACACACTAGCTTCGTAGCTATAGCATAATCATCCATCCTAGTGTTATCTATTACATTAGATACAACCAATTTATGAAGACTTTCTACATTGTAATTTTTTACCATTTTATGAACAACTAATAGATGAGATTGGCTTGAATAGTTTTCAAAAGTATACACATACATGCAAACCCATGATGTGTTGTCAATTCTAGTGACCTCATCGATGGATAGTGACATAAATAGTGATCTCTTAACACTTTATTTCAAATCTTCATTCTTAACCATTTATAAAAATTTTGCCATTTCCCAAGCATTGCTATCCAACCAATGTGACTATGGAATATCAAGAAACCCATTATGTTGAAACAAAATATTATAATCTAAAAAATCAGAAATGGGTCTACCCTTTTTTAAAATGTGGAAAATAATAGATGACTATACATATTTTGCCTTAAGATTAGACTACATAAATTTTTCAAATTGAGATTTGATTGTTCCCCCTTTCTCAACAAGATGTTTTTTTCATTTCTGATCATTTTTGTATTCATGTACATATCTTACAAACATGCATTCTTATCCATTTTTCCATCTGTGTGTTCTTGTTATCTGTCTATTTGGGTGCTTCATGGATATATATGTTTTTCCATAATGTTTCTTAATTATATCTAATTTAAGTTGCATTTTATGTTCTTTTCCAAGTTTCTAACTGCATATTATACATCTGCATTATGTTAGAGGCTCATTACCATTTTCCCATTCTATAGGTTCTATAAATGCATATTTTGTAGCCCAGTCAACATGAAAATACCTTCTTATTGTCAATATACTTCTCTTTATTCGTCAACTTTTTTGTGGAATTTTCAATTTAATTTTGTGTCTGAAGAGAACTGCAATACTCTTCTAAAGTGCCTAGAGGAGTGTCTTCTATGGATGGCATGTCATTAATAAAATCCTCAGGTGGTGAGATGTTATTAGGGTTAATTATTTGTAATGAAATAATATCATTATTAGTGACATTTATACATTGAAATGGTTTTGAAATTATTCTATAATTTAAAAAAATACTAATTTTTTAAAAAAAGTTTTAAAATTATCTGTATTTGGAGTGCATGTTATTTGCACAGTCTTCTTTCTTGGGTTTCTAAAATAAGATAGTATGTTCCATTTTACTGATATTTTTTATGGTGTTTTACCCTTACTATTACCAACTGATGAAATTATAAATAAAGAGGATATTATAAGACTCAATATGCAAACAGGTGATAATAATTGGGAAGGCACTGTCAGATGACAAGAATCAAGTAGTAAAATGCAGCTGGGTGACAATAATCAAGACTGTATTAGCAGGTGGTAGAATGGTTTTAGGTGGTAAATCAATACTAAGTAGCTTAATGTTGTCAATTAAAACAATGTTACTCTTTTTGGGTAGCACAAATCTTAATGCTACTAGGTGGTACAAAGCTTTCATGTGGTATATAACTACCAGGCGATAAGCTACTACTAGGTGATATAGTGCTACTAGGAAACATAGTCACACTACTGTGGGATGGCATAGTGCTATTGTGTCACTAGTGCTATTGGGAAATGAAGTAATAGAATATGATGTAGTGCTATTGGGTAGTTAGGTGCTACCGTGAATCATAGTTCTATCAGGTGGTAAAATACAGTTAGGCAGTAGAATACAGTTGGGTAACACAGTGCTATTAGGTGACAAATTTAGGCGACCTCAAGGCTCAAGATCTTGGTAATGTGATAAATAAATATACTTTGATGGTAACTCCAATGAACATATGTACTATATATAAGACAAATTACATGGATACCCCCATAATTATTGTAAAGGATTGGTGAGCCAACCCCTAAAAAATTACATCTCAAAATTTTAGGTGAATGGGCCCTATGTAGTACTTTCAAAAATCACCAAATTATATTTCTTAAAACCTAAATATTCATGAATTAACAAATATTCACCACTAAAATTTACCCTATACTTAGTATATTATTTTTTTGAAAAGGCATATTACATTCTATTGGAATACAAGGATTAAAACTTTTATGCTTAACATTTGAAATAACATGTGTACCTAATTTTATTTTTAAGAGAAAACTAGGAACATAAAAATATGTATTAGTAATGTTATCACTAGGCACACCATCATTTAGTTTATCATGTGACTTAAGATCTTCAATAACATGAGAGATGGGTAAAGAAAAAAGAATACTAGGTGTAGTTGAAATATTTTCCTCTTCACTATATGCATAATAACCATCATCATTCCAATTTTCATCACAATCATAATCTTGGTCACTTTAAGATTCAAAGTTTAAAGTACACACACTTTCATGTTCATTAGAGGGTGTGTAAGAGATGATTCTAAAGTTTTATTATCATGCAAGGTTTCATCACATGTAAGAGGAATGCAATATTTTCCTTTATTATATATAATTGAAGTTAAAGAGGAAGGATTAAAAATTACATTTTCAATCTTATTTGACATATCATCACATGAGATAGGAATACAAGGTTGAATTAAATTGTTTTTATTTAAAATTTCAAGATGCCTTTGAGCTGAAAAGGTAAAGAAAGGAGGAAGAGAAACATCTTCTACTTTGTTTACACCATTTTCAAATGAGGGAATAATGTTAGGTTCACTTTCTTGTTTAAATTCACAAGAAAAGGGTATAAAAGATGCATTATCATGTTCTACCTTATAAATAACATTATCATATGATAAAGGAACATTATTGTAACTAGGCTACACATTTTTTGATGGGACTTTATGTACTAGAATTTTGACTCTATTTGCCTTATATTGTGAAATTTTGAAAAGAGATGTGGAAAATGTTTTTGAAAAACTAGGAGTACTATCAAACTATGCATTACCAATTAGGGGTTCTTTGGAATTATATTCTTAACTTCATTTTCTTGGATTTGGAGAGAAGAGGAAGGAGTAGGTGATGAACATGTATCTACACTACTTTCACTATCATTTTGACCATCACATTCATAATATTCATCATAACCATAATGGAAATAATCATCATCATCATCATAATTATATATGAAATCATGCTCAACATAATTTTATAATGTACAATATTGATAATTTGTCCATTCTTTATTATAATTATAAGGAGTGCCTATAAATTGATCAACTAGATGAGGAGGAATAGTTTCCTTATTATTCATTTTAAACTTTACAAAAACTAGGAGAGGAAGTATGAAAGAAAGAAAAATGAAAGGTAGAAGATAATCACACATGAAAGAATAAATTTAATTTATGCTATCATGCAACTCTATGTGAGAGAAAAAAATAGGAGAATTAGAAAATTTGAAACCCTAATTTAATCACATAAAGTAGAAGGAAAACCTAGTGGCAAGCTAGGGTTTGAAGCAATATTCAAAAAATAAAATGGGTTCACCAATATATTTTATTAATTTTATGATTAAATATAATTAACCCTAATAAAATAAAAAATTGAGTAGAGTGAAATGGCTAACTAAATCAACATCCAACCATACATTTCACTTGTATATAGAATGATATTGAACAACTAGGGTTTTAGACAAAAACATGCAAAAGGATGAGAAACTTACCTTTTTTAGAGCTTAGGACCTATATTTGACATGTAGGATGCCTATCCCACTATCAAATCTGACTGTTTGACTACCATTTTAGATTCAAATGCAATATTAGGATTGGACATTAGAGTAGGGCACTCCTATCCTTTTTAGTGCACCTATCCTCTCATGTTTTCGACTTGATTTAATACTTGTAAGTTTTAGATAACCTTCTATAGCTATGGGATCTGTTGTCACCGACCTATGTTCTTAATATTACACCTATATTTTTCCTTATTCTCTTAAAAAACCTAACAAATTATTATAAAGAAGAATCATAAAAGATCAAATGCAAAAGGGGAAAAAATGGGGAAAGTGAGATATGGTCATGATATCCTTAGAGCCCCTATTTTCCTAAGTGATAACCACATATCCCCAATGATAAGGATCTCAAACTGATGTAGTTATCCCTTAGGAAATATGTATAATCAACCAAGCATAAATGTGCATCTAAAATGCTCTTTGTTTGGGCCCTCCTCTTGGTCAAAGCATGTAATCTAGGTGTAGTATGTAAATACTTTATTAATATGCAAAGATTGAGCTTGTTGTGTATTGATGCTATTTTTTTAAATTAGTGCCAAAAGATAAGTTCCATTTTGTAAAATTCCTTGTGGAACCCTTTAAATAGAATATTCCTAATTTTGAATTTGAAAAACCTATTCGCATGCTGACCAACTTAAATAAAGTTAAAATGGTCACAAGAAGAGGACAAAAAAGGAAAGGACCTAAAAACACACCTAAATGGGTGTTGGACAACATCTCTAGGAAGGACACTAGAGAGGTGCTCTAGTGTCCCCCATGGCACTCTTGTCCAAAATGGAAAAAAAATTATGGTAAGACTCAAAAAAATTACTAGGGGTCCTGTGATTGTGTCAAGGGTTGACATGGAAACAGAGAGAGTGCAATAAGAGAGAGATAAGATCATGAAAATGCCAAAAGGACACAAAAGACCAAAATGACATGGATGAATAAGAGTCTCAATCATCATTAGGAACCTTATGTGAAAGAGTTATAAAAGACATAATACTTGTGTTTGCTTGACCAAATTTGGGTGTATATGGTAACTATAGAAATATATCTTCATGCAAATATTGATAGTAATATATGATTCATGGGAGAATGATGTGATGAAAATTGAAGCCAAATAATATGCTTAGCTATAAGCAACATGAGAGATAAATAATATGTATGTGTATACTCATATATAATAAATATCATCATATAAGGCTCATCGATACCCCTAATACTATTATGCTAATGCAACATAAGTATGGGAATAAGAAAGGAGTGGCAAAGGATATTCTCATTAAATTTATAGGTGAGATACCCAAATATGAATAAGATATGACAATAGATTATCGTATACAATAACCACAACTTGAATTGGTAAAATGAGAAAAATGTGGTGTCTTGATATAAGCCATGTAAGATCAATAGACACATGGGTGTACTATGCTACGTATATGTAAGATAAGATTAATGAAGTTCATAGAGAATATATGGGTATGATTCCCCCAAAGGCAATGTAACAGTGGTAATATTATTAAAATGTGAGGGTATGAATCTCCCAATGGCAATGTAGTAATATACATATGATCAATTAAGTTCAAGAGATAGGTAAGGTTATAATTCCCCGTATGGAAAAATAAGGTATCATTGGTAGTATGAAAAATGTAGTGTCAATGTAATGGTATGACATCCTTGATATAATAAGGTGTAATAGGTGAATATCATGAGGAATATGTGTGGGTATGACTCCCCAAAAAGGAAATGTATAGGTAGACTTAGTGATGAATCAAAAATAATATATGTGGGTATGATTCCCCTAATGGAAGTATATAGGTCATAGGATCAATAGTAGTAAGGACAAAGGTTATTCCCCCATGATGAACAATAGTGTGTCTATAAGATGAGGGGTAGATAATTGATGTGATAGTATGACATCTTTGACATTATAAGATGTTAGTGAAAATCAAAAGGAAATGGGCATGATTCCCCTAGAGGTAATATATAGGGATGGATGTATTCAATGAAGCTCATATGACGATATGACTCACCCAATGGAAATGTATAAGTAGTAGATTTTGGGAATGATAAATATATGTAGCAGCTAATGGTGTAGGAGGGATAATGTGTAGCCCCAAATGTAAATATATGGTAAATAAGATTAACAAGGGGAGGTAAAAATGATATTTCCCCATGTACCATTATGCCTCATATGGGGTGAAATATAAAAATGAAGCACACATACAATTAGTATTCCCCAATAGTTGTATAATAGAGACCTTGGAAATGCAAGAAAAAACATAATATACTACAAGTAGTAGGTTCATGATAGGGATCATGGAACCAAGCATAAGATATCACATAGTATAGGCAAGGCAATCACACAAATAATATAACTAGACACATTAAATGTAACCATTGAATATGAAATGGCATGGACTTAACATAATGTTATTACTAGAGGATCATCTATGAAAAACCTTAAAAAATAAATCAATAGGCAACACACATAAGAACACACAACTATAATCAAAAAAGAAATCATAAGGCACATGATAACATACAAGACATATATGTATCCATCATATGCAATAATACAGTGTAAGTATCCATGTAACATAGTACTCAAGATGTAGGGAAGAGCAAGATATTTATAATCAATGTAAATAGATCTAAATGATAAATGGAAAGTAGGAAGGATAGAACCTGAGAGCAACTCAAATTATTCTCTTAATATGAACATTCCACCAATGTGAGGGTAAATGTAGCTACACATAAATTGTAAGTCCATGATCATATTTAACTTATATATCCTACATCTAACCTACTCAAAGAAAACCATGAGAATCACGTGTAATATGTATGTCTAAACTTCTCAAAATGTAGATAAGCATGATATGTATACTCGACAAAGATAAATGAAAATAATTTTTTAATTTTAATGTTTCTTAATGTTTTTTCATTTTTATATTTTCCTAAAAGAATCTTGCCCCATATATGAGTGATGTATGACTAACATGAGCACTATAACATGTACCAAATATAAAAAGATATGATTTATTGTAAGTATTAGAATTGAAATAAAATCATATGTCCTTATAGATGTGTGATGTATATCATGGAAATATAAGGAAATATCCATACCTATGGATCATGGAAAATAAGGGATCCAAGGGCATGTGGTGACTGAGCAAGAAAAGGAAGCTCAAGATCAAGTGTGTGCATGCAGAGAAAAAGTAGACAAATGAAATTTCAAAAACCTCCAAAGAGTAACAATCAAAATGTAATAACCAATGCTGAGTGGTAAGAATTCATGAAAATCCATCATGTCAAATAAAAATTAACGATCAAGAAAGTAGTAGAAAAATCAATGTACAATGGAAAATTATATGCCACCAAAATGTCCCCGGAGCCAACTATGAACTCATGATCATATGTATATAATATGAGTCCCATAAAGTATGAAGCATTGAACCACACATTATGTTATCATAACTAACCAATGATATCATCAAGTCATAAATTTCTAGAATAAACCACAAGATAATGCACACATGGTATATTAATAGTATAAGATGTTGTAAATAAATCATCATATTATGAACTAATGTCTCCGATGCATGGATATATATATATATATATATATATATATATATATGTGTGTGTGTGTGTGTGTGTGTGTGTGTGTGTGTGTGTGTGTGTGTGTGTGTGTGTGTGTGTGTGTGTGTGTATGTATGTATGTATATATATAACTGAATTGAATTTTTCATTGGATATGTACTAGTATATGATTTTATCCTTTTTTGGTTGAATTTGATCTTGATGCGCATTTTTCTTAGGTATTCACTTAAATTGTGTTTGAGATGCAACAAAATTCATTGTGGAATGTTTTAAATATTGATTTAAAAATGTTCTATCTCTCTTGATTGTAGCTATATTTCCATCATATTTGAGTGTGATATAATCATGTGTAGTATCAAGTGTTGCTTCCATTTTTTTAATTACTATATACCAAGTATATAATTGTACAATATTAAAGTCGATGTCACTAGAAACAATATAGGAAATGTTTGCAGACCAACTAATACAAGTAAGGTAATATATCCCAAGGATGTAGGTAAATGATCAAGTAGAGGATTATACATCTTAGTTAAATAATTTGAGTCATAACCAAGTTCCTTAATAAAATCAAGAGTGCACATAGTTAATTTAATTCTATCATCCATCATAGTTCCTTTTCTTTGTTGTCCTTCCATATAAGTTTTAATGAGTAAAGGTTCTACAATGTTAGTACCCCTTCATCCTAACTCTTTCTTTGTAATTTTTTTCATTAATAAAATCTACATACACACATACGTTATAAGTCATCTCTTGAGATAATTTTAATAATACCACATTTATGGGAAGTAGTAGTTAGCTAGAATAGAATTAGTATAAATAGGAACCTAGACTAGTAGAAAACCATCCAAAAATTATATTTTATTGGGATTACTCAAAAGAGGTTCCCCCCTATCTATATTTTACTCCATTTCCAATGAAATATAGTCTTTTTACTTTAATTTTTAGTATTATTTTTTGTATTTTCACTAATTACCTATTATGTTGCAAAAAGAGTCATACCATCTAGTATTAGAGCACTTTCCAAGGTCATTTTTTTATAGTAATTTGAATGGATTAGAGATATTTACAACTATCTACCATATGCTCTCACCTCACCCAATCAGGATCTTGGTGATCATAAAGTGGTAACAATGTGGTGGCACTAATATTATTTCATGAATCTGCCCAATTTTTTTTTCCATTTTATTTTCTTTTAGGATATAAACTATGTTTTGAAAATTTTAAAACTAACATAAAGTTGGTGTTTTGTGCTAAGTGGTTATCAATTTACCCTTTTTCATGGAGTGAGCAGTTATGCTCCAATATGTAATTAATTCGACGTCATTACATACTAGTTTTTGCTTCCACATACCTTCAAGGATATAAGAATACCCCTAATTGTTTTTTTAGCCTAGCTATAAGAAACATTTGACCCTATATTACTTGCAGTGCATAGACAAGAAATTATCCCAAATAAGATACAATTGATCTCAAAGATGGGATAGTGGATTATGATTATGGTTAACCTCTATAGTTAGTGCTCTAAAACATTGAGTTGACATTATTTATGCATAGGATACATTTGAATGTGAGCCCACAACTCAAACACGCCCTAAATAAACCTTCCCAAATGATTCCAATTGTGTTTACTTTTGGTAATTTATTGTTAACCGAAACCACCAACAACTAATTTTTCCCAAAATAAATATAATTGATAGTAGAAATCAGTTTTCATAAAATCCTGAGTAGATTATACATATTAATAGTCTACACCATCAAAATATTTCAAGTAATAATCTGTAGCATCAATATTTTGTGTTAGAACAGTGTGACCAAATATTTTAGATCATTTATCTTCTAAATGGTGATAGTTAAAAAAAATTTTGAATGAATTTTAGAGCACAAGGTAGATTTTTCATTAAAAAAAGAGTAATTTTTTATTTTAACTGATAAGATGATTAAATTGTTGTTATTTTCTCATCAAGACAATCATGTTAATGGGCACTTCAAAATTTAAGAGAAAATTTTAAATATATTTTTTCCACTTATAGTCCCAAAAGCACTTTTCTTCACCTTTGTGAAAATTAAACCATTATGATTGTCTCATCAAGATGATCATTTTAACATATAAATTTAGTATGATTTTTCTAGCACTTGAAGACCCATCTGACTAATGTTTATCACTTATACAAGAAACCAGACCATAACATAAAATATTAAGGAACTTCAAGCTAAATTCTAATCTCAAATTGACTTTTGATTTACTGAGTTGAATGAATGACTACATGGAATAAATTCACAAAATACCATGATCTCAAACAAACTCAATGGGGGTAGGCATTCTAAAAGCAATTTTTATTCTTGAACCACACTACATGGCCCTAAATTAGACTTTCTAAATTTTTATGGTACATAACCTACCACCTAGATTTATCATTTTAAATGGTATTTCATTTTATATAATATAATGGTGGTAGATATGGTACCCATTGCCTCATTTTACTTAGAAAAGGAATTTGTTTGGTGATACCAATGGTATCCAAAGTCTCATGAAGAATCACTAAGGATTATTTTTTAAATATTTTTTTGGTTTGCTTTGGCCTCATCACTTATGATGATTTCATAGTAGTACTGATCAAAATCTAGAAAATAAAAATGGTTCACAAGTATTAAGCTAAATTTAAAAAAATGGCTAACCAAATTGAAGGGTTAAAGGATGATTTTTCTAAAATTTATTTCATCAATGGGTGTAACACAAGAACAAGATTTATTAGTGTTATAAATCCAAAATCAATTCAATACTAACTATATATATTCTAATGTACTTTAGATGAGATATCTAAAAAAAAATTAAAGAAGGAAGGATTAAAAATGCCAAATAGTGTACCTTCACTTAATATTTTATATGTAGCTCATATAGATTATTAATTTTAGTTAAAAAGGATTGATTGAGGCACATTGGTAGTTTGGTAGCACTTCTCCTTCTAATGTTGATGTTTGATTGAGTATCTTGATGAGTTGAAGCTTTGATGGATAGTCTTTGGATGACTCTTTATTGTATATTTGAAGCTTAGTGAGAATGTAAGTGAATGGATCCACTTATAGATTATGTTTGACTAATGAGAACCACTGATCTTGGTTGGAGATCAATGGTAGAGGATGAATGAATTGATGGGAAATTATTAATTTTTTTAGTGGGAATCTTAAGAGTGGGAAATAGGTGGGGAAATTAGATCTGAGGAGGATTAAGTGGGATTATTTAATTTGATAGTGGAGGTTAGTGGAATTTGAGGTGGATTATTAAATTTGGAGAGAGGAATCTTTGGATTATAAAATTTAGGTGATTGGGGAGACATGTGGAGCCTATGACATCATTGAAAATTGGCAAGATGAATCTTTGGACTATAAAATTTAAATGATGGGGGATAGGTGGAGCATGTGGCATTATTTAAATTTGGAAAGTGAAAGGGGGTGTAAGATGATGTCATGATGTGGGGAGTATTTGATTTTTTTAATCTTGATAATTTTTGATATTCCAATTCTATGGAATTAGGGAAGAATTGGTTAACTACTTTGTATTAATTAACTCATGGAATAGGGTGAAAATTTTATTATGCTATGATATGGTTATGGAATAAATGAATTAATTAGATAGGGGGATGAATAGTGAAGGCTAAGGATGTTAGTGGAAAATTGAGATTGATTAATTAAAATTGACATGAAGTGTGTGATTTTAGGTGTTTACATTTTTCCCCTCTTTGAGAATGCATTACGAGACACAATGAGTAGAGTAATGACTTTTCAAAGAAATAAGAATCTAAAAAAAGGTAGATGAAAAAGTATATGATGATGATGAAATAATATAATGGATGATATCCACTTCAGAGGACATGTAGGGATGAAGGATACATATGGGCTCTTGAAAAAGAGAGAAATAAGTTAGAATGGAAGAATCAGTGGGTGGGTATAAAAGATGTGATGATGAGATTAATTTGTGTATGCAATTAACCCACTCTAGCTAATGATTGGATTTTTTAAATTTTGATGAATTGAATTACCCCAAGTAGGGCAGATTTGGGAAGGATACATCCAAATATAAATCACACATTTTGATTTTCAAGAAGGGTGGATGAAGGAAAAATATCTTGATAAAGCTATGTGGTTAACTTATCCCAAGTAGGGCAAATTGAGGAATGAATGATTTCAATAATGGAGTTGTAAGCTTAATTTTCCCTAGGTAGGGTGAAAGCTACAATATTAGATGGATAACTATTTGATTAATTTGAAAGCATAGATAAAGGTTTTAAATTATTTCAATGACAAAATATGAGCTGAGGGGAATGGGAATGGGAAGGAAGAATGGCTGAGATTACCTTAGAAACTTCGTGTATCTAAGCACTACCTACATAGTCCAAATATACCTTAGGCCAAATGTAGTTCTCCCTATATGGAGTTATGATTATGAGTGAATGATATTAACCTAGGGATGAAATTAATTAACTTGAGCTAAATCTTGTATTGTTTGATGTTATGATGATGATGAATTGATTTTCCCCAAGTAGGGTAGATTTGGGGTAAGTGGTAAACTTTGATATGCCCCAATTAGGGCAAACTCTAATAATTTGGATTACAAACATGAATTAAGTGATTGTAAGAAATAATTAATGATCCTATATATGAATATTTCAAATGTGTGGTAGGTTTATGTAAATGTATGCATGGATGGTATAACAAAATTTCTAAGATTGAAGAAGCTACAAAAAACTAGGTACACAAGGATGATCTAAAGTGACAAAATAATGATTGGAGAAATAATGTGATGATGTGTTGAGGGATAAAAATGGTTATGAAGATGGATTAAATATGGAATTCATATCTCCACCTTGACCTATGATTTATTGAAGAAATCAAGTTCAAATAATGAACTTACTTCATCACAGAGGGCATGGATCTCAGTATGGAAAATGACCAAAGTCACTGAGAAGAACATAACCCAAGGCATGACATGAAGGGAAATCAACCTTGATGCTAAGTGAGTAACTAAAAAAATTTGATTTAAATAATAAATAAATATATTCCCATGTAAAATATGTAGAAATATGGAGATGAAAGATGTAGGTTTGTTAAGCAACAAACCTGATTAGATTTTGTACATTGAAGCAAATAGTGGAGGACATGGATAACCATAGATGTAAAATCTAGTGAACACATCCTAATTATTGATGATAATATGGATGTGTTAGGATTGTGGAGCTAAAAGCTTCACTGATGCAAACAGGAGAGGAGGTTGCTGAAGGTTGCTGAGTTGCAGAAGAAGTTGGGGTCGGTCTGATCAGCCGACGTCAGCGGGATAGCACAGAGAAGCAACCGACGTCGGTCATATATCGGCCGACGTCGGTCACCTCCAGGCGGACAGGGACCGGCGTCGGTCACCTGTGTAGTTTGACTGCGAGTCAATTACGGGCAGTGAGCTAACGAACGAAGAGTTTGCATGATGAGTGCTAATTTTAGACTCATAGCTGCGGATCTAATTATTGTAATTAGATGTCTAGTCATTGTTTGGATGAGATCTATATAATAGACTCATGGTTGTATTGGAAAAGTGTGCTAGGGAGTAAGAGAGCATAATTATAAGCTCCTTCTGTGTGTGAGGTAGAGCTATGGTGCGTTCCTCCTAGTGCCACAGTACCAGGTGTGTTGGTGCTGGATTGGAGAGCCAGCTGGGTTCTTCAATAAGTAAGATCGTTGATCTGCAGGTGTATGTGTGTGCAAGGTCGAGGTTCATAGGTGATTGGAACCATTGCTTGATTTGCAGGTGTGCAAGGTCATACAGACAACAACACTACAGGGAGCAGTATCAGGCATGATCTACTTGGAGTACAGGTGTGTACTCGGATAGAGCAAGAGGAAGGCAAGGGAGTTCCTTCCATAAGTATGGTCTGTTGAATTGCAGGTTGTTGCAGATTCATGGGAGATCTACTTGAAGTACCTTGAGTACTTGTGGAGCACGTGGAGTGCTTGTGGAGTGCGTGGAGCACTTGTGGTGTGCGTGGAGCACGGGAGGTGAACACCAACTCTGTATTTGAGTTGGGTGTTGGGACCTGTGAGAGGGAGAGCTTTGGGGAGAAGAATTACTGTTCACTTGAGGTGTGGGAAAACTCTGTAAGGTGGTGGAGAAGAAGTGGCATCTTCTTTATTGTATTCTTTTCTGTATAAAGTGTTAATACAATTTGGTATTGTCTCTCATATGCTGTGTTATTCTGAATTCTAGTTACTTGGTGAATCTGGTTAATTTTCGCATATTAAGTTGCTTGGTATTAGTAATCAAATTGTGTGCTTCCGGTGTACACCCTCCCAACAAGTGGTATCAGAGCCTTGGTTGTAGGTTCTTGAGCTTGATACCAACAGGTGGTATCTGAGCTGAGGTTGGAGGAAGCAGGTTTTGTGTTTGGTTACAGGTCACTCTCAGGGGTTTCTGATCGAGTGGGAGTAGAGCAACAGCAGATCAAAGTAAGCTAAGAATGGAAGAGTTGAAAAGCACAGATGGTCACTCACGGTCCTATGGAAAGAAAGAGCAGGTAAAAGATTATTATTGGTTGGTAACAGATCAGCATGAAGAAACTGAAGATACAGATGTAGCAGGTATTGTTGCACAGGATGTGTTTGCAGGTTTCTTGGATAAAGTTGAATCTTGGATAAAAGATTCGGTTGCCTCTTTCCATGCAGTTCCAGGTAGAGGAGCTGGTGAGCCTTGCCAAAGGATTGGCAAAGGGGAAGTGAAGCTGAAATTGCAGGCGGCCAACACACAGGTGTTGATGAAGGTCATGCAGGTCCCAGGTTTGGAGATATGGCTAATTTCTTCAAAAAGATTGGGTGATGAGAGATGCACAAGAACTCTCACAGCGGATGCACTTGAATTAGCTGGTGGTAAGAAAACAGGTATCCTTTATCTACTTGTTTATATTACTGATTCTTCTTTTGTTGCGGAGACGTGGCTTCGTAGGCTTGGTCACATGAGCAGGAAGGAGATGCATGTTCTTAAGCGGAAGACAGATATATTTGACAGGCTTAAGAACTGGAAAGCCTTGGTGTTTATGGAGGAGATGGCGGACAGAACCCAGTGGATGTGGCTGGATACTTCTGAGCAGGGCAGTTTGGACATGGATTTTGATTCAAAGAAGCTCGCGGGTAAAAAGTCATCACTCACAGGCGAACACAGACACCGATGTCGATCAGGAGGAATCGGCGTCGAACAGACAGGTGCCGAGGTCGGTCATGTGTAGACCGACGCCGGTGATGTCGGGCAGGGTAAGACCGACGTCGGCAGTATGTAAGACTGATGTCGGTTATCAGGATCGACGTCGGCAGTAGGGACACCAGCGCAGGCAGGTTAGTCAGGTACAGACGCATGGAACCGATGTCGGTCGGATGCAGACTGTGGAGTGACCGAGGTCGGTTACTGTAACGAATTTTGGGTGGACAGCACGCTGTCAAGGAGTCTCAAACACCCATATGGAGGACTGAAGGCGTAAGTAGGCCCTCAAATTCGTTGTTCCTCTTCTTCATACTTGTTGCTGATTGTAGAGCAGGAAGGATCCAGGATACAGGTGTGAGCTTGGCATGGATGAGGATGTGATTCCTTGGAGGAGAACCAGACAGGTGTGTCTTGGTAGAGTTGCCAGCAGGTATGAAAGCATAGAGACGAATGGATACCTTAGTAGAAGAATAGAGAGAACGGATACGTGAGACGGAAGATCAGGTATATGATCTTGTGGAGCTGCAGGACAGTGGTACAGGTTTTGACAGGTGGAGGACGGAGCATGGCTTCAGTCAGTGTCAGGTAACTACTGTGTTTTGGCTTACCAGGGGGATGATGAGTCGCGACATCATTCTGTTGCTGTATGTGGATAGTATGCTAGCTAGCAGGGGTGTACATACAAGGTTTTGCTGAGCTAAGGGTAAGATTAGTTCAGTGGCATGTCATGAGGAGTTTGGAGCAGCGGAATTCTTTGACATGGGAGGCATGGAGATCACAGGGTGATTTTGTCTCGAGTGGGAGCTGATGTGAATCAGGTGTTGGTGAGGTTCGGGATACAGAGCCGGAGCACACTAAGGGCTGGACAGGTACAGTGTCCGAAATCACATGAGGTCTGGTATAGACCTGAGTATTCCCATGCAGTGGGAGCTGTCAGAGAGTTAGGAGCCAATTCGGGGAAGTGGATTCTCAGGTTTTTCTGAGAGGGACCGGCAGCAGGTGTTGTTATGCAGGGTCAGGACTTCACTACATGTATTTGTAGGTTCGGATGTGACAGGTTACTCGGATGACAGGTGGTACACCACGGGATGTGTGGTGGGTTGTCTTCAGGTGGGAGCTTGAAGAGGGATACAAACCAGGAAACAGATTAGACAGAGTACAGGTACAGGTACAATGTAGCTGTTTATCTCCAAGTGGGAGATTGTTAGGATTGTGGAGCTAAAAGCTTCACTGATGCAAATAGGAGAGGAGGTTGCTGAAGGTTGCTGAGTTGCAGAAGAAGTTGGGGTCGGTCTGATCAGCCGACGTCGGCGGGATAGCACAGAGAAGCAACCGACGTCGGTCATATATCGGCCGACGTCGGTCACCTCCAGGCGGACAGGGACCGGCGTCGGTCGCCTGTGTAGTTCGACTGCGAGTCAATTACGGGCAGTGAGCTAACGAACGAAGAGTTTGCATGATGAGTGCTAATTTTAGACTCATAGCTGCGGATCTAATTATTGTAATTAGATGTCTAGTCATTGTTTGGATGAGATCTATATAATAGACTCATGGTTGTATTGGAAAAGTGTGCTAGGGAGTAAGAGAGCATAATTATAAGCTCCTTCTGTGTGTGAGGTAGAGCTATGGTGCGTTCCTCCTAGTGCCACAGTACCAGGTGTGTTGGTGCTGGATTGGAGAGCCAGCTGGGTTCTTCAATAAGTAAGATCGTTGATCTGCAGGTGTATGTGTGTGCAAGGTCAAGGTTCACAGGTGATTGGAACCATTGCTTGATTTGCAGGTGTGCAAGGTCATACAGACAGCAACACTATAGGGAGCAGTATCAGGCATGATCTACTTGGAGTACAGGTGTGTACTCGGATAGAGCAAGAGGAAGGTAAGGGAGTTCCTTCCATAAGTATGGTCTGTTGAATTGCAGGTTGTTGCAGATTCATGGGAGATCTACTTGAAGTACCTTGAGTACTTGTGGAGCACGTGGAGTGCTTGTGGAGTGCGTGGAGCACTTGTGGTGTGCGTGGAGCACGGGAGGTGAACACCAACTCTGTATTTGAGTTGGGTGTTGGGACCTGTGAGAGGGAGAGCTTTGGGGAGAAGAATTACTGTTCACTTGAGGTGTGGGAAACCTCTGTAAGGTGGTGGAGAAGAAGTGGCATCTTCTTTATTGTATTCTTTTCTGTATAAAGTGTTAATACAATTTGGTATTGTCTCTCATATGCTGTGTTATTCTGAATTCTAGTTACTTGGTGAATCTGGTTAATTTCCGCATATTAAGTTGCTTGGTATTAGTAATCAAATTGTGTGCTTCCGGTGTACACCCTCCCAACAGGATGAAAGAGGATGAATAGGATAAAAAGGTCTTAAATAAATAGATGATGATGAGGTTGAAGAACTAGGTAGTAATGTGTAAGAGTGCTTACTTAGATAAGAAGAAAATAACAGTGGAATCCTTCTCAAAGGATACAATTCTTAAAGGAAGGTTTCTCAAAGGATAAATATCCTTAAAAAGGATATAAGAAAAAAATGCAATATGAAAAATGGGGGAAATATTAAACTCTCCGATGCACTATATTTTGAACTACTAGAATTTGTGTGAGAGTAAGGACAATGAGAATTGCAGTGATCAACTAGTGTTGATGCTGATGTTGAGATGGAGGAAGGAGGATGAAGAAGAAAACGAGGTCACATATAATTATGATGGAAAGAATAAATAACCATGTTAGTACCAAGTATGAGTTATTACTTAGATAAGAAGAAAAGGGCAATTATAGTAAGCTTCTCAAAGGATAAATACCTTTAAAAGAACTATTATTGGGAAGAAGGACTGATATGTAACTTGGAAAGTAAACCAAATGAAATTAGGGAAGATGAGAAAAATGAAATGAAATGGATAAATGAGATTAATAATGAAATGTAGGAGATGTGGGTGAAAGGAATATGCTAAATAAATAGTAGATTGAGGAATTAAAAACAAATGCAAGAAAATGTTAATTGTCTACAAAGGAACATGATGAGAGATGTGGCAAGAAATTAAAGTAGTGGAAAAAAGTATAAAGTAGACAAATGAGAAAATTAATTGATGATGAAAATTAATAATAAGGAAACACATGTAAAAAATGGAAATGGGAGGGAAAAATAGTGGAATAAGGATACAAAAAGGATGATAGGACAGTGAATAAGTAGGTGGTATCATGATCAACTAAGAGTTTATAGGAAAAGTTATGGTGAGGAAGGTGATGAGACAAATCATAGATCAGATGGTGGCTTTGAAGATGGAAAATGAATGGAAAATGTCAAAGGGGTTTATAAAAGAAGGGTAAAGAGGAGGATTGGAAAAGATGCAGGTATGGTATGAAGAAGGATGCCAATCAACATATTAAAAGATATTGACATGCTAGATGGGTGATTAAAAGAGATTGGCAGGATGAAAGGGATGAGGTGATGGGTATTTATGGGTAGTGATAGAGTGAATAATTTATTATGGAATGGAATTATTAGGGATGGGAATGAATGGTATAAATGATAATAATATTGGCCAAGATTACCTCAAAAACCCCATGTAACTGAGCACTACCTCCATAGTCTGAATGGACCTTAGAGCAATGTAGTTATCATGAAAGGGAGGAAATATGATGAACAATAAAATAGATGATGATTGATTATGATTTGAATTTTATTATTTAAATATGGATGAACTAATTATGTTTAAAAATGGATGTTAAGGTGTGGATAGATTTTTAAAAGGAGAATAAACTATCATTTTAATACACATCCTCATATACTTTGCAATCTTATTTTTGATGTAGCACAAAATAGTATGAGCCATGATATAAAACACCATGATGACTTGGAAATAATGTGCATAATAACTAAACCCCAATCGAATAGACATGACAAAACATATCTTGATATGGAAAAATTAAGATAACATTGTTTCCATTTGCCGATGGATGGACTCAAGTACAAGCATAAGAGATCACCATGATATGGAAAAGCCATAATGACCCTATTGACACATATGGACTGAGTCAAGACACAACAATAAAAATAAATTAAAAAAAAAGCAAGTAAATACACAAAAACATGAAAATAAAAGTAACATAAAGCATCTCGAGTCAAAATCCTTGTGTGAAATTTTGATGATATGAAAACTAGGTGGTGCCCACAAGAAAGGATACGTGCAAGGGAACAAATTCAAAAAATATCCAAAAAATAATTTACACACTTTGAATTTCCCAAAACACAGTAAAATTTGTGAGCTTATATTAGATGAATGGTGGACTAACTAGGCTTTGATTCAAAACTAATCAAGGATTTAAGCTCAACTTAAAATAAGAGTGCTCATGGGAATTCTAGGTTTTGTGGGTTTATATCACTATTTTTGGTATTTTATGAATTTTTATGATGTTTTTGGATATTTTGGATTTATATATATTTTGGATATTTTTGGCCTTTTTTGATTTTTTTGGTTTTTATAGTATCTAATGTTTTTGGGGTTTTGGAATAAACATATACAAGGGAGTTTTTAGGACATGATGTGTGTGTATGAGCTACTAATAAAGGAAAAATAAAATATTAATAGGGGATAATGAAATGGATGTAGTATGTGAAGTATGAATGAATGGATGTGGCCAAAATTAATCTCCCCAAGGATTACAAGACATGGAAACACTCCCTGTGTCATTTTGATACCCTGATGTAAAGAAGTTACCACACTCTGATATGTCAAAACTTGCCAAACTTTGTAGTTATATAAATCACCACCAAGGTTAAAATGGGAAAGGATTTATTTGATAATTTTTGACCATTTTTTACCCCTAGGTTAAAATTTCAACCCATATAACAAAAAAATCTTGACCATTGTGGTGTTTTTAGAGCCTAAATGAGGCCTAAAGTAATCTTTGAATAAGATAATGTATTTTTGTAGATATTAAGGTATTTAAAAAAGTTAAGGTTGATTATTCTCATTATATTTATACTTTTCTTAGCTACTTATTATATGGGGGATTTTTTGTCAAGGTGTAGGGGATATCGAAGTCACATTTTGAGTCCTGACATGAGGTCTAGTGGTATATGCAGGGTCATTTTTTATAGTCTATTTGTCAAAAATTTTCAAAAGGAAATGAGTCTCTAAGGTCATAAAATGCCTTAAAAACATGTCATATAGGTTAACCTACATACTATAAGCCTTTGAGGAAGGTATATCTTGTATTTAACATTGAAATAAGGGTTTTCAAGGGCATATTGCAAAGCCAATGTATTTAAGAGCTTGTGAAAGACTAGGGTTTTAGCCATTTCATCTTCACACATCCATACAAGGTCCCAAAATCTAAAATTTGGCATGGATCATATTCATGGGGTATTTAAAGTGAATCAAACACTTATTCTAAGTTTCACACATGTGGGAGAATATTATGGCCAAAACTTAGTTTCTAGGCCTAGAGGCCTAATTGGAGAGAGAAGATAGAATAATAAGTGTACTTACACTTAATGTCTTATCATAAAAATTTATACAGAGATGTAAGGGAATAATTGGTACTCAAATACATGCTTATTTTTCCAATATAATCCATACATTATACTACACAAGGAGCTTTTTGTGTTTTTAGGGCTACAAGGAATTGATGACAAATGAGAGCTTTGGGTGCAAGCTAAAGTCTTGGAGAGTATTTGAGGATTCCAAAGGAGTGGATTCAGGTCTAATAATATATGGATATTCCATCCATGAAGATAGATTTCACTCATAAGTGTAAATTCAAGCATTGATCCATTTGGGCAAGGAGAGGCATAGTATGACCAATTGGGCTTCAAGACACCTAAGAGGTGTAATCATCATTGTAACATCAGTATAGAAGATTCTACAATTGATGAAAGGTGTAAAGAATAATAATAGAGATTATTTCAACATGATTTGATGATAAAGAGAACCACTTGTCACCTTCCAATCCAAGAAGAGGGCAGTTTGAAGAAGAAACAAGAGGTGTCAAGTAAGTGGACAAACTCCTACACCATTTTGGAGATGATGCATCTTCAAGGAAGCAAACACATGTCATTGGAGATCTCATGAGATAGTTTCATAACTCCATTATTTTTTTTAACTCTTGCTATGGGTTATAGACACTTGTCATGACTATATTATACACCCCTTATCTCTCTTCTATTCTCATTTCTATATATATTTAACCTGATTTTGGCTTTGTACTTATCATCTACTTGGGTATGGTGAATCCCTACCCATTTGTATGATTTTGATCAATGAGAAACTATTGGTTTTACCTCCTCTTTTGACTTTATTTAGTATTTGTGCATGCCTATTTGATCTTGTCAAGTGTTTTTCTTAGTCTGCCTTGGCAAGTTGTCCTTTTCTAACATTTATATGCATTTTGGAAGCTTCTTTGCAAGCCATGTGAGGTGTCCATGTGAAGTGTGAAGGTCGAGTGAGTTGTATACTCATTAGTGTCATTATATGACCTCTTGATTAGTCTTACTAACCCAAACATCTATCATAACCTCTATAATGAAGTGTTGAAGTGGAAATGGAGATTAGGTACTGTGTGTGTTCAGGTTAGTCTCATGGTTGATGTGCACATGCAACTGGTTGGTAGTGGTCAATTATTTTGGTGCATCACCTCCATTATATTATGTATCCCTCTCTTTTAATAAAAAAATTATAGTTTAGTGAATGATCTTAAGTGATACATCAAGGGGAGCTAGCCCTATAACCTAGAGATTTAATCAGCCTATTAGGCCACCTACAACATAGGATTATCTCCATGTTACCGTTGGAAGGATTGAATAATCTTCCAAGGTTGAAAATTTGGGTGATAAAAATAATGATATGGATTGTATAAAGGGAAACAAAATTATGAAAACCTACCCCCAAGCATAGTGGTACTCATAAACAATGAACTTTTAGACATGGCCCTAAAAAAGAATTGATTTTTTCACCATGGTACTTATCCAAGATGCCATAAAAAATGGTTTTCACCTTTGGATGAATTATTTCTCTCTTTTTCTTATTTTTTGATTTTTTTTGGTTTTTTGGGATGGACATCAAGCATATAAATTCTTGAGGTGCATGATATTCATGGGTTCATCTAGCTCTCTTCCATCTTCGATGGCCAATTTATATGCACCAAAACCATACTTAGTAGTGATGATGTATGGACCCAACCAATTAAGATCAAATTAGCCTTTATTTTCTTATTTTGTATTTATTTATTTTTATTTTACTTAAGCATAAGGTCATCAACTTAAAATTATTGAGATATTACTTTCTTGTTATAGTTACGATGCATCCTATTTTGATAAGCCTTAAGATGATTTAATGTTGTCAATATTTTTTGATCAAGGAGTTCTAGCTCTTGTAGTCATGTAACCCTATAATATCATCATCAACAATATCTCATAGTGAAATATTTATGGAGGGTAATTCATCTCAATAGGTAGGATTAGTTTTGATATAAATATTAGGGAATATGGTGTAACAGCTATGGGAGTGCGGGTGTTGGTTTGGTAAATCCATAAGGAAAGAAATAATTGTAAATGGAAATCATGACCAACATCATTAACAATCATTTTGATTATTTTAAAGATTTTTTTGGGATTCCTTAGCTTGGCCATTACCTTATGGAAAATAAGGAATGGACCATCTATGTTAGCTATGGAATTTGAAACAAAGGGTTTTAATGTCCTTATTTTTAAAGGATTTTATATTGTTAGAAATGATGTCAGATGGGATGCCATATAGACAAATCATGTGAAAATAAATAAATTTGGATATTTTCTTCCTCATTACATAATTGAGAGGGATTACCTCAACCCACTTTATTAAATACTCAGTAATAGTTAGGATGTGTTTATGACCATCAGATGAAGTGGGGTTTATCTTCACTATGAGATTGAGTCCCCATGTTGAAAATGGACAAGGAGTTGTAATAGGATGAAATGTTAGTGATGGAGTGTGAATAAAATCACTATGCTTATGGAAAGCAACACACTTTTTGATAGGCACATGCATCAATTTTCATAGTCGACCAGTAGTATCCTATGCAAAGAAGCTTCTTAACAAGGACCATTGCACTAATATGGGCCCCATAAATCCCATCATGAAATTATTTAATGGCTAAATCAACCTCTCTCAAATTTGAATAATGAAGCAGGGTTCCATCATAACATCTATAATAGAGCATGCCACCAAGTAAGGTATATCAGGATGTGTAATGGATGAAGGATTTATGTTGGTTACATCATAAGACTTTTGGGAGGATGTGATCATGAAAGTAGATGTAAATATTTTTATACCAGGGTAAATTGGGACCAATTATCTCACATACCATTTCAAAATTTGGATGATCATATGCAAGGATAATGAGTTGTTCAATCAGGAACTGATACTGATGGATATCTGAAAACATTTCAAAAAGTGAACCGATAGTATCCATAATATCTATTGATATGTTATTATCCCTTAGTACTTTCTCAAACTGCATGTGCTCAAAAAATTGCTTAAGACTATCTGCCATGGCTTTGTATGGCATTATTTTATCATCTTTTATTTGATATTGATCATTTACTTGATTGATGATTAACTGAGAATCATCAAAGATTGAAAAGTATTGAATGTCCCATTGAATGGCAATGAAAAGTTCTATAAGATGGGCCTTTTAGTCTACAATATTTTTTGTACATGGGAAGCTGATGTGAAAAGACTTAGGGATGAGATATCCTTATTGTGTTACAAAAAAACACCTACCCCCAAGCCATGGGATGTGAATGACCCATCAAAATAGAGCTTCCATTAATTTTGATTCTTTACTAGAAAAATGGACTCATTTTGAAAACTAAATATTAATGGACATGTATCTATTAATGGAGCTTATAATAATTGATAATCAAGGACCTACCCTTTAATAGCTTTTTGATTGACATATTCAATGTTAAATTTACTTAAGAACATAATCCATTTGGCCATACGACCTATCATGGCTGATTTAGATAAAAGATACTTGAGTGGATCAACTTTTGCAATGATGATGGTTTGATTGTTGAGCATGTAGTTTCATAAAATTTAAGAGGTAAAAATGGCTACTAAACATGCCTTTTCAGGAGGGGAATAATTATGTTCATAGGTGACCAATGTCCTGCTCACATAATAAACTGCTCTTTCTTTACCATTTTCATCATGTTGAGCCCAAAGTGCCTCCAAGGCATATTGAGTAGCCGATATGTAAAGTAACAATGGCTTTCTTGGTGTTGGAGGGGCCAACACTAGTGAATTATCCAAATATGATTTTAGTGGATCAACCACATTTTGACAATCTTTGTTCCATTGGAATGAAGTACATTTTTTCAAGAGATGTGTGAAGGCATGACAATGGTCTGCAAGTTGTGAAATGAATTGATGGATTTCCTAAATTTTTAATTTCAAAATACACAATTATTTTAGATTGGATGGTGGAAGAATTTTTGTTATGGCCTTGACCTTAGCCATGTCTACTTTAATACCTTGCCTAAAAATAATGAAACCCAAAAATTTACCTGATGTGACACCAAAAACACACTTCTTGGGATTTAATCTTATCTTGTATTCTTGGAGTCATTCAAAGATTTTGCATAAAATTAATAGGTGGTCTAATCTTGCTTTAGACTTTCCAAGGATGTCATCCACATAGTATTTCATAATATCATACATCATGTTATATAAGATAACAATCGTGACTCTCTGATAAGTAGTGCCAACGTTCTTCAGGCTAAAAGGCTTGAACTGATAAAAAATGTTCCCCATGGGGTGGTGAACACTGTTTTATGTTGGTCTTTAGGTGTCATCTTGATGTGATTGTATCCTAAAATTCCATCCATAAGTGATGGCATTTCATACCCTATTGTGGAGTCAATAATCATATCAATGTGGGGAAATGGATAATCATCATGTGCATAGGCCTTGTTGATGTCTCTAAAATAAGTGCAAATTAAGATTATATAGGGTTTATTATTGAGGTATGATGTTAGAGATCCATTATAAATAATCAATAGATATGATGATCTCATATTCCAATTTTTTTTCAAGTTTATTCTTGACCAAAATGGCAATACGTGGATGTATATTCTATTGTTTATACTTGACAAGCTTGGCATCTAGATGCACCACAACATGATGAATGACCAAGGATGGTCCAATCTAGGCATATTATAATAAGACCATGAAAAAAAAATTAAATCCTTGAGAATGATGATAATGAACTCGTGCTCATATTTAATAAGAGATGCACCAAGCTAAATGATGTGTGGATTATCCTCAATATCAAGGTTGACATCAATGGTGTCCTCCATAGGTAATGTGAAACCATACTCCAAAAAATTAGGTACTAAATAGAATTGATAGTATTCATTTTATTTTGGTCCAATTGGTTCATTGATGTCACCCATATAAGAAGAATCATAATCATTCATTTCTAACAATGGCCAATCATTAGATGTCTATGAAATTTTTTAGATCAATTATTCAAATGTGCATTGCTCTTTAGGACTAACATCTAAACTAAAATGGATGTGTGTATTTATAGGAATATTTGCTTCCTTTTGAAGAGAGTGGAATTCTTCATCCATTAGTTCCTTAAAAATGTTTTCATCAATGAACATGTCTTTATTTTTACTTTTTCCACTGCCCAATAGCGCCTCAAAAAGGTTTTTTATAAGGACATTAATTTTTTATGTTCTTTGTTTTGTTGACTAAGGAAAGCCACCTGATCCACAAAGTAGGTAGCAAAGTCTAAATTGATTTCAAATCCTTTCTTGTGGTCTCCAAGTGGGAAACCATCTCTAAGTCCCATAAATTCTATAATTGCCTTATCATTCTAAAAAACATCCAAAGGTTTGTGATCCTATTGGTCCCAATCGATGAGGTCATGGTAATGAATGTCTAAATGAATGGTTAGGATAACATTAGTGTCAAAAATGTTTGTATCGAGGAGCTCATCATATGCTATAAAAGGACTCTATATTATTGTTGAGATATTCATCATTAGATAATGTAGTATTACTTTCAAGATCAGGTGATTTTCATCCAAGTGGTTTGTTTCTGATGCCATAATTTACTTCATGCTAAGTAGATGAGATAGGATAAATAATTCCTTACTCCTTTACTCCCAAGGATGTACCCTTAAATTTTACCTTTTCTAACATATTTATAGGGATATGCTATTTTTTTCATAACATGAAGCCAATACATCACCATATATCCATGAATCACTAGGATATTTTAGCTATTTATTGCTAAGAACATTTTTGGCAAATGAAATAGAACCTACCTTATATGAGTTAGCATTCTTTTTCCATACCATGTTAAGCCCACCATGAGTTTTTGGGGATGATGCAAGCTTTATACTATGGAAAAGATATTTCAATTCATATTCTACACAACCTTTATATTTGATTGTGAAGTGTGTGGATGCTTTTTGATGTGGATTATTATATGTAGATGAAAGGTTGTCTAGATGAATTAAGGCTGATTTGGGATTTTGAAGCACATTCTTATCCTTTTTAGGGGCATATTATGCAATGGGACAATGATGGTCATGGTGATGTTCATCTTCTATCATCTTAAAATATTAATAAAGCTATGTATGACTAGGGCTTGTGACCTCAATACCAGAGTGTGGGATTTTTAAACATTGATACAGAGAGGAAGGAATGACATGCATGCCATAAATCTATGTATGACCAAGAAGGAGGTTATACATCAAATCAATGTCAAGGACATGGAATAGGGTTTGAGGTGTGATAGGCCCAATAATGGAAAGCATATAAATAGTGCCAATTGATTCTCTCTTAACATTATCATATCCCTTGATGGTAATAATGTTTGCTTCCATGTATGATTCTAGATAAACAAGGCACTTGACCAAATTAAGTGTGAAAATGCTTAATGCTAACCCATTGTCTATGAGTACCCACTTGATTTTGGTTTTGGTAATAATCACCTCTATGTAGAGAGGATTATTATGGGATTATCTCACTGGTGAATTATCATTTTGACCGAAGGTGATTTGTTTACCTGAGGATAAATGTCCTATCAGTGATTGGAATTATGAGGGGTCAATATTGGTAGGGAATTTTGATTGTTTCAAGGTTTGGTGTAAGATTTATTTATGAAAAAAGGATGTTCTTAATAGATCAAAAATGGAAATCTATGTATGGGTATTCTTCAATTATTCTATACTATCATATTATTTTTAGGTTATGGATGTGGATGGTTTTGATTTGGACATGGAAGGATTCAAGGTTTTACTATGGTATTTTGATATGGAAGGTCCTTGAATTGTGACCTTTGAGTGATGAGTAATAACAACACATTCTTGGACTTGGATGACATTATTGGATCAGGATGTAGAAGGTCCCAAGATAATAACTCTAGCACATTGAGTTATGCTATATTGATGATGGTAATCAGTTTTGGTAGTGGTCACAATATTTTAATAATTATGTGGGGTGTTTTGATAGTCTACACAATTCACTTGATTGTGTTGACATTGGTGGTGATCTTGATTTTGTTGTTGTTGTTGATTATGTGGATTATTTTTTGGGAATAGATCCACTTCTTTGACCAAGGACCTAAAAAAAATTGGTTAGAAGGTTTTAATAAAATGTGGACTTTGATGAAAACCTATAAAACCAAAATATTTAAAATCTCTTCTAACACAAAAGCCAACAAGTTAGAATGTAAGATAAAGAAAGAAACCTACAAACTTAAAAGTTTAAACACAATAAAAAATGAATAAAGAGATAAAAAGTGGCACTTAGTAATTTATAAATAATGTTGATGTGGGTTTTATGCACACTAGGGAACCTTATGAGTTAGCCTATAACATTTTAGGATTAGTGAATAGAGATTCACTCCAAGGCATGAGTTGCAGGGTATTAGGTTTTGTAAACAACTTGTTGGTAGAATAGTGGTAAGTGAAGCAATTGTTTACCACAGATGGTTCAGATATGGTATGAATATAGATATACTTAAGATGGGTGGATTGATGATGGATCTAACCTAAGGTGGGCCTAACCAAAATAAACTCAAAAAAGAGGGAAATGTAAGGCATAAAATAAAGCATGTGAATAAACAAAATGAAACCTTTCTAAGCTAGCTTTTAAACTAAGGGTTGTACAAATAATCAAGAACCAATGTATGCTACAAGATATTGTAAGAAAACCAATAATAAAACATGGTTAAGTTTCCAAGGAAACAATAATACAATAAAATTTAACATATATAATCAAAGATTACTGCAATTGTAAGACTGTGATTGCACATCTACAAAGGGAGATTATGATTATTATGCAAAAGACATTCAAATTAGCAATAAAACAATATGAATAAATATATTGAAAGAATACTCATGTACAAATAAAATATTAAGAATACTATAATGATGTAAATTCTAATAAGATTCAAAAGTTTGGAGAAGAACCATATTTGCACATCAAGATTAATTACAAAACAATCCTCATAATTGTTTATTAATCCTAATAGCCAAAATTATCCTCTCTTTGAAATAGGGAGGATAAAAATATATATAGGCTTGGGGAGGGTATGCCTCATCCTCCAAGTAAAATCTAAATTTACATATTTAAAAATAGATGTGTGTGTCAAAATCATGTAGAGCATGCATGTAAAAAAGTATTTAAATAAGATAGGATCCCTCGACTAAAATTACACACACACACACACACACACACACACACATGCCAAATAAATTTGAAACCATCAGTTCTAACTTAAATAAAACATACAAATACATATTAATATTGAGTGGTGCTAATGTGTCACTTTTAGAAGAGGAAAATGACTGAGTGATAGCTAAAGAAATAGAAATAGATTTTGTAGCTACTTGAGGGATCAAAACTAGTCTTGTTAAAGTATGTATTAATCTATATCCCCAAAATTAAGGACCCTTTGATGATGTGGAAACACTTCTAGTTACCTATGTGTTTGGTGTTGACCTTACTGTTTCCTCTATGGCTTTGAGTTTTTCAAATATTGTGTTATCTCAAAATCCTTATTAATAATATCAAAATTGTGTAGGGTAGGCTTGAATATTTTGATGGATTCAATCATCAACCTTGTGTTTTCTACCTCTAAGATCTTAAAATTTACTCCAAGGACTTTAGCCTTCATCACTCTATCTTTAGAAAAATTGATCAGTAGCAGGATCTCATCATTGGTTTTAAAGATAATTCCATCAAATTTCTCCTTGAAGCTATATGCAACTGATTTAAGAAGTGTCTCAAAATTAGGCCTATTTAATAATTATGTAGTAGAGGTTATCATATTCCTGGCCCTCATATCATTCAAAATTTCTAAGGCCTATTTTCATGATTTGAAAAACATCCTATCAAAGCCTTCATTTGCATATGCTAGTTAAGAACACCAACCCTTTTTGTGATTACATAACTAAGGTCCCATGCAACATCTTAATTAGATATTAGGTTTAGGGGATTGAATGTGCTACTTATGACACATTGAACTAAAAAAGTAAGTATTTTATCAAATTATTTTAGCTTGTGCCAAAGTTTAAGCACCTTTGTTCTCTTAGGCTAACTTTCTCCCCTAAAGGCAAGAATATTATTCAAAATGTTATATAGTCTTGTGGCTATACTTTGTACACTATATATAATTTATCGAAGGGCATGTATAATTTATATATAATAGTAGTTTATATTGTGCCTCCTCCTTACTCTTGTACATTTACTTTATTGCTTCTTTAACTAAATCCATAAAAGAATATAATTCCTCTGTATATTTTGTTCGATCAATTGGATTATTTTTGGCCCTTTTATGCAAGGGAAGTATGTTTTCCCTTTGTTCAAACTATAATTCCTCCCTTGTATTTATGTTCACCAACTTCCTCTACTTCACCTTTTGAATTATGCCACTCTACCTATCAAAATGAATGAAGACTGTAGGTATTTTAGTGATGACCAAATTCTATCTCTCACCTCTTTAGCCTTGCATATCTTTAACCCATCGGGGAACAATAAGTTACCCTTATTCTTCTAGGTAAATTTGGTCTTCATAGGTAGAGGGTGGAGTGATCTTTATAGGGGGAGTTATTTCTAGAGGTGCTAATGAATCACTTGTTTGAATAAATAACTATAGGGGAGGATAAGTAATTTTTTGCCATGGTGAGGTTCCCTTTATGGGATGACTTCATCCATATATTTATTTAAGCCCATAATTTTTAAAACTATAATTATGGTTAATTGTACATGAGTATATTGTGGAAATTATAGCTCCAATTGAGATGAAGACTTTGGAGGGACTAGTGGCCCTTGTGGATCAAAAATAGGAACTGAAACCAAATTTTAAAAATGCACTCTCTTATTTGGAGTTGTTATTGTTGTTGATGTCAAAAGAATGGCATAATTAATTGGACTAAATAATGATGGATTTGTAAGGGCAACTGACAAATATTTATCCAAAGTATCTACAAAAATAATAGAATAAGCAAGAGAAAAAACTACCTTATTAATGCTTTGTCTTTCCTTTCCAGTGAGGATTTACCGGTCTATTTTTCCAGATGAAGTTTATTCTTCCTACAAGCTTCCCAAGCTCATTGTTTTAGCCTTTTCTAATTTTGCATCCTCTTTTGTCTTATCTTGTATTCCTTCCTCACTCAACCTTGGTTCTGGTCCTGCCATTATTTCTTCATTCACTTCCTCTTCATCAGTAGGATAATTTACTAGTTATATTACATGTCCATGATCTTCTTCCTCTGATTCCTAATCAAGGTATCCCATTGGAGTAAAAAGACCTAATGATAGTCTTTGATCTAGTTGTTAGAATTTAAAAGAGGTAAGGAGGACTCTAGATTTAATTTTGTAGGTGATTACGGGGGAAAAAAGAAGCAAAGGAGAAGATGAAATGAGTGAAGGAATCATAGAAGTAGGGACTAACACTATAGGTGGTGGTGAAGTAATGGAAAATAACATAAAAATGGTGGAGGGAGGAATGGATGGAGATGGAGCTTGTTGAGGTGTTTGAGGGGATGGAGGAGTGGATGGGAAAGGTGAGAAGGAAGCTTGTATAAAATTTGAGAAGATTACTTGTGTAGCTATTGTAAGTGAAGAGAGAAGTGTTAAAGGAAATGTGCTCCTTTATCTATTTTGAGGAGGTGAAGTCTTATCCACTGTAGTGATTATGGCCTAAATGGTGGTAGTAGTTGGATGGGTAGAGACCAGATGGGGACTAAGTAGACCTATGATAATTTCCTTTATGATTTGGAGATTTTTATCACTTTGACTACTAGACTCTCCCTCTAATAAGTTGGTTTTTACCATATAGGAGAGGGAGGATGGTCTTGTCATATTAGGTCTTAAGTCTATGTGGAAGGCCACTAATGATTAGGATCTTTATGCCTAAACCATCTCATTTTCTTTCTCTTTGGTAATGCTAAGGTCATACTAAATGGCCTAGGTAACTATCATGTACATTTGCTTGTCCCTCATATGGGTCCACACCTTTGAGTCATCTAACGCATTCAAAAAAATAACATCATGTTCATATTCTTAGTGATCACATGAAATGGTCATCCCCTTCTTCTCCTTAAGTATTTGAAGATAGTTTTTGACTTTTACCTTAGGGTCACATTCCTTGAATTGGGCCACCTTTAAATCATAATTAGATCTAATTTTACCTACCTAGTTGAAGTGTGCCCTCACAATGAGTTAGAGATGCTATATGTTTATTGGGGTATTGTAATATTAGGCTTGATGATCAAGGCCAAGTTCTTCATCTATACTATTATGCAATTGATGGGCCACTTCTTTTTATATAAGTGTTTTTAGAGTGTGGTGTGGTAAAAATAGAGGGGGTGGCCTTGTTTATTTAATTTATATTATGGTATGATTTGGGTAATACCAGTAATCCCCAATTTTTCCTATGCTTTTTCTCAAATTCTCAAATATTCTAGGCATCTGAGTGCCCTAAATGGCTTGGTAAACTTGAGGATAAATTTCCTCATAGATCCTTGTAATCTCATTTTTATATCTATAGACAAATAAAAAATAATAATCCTCATAGATTCTATTATCGACATCCTCTACAGATGGCTACCATAATTCACCATGGGCCCTATGGACCATCTCGAGAACTACATCCAATAGATATAACATCATATAAAAATTTCCATTAGCTAGCCTTTATTCATGTTTGGAAATCTATGCCTTCAATTTGACACAAACAATCTATCCTAAGGCCACAATTTTATCAAAATTTTGGAGAATGTCTAAGAATAGGACCCATTCCACATATACATAGGTAATGCTAGCAAAACCATACAATCTATTTAAAAGGGCCATGTTTATTCTTATACTAAGCTTGAATTTTATTATACTAATGGAATAAAGTCCTCCCTTGGGGTTCAATATCTGACCCTTCACCAGCCACTATTTCAATTTACCATCTATAGTGTTGCGCTCGAACCATATAATGATTGAGACTTGATTATAAGGTATTATTGGTGTCCTAGATTTCACCCTAGCTAAATAAGGGGATTTTTCAAGTCCTCTTACATAATTATAGTTCAACATGGGACTGACCCTAGGCTATGAGTCACCTAAACTTGGGTCAGACCTCTGGAAAAAGCTAGTTTCCTTTTAGATCTATCACCTAAGCTAGACCTTAACTAACAACTTGCTTGGAAAAGAGAGTGATTAACATAAAATATGAAAGCATGTAAAAATGGGATGATGCACTAGTAATTTTAATACTTATAGTTTGCATAAGACACAATATGAGACACATTCAAGACCAAATAAGATCAGTCTCACATAAATATTTCACAATAAGGCATTGACTAGCTATCAAACTAACATGAGAGGGAAACATCCACTTTCAAGATAACAACAAACTATAAATTACAATTAGAATGACCTATGAGAAACTATCAAGCACTTTATGAAGGTGAGAAAACTTAGACATAGATAAGGAACATACATTCACTCAACCACAATACATGAATTCATATGGCACACTTTAATCTAGCTTACAAATTGATGGAATTTAGTCTTTATTACATCAAAAGGTGTTACAGTATAAATTTTGGCATAGCCTGAGCAAGTCAAATGTATATGAGTCTATTTTTCTAAAAATGTTAGAGATTTATTTCTAAAACTTTTAGAGATTAACAAGCCATAAATGATAGAAGATAGATCATATATAGAGAAGGGAGAGGAGAAAGAGGGAACTGTGATGTATTAGCATAAGTTCGAGGATGCTGACTCATGGCCTTATTAATAAAGAAAAAAATCTATAAAATAATTGAATTCCCATTGTCCTTATCCATTCACCAGATCTCCTTTTTGTAACTACATGCCATTTTAACTAGATATATTGACAAGGATCATGTCTTGGAATAGATAAAATCATGCCACATCTACTTTGGGTGACCATAGGTACCTGTTTATAAAAAATGTGACCATACTAATAGGTGAGACACCTCTCCATGATCACATTTATGTATATATTTGCTCCAACCTAATCATAGGTCCACTATAGATGGGAAACCAATCCAGACTATTGGTTTTCCTATAGTCATTATGTCGATGCAGACCTATAGACTATATATCCCCTTTCTTGATCTCCATTAGGTTTAAAAGACTTATTCTATCATTTTTGGAACCAAGAGCTCACCATGTGCATGGATCCATTTTAAATAATGGAAAACATATTCTCAAAATAATTATGACCTAAAATATTGAACCCTACAATCTACAAATCCTCAAACTAGAGGTCCATATTAAACTTTGATGGTGGTCCTTTACTATCGTTCAACCTAACTACATAGTTATGTCTACTCTATAATGTTCAATTAAGCTTTAATGGTGACAAGATGATCCCTGCAAGACTTACTTGCATCGATCAAAAGTTGTTCCTTAGTTTGACTTTGTCCATCAAAAACTAACTTGAACCAATCACATTATGCATATATGTCTTTATTCCTATGTTTATTATAGGATTCTACTATTAAATCTTCAATTTTTGACCTCCTACACATTGTAGATGTGCTTTGCATGATTGAATGCAGATCATTTATTTCCTACCATCGAAGATCCTTTGACATGTTGAATTTAACTTACACTGTCAATCTAGATGCATGAAAGAACTTGCATCGTAGATCTGCTTGGGACCCACTGATCTGTTAGGTTACCTCCCACCAATAAATTAGGTTGTATAATTAAACATGAGTCATTGATATATATATATATATATATATACACACATACATACATACATATATATATATATATACATACATACACACACACACACACACACACACACATATATATATATATATATATACATACATACACACACACATATATATACATACATACATATATATATATATATATATATATATATATATATACACACACACACACACACACACACACACACACACACACACACACACACACACACACACACACACACATAAAAGCACAAATGGCTATTTCATGATGCTCAAAATTAACATCCGTGTGCTCGTATTTGATGTCTACATACCCATATTTGATGTCTACATGAACTCTTAGGATTTTTGAACCCCAAAGGTTATTTGTCATGGATTAAATTTGACATCCACATGACCATCAATATTTGAACCCCAATGGATAAATATTGAACTTTATTTTAACATCCATGCAAACATCCTATTCTACAAGTTCAACTTTGAATGCTTATAACTCAAGCTAGAGAACTCTTGCAGACATGAAATTTGTAGAGCATGATCCTGGCATGAAGAGCTTCATGGCACCATAATATTTTAGCTCATGAGGATTTTTGAGGTGCATTTATTAAATGTACAACTAGAATACTCCATTCCTTCCTAGATGATGTCTTAGTGATAGTCTAGTCCCCAAAATCATCAAATTTGCACTTTGAGCCTGTTTAAATGTTTTAAAAGATTTACAAAAGCTATGTGATCTCCTCTTGAGGTTTGTTTTTTCCTTGTGACATTGGGTCACTCTTCAAATATGTTCCTATTCAGCTTCTTGATCTAATTTAGGAACATTTTATCTGTAGGCCAAATTTGGTTAACATCTTTGGTGACTTGGTTGGGTGGCATGCCTAATATGCTTGAGAACTCAAACCATTTACATTGATTCTTGGAACATTTAGATGACTCTTGGACTATTTTAATGATTGAAAGATAGCCTATTGACTTGAAAAACCAAATAATTCCAACAAATAGGGAAAGAAATAAACTTGAAAGGGAAACTAACCTAATAAATCAATGGTAACTAACCTACTGAACAACTGTAAATTAAAGCACTTATTTAGGACAAAAATAGAAACAAACTAGTGTGTTTAAAACAACACTTAGAGAAAAAAAATAAAAACTAGCTATGTAAAGGAGACTTAGCTTCTTTAATAGTAGTGTTTTAGATGTATCCCATTTACTGGGATAGGAAACTCTTCACCATCCATCTTTATAAGCTAGAAGGCATTATGGGATTTGTAGCTGGAGACTGTGTATGGACCACTCCAAAGAGAGTAAAATTTTGTATGTCTTCCTAGATTAGGTTTGTCTTCATCCCACTTAAAGATCGAATCTCCTTCTTAGAAACTCCTTGAAGAAGCTCCTTTGTCAAAATATCTATTTACCATTGCTTGATGGGCTTCCATGGACAACATGGATCGATGTCTTATTTCTTCTAGATTTATGAGCTCAACATATCTGATCTCTATATCTATTACAAGAACTTGAAAATTTAGTTATCATCTACCAATTTCCATGGTTGTCTATAATAGAATTCCTTACAACCACCTTGATGTGTGATTAAACTTTTTCACTCTTTATGTCATCTGGGATACTAAACTGTGACCCAATGGTAGCCAACCTATCATCATGCTTATTCATATTTATTGATATGGATTGAATGTTGAAATCTTGAAATTATTCATGTAAGTCCCATACTCTATGATTATAGGACCTAAGCAATGGGTTATTTCATATATTTAGCTCTCTTACTTGGTGGACTACCAATTCACTATCACCAAAGACTTGTAAGGTATTGACCTTCATCTTTCTATAATATCCCCTTCAAATAGGGAATATCGAAAACACAAATAGCTCTAATTTCTTTTCTGATTACTCTAAATTTGGTATGAAATAAGAGCAAATTGCAAAATATCTTCAAATAAAATAGATCAACCACAATATAGTCTCTCAATAGAGAATCAAAGATCTTATCAGTTGTTCAGATGATTACAATTATAGTTCTATCTTATGCATATAAAGAATATGAAAATACAGTCTTGAAAAATTGGGCTCTTGCAAATCTGGGAATAAATCTGGTTCTTATCCATCTCGGGTTACTGTGTCGATGCATAGTCGCCGTCATCGGTCGATATATCACCGACATCGGTCACTGTCGGTCGGATCTCTGTCGACGTCAGTCTTCAGTCGGTCGATGTTAGTCACTGGGGTACCGATGTCGGTTCTTGTGTCCTCTGCGGTGCTATTCTGGCCTACTGCCAAACTGTACGAAATTGCACAGATCGATATAGTTCCGTATCGAAGCAAGGTAATATGCGGTGGTCCTATATTCTGGATCCCTGATCTGAAAACCTCTATCTGTATAATTATTTGAATCAAAACATAAAGAAATAAATACCTAGAATATCTGTAATAAATTTTGTGTGAAGTTATCTCTCAACCTTGTAAATTCTGTGATAACTTTTGGATGAAGCTATCTCTCAATTTGGCAATAGATCAGCTGATATTTCATAGCCTCTGAATTGCACACACTAAAGAGGGAATGTTCTCCAATGCAAATGGAATCCTGGAACCCTAGGCTCAGTCTTCATAGAAGAAATTCTTCAAAATCAATAATCAATAATCAATGGCTAATCAATAATGGCCTCCATGAGAAACCCTTATACCCTCAAAAGATATGCTTGCCCTAATTAGGGTTTTCTTAAATTAGAATTAGGGTTTCTAATTTAAAATTAGACCAAATAATTAATATTTGATTAAATCAATCAAATATTAATATCTCCCTCAATACATGTCCAATCGAGCCCAAACGAAAGCCAACTAGAAAAATTATGTTAAATGAAGCCACGCCAATCTCCATCAAGACCCTCTAACCATCCTCTCAGCCTACGAGGGTCACATAATAGGCTAACCATGAACTCAGAACATGTCAACTGAAAAGGGGACATGACAATCCGCCCCTCCTGAAATTGCTTGCCCTCAAGCAATCGCTGAATGATACACCCATCAATCCACCTGGGTCCCAAATGTAGTCATGATCTACCCTGCTGTCAATCAATGTGAACTCCATGCCATGTCCATCCCTAGTACTAAGATAAACACCCCAACATCTAATCCATAAATGAAAATTAGCAAATAACTCAAGCAAACTCCGTACCTGAATAATATCTAAATCTGGATTGTGAAGGCTAGAAAGAGTCATATCATCATCAACCTATGACCCAACTGTAACAGAAAGCTGAATCCCTACCACATGTGATAACTCCTGAACTACACTCACCTCAAGACCAAGCTCATCCTCATATCTCTCTTGTGTTGGTGCCAATGTGCACTCGTCATCGCACTCTATCATGTCAGGTGGTGTAGGCATCTCCATCCGATGAAAAAACATATATCTGAAGCTACTGCCCCGTATTGCCTTAAGAATGTGTGTCTTCCCATCAACATCAAAGAGAACCTCCATGCCCTTGAGACAAAGAGTAACTTCCTCAAATGAATGAAGCCACTTCATACCCAAGACTAAGTCTATATCCCCCATGTCTAACACATAATAATCAACCTTGAACTCATAGTTGTTCAAGCGCAATGGGAGGTCTCTAATCATACACTCACACCTAAGAGTGTGACCATCGGCTACCTTTACTCTGATGCCCTCAAAATCTTTGGTAGTGAGTCCACACTTCTCCACAAATCTAGCATCTATGAAATTATGGGTGGCTCCTGTATCAAGAAGGGTGATAACCTTCTGCCCTGCCAAAACTCCATGGAGTCTAAATGACTCATCTGATTGAATGCTGGATAGGCATGCCTCCTGTATGTGAAGCTCTAACTCTACCTCTACCTTAGGCCCTAAAACCTCTACCTCTCCCCCTCAAAACTATTCTACTATTCAGAATCCTCTGAATCTGAATCCTCATAATATGCCCACATCACACGATTTGCCTTGCCTTTAGGCCTCAAAGGGCAATCGTGATGGATATCATATGGAACTTTGCAGTAGAAGCAAAGCTTCTTCCTACGTAGATCATTAAGCACCTCTCGATCCAAAGGTGGTGCTGCTAGATTGGCCTTTGAATCATTCTTTACACCTAATTTATCTATGTTAAAATCTGGTCTCTCTGTATCTGCGTTAGAGCACTTATGGTCTCTAGATGAAGAAGTACCTTTGGAGTTAAATTTATGGGGTGGGGCTGCCATCTCCATACTACGCGCCTTCTTCATAGCTACCTGTAATGAAGGAGGATCAAAGGCTTTGATCTAACCTCTCAATGGCTCTATCAATCCCTCCATGAAGAGAACTACCAATCTACGCTCAGAAATATTGGGCACCATGACTGCCAATCTCTGAAACTCCCCAATGAAGGACTCCAAGTTACCTATTTGTCTCAACTATGCTAGATCTTGAAATTAAACCTTGGGATCCTTCTTATCAAACCGCTCAACCAATCTATCCACAAAGTCCTGGAACTCTGTCACCTGGTTATGCTAAAGTGTTACCATACCATGGTACCACCAATCATGTGCTACTCCATCCAAGTGCAAAGTGGCATATTTGATGGCCTCTATCTCTGACATTGGTCTCAATGCCAAAAAGGTGTCAAGCTTATGAACCCAAGCTTGAGCTATCATCTTGCTGCTGCCATCAAAAGTAGTCAAAGAAAGCTTACCAGTAGCTTTCTTCAGCTCACTGAATTGAACTCTAGGCCTCCTGTCCTGTCTAACTAATCTATAGTGCTCTCTCCTCAGAGTAACAAAATGATCAAAGGACATCTTCTCCTAAACATGAGGATCTAATAAGTTCCACTCATCAGTTGCAGCCATGAGGGTATCTGTAAATAGGAAATCCCCTACCGCCTCTTCTGCTGGAGCCTCTAGTTCATCCTGTATAAACGTAGGACATGTAGGTCTATCGGTGGTCCTAGAATGGGTTTGCTGGGGTCTCTGATTAATAGTAGCACTCCTATTATCTCCTTGTTCCCCATTCTATCTATCAGGTGCATTCATCCCCCTTATCATAGTCATAAGTGCCTGTAGTGTCTGATTCATTTGCTACTGGCTTGTCATCATAGCACGGTGAAATTCTCTGGTGTCTTGATCAGCATCATACCTATGGCCCCTAGGTGGGATACCCTCACGTCTGTCACTCATGATAATCTGCTGCTGTTCTAACAGCTGGGTACCTTCAAGCAAGGCTCTACTGCGTGTGTTATACCTGTGTGGTCCCAACTCTTGTGGCTGCATAAGATTGTCACACCCTCAGGATGGCAGAATTTAGCTCTGATACCACTGTAATATCCCCTTCAAACAGGGAATATCAAAAACACAAATAGCTTTGATTTCTTTTCTGATTACTCTAAATTTGGTATGAAATAAGAGCAAATTGCAAAATATCTTCAAATAAAATAGATCAACCACAATATAGTCTCTCAATAGAGAATCAAAGATCTTATCAGTTGTTCAGATGATTACAATTACAGTTCTATCTTATTCATATAAAGAATATGAAAATATAGTCTTAAAAACCTGGGCTCTTGCAAATCTGGGAATAAATCTGGTTCTTATCTGTCTCGGGTTACTGTGTCGATGCACAGTCGCCGTCGTCGATCGATATATCACCAACGTCGGTCACTGTCGATCGGATCTCTGCCGATGTCGGTCTTCAGTTGGCCAATGTCGGTCACTAGGGTACCGATGTCGGTTCCTATGTCCTCTGTGGAGCTGTTCTGGCCTGCTACCAAACTGTACAAAATTGCACAGATCGATACAGTTCCGTATAGAAGCAAGGTAATATGTGGCGGTCCTATATTCTGGATCCCTGATCTGAAAACCTCTATCTATATAATTATTTGAATCAAAACATAAAGAAATAAATACCTGGAATATCTGTAATAACTTCTGTGTGAAGTTATCTCTCAACCCTGTAAATTTTGTGATAACTTTTGGATGAAGCTATCTCTCAATTTGGCAATAGATCAGCTGATATTTCACAGCCTCTGAATTGCACACACTGAAGAGGGAACATTATCCAATGTAAATGGAATCTTGGAACCCTAGGCTCAGTCTTCACAGAAGAAATTCTTCAAAATCAATAATCAATAATCAATGGCTAATCAATAATGGCCTCCATGAGAAACCCTTATACCCTCAAAAGATATGCTTGCCCTAATTAGGGTTTTCTTAAATTAGAATTAGGGTTTCTAATTTAAAATTAGACCAAATAATTAATATTTGATTAAATCAATCAAAATATTAATATCTCCCTCAATACATGTCCAATCGAGCCCAAATGAAAGCCAACTAGAAAAATTCTGCTAAATGAAGCCACACCAATCTCCATCAAGACCCTCTAACCATCGTCTCAGCCTACGAGGGTCGCATAATAGGATAACCATGAACTCAGAACATGTCAACTGAAAAGGGGACATGACACTTTCTTACCCATTGTAAACCATGAACTGGTGCTTCATATTCAACAACATTGTTTGAAAAACCAAAATGAAACTTGAGAGAAGATAAATACCTTTGATTAAATGGAAAAATAAACATCATTCCATCCCTAGTTCCATGTATATTCCTTGATCCATAAAAGTATAGTTGCCATAGGCCATCACTAGACTCATCATCCTTCATCAATGATGGAATTGGTGTATCATTTTCATGAAGGAAATATAAACCAAGTACTTCTTATTCAATTAAATTATAGGGATCATGATCATGCAAATAATAGAACCATTCATCAATAAAAATATCTAGAACTCCATCTAGAGGTGACTCAGTTTTCACCTCATTACTTTCTAGTACCTTGTCTAAGATAACATAATTAGTGTTCACCATACTTGGCATATATGGCTCCAAATGGAATCTTGCAATAGGTTAATAATGTATTGTTACCTTGGTACCATACTTGGTCTTGAACAATAAATATGTCTAATTAACTGACAATTATCCTCTAATCTTTGAGGTAAAGTCCCTTGAAAAACACATGGAAAAATAGGGATGCAAGTCTACTACAACTACATCTTGCTGAATGGTAACATTAGGACAAGCACGTAGTGTCAAATTTAAATATTTGATTATTCCTAATATATTTGTTGATGACCCATCCAATTGAAATATTCTTTTAGCATTTGGTTCATAGACAAGACCAAGCTTATCTACAATTTTTTAGGCATGATAGTGCTACTAGCTCCATTATCCACCATACAATTATGGACTAAGTAGTCACCAAATATTAAAGAGAGGTAAAAGGGAGGGTTTTTGTTTGATTTTACATTGGTTTTGTCTACCTTTGTCATTTTATGAGCATCATTGGTTGATCTAAATTAGCTAAGATAACACCTTGTTTCTCAACTAGTCCTTGAGATACCTTTAGAGCTGAGAGCTCTTGAATGAGCATATCCTTTTATCATGGAATAGTGAAGGAATACCACATGATAATTCTAAAATTTTATTTATTCATTTGAGCTATTATACTTAATGAGGCTCCACTGACCTTTGGATGTACCTTTGGAACCACTGTTGTTCTCTAATTAGAGTTATTTGGGGAACATTCCTTGCCTATGTATTCTAAATTCTCTATGCTATAGGAGGAACAAATTGATCCTTTGCACTTTTGAGAACAATATTAGGAATAATAGAAATGTTACATCTTGAGATTCCTCAACTACTCTTCTCTTAGCTCTATTTAGAGCTGCAACTTGACCACTTGTGTTGCTAGTTTCATTAACTTGATTGAATGCAATATGATCATCCAATTGCCAATTCACATTGATGACATCAGTCTGCCCTTGAACTTGTTGAGATTCTCTTTGTGATGCCATATTTGTCTCTTGATACTAACCTCTTTGAAGAGGAAAATATTCTTGTGTCATTTGTGGCATAATAATATCTTGTGATACTAAGGCTTGGTTTTGCATATCATTGGGATTAAAAGGATACCAACTTGAATCTTGCATCAAGTTATTTTGGGGAACAATAACTCTTGAAATGGAGGGTAAATTAGGGTCAATGGATGCATATGGTTTATCTTGGGTTATGACTCCTTGATTTTGGTAAGGGGACCAATTTTCTCAAAAACCTTGATAGGTGTTTTGGTTTTACTTGAAGGGATGATAGGTGTTTTGGTTTTATTGCTGATAAAGTCTACCTTGATACTGTTATCTCTTAAGTTGGACTATCTCATTCCTAAAAGCTTGTAGCATAATTTTCAAATATCCAATCTCATACCTTGATTATAAGGGGTTACAACTTGGGCTTTAGGATATGGAATAGGAGCTATAGATGAGATTTGAGTAACTTGTGGGGAAGGAATAGGCTATAACTCTAGGAATATAGGCATTAGGGGCCTTGGATAAAGCTTACCAGCTTGTATCAAGTTGTTCTCTACTCTAATTACAAGTTTATATGCATTTGGAAAAGTATTACCACCCATGGACTATATCATGAAACTAATATTGGAATTAAGGTCCTTAAGATAGTAAAAAATGCATACTCTGGAGATGGACTAACTAATGTAGGGATCCTAGTCCATGTCTTTTGGAATCTGAGGTTAAAATTAGACATGAAATCATGAGTGTACCTTTGCATGGTAGTTAGTTGTTCAACCAATGATAGGTGATCATATTTATCTTCAAATTATTTGACTAAGGCTGCACCTAACTCATCCCAGGTGGAAATAGAAGTCAAGGAAGATTTCTATTCCTTGCAATATTTTTCAGTCTGATGGCGACATTATCTTGAACAACATTATGAATAGAACATAGGTTGGAAACATATTGAATATGCTCAATAATAGTATTTTTATCCCTTTCTTTTGACAAAAAAGGGATACTCTTAAGGGTAGACACATGAACGTCATCATATTGGTCCAAATTCAAGGGACTACCCCTATTGAATGGAACAAAAGCTTGATTCTTGATAACCATTTGGGTAATGAAGATTTGGCTAATGGGGATAATAGATTGGACTATAATAATAGGATAACCAAGAGATGAATGCTTATTTTGAGGATAAGGATTTGTCCTATTGAATCTTGTTTTTTTATAAGAAGCAGAAGGCAATTCAATGTGTATAAAAGGAATAACTTTACTTGATGATCCTGTGGTAACCTTTGGTATGAAAGTACTGTCTAGATGATGCTATGAGCTCTACAACTTAAACAATTTTTAGCTTTTGATTATGGTGAATGTACCTTTATTTGTAATTTCTTCTTCTCAATCTTCAAACTTCAATTATGACAAGGAAACTTTGTCCCAGTGGGCATGCCAAAACTATTAGTGTCCTAGATTACACCTTAGCTAAATAAGGGGATTGTTCAAGTCCTCTTACACAAATCTAATCCAACATGGGACTGACCCTAGGTTGTGGGTCACCTAAACTTGGGTCAGACCTTTGGAGAAGGCTGGCTTCTTTCTAGATCGATCACCTAAACTAACAACTTTCTTGGAAAAGAGATAGAGATTAACACAAATGATGAAAACATGTAAAAATGGGGTGATGCACCGGTAATTTGAACACTTATACTTTGCACAATATGCACTATAAGACACATTAAAGACTAGATAATATTATTCCCACATAAACATTTCATAATAAGGTATTGACCAGTTATCAAACTAGCATGAGAGGGCAAATATCCACTTTAAAGCTAAACAACAAAATGTAAATTTCACTTTGAATGACCTGTGAGAAGATATCAAACACTTTATAAAGGTGAGAAAACTTAGACATAGATAAGTAACATACATTCACTTGACCACAGTACATGAATTCATAGGACACACTTCAATCTAACTTACAAATTGATGAAATTCAGTCTTTATTACATCAAAAGGTGTTACAGTACAAAATTTGACATAGCATGAGAAAGAAAAATGTATAAGAGTCTATTATATAGAAATGTCAGAAATTTCTTTCTAAAAATTCTAGATATTACTGAGCCACAAAGTGCTATAAGATAAAACATATATAGAGAAGGGGGATGAAAGAGAGGGAACTGTGATGTATTAACACAAGTTTGAGGATGTTGACTCATGGCCTTATTAATAAAGAACAAATTTTGTAAAAGAATTGAATGAATATTATCCTTATCCATTCACAAGTGTCCTTCTTGGAACTCTATGCCATTTTAACTCAATCTGTTGAAGAGGACCATGTCTTGGAATTGATAGAATCATGCCACATCTAATTTGGGTGACCATAGGTACTTGTTTATTGAAAATATGACCATACTGATAGGTGAGACAACTCTCCATGATCACATTTACATATTTATTTGCTCCAACCCAATCATAATTCTACTATATATGAAAAAATAATCCAGAGTATTGGTTCTCCTATTGTCATTATGTCGATGTAGACCTATAGACTATATAACCCCTTTCTTGATCTTCATTAGGTCTAGAAGACCTATTCTATCTTTGCAAGAATTGATAGCTCACCATGTGCACGAATCCATTTTAAATAATGGTAAACACAGTATCAAAATAATTATGAACCAAAAAAATGAATCCTACAAGCCATAAATCCTTGAACCAGAGGTCCACATTAAGCTTCGATGGGGGTCCTTTACTGTCTTTCAACCTAATTCCATAACTATGTTCACTCCATAACATTCTATCAAGATTTAATGGTGATGGGATGATCTTTGTAAAACTTATTTGCATTGGTCAAAAGCTATTCCTTGGTTCAAATTTGTCCATCAAAAACCAAATCAGACCAATTGGATTATGCCTAGCTATATTTATTCCTATTGGTCCCATAGGATTTTACTGTTAGATCTTGACTTTTTGACCACCTGCACACCATATATTTACTTTACATGATTGAACATAGATCATTAATTTATTGCCATCAAATATACTTTAACATGTTGAATTTAACTCACATCATCGATCTAGATGTACGAAAGAACTCACACCGTAGATCTCCCTATGACCCACCAGTCTGTCAGGTTACCTTGCACCATTAGATCAAGATGGATGATTGAACACGAGCTATTGATATGTCTCCATTTAAACATAAATGGATATTTTATGAGGCCTAAAATTGATGTTTTCATGCCTTTATTTGACATCCATGTGAACATATTAGGATTTTTGAACCTCAATGGATAAATGTTAAGCTTTATTTTGATGTCTGCATGAATATCCTATTTTACAGGTTCAACTTTGAATGATTGTAACTTGAGCTAGAAAACTTGAAAAGGCATGACATTTGTAGATAATGATCATGGAATAAATAATTTCATAAAAGTAGAATATTTTGGCTTATGAGGCTTTCTGAGGTGCATTTATTAAATGCACAACTAGAATGCTTTATTCCTTCTTAGAGATGTCCTGGTGATGGTCTGGTCCCCAAAATCATCAAATTTGCACTTTGAGCCTATTTAAAGTGTTTTAAAAGATTTTTAAAAGCTATATAATATATTCTTGAGGTCTATCCACTCCTTGTGACATTGGGTCACTCTTGAAATAGGTTCCTATTCAACTTCTTGATTTGATTTAGGCATATTTGATATGTAGGCCAAATTTGGTCAATAGGTACCTCAGGTGTTGGGAGTCTGAGGTAACTCTCAAATTCCCTTCCTAAATTATATGAAATTACATTTTTTCATTTTATAAGGTGAAAATAATCCACATAACAAGTACTATTAAAGAATAAATCATAGACTAAATTGATACAAGGCATTATCGCTAGTTTAGTTGTAGCTTGATGGAATCCGATAGTCCTGATTGGTAGTAGGTCATCAATGTACTAATTTTTCTCCTAGGATAGTCAACCCTATGAGGAGTATGGTGATAAAGACTCCATTGCATTCTGTAGGGATGAGTAGTAAGGAAATTTAAAATCTAGGGTACCCTTATCGAATATAGTGTCTATGTATTTAGTGTTTACATCTATGGAGTAGGTAGAAGGAGCCTGCAAGTGTACTAGTTTTAGAGAATGCATTACAATAATTTGAGAATATGTATTTATTTTTAAAACTATCTAAATGCTCTTATATATTCATTTGAAAAAAGTTAGGGTTTTTGGCCGTTAGAGAGCTCAATGTTCAACTCATAGATTAATGGCAAAGTGATTTTCCTTTGCTTATATTTCACATACATTGCCAAAGCATGTGCCTTGAATGCATAATTAGTGTGACATTAATGTGAATAATAACTTTTGATTTTGTTCACATTTAAATTTAAATGTGCTAGTTATCTTTGGTATGTTATTTTGTCTACCAAATGGTAACTTTTCATCAATTTATGTATGTCTAGCAACTTCTTTGAGATAGGTGTCAATTTACCATTTATCAACTTTTACTTAGCTATCAAACTCATTTATTCATACTTTTACCATGCATATCCTAGATCATGACACTTGTATATTTCTTATTTACCTAGGTCTTTAGACTTATGATCTTGATTTATATGCTCCATGGTTGAGTTAATGAAATTAAGCCATATGGAGTGGCCTCAAGGTTGTGGAACTTGAAGACTCAAGGCAATGAATATTTAAACTTTGAACTATGTACATCCTAGGGAAGGATCCAAGTATCATGATGTTGACATGTGGCATGATCTCAAAGAATAAAGAGGCTTGTCAACTCAAAGCCACCTTACCATTAGGCTATTAACTTGAAATTTCTCCTTTGAACCTCTAGATTAACAAAATTATACCAACTATCAAACCCTCAAAGCTCAAAACCTTGGGGCCAATAGGTTGTAGGTCCACAGGGCCATTATACTTTGCTTTAACCTTATGTGTTCACAAAATTATACCAATTATCAAACCCTTGAAGCCTAGAAACTTGGAGCCATTAGACTATTAACTTTGCTTTAAACTTCTATGGTTCTGGGTAATGTGGTTACATTATGTGGCATGTTCTTGAGATTCAAAAAATTTGAAGATTTAGAATTTTATTTGAATTAAAATTTATCTTGATTAAACATGGTTCTACCATGTGGATGTCCTATGGTGACCCATCTATTGATAAAGTTAAATTTTTTTATTGAACCATGGTAAGTTTTGATTAACCTAGTAGTGCCATCTATCAGGGTTTTGGAGCTCAAAAACTTTGGAACACTTAAAATATTTTATGAAGGTTGAAGGGCTTTAAGTAATATAATCTTGCCACTAATCCTAATCTTGAATCATGGACACTTTATGGAATCATAATGAAGGTGGGCCCTAGACTTGAATAATCTATAAGACTTTGTCATTAGTCCTATGAATATGTGAATTAATGAAACACTAGGTCATGACACATTAGCTTCATTAGTCCATAAACCATAAAGTAAAATTTCAATAATAATTATGAAAACCCAAGGTTTGAATAAATCAAAATCAATGTCCAAGCTTTGATTTTCATAATTTAAACTTTTGTAAATGTAGACATTGAGGACAACCTTAGCCTTTTCCACATTAAATCCAATATCATGGATATACAAGGCTTACATGACCTTGAATAAGGATATTCAAATAATAGTGGGTCCCTGTTTGAATTTTAAAATAGGGCATGTGTGTTAGGGTAAAAAATGGTGACTTGGTGGGGAAATACTCTTGAGTATTTGAGAACCCATAATCTCCACAAGGCATCATAATAGAATTTTAACTCTAAATAAGAAAATATTAAGTAAACCAATCCTTAAAAAAGACTCCTACTTCCGCATGTAACACATTAGCCCTTTACATTCCTTAGATCTATGTGTGTGATTTTGTGAAATTCATTTTCTCCTTATTATAAGAGTTTTGACAAAGTGCTAGATAAACATTGTAGGTTTCATTTTGACTTCAAATTTTATACCAAATAGTAAGGACAACCTAGGCATTACTTTACTTCCAGCTGAGTATCCATAGTCCTAACAAAGATACATTTGATTCCATTCTAAGCCTTGTTCTACTTCCAACCAGGGGTCTATAACTGTGATAGAGATTACTTGAATCACCCACCTTTTATAAGTTTTCATGATTTTTTTTAAAACACTGAAAGAAGAAAGATTTTTTATCACTATTGGTTGGGCGTATGTATAAGAAAACTTACTTTGATCAACATGTCTCTGCCAATGTGCATCCATTGATATGTTTATTATCTCCCATCCAAGTTTTAGCATGCAATAATTAAATTTATATTGGAAATGGAAAGTCTTTCTAAAAATTGCATGAGTATATTAGAGTAAATCCCAAAGGTCTATGAAATTCACTGATTCCAAATAAAACCTAATTAATTTATAAAACGTACCTTAATTTTAGAAACTCAAGTATTGCTAGAACATGTCCTTATGAATATAAATTGTTCTTCCTTTTATATTTTTTCCTTATTTTCGGCAAGTATTTTATAACTCCAACATAGGAAATTAGTTTATCTATTATGTAATTTTAGAAAAAACTAATTTAGAAAGGATAATAAATAATCTACCTAAAATAAATGTAGAATGTAGGAAATACTAATCTAAGAAAACATGAAAGACTAACCTAGAATGAAGGAAATATACTATAGAAAGTAGGAAACCTACTCTACTTATACATCTACATCTGCAATTATAGTTATTCAAAAGCATCCCCAGCTAGAGCAACCATGAAATAATGTTTTAAAAACTAACAATATATTAGAAAAGAGAGGACATTACCTTAGAGGTATTTCATATGAAAGGCATTGTTACATAGAATTTTAGATATTTGATATAGGCCAATACATAAAGGAGTGAATTTATCATGTTATCCCTTTTTATCATGTGATTTATACCATAAAATCACTAGGTCTGAAATCTTGAAGGCTTTGATTTTAGAACTCTTGTCAAACCACCTCTTAATAATGTCTAGTGTTACTAAAGCTATGTAGTGCTTCATTTCTTACATTTTCTACTTGGACTATGTCAAACAGTCTAGACTATATTATTTCATCTTCCCCCATTTACTCTTGTATGAACTAGTACATTGGGATTTTAAGAGTAATGAGGAAGATCAGTTGCTACCCATACACTATCAAAGAAAGGTGAAGCCTTGATGGCTTGCTTGTGTCATGTTCTATTTTCCCATAGTGTATAACTCAATAACAAGTGTCATTCTCTTGGTTTGTATTGTGATGAATTCTTGATGGCATCCATCATATTCTTATTGGTAGATTTAGTGATCTATAAACTACACTAATAAACTCAAAGTGAAGTTTAAAATATGGATACTAAATTTCTCAAACTTATCAAATTCTTGAAATACTCAAAAGAACTTATAAATATTTTGGCAATTAAATGTTCTCAGTTATCGAATTGGATTGGAACTGTCGAAAGAATTTTCGCTTCCATTCACCAATTAAACTGATTATTATTATTTTTTAAAATGTTGTAAAACACCAAATTTTAAAAATTGCATGCATTCATGATTAATTAAAAAATCAGAAACTAAATAAAAAACATGCAATCAAAAGACAATTTTACCATATGACATTGATAAAGGAGTTTGACATCTCTTGCCTATGTCTCTGGGTCCACCCAATAGTGAGGACCATTTCCATTAAATTTGTACAAAAAATGGCTTACAAATTCTTTGAAATGCTGCACAACTTCCCTTAGGTCTGATCTTTGTACAAGAACTCCACCTTCGCTGATACACTCAAGCTTGGTAACACAAAATCCTTCCTCAGTCTTCAACCCCTTCCAAAGGTGCATAAGTCCCTCCACTTAACTATTGGTCTATCCAATTTATAATAAAAATAACTCTAACTTCTCTTTTAAATTATAAAACATAATTAAAAAGGTTTAATCTCTGTGTATCAGGTCAACTAATAGATTATATTCCATTTTCTAGCTATCTCCAAGCTTCAATCTAGCTCTCAGCCTATTAAAAAATAAAATACACAGTCCTGCAAAAGCTTACCTTCAAATAAACATTCATCCCTTTTAAGTTGTTTTCTAGCTGTAGCATGGTCGGTCAAGGCTTATCTCTTTTGCATGATAGGTACAAGGTTCAAGTCTTCGTCCTCCCTTTTTGGGTACTTGGGCTTATCTTTTTAATCCCACATTGGCAATTTTGATCGGCTTTCATGTCTTTTTAAAGTTTGGTGGTCTCCTTAAACAATGTCGATGCCCCTTTTGGTGGACTTGAGACACAAAAATTAGAATGGGTTCCAACTTAGCATATACTAATCGACATTTCTTATTCTCAAGTTCCTATGACTTGGCATATGACTTGGTATGTTTGGGAGATAATTCACGAGATATATGGACTCGGACATGGCATTTATCAAAGTCTCCAAACTTGGCATATAATCTCAAGCTTGACTTGATAATGTATTTGGAAGGGCCTTTGTGGCGTGGCAACTGCTGGTTCTCCCATGTGGCTTAATGGGGCTTGGTAATAGTAAATTGTAAAGAATTACCAAGGAAATATTACAAGTTATTTAAAAAATATAATTTAATTATCTCACATGCATCCGGTGGGCACAATATAATAGTTTAAAATCAAACTCAAATGAATTGTAATGTGAAATGGAGGCCAAGGCACCCCTCCTTAACCAAGTGTGTCAACCCTCGCTGAGGCCCCCCAACAAGCCAATAGCAGGGCCCACAGTTCTCCATATGACCACCTATCAAAGACTGGAGGCTAAAACTAAACAAAAATACCAAAACAAAATTTTACACGAATGTACAAAAATGTACTTCCATGTGTTGATGGGTGATTGGTCTACTTGTTTCATACAAATTGTGCCATGCATTGTGAAACCTCCTTATTTTTTCTATCACAAAATAAATTTAGTAGCCTATAACCTAGGCATCTAGACTCTATTTTGTGATACAAAAGAAGCACCATAAAGCTCTCGATGAACTCTTCTATGTGTAATATGTTTCATCATGACTTGTGACCTTTTTCTAAATTGATCTCTGGATCACACCTCCCTATAATAGAATCTTTTGGTCTCTAAAAGTCTACTATCTCTTGAAATTGATAACTAGTCTACTACATCACATCAAACAAAACCCAATCACAACAAGAGATAAACATTGGCAAAATAAATGATTCACATCTCAACTGAAAATGCCTACAACATGGCATGAGTAAATGAACCTACAACTACCAATAAACTGATCACAACATACCAAAATTGTGTGCCCATGTCACATCCTATAAAGTGGTGAATTGTCACTAACTAACACAACTCCCAATGTAAATGCAAAATTTTTGTTAATGCGAACAACATACAATAAATGTTGTAGACATGTTGTAATATAATTCCTTGGTATGGGACTTACAATGCTAAGCAAATGAAAACAACATAAAGTGTATATTGCCTAACATCCAAACATTCCCATAGGGTTTTACAATGCATCTATACATCCATATGCCAAAAATAGATATATTCTCAAAATATCAGTCAAATATGAGACAAGTGTTGTAAGGAAATTAACTCAACCCACAACATGTATTCTACTATTATCTCCATCTGATCAAATGAGTTCAAGTCCTATCAATTCCATAGACAACTCACTTATCATAAATAGTTGATTCTAAAACATAGAGCTATTCAACATAAGGTGAGAATTGAAATACTTCAAATGATAAACCTATCTTGAAGTGTTCTCATAAGCTCTACTAATGCATAATCAAAGCTTGTTATTTCCCTTAACTAAATTCTTAACAATGCTTTGAAAAATAAATGCATTATAAATCCACTTAATCAAATTTTCTGCCTAGTTAACTTGATTTCCTCAATGGATTCATTAACATCATTATGGTTTGTTTTAACTTCATTGACCTTATTAATAGGTTGATAAATCATCTTAGTTTTATCATGTCTAGAATGAGAAGATGATTGAAGTTTAAAACAATGATCAATCCGATGTCCACTCATATGGCAATGAGTGCATAAAACCTTCTTAGGTGAGGTCTCCCTTTTACCTCTTCTCACTTTGCCATGATGAGAATGGTCTTTAACACCTAAAATTTGCTTAATCAAAACATGTCTCTTCCAACAAAATGCAACACAGTGGTTATGCATCCCCAAAAAAGTGTAAGGAAATGATTACATCATCTTCTAAATGTTAAATCCAAATTTCTTAAACATAAAAAGTGGATGAGAAGATTTAGTGCTAACTTTAGTGTAGGAACTAGGAGATGGAATCTCAATACCTCTTCTACATGTTCTCTTACACTGCACATGCTCTACTAGTGGTCGCAGACCTTTGCTATCAAAAGCTTGTCTTCCTTTAGCCATGGAGGAATTTTCTCCAATATCCACTTGCTCACTAGTATAACCCAAACCTGCATGAAGATATCTATGCTCTACTTGTATTGGGTTAGTAATTCCTTGGCCATTTCGACCAAGACCCCTTTTATTAAATCCCATTTTCTTCAACAATTTAGATCCTATACCCTTAGTGTGTTTTTCATAACTACCAAAAAAATCATTACTTGAATCCAAATCTAAATGGGAAGAAGAAGATAAATTACTTGGTGAATAAATTATAGTGCACTTAGTCATAGTCTCTGCATCTAAAGTAGAAGGTATTGTCTTCTTTGGTTCACCACATTGCAATTTGATCAAGAGCTCATCCTTAGATTCAAGCTCTGATTTCAAACTTGCAACTTGCTCTTCAAGAGCTAAGAGCTTGCATCTCAAGAATGTATTCTCATCCTAAATCTGGGTATTGATGCTTTCAAGCTCTTCGATCTTAGCTTTATGTGACAACTTGCCCATGGTTTCCTACAAACACACTGATACCACAACTACACAATACTGAAAACCAATAAACTAAAATCAACTATCAAATCACACAATTAGAAGCTAACCCTACCTTCTAACTACTCTAATACCAATTTGATCCATAAACTACACTGATAAACTCAAAGTGAAGTTTAAAATATGGATACTAAATTTATCAAACTTATCAAATTCTTGAAATACTCAAAAGAACTTGTAAATTATTTGGCAATTAAATTTTCTCAGTTATCGAATTGGATTGGAATTGTCGAAAGACTTTTCACTTCCATTCACCAATTAAACTGGTTAATTTTTTTTAAATGTCATAAAATTTCAAATTTTAAAAATTGCATGCATTCATGATTAATTAAAAAATTAGAAAATAAATTAAAAACATGCAATCAAAAGATAATTTTACCATACGACATTGATAATGGAGTTAAACATCTCTTGCCTATGTCTCCAGGTCTGCCCAATAGTGAGGGCCATTTCCATTATATTTGCACAACAAATGGCTTACAAATTCTTTGAAACACTGCACAACTTCCCTTAGGTCTGATCTATGTACAAGAACTCCACCTTCACTGATACACTCAAGCTTGGCAACATAGAATCCTTCCTTAGTCTTTAACCCCTTCTGAAGGTGCATAAGTCCCTCCACTTAAAAATTGGTCTATCCAATTTATAATAAAAATAACTATAACTTCTATTTTCAATTACAAAACATAATTAAAAAGGCTTACTCTCTGTGTATCAGGTTAGTTAATGGATTATATTCCATTTTATAGCTATCTCCAAGCTTCAATCTAGCTCTCGGCCTATTAAAAAATAAAATACACAGTCCCACAGAAGCTTACCTTCAAATAAACATTCATGCCTTTTAAGTTGTTTGCCAGCTCGTAGTATGGTCAGTCAAGGCTTATCTCTTTTGCACGATATGTGCAAGGTTCAAATCTTTGGACCCCCTTTTTGGGTGCTTGGGCTTATCTTTTTAATCCCACATTGGCAATCTTGATCGGTTTTCATGTCTTTTTAAAGGTTGGTGGTCTCCTTAAACAATGTCAACACCCCTTTTGGTGGGCTCAAGGCACCAAACTTAGCATGGGTTCCAACTTAGCATATGTTAATTGACATTTCCTATTCTCAAGTTCTTATGACTCAACATATGACTTGGTATGTTTGGGAGATAAGTCACGAGCTATATGGACTTGGATGTTCCATTTCTCACAGTCTCCAAACTTGGCATATATTCTCAAGCTTGACTCGGCAATGTAGTTGGAAGGGCTTTTATGGCATGGCAACTACTGGTTCTCCCATGTGGCTTAATGGGTCTTGGTAATAGTAAATTCCAAAGAATTACCAAGGAAATATTACAAGATATTTAAAACATATAATTTAATTATCCCATGTGCATCTGGTGGGCATAATATAATAGTTTAAAAGCAAATTCAAATGAATTATAATGTGAAATGGAGGCCAAGGCACCCCTCCTTAACCAAGTGTGTCGACCCTCACTGAGGGCCCCTAGCAAGCCAATAGCAGGGCCCATGGTTCTCCATATGACCTCCTATCAAAGACCGAAGGCTGAAACCAAACCAAAACACCAAAACAATTTTTTTCATGAATGTACAAAAATGTACTGCCATGTGTCAATGGGTGATTGGTCCACTTGTCGCATATAAATTGTGCCATGCATTGTGACACCTCCTTATTTTTCCTATCACAAAATAACTTTAGCAACCTATAACTTAGACATCCAAACTTCATTTTGTGATCCAAAAGAAGCACCAAAAAGCTCTCGATGAGATCTTCCACATGTAAGAGGTTTCATCATGACTTGGGACCTTTTTTTGAACTGATCTCTAGATCATTTAGATACTCCATTCCCTTGTAAGTAGTAGTTTGAGGATAAGTTGATGATAATTTTGTTTTTATAAGCCCATTCTATAAATTTAATAGATTGGAAAGTTGGATCATTATCATAAACTAAATAAATTGGAGTACCAAACCTAGTCAGTATGTTTTCTTTCATTAAATGATGAAATCCAATGCTTTGCATTATTTGTAGACACAACTTCTTTCCATCTAATGCAATAGTTAACGGCTATTAGGACAAATTTGTGCCCTGATAAAGAATTTGTATTTATCACCTCAATGAAGTCAAGACCCCATTGATCAAAATGGAATTATTAAATTAATGGTTTTAAAGGCATAAAAATATTGGCTTCTGTTTTTCCAAACACCTAACACTCATGGTAAGTTATGACATAGTTATGGGCATCTTTGAAGATCATAGGCTAACATTATCCAATCCTCAAGATCTTATGGGCTAATGTGCTACCTAAGGGATGTACACTACCTATATTTTAATGTAGATTATCTAGGATGTCTACAACTAATTCTTTTGAGACATACCTCAAGTAGATGCCCTCATAGTTATTTTGATATACAACTCATTTTTTAATCATATAATGGGTTGATTTGAGCATAAGGGCTCATATATACTCTCTATTTAGCTCGAGGGGGCATGTGCCCATGAGTAAGTAATGGATGATTTGAGCATACCATTCACCACCAGTTATATGAGTTTCATTGATTTACTCAATACAAATGTGTGGATCAGTCTCAATCATGAGGAGATGATTCCTTGGCCTCTCAACATCTTGGTCAGTTTGATTTCAAGATCAAACTCCTATAATTCTACTATCCATTTACCTCTTATTTTAACCAATTCTTTCTATCTAAGTGTGAGCTAAAAAGTTGGGTTTGGAATGGTGGTGTACACTTGTTTCTCATAAAAAAATGCTTGAATTTTTTTATAGTTTTGATCAGTGCATATATATATTTGTCTATCATTGATTACTTCAACTCTCTAAGCATAAATCTTATAGGATTTATTGAGATTACAAAAATCATAGTATATATCCATATATATAATCTTACATATGCTCATAATAGTCTTATAAAATAGGACAAACATATAACTAAATAATAATATGCAGTCTTTTAAATTACATAATAGTTTCACAATAGAATTATTTTACTTAGTTTTAACAACTAACAATACTAACCTAAAAACTATGTGGGCTGTTTTATAAATTAACAACATCACTTACATAGCAAAATTACTATGTTAAATTTATTCTAACATCACCCCTTTAATTTATCATAACTTGAAGAGTATAAGAGAGAGAACTTATGAATGCCTCAAACTTATCACATGCAAGTAACTTCATGAAGACATTTGTACACTGATATTGAGTGGGGTAATATTGGATTTGTTTATTGTGTTGTTGAATATGTTTGCATATGAAATGGACTTGAACTTCAATGTGCTTCATATGCTTATGAAAAACTAGATTGCAAATAAGTTTAAAAATACCTTGATTATCACAGTTTAGAATTAAAGGCTGAGTCTATGGAACTCCCAATCCTAATAGTATGCAAAGTAGCCATATTGCCTTGTAGACAACTCCACCTGTAGTGAGATATTTTGCCTTATTAGAAGAATGAGAAACAAAGTCATACTTCTTGCTCCCCTATGAGATCAGACTAGACCCCAAAAAGAATAAAAACCCAAAAGTGGATTTTCTATCATCAATTGAACCTACATGATTTGAGTCCATGTATCCAATCAATAAGAACTTATCATTCTTCTTGTATGTTAGTCCATAATCCATTTTTACTTTAATATATTGCTTTACCCATTTCACTACTTTATAGTGGTTTAACTTTTGCTCCTGTAAGAATCAAGAAAGATAGATGACATCATATATGATATCTAGCCTAGTATATGTGAGGTAGATGAGACTCCCAATCAACTGATGATAAAGAGTGGCATCTATCGGTGGTGATGGATCTGAACAAGATAGCTAAAGTTTTATCTCCATAGGTGTAGCCATTGGTTTAAAATCCATCATCTAAAACCTATCAAGTAATGACTTGGTATACTTAATTTGAGACACACATTTTCAATGATAGTAGTTTTAAGATCTATCATGTCAAATGTTCGATTGAGTTCTTTCTTTGTTGCATCAATCATCTTCATTGAGCTACCAGTGATTATTAGATCATCAAAATAAACAATAATAATAACAATCCCCCCTTTATTTTTTGAGGTATAAATTGGGATCATATGGATTCCTTTAAAATCCATGCTTCACGAGATGCTCATAAAATTTTTTATACCATGCTCTAGGAGTTTGTTTTAGACCATACATATATTTTATGAGTCTGCACACCTTATGCTCTTTCTTTGGTGTGACATAACCTTCTAGTTGAGTCATGTAGACCTCATACTATAGATCTCCATTTAAGAAGGAACTTTTAACGTCCATTTGATGAATGCTCAATTCAAATGGTGAAACCATTACAAAGATCATTTTGATTATCTTTATCGTATATTTGGAAGCAAAAGTCTCTTCATAATCGATACCTTATTTTTGTGCACATCCCTTTGCTATAAGCCTTGCCTTGTGTTTGTCTATACTACCATCTACTTTGTATTTGGTCTCAAAGACCTATTTGCATCTAATATATTTCTTCCTTGGTGGAAGATAAACAAGTTGCCATGTGTCATTATTCATGAGAGATTGATATTATGCATCCATGGCATGTTTCCAAGGTTTGGAATCTAGATCTTCACAAAATGTAGAGGGCTCGACTATTTCTACAATAATTATCATTAAGGTCAAAATTACCTCTACATGAGCCATACTATGAGTCTTTAGTATTATGGATGAAGTGTTTGGATGTCTACCTAGTTTTGTATCTCAAATTGTACTTGTATACCACTTAGGAATACATTGAGTAAGAGTTGTTGGTGGTGGAGCTTATGATTGAACATCACCACTAGATAGTTTACATGTTTGATGCCTATATCATATGTCTATGTGGAATATAAACTAATTTCACCTTTCTCATCAAACATTACATCCTTGCTAGTAAGTATCTTAATAGTCTTTGGATCAATGAGTTGATATGCTTTTAACTCATTACTGTATCCCATTAAAATATATTCCCGAGTTTTATTATCTAATTTATTCCTTTTATTCTTTGGGACATGCATGTATGCCTTATAACCAAAAAATGCAAAGATGAGAGACTTTCAGCTTTGTCCCAGTCCATGATTCCTATGGTGTAATTTTATTAAGAACTTTGGTGGGTGACCTGTTTAGTAGGTAGATTGATGTGAATCATGCTTATACCCAATATGAATGAGGTAGTTGTGCATCCTCAACCATGGTTTGAAACATATCTACAATGACATGATTACACCTTTTTAAAACACCATTCTATTATGGCATATAAGGATCAGTGTATTGATGATGTATTCTATGATATGTAAGGTATGTAGTGAACTTTTAACTGGTGTATTCCCCCCATGATTTGAGTATAGGGCCTTGATTTGGCTAGTTTCATTTTCAATAGAGGCATTAAACTCCTTAAAGGCTTGGAATGTTTGATCCTTGGTTTTCAACAATAAAACCCACATTTTATAGGAATGACCATCAATAAATAGTTGGAAATACTTATATCCAGGATAGAAATCATAGGCCTACATAGATTGGTGTACACTAGATCAAGTGGACAAGGAGATTGATATTCACTTTTTCCAAAAGGAGATCTTCATTGTTTACCAGCTAAACAACTAGAATAGATATCATAAGATTATTTGAGTGTGAGAAGACCTCTAACCATGTTGTGTTTGATTAATGCAAGAAAATACCCATAATTTAATTGACCATATATTTTTGCCATAGTTGAGACTTGTCTATACCCTTTACAACAAGTGCCTGGTGGTCATTGTGGACAAGATCAAGCTAAAACATCTTTCCAATATTCAAAGCTCATGCAATAATTTTAGAGCCTCAAGACTTGTTCTTGATAAGGAAAAAATTATCACCATGGTTATAATCAAAATCAACTTTGAGATTATAATCAAGAAGTTTATTTATAGATATCAAGTTCTTAGTGAGTCTTAGAATATATAAGACATCTGTGATTGTGGTAGTGTAGTTACCAAGCTATAAAGAAACATCATCTTTATCCTGAGTAGTACATAATGAGTCATCACTAAGAGAAACATTACCTTGAGATCCTGATTAGTGTAAAGTGGAAAAGCATTCTTTTTGTCATGTCATGTTCCTTTTGGCATGATAATCAACATACCAAAATAATTTTGAAGAACAAGGTTCCTCATGTGTCTATGTAGTAAAGATGTGATCATCTTCTAAATAATGATCATCCTCAACAACATTCCCATGCTATTGTTTCTTAGTCCAATGGTTTTTGGAATGGAGTTTAGGCTTCAATGATTGAAGTGGATTTTATGAAGTGGGATTCTTATTGGATGAGCCTTGTGTGAATCCATTATACCATAATTGTTTGAGGTCATGTCCCATCTTTCCACAAATAAGACAAACCTTCTATGAATGAGATTTGTTCCCTTGTTGGTGTTTTTTATTTTTATGCTTAGGGTTTTGTTTAATAGTCCTCATGGGCTTCTTCCCTTTTTGAGAGGAGGCAAGTGCATGCTATTCATTTGATTCCTGTAAATTTTACATGGTGTTTTCTTGGTTCAAAATTTTAACCAATGAGGTACAATATGCTTTATAACCTATGACATTCAACACAGTCACAAAAATTTTATATACGGGGGTCAGATCTCTAAGGACAATAGGAACCAAAGAATCATCTTTCACTAGTCCACCTAATGCTTCAAGTGAAACCTAAAATTTTGTAACTCTATGAAGAAAAGCCTCCAATTTTTCCTCAAATTTCAACTTTAGACTATGGATTTGGATTTACAGATGAAGAATCTAGTTTTGATTCTTTACCTCAAAGACTATTTGAAGCTTATCCCAAGCTTCTTAAGCTATAGTGGCATTATGGATATGAGGTTTTACCTCATCAAAGACTCTGACTAGGATTATGAATTTAGCCTTTTGATTGGATTTATCATATTTATGCTTTTGATTAGTATCAGTAACATGTTGGGTATATGTGCTATCAAAAACTATCCACATGTCCTCAAATTCCAAGTGGGTTTGAACCTTAGTTTTTCATATAGCATAGTTTTCACCTCAAAGAAGTTGAGTGTTTGGCAAAACAAAATGCGGTCCATTTCCATCCATGTGTGAAAATATGATCAAAATATAGAAAGGAAATAGATTGGTGCCTTACAACTCTAAAAGGTTTTCCTTTCTATATATTATCAGACCAATATACCAGACCTCTCTATAAGTGCACCTTCTTATATACCTATTGATACTAGAAGAGCTCATCCTTTCAAATTACCCATCAGTATGTGAAAGAGACTTTAACACAGGTGAGATTAGAATGGTACCAGGTACATAAACAATACATGAAAGAGATTTATTCTATCATTAACACTTGATTAGAATAAATTCTACATATGTGGGCATAATTTCCCTATATACTTATAAATTCCAACTATTAGGATTTATGTCTATCAATAATAATGAATGGGTAACAAAGGGATGGTTTATGAAAAAATCTGAACCTTATTACTCCCTAATGATTTAAAGGGTCAATGCCCAGATGTCATTGTTATAGCTATGTTAGGCTAAAAACACAATAGTTCAAAGCATGATGATAGTACCCATAGATGCAAACTAGAGGAATCATTGATACCAAATACTGCAAATGATATTTTATAATCTCTTTGTTTTTATGTAATGATTTGATTTGCTAAAAAAATAAAAACTTTTAAAAATGCTTAAAATTTACAATTTTCAAGTACATATAATGAAAAATATAATTTTGTAAATGAAAATAATTAAAATAATCCCTTCAATTTTTGTCCTTTTCTAATTTTATCTTTTGCAAAAGTACAAATTTGACTAAAAGGAGCTTTTGGTGATTTGAACTCTAGACCTCCCACTTGTCTAGATTTTAACAAAAAGATCAACCTACCAGTTCCTCTATGTAACATTTAAAACTTAATAAGGGAAAAAATAATATAAAAATAGTAAAATCACACCTTTTAAAGCATAATTTATGGAGTGTTGATTTGGTAGGAGGAACTAAGACAATTTGCTCCTTTGTACTCCATGTAGAAAAATTCAAGATAATGATAAATTGTATACTTTCAAATAATTGTATGGATGACTTCCCACATGTACAATAGATAGTGGGATGGAATAATATACACCAAAGAATGAGATTTAGGAATTAGTTTTGCATAAATTCATCCATACGGTTTGATGTTTGTAAAACTAAATTGTATGTCAAAAAACTAATGCAAACAACTCCTACACCTCTAAGTTTTCCAGTTGGATGTAATCACCATGCACAACTATAAAGACAAGTTTTAGAGTGTCAAGTAATGAATAAATAATGTCTATAGAAAAAATAGGACTTGATAATGATCATACAAAAAGATATGGAAGAAAACTGATTTGCCAGTCAGAATTCTACTCCAAAAAATTGCAGCAAGTTTCAAGCTCCCAAAATGATGTACGATGACTTGAATAGGTGTAAAAACAAGTGTGGGAGGAAATTAGTATAAATAAATAATATTATCCAAAAGATAGATCTTTAAAATTTAGTCTATATAGTATACAATAACAAATAAATGATATGCAGTAGGAAATAGACAAAGAACAGATTGCAAGCATCTAAATAGTTGTAAGGCCTACGTTAATATTATACAACCTATGTAGAATGGGAACATGGGAGTAGTAAATGTTTGCAAAAAAGTTAGCTGCTGATGATTTTTTTGTAGTCAGATAAGTTCAAAGATTGGTCTACAATAGGTGGACAAATAAAAATCTTGACCAAATGGCTTCTAAGATCCAAAATGACTATACGTCTAGGTCTTAGACTTTGAAAATAATTTTTAAAAGCTAAAAAACATACCATATTATCTCTTACAATTGTAATTTTGTTTCTATGGAGTGTGTATGGCTTGGTGTGAAGGAAAACCTATATGCCTAGCTTGAATTCCTTGATTTCAAAGCTACCAAAAACACACTAGAATATCTGTAAGTGCAATCTAACTTGCACCAAATAAAAATTGATAGATTCTCACTCTAAAAATGCTCCACTTTGATACCAAATATGAACATTAATTTATGATAGGATTTATTGATATTCCATAAATTGTATTACAAATCCATATATATAAGCTTACATATGCTCATAATAGTCCTAAAAAATAGGATGAACATATAACTAAATAACAATATGTAATATTTTAAATTATGAAATAGTTTAATAATAAAATTATTTTACTAACTTGGTTTTAATAACTAGCAATACTAACCTAAAAACTATGTGGGTTGTTTTATAAATTAACAACCTCACTTACATAACAAAATTACTATGGTAAATTTATTTTGACAAAATCTATATCCTTAAGATTAGTCCTAATGAAGGAAATCATATGTTAATTTTCATCTACCTTTTCTATGATTACAACTACTATAGATTGATTTGAGGCAAATGAATAAAGTTATAAATCCATATTGAAGTTTGCACTGATCAAAACTAGAGCTTGAGCAATGGTAGTTTGATATCTTGGTAAGTTTTCTTGGCTTCTGTTGTCCATTATATTTTGGTATCTTGATTTAACATGGTATTCAATGGCTTGACAATCTCTAAAAATCCATAAATTATTTCCTTACAAAGTTTATCTTACTAAAGAAAGAGTTGAACTCTTTTTTGTTGATGGGAGGTGCTAACTTGAAAATGGATTGAATTCCTTCTGGATCAATAGAGATCCTATATCTAGTTATGACATGGCCTATTAATTTTCCCTTAGTGACTTCAAAAATACTCTTATTTGGATTTAGTGATACTCCAAATCTTCTACACCTATCAAATACTTTTTGCAGATGATCTGTGATGTAGATCCATTTTTCAACTCTGTTATACCTCACTCTGATACTTGCAACAAACTATATATGCATCAAAAGTCCTCAATCTCTCTTGTTTTTGTCAACTCCTTTACATGGATCTCATGCATAATATTTGACCAAGATTCTAGATGTTACTCGTTCTCCCTTTAGAACCTACACACACTTGAATCTCAATCATACCATTCACCTTCAATGTTCTCTTTCAAGTTATCTCACTCTAGCTTCCAATGGGCTTTAATGACCAAATCACTTCTTGATTGAAATAGGTCTCCTATAGGCATTCTTCATCATGTATATCCTTTAATAGGATTCTCACACTTATTCTATGCCACTTCACACTTTCCCAAAATCTCAAACACCAACTTCACTTCTCAACCTCACCCTTTCTTCAAACTTCTAGTAGCCTTTTTTCTCTGTTTGTCCTCTTGTACAAATTTTGATTGATGGTTATTGGAAAAATAGACACAAATTATGTCACCCATTATCCTCTTATACCTCCTCAAGAAGTTTCATTTATCAACTCCTTCTTCGAGTGCCTTTTCCAACACTTGCATAGACCTAATTAGGTTTCCTTAGCCCTTTATTGCACAATTAACATTTCCTATATGGATAGAGACTGTACCTACTCAAAAACTAAAAAATATCCTTGATTGTGCAAATATATTTCAAAATAAAAATTTTAAAACATTTTCACTTGTTACAACAAAAGATATTACCAATTTGTGTTTTACCATAAAACTAGGGTTTTTGTAGTTTTACACAAGCCTAATATGCTCAAAAATGCTTTTAAAGGATTCCTTGAGGGTTTCAAATGATCGAATGGACATATTAAGGTCTGATCAAACTTGTCCAACCTGTACCAAACTTCAAATTTTTTGGATTACCTTCATAACACATGACATTCTTGGATTCTACAGGTCTTTGTGTTACAATCTGCCTATAAAGAGTTACAACAGGGTTTACGTGCTTTTACCTAAGGGTTTGTAATTATACCTCCAAATTTTTACTTCCAAAAATATTATATCAACTCTATCCTATTATCACATCAATCTCTTTCTTAGCATTACTCAATCATCAGGCTAGGTTTCTTGAATGTCTCATTTTAACTGAACGCACACACTTTGTCTACAACAATAAAAACATAGGGTTTAAATGCAACTAACATACCTATTGTAATTTAAGATTCATTCAAAGGTTTCATATCTTCTTAATGACCTTATACATTGTCTTTATACCTTCATAAACTCCATCTCATGCCTTGATCAACCATTCAATTGAAAGTAACTTGACTATGTCCTAAACATAGGTATACACGAAATTGTCTTGCTTTCTATTTCCTTGTTATATTCAAATATAAAGATACATGTATGAATGAAATATTTTTCAAATTAATCTATTTAAGGTACATATATTCTCCATAAATTTACCTTGAGCAGGACCTTTCTTCATTAGTTAATAGTTTTCAATGATCAAGCACAAAAATTGGTTTTAAAATTAGTTTCAAACCTGTAGTCACTCACTATACGATAGGAAACTTGTTCTCCAAGGTCTTAAGGACCATTCACACACCATTTGAATTCATAAAACAATACTAATACATAGCATTAAAGGAAACATTTAAACTTCTACAACTTTATTTAGTTTTAAGCATATATACATCATTTGCTCTGTCTCATGGACAAAATACAGAGGGTTTATAGCCTTTTCTCATTCATTCTTGAATTTTTCCTCTATACATTTGTCTTCCCAACCTATTAATTTACTCTTAATTCCTAAATTTACTTATCCTACATGATCTAACCTCTAATTAATCCAAAACTTGTTTCATTATACATATGAGCAACCACTTTATTGATAACTAACTCTGACAACTACCTTCAAAGGATTTTCATTCCACATTCTTGGTTTTATGCCACTTTATTTAAGATATGTAAATATAAAAAACACCTTTCTAATTTACCTAGACTCACTTAATACCCAATAAAAATAATTGACAACTTGACACACACCAAAAATGCATCAAAACACACACAATTCAAATTTTCAAATGCCCAATTTGGCAGGAAAATGCCAAAGGGACACCTAGACACACATTCAGGCTCTTATAAAATATCAAATAGCTAATAATACATGTTAGAATATTAAAGACACCTAATCATGACCAACTTGACATCATTTTTTTATGCCCCTGCATCAATCTTCATGATCAACTCTATCTTTTGAATAAACTGTTAAGTCATCCATATAAATGATGATGCATTTGATAATAAGTCCCTGAAAGTCATAGTTTATATCTTGATGGAAGGTTGATCCTGCATTGATTAGGCCAAAAATAATCTTTTTTTATGTAAAATTTATCCACTTGGTGATGAATGTAGTAGTCTTATACTTCTACTTGTACCTAATTGTATCTTAAGAATCCATCCAAGAAGGACATCATCTCAGATCCACTTACCATTTGAATCACCTCATCTAGGGAGGGAAAAATATAGTTATCATTTTATAATTCTTGGTTCAAATTTATAAAGTCAACATAGATCCTAATTTCCCCATTCTTCTTCCTGAATGGTACTAGGTTGCCTACCCAGGTTGAATACCTGATTGGAAAGACAATCTTGGCATCTAATAGATTCTGTACTTCTATCTAGATGAGAGGTTATAGAATTAGATTTATTGGCATCTATATTTTATTAAAGGGTTATGATTTGGATTCAATTGGATGGTATGCATGATGACCTTGGGGTCTAAAATTTTCATATCTTCATATGTTCAGGTGATCACATCCTTGTATTCTATCATTAGGCTCTTCAACCTTTATTTCTCACTTTTAGTGCAACTTAGACTGATGTTTACATACTAGGTATATTGGTCAGTGCCCAAATTCTCCTTGATAAAATTAGACTCGGTTCTTTTAAGCTATTTTTTCTTTTGATCTTGTGGATCTACATCAAAAAATTACTCAAGGTAGACCATCCCTAAAGGGATGTGGTCTTCCTTTAATTGTATAACACCATCTTCTCCTAGATCTTCAATATACATGGACTCAACAACTTTATCATCCATTATTTGAGATTTTAAGGATCTAAAACTATTCATGAATTATATAATTTGTTTATCATCCTTAAATATCTAGAAGTTATCCATATTATTTGGGATAGAAGGACAAGGAACCATCTACACAAAGATTTTTTGCATTTTAGATTATTGGAGTGGTGCCATATTGACAGCTGATGCTGATAGTGAATATGCCATATGATTTATTTTCTTTGGGATGGATCTGATGTTGAATGCTTAAAAGGATTTAATCAAGTCCCATGTTTAGTGCTTGTATTTCTTTAAGTGAGTTTACATTGACACTTCTCCCTGAATTGGTTAACAACCATCTTTGAATCACCAAAGATTTTTAATTGCTTGACATTATGCTTTAGTGGGAATTATAGACTGAGAATTAGAGCTTCATACTTAGATCTATTGTTGGTTTAAGGGAATTACAACCTATAGGTAGCTAGATATTGCTTCCCATTTGTCTCTATCAAAGATATGTCAACATATGACCCTTGATTTAATTTGGTTCCATCAAAATGAAGAATCTATAACTAAGGACCTTCAAATTCTTGTTCATGAGGTTCTTTATTGGTAGTGAAAGTATACACACCTTCATGTGAGGTTAAAAAGTCAACCTTTTCATTCTTAGCATTATAATTTTTGATCATATACTTCATATTTGGTTCTCTATCTACTCAGATCTAGTTAGTTACTCCTTTTCAAGTCAACCACATGTGTGAGAAATATGTAGCCATGTACCCATTTAATATCTTTGACCAATCAAAAATCAATAATAAGTTATAAGATTTACAATGTCAATGACTAGAATATTTATGTATTATTGTACATATGGCTCAAATGCAAACTATATGTGTACATTTGTTATCTTTTCAACACATGGGGTAGAAGACTTGTCTAGTCATAGGACCACTCTTTTTGACTTATCTAGGGTCAAACCTAGTTTCTTGCATATAGATGTGGGTATAAAATTTCCTGAGGCACCTGAGTCAAGAAAAAAATTATGCATATTCTTTTAAAACATTCTAATGGTTAATAGAAAAGGTAGAACCTCAAACTTGTACTTATAAACAACCACATTTGCATGTGCAAATTTTGATTTGTCAGTAGATGACTTTCTAGTTAGGGATTTAAGTAGAAACTCTCTCTATTTGATGATTTGGGCTAACTCATGAAGATTAATATTAGCCTTGATCTTCTTCATGTCTTCAATAATATTGTATCCTCTTATGCTTTGTGGCTCTGCAATCTATAACTGATCATTCCCTTTTGGAGGGGGTAGATTATTATTAGCCAGTGGATATAGAAGAGTAGTAACACTATTATTTAGAGGCATGGAAGTAGCACCAGGATTTTTGTTACTTAAATTTTAATTTTTCCTCTAGAAATGCTAGAAAGCATGGATCTCATTAGTATTATCCTCTAGTTTATTCTCATCTTCTACTAGGAATGGGGAGTCATAGGTATCAAATACCATTGCTATACTGGGATGTCCTAGATTTGTAGGGGAAGATGGTTCTATTGGATTTGTAAAACCTTCCTATCTATCTATTTCCTTATAAAAGATCTCGAAGTTAGTGCAAAATTCTATGCAGTCTAGCTCACCATGATGTGTTATGTTATGAACTTGACACCAATTAGGAAGGGCTACTTCCATGATATTTATCTCTAGAATCTTATTAGGTGGATACTATAGATTATTTTTAGGCCTATTTAAAGGCCTATTTTACCTCTAGAATCCAAATTTCTAGTTGGTATTCTATCCACCAATGTTCCCCATTTGATTATACATGCTTAAGAATTCATTGCTCAGCTTTTGTACATTCCATTGGATAGATTTTAATTCTATTTTTTTGGAGTTATAAGTGGTATCCTATGTAGTAATATTGACTAGTATTAAATATTGAATTTGGTTTTTCTGGTTAGATGAAAGCATAAATTTATTCAAGAATTTAAGGTGCTAGTTAGGTGGAGCATGATCTAAAAGAAAATGGGTGTACGCCTGGTTCTAGTTTTGGGCCATAATGTTCTAATTTGCATTTGGAATTAAGCTAAAGGCTAGAAAATTAGGACCAATATTAACTAGGGATAGGGATTATGGCTGGGGGTTCAATTATTTATCAACATTGATAACTTCAACATAAGCCAACAAAAACATATAAACAATAAGTGCTCTACAAAGAAATACAATGGTCATAGGGTCCAGGGCATTGTTGTACATTTCAAGGGCTAACATCTCAGTGGGTTTATAGGAAATTTTAAGTCAGTTGTACATTTTTTAAAATCTTACATTAAAGGCTTGAATTGGTTTATTCATATCTCTCCTCATGCTTACAAAGTGTTGGCATACAATAATTATAATGGTGACTTATCTAAACTATGCCAAAATGGTGTTTTGGCATTCATCCCAAGATGTAATTGAACCTTCTAAGACATTAAGAAATTAGTCATATCCATCATATTGAAATGTAAAGTGAAATATTTTGCATGACACATCCTTATGGAATACATTTAGTATTTTCAAAACAATTTTAAAATCCTTTATGTGTTTTTAGCAGTCTTACCTCCTGAGGGAGAAAATGAAGGAAGATATTTTTTAGGATTTCTAGGTAAATCATGCACATCTCTAGCAACATTGATATTATAATAGGTTAACCAAGTTTGAGCCATTAGATGTAGAGGAAGACATGGTAATCTATTTGGTGAATATGATTGGGTCTCAGGTCCATTCATGACACATTTATCAAACTTGACTTTTATATGGATTTCCAAAGGTGGATATAACAAGTTAGTGTCTAAGGTGGACCTTGTTAATCTTTTGAGTTTATATAGTACAACTCAAGTGATTCTTTTCAAAGAAATAAAAAGGCCCTCCTTCTATCACCAAGAAAATTCTTATTGATGTGGGTTTTATGCACACTGGGAAAACCTTACAAGGTAGCCTCTAATGTTTTTGGATTAGTGAAGAGAGATCCACTCTAAGGCACGAGTTATAGGGTATTGGGTTTTATAAACACCTTGGTGGAATAATGGTGAGTGTGTTATTATTTACCACAAATGGTTCAGATATGATATGTATCTTGATCTATTTGAGATGGGTGGATTGATGATGGATATAACCTAAGGTGGGCCTAACCAAAATAAAATAAACAAATAGGGAAAGGTATGGTAGAAAATAAAGCATGTGAACAAACAAGATGAAACTTTTCTAACTTGGATCTTGAACTAAGGGTTAGACAAGAAATCAATAACTAATGTTTGTTGTAAGCTACTATAAGCACACCAATAATCAAGCATAGTTAAGGGTCCAAGGAAACATGAATAAAATAAATTTTGACATAGATAATCAAATATTATTGTGATTGTAAGATTGTAACTGCACATCTATAAAGGGAAATTATGATTACTACACAAAAGGCATTCAAATTAGAAATTAAAAAATGTGAATAACTATATTAAAATAATACTCATGTACAACCAAAATACTAATCATTCAAAAATTATGAAACTTCTTACAAGATTCACCGATTTGGAAAAGAACTAGATTTTCATATCAAAACTAATTGTAGAACAAACTCAAAATTTATTATTAATATTAATAGACAAAATTCTCCTCTTTGGGATAGGGAGGATACAAATATATATAGGTTTGAGGAGGGGATGCCTCATCCTCTAAGAGAAATCTAAATTTTACATCTCTAAAAATATATTTGTGTGTCAAAATCATGCAAATCATGCATGTATACAAGTGTTACATAAGATAAGATCCCTTAATTAAAATACTACATATATATATATATATATATATATATATATCTTCTGGTAGTGCCACATCAACACCACTCTAAATATGAATATGTATTTGCATTTTTTAAATTTAGAACCATCAGTTCCAACTTAACTAAAAAATGCAAATACATATTCATATTTAGAGTGGTACTGATGTGGCACTAACAGAAGATGAAAATGGTTAAGTGACAACTCTAAAAACATAAATAGATGTTATAGCCACTTGAGGGATCAAAACTGGTCCTGTTAAAATATATATTACCACATATCAAAAACATTGGGGACCTTGTGATGATGTGGCATCACTTATAGTTACCTGAATGCTTGTTGTTGACCCTGATGTTCCCTTTATGGCTCTTAGTTTTATATATATTGTGTGTACTACCTCAAACTCAATAATAATATCAAAATTGAGTATGGAAGGCTTGAATATTTTGATGGATTCAACCATCAACCTTATGTGTTCTACCTCTGAACTCTTAAACTTTGCTCTAAGAAATTCAACCTTTATCACTTTGTCTTTAGCAAAATTGATCAGCTATAGGATCTCATCATTAGTTTTAAAGATAGTTCCCTCAACTTCCTCAAAGTTTTTTATAGCTACTTTAAAGAGTGTCTCAAAATTGGGCCTATTTACTAATTCTCTAGTAGATATTATCACATTCTTGACCCTCATATCTTTCAAAATTTTGAAGGCCTCATTTTCATGTCTTGAAAAACATCCTATCAAAGAATTCATTTTCACATGCCAATTAAGGGCACCATCCATTTTTGTGATTACATAAATTAGGGCCCATGCAAAAATCTTGGCTAGACATCAGGTTTATATTATTAAATATGCTACTTATGGCACATTAAACTAAAAAGGTAAGCCTTTCCTAAAATTCTTTTAGTTTGTGCCAAAGTTTAAGCACCATTTTTTTTCTTGAGCTAACTTTATCCCCTAAAGACATGAATATTATTCAAAATGCTAAACATCCTTGTGGTTGTAATCTATACACTATGTATAATTTCTTGAGGGGCACATATAATCTATCTATGTAGTATCTTTTGTTGTGCCTTCTCCTTAATCTTGTACATTTCCTTCATTGATTCTCTAACTAAATCCTTAAAATAATAGAAATCTGCTATATATTCTATTGGGTCAGTTGGACTCATTTTGGACCTTTTAGCAAAGGGAAACTTGTTTTCCCTTTGTTCAAACTCTATTTCCTCCCTTGTATTTATGTTCAACACCTTCCTCTTCTTCACCCTATGAATTTTATCACTCTGCCTATCAAAATGAGTGGATATTGTAGGTAGTTCAGTGATGACCACATTCTATTTCTCATCTCTTTAGCTTGTATCTCTTTAACTTATTAGGGAACAATAAGTTCCCCTTCTTCTGGTTGACTTGGGTTTTTAGAGGTAGAGGGTGGAGTGATCATTAGAGGGGGAGTTATTTTTGGAGGTGCTAATGAATCAATTATTTGAATAGGGAACCATAGGGGAGGATAAGTAATTCTTTTCAATGGTAAGGTTTTCTATTTCTAGGTTGACTTCAGCCTCATATTTAGTCAAGCCTAGAATTTTTACAACTATCATTATGGCTAACTATACAGGAGTAGATTATGGCAACTGTATCTATAATTAAGCTAAAGGATTTAGAGGGACTAGTGGACATTATGGATCAAAATTGGAAACTAAAACCAAATTTTCAAAATGGACTCACTTTTTTGGAGTCATTATTGGGGATGATGTTGAAAGAATGGAAAAATCAATTAAAATAGATAATGTTGGATTTGGAAGGGTAGGCAGAAAATCTATAGCCTAAGTATCTAAAAAAGTAACAAAAGAAGCAAGAGAAGAACTACCTTATTAATGATTTATCTTTCTTCTTCAATAAGGATTGGTTGGTCTAATGTTCTAGCTATAGTTTCTTCTGATGTAAGCTTCCCAGGATCATTGTTTTGGCCTTTTTCTATCTCTACCTCCTCCTCTATTCTTTTTTGTGCTCATTCCTTACTCGACCTTGGTTCTATTCCTATCATGGCTTCTACATTCCCTTCCTCTTCATCAGTAGGATAATATAATAGTGATATGATATCCCTTCCTCTTCATTAGTAGGATAATGTACTAGTAATATGACATGTCCATGCTCTTCTTCCTCTACTTCTTGGTCAAGGGATACCATTGGAGTAGCAAGAACTAATGATGGTATTTCTTCTAGTTATTGGAATATAAAGGAAGTAGGGAGGACTCTAGATTTCCTTTGGTAGATGACTATGGGGGCAATGGAAAGTGAGGGAGAAATTGAAATGAATGAAGGAACCATAGTAGTAGGAAATACTACTACAAGTGGTGGTGAAGGAATGGAAGTGACATAATAATGGTGGATGGAGGAATGGATGGAGATGGACCTTATTGAGGTACTTGAGGGGATAGAGGAGTGGATGGGAAAGGTGAGAAGGAAGCTTATATAAACTTTGGGAGGCTTACTGTGTGCATGGTAAAATTAGAGGGGATACCCTTGTTCCTTCAAATTAGATTATGGTACAATCTCGGTAGTAAAAGTAATACCTCATTTTACCTATGATTCTTCTAAAATTCTTAAATATTCTAGGAATTTGAATTCCATGAATGGCTTGGTAAACTTGAGGATAAATTTCCTCATAGATACTTTTAATCTCATTTTTATATCTATAAACAAATAAAAAAGAATAATCCTCATAGATTCTATTATCTACATGCTTTGCAGATGGCTACCATAATTCACCATGGGCCCTATGGACCTTCCCAAGGAATATTTCCAATAAATATGACATCATATAAAATTTTCCATTAGCTGGTCATTGTTCATGTTTGGACATTTGTACCTTGACACTAATAATCTGTCATAGGGCTATAATTTCATTAGAAGTTAAGAGAATGTCTAGAAATATGACCCATTACACCTATACATAGGTAATGCTAGCAAAAGTATACAAATTGTTTAAAAGGGCCATGTATATTCTTGGAAAAAATGCCTCCCTTAGGGTTTAATCTCTAACCCTTCACCAACCATTATTTGAATTTACCATTCATAATGTTGCGTTTGAGCCATACATTGGTTGAGACTTGATTATAAGCTACCTCAGGCACTAGGAGCCTAAGGTACCTATGAAATTCCCTTCTCAAAATATATGTAATTATATTCTTTCCTTTTTTAAGGTGCAAACAATTCCCAAAACAAGTACCATTAAAGGAAAAAACACATAGAAAATTGATGTAAGGCATTACTTCTAGTTTAGTCATCACTTGATTGAGTCCCATGGTCTTGATTGGTAGTAGGTTATCAATGAACTATTTTTCCTCCTAGGAAAGTTGATCCTATGAGGAATATGGTGCTATGAACTCCATTATGTTCAAAAGCACTGAGTGGTAAATAAAATTAAATTCTGGGGCATCCTTATTGAATACAATGTATGTGTATTTAATGTTTCTAGTAATGGAGTAGGTAGGAGCTTAGATGCATGCTAGTTTTAGATAAGCCATTTTAATAGTTTAGGATCATGTATTTAATTTTCAAACTATCTAGATGTTCCTACAGATTCATTTGAAAAAAATATAGGGCTTTTTGTTGTTGGAGAGCTTAAAATTACAATGTTTAACTTATAGATTAATGACAAAGGGACTTGCATTTGAATGGATTTCACATATACTACCAAATCCTGCACCTTGAATGCATAATTCATGTGACATCAATGCAAATAATGACTTTTGATTTTCTTCCCATTTAAATTAAAATGTGTCAATCAATTATGATGGGTTCTTTCATCTACCTAATGACAATTATTTTTTGATTCATCTATGTCCAGTCACTTATTTGAGATAGGCATTGATTTATTGATTATCATATTTTTCTTAGCTATCAAACTCATTTATTTTTACTTTAGAAACATATATACTAGATCATGACACTTGTCTACTTATCATTTACTTGGGTCTTTAGACTTATGATCTTTATTTATATGTTCCATGGCTACAAGTTAATAGAATTAAGCCACATAGAGTGGCCTCTAGGCTATGGGAACTCAGAGACATAGGGCCATGACTATTTGAACTTTGAATTGTGTGTCCCTAAGAAGACTCTAGGTATGAGTATGTTGATGTGTGGTGTGTTCTTAGAAACTATGGAGGATCGAAGACTCAGAGCCATTGGGCCATTAGGCTATTAACTTGAAAATTCTCCTTAGAAGTTCCAAGTTAATATAATTATTCCAACTATCTAACCCTCATAGCTCTAAACCTCAAGGCCATTAGACTGTAGGGCCATTAGACTTTTTTTTAACCTTATGGGTTTTAGGTTCATAAAATTATGCCACTTGTTAAACACTCATTGTTTAGAACCTTAGGGCCATTAAACTATTAACTTTGATTTGAACTTCCATGATTATGGGTAATGTGGTTATACCATGTGGCATGTTCTCATGGCTCAAAAAATATGAAGACTTATAATTCTATTTGAAATGATCTTTGTCCTAATTAAACATAGTTATGCCACTATAGATGTCTTATGGTGACTTGGTTGTTGATAAAGTACATAACATTTTTAGAACTGTGGTAAGTTACAAGTAATGTGGTAGTTCCATTTGTTAGGGTCTCAGAGCTCAAAAACTTTGGAACACTTAAAATCTTTTGTCAAGGCTCAAGGGCTTCAGGGAATGTAATCTTGCCACTTGTCCTGATCTTGGAGCATAAAAACTTTATGGAATCATAATGAATGTGGGGTCTAGACATGAATAATTTGTAAAGATTTTTTATTATCCCTACGAATACATAAAAATCAAAGAAACACTAAGTCATGACATGTTAAATCCATTAGTCTATAATCCATAAAGACAATTTTCAAGAAGAATTACAAAAACCTAAGGTTTAAAATAATTCAAAACCAATGTCCAAGATTTGATTTTCATAATTCAAACTTCTGTAGATGTAGACATTGAGGATTACCTTAACCTTTTGCATATTAAAAGCAATAACATGGATCTATAAGGATTATAGGACCTTGAATATTTATATTCAAACAATAATGATTACTTTTTTGAGTTTTAAAATAGGGTGTGTGTGTGTTAGGGCGCACCATATATCTCATAAAATATAAATTAGATTGTTATGAAATTTGGACAATATGTTTTTAATATAGAGTTGAACTAAGTAGCAAAAAATTTAAAAAAACTTATATTATGGATTAAAATATATAGTCATTTTAACATCCATGTTATAAAAATTTCAATCACTAAATTAACATATCTCTTAAACTATAAATCATATTTCTATGAACTTTTTGGCACTTGTTGCTAAGAAGAAAATGCACCACCCTACATATAATTAGAAAAAAGAATTTATAGATTAAAAAAAATACTTTTTTTAACATCCATTTAAAAAAAAAAAAAAACCTACAATAATAAATATTTTTTGTTTTGAAAAAAGGGTTATTTTACTTCCAAATATGATTTGGGGGTTCTGAGTTCCGCCGGGCATGACAAAATGTACCACAAGAACAAGATTTATGAATGTTGTTAGAAATTCAAAATCAATTGAAAACTAACTACATATATTCTAATGTAATTTAGATGAGTTATCTAAAAACAAAGTAAAGAAGGGAAGATTAAAAATTCTAAATAGTATACCTTGACTTACTCTTTTATAGATTGGATGTTGCTTGGATTGGTTATTGATTGTAGTTGAAAAGTATTGATTGAGGCATGTTGGCAATTTAGTAGCACTTCTCCTAATAGTGTTGATGTTTGATTTATTGGATTGATGATTTTAAGGTTTGATGAATATTTTTTGGATGACACTTCAGTTTATATTTCAAGCTTAGTGGGAATGGAGGTGAACGAATCCATTTATAGATTCTATTTGATTAATGATAACTATTGGTCTTGGTTGGAGATCAATAGTAGAGGATGACTGAATTGATGGGAGACTATTAAATAATTTAATGGGAATCTTAGAAGTTGGAAATAGGTAGGGACATTAGACCTATGGAGGTTTAAATGAGATTATTTAATTTGATAGTGGAGGTTAGTGGAATTTAATGTGGATTATTAAATTTGGAGAGGAATCTTTGGATTATAAAATTTAGATGATGGGGGGATAGGTGGATCCTATGACATCATTACAAATTATAGAGTGGAATATTTGGATTATAAAATTCAAATGATGGGGGATAGGCAGAGCTTGTGGCATCATTGAAATTTGCAAAGTGAAAGGGGGTAGAAGATGATTTCATGATGTGGGGATTATTTGTTTTGTTTTTTTTGATAATTATGGAAATTCAAAATCCATAGAATTAGGGAGGGATTAGTTAATTAATTTTTATTAATTAACTAATGGAACAAGGTGAAAATTTTATAGGATATGACGTGGTTAAGGAATAAATGAATTAATTAACTAGGGGGATGAATAGTGAAGGCTAAGGGTGTTAGTGTGAATAGGAGATTGATTAGTTAAAATTGACATGAAGTGTCTAATTTTAGGTGTCTAAAATAGGCTCAAAGATATAATTTGTATAGAGGTCAAGATGTTTAAACCATAGAACATGATGTAAGCATTAGTATTGGCCAAGATTGCAGAAGTTGTATTTTATATATGTTGGGTTACTTCTACATGTTAAAGAATGGGAAGATGTTCAAGATTCACATGATGAAAACCTTGAAGTCAAAGAACCCAACAACACTGAGTTGTACCCAAAATTTTTGATGCATGCCTTTGTTGGGGTAACCATTCCTTATAATATGAGAGTAAATGGGTATTTTAATAAACCCACACTCACTATTCTCATTGAATTTGGGAGCACATATAATTTCATTGATCCTTGACTAGCCAAATGAGCCAACTATTTTATGTACCTTTATTCCATTTTGAATTAATGGTTGCCAATGGAGAAACATTACCTTGTAAAGGAAACTATTTCACTATTCATATTTATATGGGAGACTATACCATCAATAAAAACATGTTTTTGTTTCCCTTGGGTAGATGTGATGTGGTACTTGGAGCCTAATGGTTGTGCACATGTGGCCCTAACTTGTGGAAATTATAATAAATTTGGATGAAAATATCTTAAAATGGACAATAGTACACATTAAAGGGACTCTTACCAATATCCACCAATTTAATTAGTTCCCATTGCATGGAGAAACTCCTCAAGAAAGGCTCACATTGAATCATTGATCAAATCTCCTCTATTCAGTTCAACACATCTCCTAATTGCTACTAACCTATTGACTTACAAAATGTTATATTCAAGCATGAATCAATATTTGAGGAACCATAAGGATTACCACCTCATTGAAAAATATACCATTGTATTCAACTCCTTATAAATATTATACCCTCTAAAATTTAGCCTTACCACTATTCTTTTTTATAGAATACATAAATTGAAAAAATGGTTTAAGAACTACTTCAGGTAGGAATAATTCATCCAAGCACAAACCCATACTCCTCCTTGGTTTTACTAGTTTGAAAAAGGATGGGTCTTTGTAGATCAAAATTTATTTCCATGATATAAATAAGCTCACTATTAAATATAAATTTCCTATCCAAGTGATAGATGAACTTTATGGTGCCCAATCCTTCTCCAAATTATACATACAGTTTGGCTATCATCAATTTTTCCTATGGAATGAAGCTATTCCAAAAACTTATTTATAAATGCATGATAACCATAATGACTTCATGGTCATGCCCTTTTGGCTTACCATTCCCATTTCACCTTCCAAGGCTTGATGAATAAAATATTTTACCCTTTTTTATTGAAAATTGATTCTATTTATCTTTGATGATATCTTGATTTACAACAAAATTTGGGAGGAACACCTCCAACACTTTGAAACTAATTTAAAATTTATTTTATAGCACCAGATCTATGCAAAGCAACCCAAATTTTCCTTTGGTCAGTAGGGTGGAATACCTATGCCACATTGTCTTAATAATAGGTGTTCTAATTGACCTACAAAAATTAAGGCCATGAAAAATTGACCTAAATATAGGACACTCAAAATCCTTCATAGATTTATTGGACTCACTAGGTACTACCACAAATTTGTTAGAGATTATGGAAAAATTGTTATCCCATTAGAAACCATGATAAAAAATGACTCTTTTTATGGTTCATCATAGTTGAACAAGATTTTTATAAACTCAAACATGCTATGTGTACTAAACTTGTTTTTGCCATGCCATATTTATCAAAGAAATTTTTCATTGAAAGTGATGCATGTGGAAATGGTCTTAGTGTTGTCCTCATGAAAGATGGGTGTCCCATCACATTCACTAAAAAATCCCTCAAAGGGCACAATTTGGTGAAATTAACATATGAGAAGGAAATAATGGATATCCTCCATGTTGTCAATAATTGATGCCCATACCTAGAGGGTTGATAATTTTGTACTCAAACTGATAATTAAAGATTAAAATACTTCTTGGAGGAATGGGTCTCTTCCCTATTTCAACAAAAATGGGTTTCCAAATTGATGGGTTATGATTGTGATATCACTTATAAAAGGGGAAAATAAAATTTGGTCATTGATTAACCACCAATATGAAGAACATGAATGGATGTTTGCCTTCTCCACCCCCATTTTAGAATGGATGCATGGAATCCATCAAGAGTGGAAGCAAGATAATCACAAACAATAAATAATATGATAATTGCCTATTGATCCTGCATCCAAACCCAACTACAGTTGTGATGGCCAATCTTTATGATATAAATAAGACATTATCTTGATTTATGGATCCATGTTTTGACATAATATTTTTCATGATTTACTTGCTTCACCTTCCTTATGCCATTCATAACTTTTACAAACTCATGAATGGCTTCATTGTAGTTTATTTTGGTCATGCATCAATCAATATATCAAGACATTTTTTGAAAAATGTGATGCATGTCAATGTCACAAAGGAGAGATAATAGAAACTCTTGGTTTAATCCAATTAATACTAATTCTACAATGTATTTAAAAAATCATCTCCATGGATATTATAAAAGGTTTATTAAAGTCTACTAGAAGATTAGTCATTTTGGTGGTGGTGGACTGCCTCTCTAACTATGCCCATTTTTGTGCCTTGGACCATCCTTACACTTTTTATACCATCACCCAAACATTCCTTGATCAAATATTATGCATTCATAGAATACCATCTTCTATTTTATATGATCATGACTCAAATTTCACAAGTCACTTTTGGAAGGAACTATTCAAGTGCACATGTACCCAATTGAAATTGAGCTTTATCTACCAGCCAAAGATAGATGGCTAAATTGAAATTATGAATAAATGCCTAAAAACATATATTCATTTCTTTACCTCTAATAAATAACATCAATAGATCAAGTGGTTAGCACTTATAAAATGGTGGTACAATACCACATATCACACAAACACAAGGATGAATCCTTACAAAGCTATCTATGGTCAAAAGCCACCATCTCTTCTTGATTTTCTTCTAGGAAATTATCATGTGTAGGTCATAAACTTTACCCTTAGTTCTTGGGATAATATTCTTTGCCGTATCAAGGAAAATATCCTCATGGCATATAATCAATGAAGTAGGAGTTGGATCAACACTATTCCAAATGTGCCTTCTTACATGGAGATATAGTTTTCCTCCAATTAAAAACTTATATGCAATCCTCTCTCAAAATAAGGGCCCAAAAAAACCTGTTCCTAAGATCTATGGACCTTATAAGGTTCTTAAAAAAAAATTATTTTGTCACCTACAAGTTGTAACTTTTACCGTCTTCACGTGTTCACCTAGTTTTTCATGTTTCATATTTTAAGAAAGTCCTCAGCCATAATGTCACAAATCAGAAAACAATTCTTGAGATTGATGTAGAAGGATGTCTCCTTGTTAGACCTAAATCTATTTTGGATAAGCGATCTTGTCAACTTTTTAATAAGGCCATCATTGAGGTTCTAGTCTAGTGGCATGGGATGCAACTAGAAGATATGCCCTGGGCATCCCTCTTTCAACTCCAAAGACATTTTCCTCATATTTAGCTTTGAGGAAAAAATATTGTAAGGGGGAGGGAATGTTATAACCCATTCATCCTAACTATTTATTTGTAATTATTTTCATTAATAATAGTTATAAATTCATATTCTTTGTATGTCATCTCTTGAGATAATTTTAATAATCACACATTCATGGAAAGTAGTAGTTAACTAGTATATACTTATCATAAATAGGAACCCATATTATTATAAAAGCATCCATGGATTATATTTTATTAAGCTTTCTTAAAGGAGGTTGCCCCATCGAAGAGGCCAGTGATATTTTAATTATGCTCCCTTTTTAATGCTATATAATCTTTTCCCATTCATTTACAATATTATTTATGGTATTTAAACTATTGTTCTAATTTGTTGTAGGAAGGGTCATAACAGATCATTTGAAACCATGATTGGCACATTAGATGATTTGACCTTAGAAGTTAGATTTTGTACTTTAGAAGCTAAAACATCATTTTGGATAGGTTGTTCTACATTGGAAGATGTGAATGTGACTTGTGGCTTCATAATAAATATATCAATAAGTTTTTGGATCTTATGTTTTTCATTGATAAATAAGGACTAAGGGTCCTTCCCATATATATATATATATATATATATATATATATATATATATATATATATATATAACCATTTTGGGTATTTTTTGTAATGGTTTTATGGTATCAATGAAGGGGTGAACCCCCCTTCAATCTATTTTACTAATAAAAAATAAAAAAACAAAATTTTGTAGAAAAATAGATTTATCTCAAGGATAATAGCCTTAAACAATAAAAAAAAAGCTTCTAAAAAGCTTCATAAAGGTTTACAAAATAAAAAATCCCTATAATATATCCATATATCAGCCTTACTCAAAGATCAAGAATTTCCCAAAAATAATAAACTATAATAAAATATACTTTTGCATCAAAATATTATATAATTTAAACCCCCCAACTTCTATATCCATTAAACTTTACCAATTGACTACTACCAAAAAGTATATTTCACGATACCAGTGAAGAAATCTTAGCATAATTAGATGCACAAAATACAAAAGTTAGAATTAATAGATAACTTAAATCTTGTATAAAAATGACCAAAAAATGGTCACAAAGTCACTTTTCCCATAAAAATTCCAAGCAAAATCCTCAAAAACTTCCATAACCAAAAGCACAAGATCCAAAAGGGGAAAAACCTCTTTTTCAGCCCAAATAAATCTTAAACAATGGCAACAATTATTCTTTGTTATTGATAAAAACCTATATTGGAGAGAGTAAAAAATATATCCCCCTATTTAGATCACAATCCCTTTGACAAGGGAAAATACCCTAACAATGTCACTCCTATAGCCTCAATAAAAATAATATTAAATAAACCAAATCAATCATTTGGCTCCTTACCAAAGGTAGAAGACTGGATCTTGACTACCCCAACATTTTCAAGAATCTTTTTAGTACAACTGCATTCTAGAAAATAGTGTTGGAAGAAGATGGTGGAGATAATTTTTTCCAAATCTGTGGCCCCAAATAGAATATTGTCAAGTTTCCATCGAGGAATCTTTTCTTTAATTATAGTATTAATGATAACCATGGCATCCCCTTCCATTATCACTTAAAACCTTTTTACTTTGATAACTTAAGCCTTTCATCTAAGGCTATAGTTTTAGCTTCATTGATAGATATTTTGGCAAAAAAGTAGAACCACCTCATAAAAATTTCCTTGATGGATTTAGATTAAACATCCTACCCCATACACACTTAGATTTTTTATTAAAGCCCCATTAAACTAAATATTCACAAAACCTTCCTTCGAATGGTCCCATCTTGCATCTAATATACACATCTTTTTATCCTTTGCTTGTAGATATGAAGTCAAAGTAATCTTAGGCCAAGTTTCCAAGACAACCTTAACTTTAATATTTAGAAAATTCTTATTAATTTAGCCGATAGGATAAGTTACTAGATATAGCCTCTTCCACTTTTGCCCATCATCTTTCCTAATCTACTTCTCTATACCTGAAAAATTATACTATTTTGTTCTAGCCAAATATTACATATTACATTAGTAGGGGATATAATTTATAGATTATAAATATTTTTCAACCCAAGGGCCCACAAACAAAAATTGTCTTTCACTATACCAAGGCAGAACTAAAATTGGTTTAATCTAGACAAAATAACAGACCAAATTATTCTTGCATAACTACAATTAAAAAGGATATGCTAAATTAATTCCCCTACTTATTTACAAAAACTATAGACTAAAATACCAATAAAATCCAACTTATGAAACTGATCCTAAGTCAAGATTCTACCAAGACAAGCTATCTACAAAAAAAAAATTGCTCAACCAAATTTCTTTTACAATACCCCTTTTGGTAACATACTTATAACCCACTTTGACACAATACCTTCCATAATTATCCCTTGTCCACCTTAGATTATATTTAGTGGCTCTAATTAGTACCTTTATTATCCTCTAAATTTATGATTTTTTTATAGCCTAACAATCTACATTATCCAAACTCCATTGTTGATAACTACTCACTTAGAATTTGGAATCCACCCAAAAATTGTGAAAAATAACATCCAAATCTCTTACCAATTTTTTTAAATATTCAATTAATCTCCCCTTTATTGAAACACCTATTCCCTTTGATAATAATTTTATCATAAGTTTTCTACATCCCCATTACCAATCCCCCAAGTTAAACTATACCAAATGATCCTTCTAGATGAAACAATAAAGGTCTAGATTGAGACCTTGATGAGAGAATATCCATTGAAAAATCCTCTCTAGACAATTATTATCTAAATACTTTCTCCCACCATTTTACTATAGGGGGGTTTTTTTTATTCATATAATATCCAAGATCCAAGAGTTGCATTATGCACTTAAAGATTTTTAATCCTAATGCCCCTATCCGATTTGGTTTAAAACTATTTTCCCATTTAGTAAGATGATTTTTTTTTCCCTCCAAAAAACATTACCTAATAATTTTATTCATTCACTATGTATGCAATGAATTGGGATGGATCTACAACTTGTCATACTTAGTGAATTCCAATATAAAAGAAGGTAATCTTACCAACAACTCATTGCATAGTTACTTGTAGCAGGATATGAAAAATTTGGATCTGATAAATCTACCTAAGGGATCTCTTATCACACAACACCACTAGAGAGGGTTCCAAAGCTTATAGTAAAGTATCACCACACAATACCCTAGCTAGGTCTATAATACATAAAATAAATCTAATTTAGTGCTCACTAAAGTTTATGGCTCAAAAGGAGATAGTTAAACAAATGAAACATAACATGCTAAGGAAAAATTTACTCAATTTAATGTAGAGTCAATTCTAAGTAAGGAATAAAACATTCAACTTATTACTTTGTGCAATATTTATCTAAAAAAATGAAAGAGTAAGAGTTAAGAATGCTTACCTTGAATGAACCTATCATGCCTCAATCTCTCCCTTGGCCAATGGTGCTTTGTAAGAGGTTGTTTTGGATTTATAAGGATCACACTATAGAAATTATCTCTAGTATAAAAGACTCCTAATTTGCCTCCAAGCCTTTCCCATAAAATAAGCTTATTTCCTTCCATGTTAAAACCCTAAGCAATGAATCTTCAAGTGTCGAATTTGTATAATTATGAGTTGTAATAATTTTAAAATGAATGTTCATATCTATTGGATTGAAGTGAAGGTGGTATTTATATAAAATAATTGACCCTAAACCCTTCTATAAATTTACCTGACAAAGTTGGACAACTTAATCTTATTAGGTACAAAAGGTAGTCATTAGGCCTTGAAATAGGTTGGTCAAGTTAACCTAGTTTTGTAACATGTGGCTTAACCTTTGAAACTAGATCAACCGGGATAACTTAGTAGTAAAAATGGGTGTAAAGTGGCTGATTGTGTATGTGTTAGATGACGTAGTTATAAAAATTAGGTTTTCCTTAGTTAGGGGTTATTTAAGAAGGGAGATTGCTTAGTGAGTTGAATAAGGGCATGAAAGGTGCTGAAATAGGTAGTGTGCATGTGTGTGTGTGTGTGTGTGTGTGTGTGTGCGTGCGTGTGCGCGTGTGTGTACATACATACATACATACATATACATATGTATATATATATATATGTGCACATACATACATATATATATACATATATATATATACATACATACATATATATATACATATACATATATATATACATATATCATACATATATATATATATACATACATACATACATATATATATATATATAAACATACATACACACACACACACACACACACACACACACACACACACACACACACACACACACACACACACACACACACACACACACACACACACACAAACACACACACACACACACACACACATTTAAATAGAGTTGAACGTTAGACATGGACATATAGTTTCTTATAATTTAAGTTAATATATACTTTCAAGATGTTTGAGAGTGGTTTCAGACCTCTAGGAGCTATAATGCAAATTTTAGATTTTGGAGGGTCCTATTAGATTTCATACTTAGCCATGTTTTAGGATTTTAGTATTTCATACTTAGCCATATTTTAAGAATTACAAATTTAAGGGAGACATTATAGGACGTGAAGGGATAAAAACTATAAATAAGTTGGACTAATGTTAGGAATGATATAAAGCCACAAAAATATTGTGAAGCACCAATGATCTACCCACCCCTTTCCCAATGCACCATTTAAGGTGTGTGCTTAAAGATATTGAAACTCAATAGGTTCTGCAAGAGAGAAAGTGTTAGTAAATGTTCAAGTTTGATAATATTATGTGTTTACACACTACACTACATCTATGGAAACTTGTAAAATAAAAATACATGCATAGGAATAACAATCATGTAACACAACTTTGATCAAAATATTTCTACCTACCAAACTCAACCATTTTGTTTTCCATGCTACCAATCTTGACTACATATTTTCTATCAATATTTCACAAAGTTTAGATATAGCTAGCCCTATAAAGTGAGGCACCCCAAGATATTTACTATGGATTTGGATAATAAGAATTCACAAAGCCCCATAAATACTCACTTATCTCTACCTATGAAGATTAATAAATAATATTTTAGTTTTTTCCACACTTATTCTCTAACTAAACACCTTTTCATATTTTAAAGGATTTTTTTAAGACTAAAGCCTTCCTCATCTTAGATAATCAAAATAAAATGGTATCATATAAAAAATGAATATGTGAATTATAATCATCATCCTTATATGGTTTCAATCCTCTAACCTTTCCCCTTTCCCTCAACTTATTGAAAACTCTACCCAAATACTCCGCCATAATAATAAATAGAGACAAGGAGAATGGGTCCCTTTCCTTATCCCTCTTGAATTCTAGGAGAAACCCACATCAAATCCCATCAAACAAAAAAAGTAAAAATATCCTTATATCATAATTCATAACCCATAAATACTTTATTCTATTATAAATCCAAAGGCAATCAACACATTTATTAAATAAATCCAATTAACTCTATAATAGGTCTTGTTTATGTCCAACTTTACTATCATACCAATTTTTTTATTTAATGTGATCGTATGCATAATTTCATGGGTCATAATCACTTCATCTAAAAATTTTCATTCACCAACAAACCCCCTAGCTATGGATAAATAATCTCCAGAAGAAAAATCTTCAATCTTTTAGCTAGACATTAGTACAAAGAGAAATGGGTCTAAATTCAATAAAAAATGGATGGATTAGGTTTTTTCAAAATTAGAGAATTTAATGTAAAATTAATATTCTAAAATAATTTCTTAGATATCAAAGACTTGTTAACAATATATGTTACTTCTTTCCCCATGATCTCCTAAAATATCTAAAAAATAGCAACAGGAAATCCATCTAGACCTAACACTTTATCTGGTTCCATAAGTTGTAAAATAACCTTGATTTCTTATATAGAAAATTATGTCATTAAATATTCATTCCACATTTAATAAATTAACTTTAGAACAACTAAAATAAATTTATTCATCTTCAATTCATCCCTCATACCTTCCTTAGATAATAAATTATTTAAGTATTCTATTATGTCCTTCTTGATAACCTTGGGTTCTTTGAGAACCGCTCCAATGTTTCAAATAATGAAACATATCCATTGTATGACCATTTATTAGATGACAATCACAAAATACTTTTGAAATAAAATTTCATGTGAAATAGACCCAATCATGATGCATAATAAAAGGTAAGACAATCATCTCTTTATCAAGTAATGTTTTCAATATTACAGTTTGACTATATTTAAGTTTTTAAATTGTTGTGATCTACTAAGGGAAGGTGTAGGACTTATTGTAGGTGTCACTCAATGATTAGCCAATGGTTTAATATTTTTATTGATTGGTACATGGATATTGTTGAGACTTATAGTATACCAAAAGAGAAGCACAATGTTAATCATGTGTCTCATAACTAAGTACATGTGATTGTGAAAGTCTATTTTCAATAATCCTGACCTCATGAAAAATATGATTTAAATATTTATAATCATGAAAAAACACTTTATATTTGAGATGAGGCAATAGAATTCTACTGAATATGTATTATTTTATATATATCCTTTGGTTGATATATCAAATGATGCATTCTACACTTAAATCTTAGAATATAATTGTGAATAGGCTAAGATTTTCCTTGGTGAATAAATGGAATACACTCAAATGTGATACGTGGTCCCCTATTTGTGATAAATCATGATAGGAAAACCTATTTCAACTTAATGAAGGTATGTAAGAATCCACTAGGTAATGTTTGAAACCAATCTAAAGAAAGACCCGTTAAGCTGTTAAGAAATATTCTATAATTAGTGCCATGTTTCCTGAGAGAAGCACAAAAGTAATTAAGATGTATATAAGGATCCATACCCATAAAATAAGGAAATCATAGGCATTATAAAACCATGTGGGAGAGGAATATTAATAAATTTACACATTATAGGCTAGTCATATAAGCATTAGAATCAACCCAATAATTTAATGTAATATATTCTAGAGATAAATATTGTACTTGTCTTTGTAACTCATCTATAACATGCATCACAGTAAAAATCGAGCATGGGTTGGCACAACCAAAGTATGAAGAGTTTAATTTAAGGGTATAATTTGATTATTTGTTTCAAACATAATATTAGTAGAGTTAGGATAAGAATAATCACTACCACCCATAGGAGTATTGTCAATCACAAATAATAATTTACACCAGTTACTTATTTGATTAGTTTCATAACTTAATCCAAGGAAGAGAGATTTTTCAAGATATGTTTCTTAAAAACTTCAATAAATTTATCATTATGAGAATCCAAGGAAGGAGTATACATACAATCATTTTTAACATTTGCATTCAAAGAAGCTTTTGCAACATTTTCATTCAAGGTAGGAAGATAATCATTTGTAACATTTGTATCATTTTCTACATTTGCATTCAAGGAGAGAGTAGAAAGGCAATAATTTTCAAGACTTTTATTTGGAGAAAGAGTGGGGATATAAGCCTTTTCAACATTTTCATTCAATTAAATAGTAGGAATACAATTATTTTCATCATTTGTATTTAAACAGGGAGTAGGATCACAATCATTTTTGACATTTTCATTCATATATGAATCAACATTGTATTGCATACATTCAAATTGGAAACCAAATTTATATAACATTATTTTCTTAATAATAACACATCCTTCCTTAGTAATATATTTTTTCATAATATTTTGCATTTCACACTCATGAAGGGTCAAACAAAGAAACTAATAAAAAAATCATATTATTTGCATTTTCATGTGGCTCGATAGTGTTGAAAATAAGTTTTCATCCTCACTATCACAATAATAACTTTAATTATTATACCAATCAAAGGTATTATCATTTACAACATACTGAAGAGAAACATTTTCACCATATTGAAACATAACATCAAAGGATTGATCCATCGTATGCACACTAGAGTATGAAAGATATGCATAAAAAGCTAAGGCTAATGATATTACAATAAGAAATAAAACCCCTAGATAAATTGGATCTAAAACATACACAACATAAAAACCCTAGGGGGAAGAAATTATGAAACCATAATGTTGATTGGTTTATAAATGGTCAAGTTCACTAAAAAATATTAACTATTCTACACACAATGGTGATTACACTTTACACAGCATGCTAAAAACTCTTACAAAATACAAGTTTATGTAAATCAAGTAAATGCATACACACATCAAATCTAAAATCTACTAAAATAGATAATTTAATATTTTAAACTTCACAAAGATAACTGATAGAGAGATATCATATTTATGACTTACCTATGGACTATTGGAGGATTAAAATACTAGAAAATAGGTCCAAACTAAAAAAGGAAAAAACCAATAATTTTTTTGTAAACAAAGGACTTATAAAAAATGGTCAAAATCATCCTTTTAATGATTTTAGCTAGGTAAAATTTGGACAAGGTCAAAATAAACCACTTACTTCCACAACCTAAAATTTCTAGGGTTTATATGTAGTCAGTTAAAGATGAATATTATTACTTTGATTTACTAAATTAATGATAAAAATTATATGATTTTATTATCTTTTATATTTGAGATAATTCACCAAAATGTCATTATAATAATACATGTGCATGGGTTAATTGGATTGGGAAACATCTTGAGGAGTTACAACTACATATCATGCACACTTGGAATTAGGGATCAATGTAGTTCTAGGGCTTCTAAGGGTTCCCAACTTAAAAATGAGACAAACAACTTCACCTCCTCTCCCTAAATAATTAAATACAACTATATGCTTCACTATAACTTATTTTGGTATAATATGTGATGTAAAAAGGTAGATAAAGGTAAAATAAATCAATTTATAGATTCATTAATGAGATGTGAATACCTCTTAATAATATTTAATAAATGAGCATGAGATACTTGGATTGTAAGATATATCAATGATATGAATTGATGATGTAATGGATAAGGATACTTTTGTATATATAATCTTCACAAGAGAACATATACACATGGTCTGACCCTAGAGTATAGTTTAAAAATATAATCAATGATCGACAAGTTAAAGAGATAGACTCATGGGCTAACTAAGACTTAGGCAAAGACCTTAAAATAATGTTTTAAACATTTTGAAAGCATCTGGGGTTATAAAAGGGGAAATTAATAGTGTATCTATAGGTTTTTATAAAATTTGGATTGAATAGAGGTACTATCATTGATATAAGGTGAACAAAAACTCAAGTTATAAGATAATCCTAAGTCAAGGGATGATAATACATGACCCAACACAAGGGGAAAGTGTAGAAAAAATATCCAAATGTGTGCACAAACCAAGTGTGATAAATCATGACAAATATGCAATAGAAAATGTTTTTGTGCAAAAATTAGGTGTCTCTGTAATGTTATAATGTGCATATTCTGGGGTAGACAAAATCTAAATAGTATGAACTTGATACCAATTTTATTTGCATGTGAAATGAGTTTTGATCTAATATCAATATTGTATTATAGGACTGAGTTTGATAATCTCCATGTTCTTTGGTTCTGATAAGAAATATCAAGCTTTACATATAAACATGATACATTTTTTTGCAATAAATGTTAACCTACTGATGGCACAAAACCATAGAGGATTTGGTACATAACACCATTGAAAACATGGTGTGTTTTACCAAGATCAATTTATGTAAACATGTAACACAAGATGTTTTTATCCAACACATTATTGATGCAAAAATATTTACACTTTTAAAACTATTATAGATGGGAGGTGATATTTACCCACCTATCAATGTCCATTCACCCATAGTGTAGTTTAGGCAATTGTGTAGGAATGTTTGAGAACCAACATGTGGATTTGGAATGCTTTATCTTCCCTAAAATAACACAAGTATGAATATCCCAACATTTCTTAGCTATATGACTAATATTATGGTAGTGGATACATGTAACTAGAGTGTGTGTTATGTGTATTTGTCAAGATATTCTTAGTAGCTAGCAGATTGATCCATGTGGTGTTTCTCATACTTATGATGCATAAATTAACATTGAGGTGTACACCATGGCTATCAATTTTTTTTCAAAGGTTGTTATTGAGAATATTGTATCCATGCCTGAGAATGATTTTGTATTGTGTTGCATTGATGCTTTCACTCATTCAAACTATTATTATGCATGACATTTATAGGAATTTCACATGCCTTCTTCAACTCTTTGAGATGGGTGTCAGGTTAGTTCATAAATGGAAAAAATTGGGCCATTTTCCATAGAGAATGATGTGGAAGCATAACCAATGCTTAACTATGGGGAGAAGCATATGAAATGTTATTTGCTTGCATTTAAACTAGTGTAACCAAGACCCAAGTTGCATGGTTTTATCTCCATTTAGAAGGGATTGATGATTCTTTGGCCATGTTTTCTTATCTTCATATTACATTTTCTTTAGTAGCTTAGAAGCAAATCCTTTGATGTGTTTTTCTAAAGTTAGCGTGGAGGTTTGAGTCCTCTTAAAGGCATATATATTGTCATGCCTATTGCCTGATCAATTTGATCTAATATGATTGAATTTATTTTGAACAAGATTAATGGACTATACTATGAGGAATGTTAATAAATTACCAAGTTTACATATATCATTATTTCAACATTAGATGTATCGATTGATCATGGTGGTGTGTTGATAATTAAAGGACCAAGCATTTGAAAATTTATACACTTGAATTCAAATAGTTCAAGTGTAATTAATTTACTTAGATAGATCAAGACAATTCATAATAATGGATGCAATATAATTATCATGAAAAAATAAAAAATAATAGATCACAATAATTAAGATTAAAATATAACACATCCACACCAAAGGTTGATAGTAGAGTAGAATATTAGAAATAGAAAACTAATTCATTTTGAGGGGGATACCTCCACAACCATGAAATAAAACCATAATTTGTAATATGATCCTCAAGTACGAACCACTACCTCCTATATGTAACTTAGGCTATGGTTACTCCATAGGTAGATCCTAATAACAATCTTATTACATAGAAAATTATGACATGATAAGGTAAAATGTTATATTAGATGTAAATCAGCCACACATATTCCAATATAAACTATAAGCTAAAGGCATAACATACCATTCCATTTTACAATACTATTATCCTAAATTGTATAACTCTATAATCTTATGTATGATTTTTTCATCCTCCCATATTACATCATCATTGGTCTGATTATTCTACTTGATCAAATACTCCTTAATCTCCCTTGTTTTCAACCTCTTAGTGCATGTTTAAATTATCTATTTAGTGTTATATAATGATTCTTCCTTCCTCATCAAGCTCAATTAACTCATTCTAGGTAGATACTCTCTATCCAATTACCTTATTCAAATATGAGACATGAAATATTGGATGTATGCATGTAGATTGAGGTAACTACAATGTGTATGTTACATTACCAATTTTTCATAGGATATAATAAGATCCATAATTCTTAGGAGAAAATTTATTATCCTTTTTATATTGCTTCATAAACATTTTCTTATATAGTTTTGGGTGCATAAAGACCCAATCACCCACTTCAAAATACCTTTTGCTATAGTGTTTTTTTGTTTTTCACTTCATTAAATTTTGTGCCATTACGAAGTTCTCTCTTAGAATAACTAGTACCTTATTTTTGTGTTGAATGTGTTCTTCAACAATCAACCCTTTTATTATGTCCTAAAAATATGAGGTGATGGATGGGGGTTGGTAATTGTGTCATTAGGAATCTCGTTTAGTTATATTTTCACCAAGTTAGTTTTAATCAATCAAGAACACAAAAACAAATGAAAACAATCTTGGAGCCTAAGAGCCCATGAGAATACAAAGGTTGGTCAATAATGCATTAGATTCAAACTAAAAACATGCAAACCTCCATTATAAATGCCTTTGCATAGGTTATAACTTAGATGTAGCGTCAAATGATCTTTGGCAATGCCATTTATGTGAATACATCTACATTAAAGCTATGGACCATGTTGAATTTATCAAAATTAGAAAGTTGATGAATAATTTAACATGATAAAATTTCAAGGATTCATTATAGATCTTGAACATGTTGAATTGTAATAAAAAGAGGTCTATTCATAATGATTTGTGATCAATTAGAACCATTCATATTGAAATCAATATGAACAATTGTAAAAGAGTCTTCAATAGTGCACATGGATCATCAAATGGATCACTAATGTAAACCCTTCATCTTAATCAAGATGAAGGGTGGAGGATGATCTTTGAAAATATCAAAGGAGGATTAATATGAACCCTTCATCTTTTTTCTAAGATGAAGTGTAGAGGGTTCTCCTCATAATATCTTTGTGGGATTCATCATAGGCCCTTCATCTTATTTTCAAGATGAAGGGTAGATAATCATTCCCAAGAAATCACATGGATAACTAATGTGGGCCTTTCATCTTGTTTCTAAGATGAAGGTTTGAGAATACTCCCTAAAATATCTCACAAGATTCATTATGGGCCCTTCATCTTATCTTCAAGATGAAGGGTAGAGAATAATCTTGCATATTAATTCATTTAGTAATTAGCTTGTCTCTCAAAATAGTTTTCCACAGTATCACAATATTCTCTCTTGAATGAAGATTCCTTTTGGAAGGAACATGAAGAATTAACAATTGCAAAGATATTATAATGCCATTTGCATAGAATTATAATTAGAAGAATGATTAATTCAATTAATCAAAGAGAAATTTAATTAATATAATATGAGTAATTTGATTATAAGAATTATTTATATAAGGGTAATTGATTGTAGTAATTGATCAACGAATAATAATTGAATAGATAAATTAACCAGAATGATAATAATTGATTAGATAAATTGACTAGAATGATAATTGAATAGAGAAATTAACCAGAATAATAATTGAATAGATCTAATATGGTGAATTGTCCCACCTACGATTACCCTACGGTGAATTCAAACTTGTAAGTTAGATAAACAGATGAACTTAGACCAGAGTAGAAGAATTAATGAATTTATCAGAATAAAATAATTGACCAGAGAAAGTGCCTAAAATGATAATTAAACATATCTAATAGGTGAATTGTCCCACCTAGATATGATCCAAGGTGAATTCAAACTCGTATGTTATATGAATAGATGAATTTAAACTAGTTTGTGTGTAATTACAAGAAGTCATTCTATTTTGCAATTTTGACACATAAGTGATAAAAATAGAATTTTTACATTTACCCTTGTTTTAGAAGGCATTGTAAGATGTATATGAAGCAACGACTTTTCAAATAATGAAAAAGTCATTAAAATGATTGTAGAAGAAAATTAATGGGTGTTAGTTTTGACAAATTTTGTAAAATTACTAGCAAATGGGTTCAAATGTGCCCCAAAATGACCAAAGCAATGCTTGGTAAGCCCTGTATACCCCCTGAGGAGAGAGGAGGTAAAATTTTGGATGAGTGGACTTGTGAAAGGAAGAAATAATCATAGAGAGATCCATGAATTTGATTATTATCTCATGTGATGCTTATGTCTCTTTTATGTAGATTAGACATGATTGATATAACTTTGATTTATAAATGATCTTACTATTAGTATTGATGAGATGATCAAATGTTTGTTAGCTTTGATGATTAGATCAGATAGATAGACACATATTTGATTCATGGAATTAAATGTAAACCAGATTGAAACTTGATTTTTAATATATCACATGACAATATGCATCAAAATATTTAAAGAATCATGATAACATTCATTTGTCAAAATATGTAAAAAATTGAATTCAAAATGCAAATATATACAACTTAAAACAAGATATGGAAAATCAAGATTTAAATGTACAACATAATGCACTTAAATCAATTATAATTTAGATACAAATTTTCACCACTCAAAATCATGATATTAATAACCAATATTTAAGTGAAAATCATAATGTACTAAACTAAGACAACTGAGTAACAAACATACTGATAAGCAAACAAAAAATCAACACACAAACACATAAGTAAAAGTAAATAAATGTTCAATTCAAAAAGGAAAATGTGTGGCAATAAGGCATTACTATTTGATACCAAGGGTATGACAAAATAATCATGACCAAGGGGAATAAAAGAATAAGGAAGGGATGATAGAGTTGATTCCAAATGCCCAATGTAAGTGGACGTTGCCTACATAGTCCTCTGGACTTCAGGCCAAATGTAATTCTTCTAAGGAGTTAAGATTGAAGAATATTGATGATAAATTAAGAAGATAGATTATAACTAAAAAATAGGATTAGGGACTCATAAAATGGTGAGATCATATAAGGAACAAGATTACCAAAATAGAAAGTGACATGTGAACAAAATGTCGAGAGAATGAGACAAGGGATGGCCGAATTAACCTCAGAAAAATAAGTGTTGCTGACATAGTCCAATTGGATCTCAAACTATTACAGTTTGACCAAAAATTAAGCACATAAATGATAAGTATGATCACAAACGAGAAATGAACAATTGAGATAGAATGGTTAAACTCACAAAATAGTAAGAGTGTGGAAAGGTTGGTCCCACTTATTAAGAGGTCATACCCACAAGGAAATGAAAATAACCAAAGAGGTACTTTAGTATGTGCCACCTAACTACAAAAAACTAAAATCCAAGTTGAGTAATAGGATAACAACTAGTCAATTGCACTACATTATAGATGGGTACATATGGGTAAACTTTGGGACACTGAGTCAAGCAAATTTGTAGGATTTTAGACATAAGGGAATATTTAATTTTTAGGGGTTTTTGGAATATTTGAATTATTTAGGGATTTTTAGAATAAGATATACTCAAGAGTATTTTAACCAGATAATGTACAAGAATGGGAATATACAACTCTAGAAACAACTATCAAAGCATAGGAGGATCATGGGTGTGTGAATGCAATAGTGAACAAGGAATGTCAAGGAGTTGTTTATATACTAAACCCACAAGAGATCAATATAAAAAGTAAAAAAATATTATAGCATCAAGATGGGATTGAATAGTAAATGTCAAGATTGGGATGATCAGATTGGATAATAATGGATGATAAGTGGATGAGTAATCTCCAAGGACCATGTCATGTGGGAAACAAAATGTTTAGTTGTCAAAGTGTCACTAAGAGGATATGTCAAGATATTTTCCAAAACATGGCTCAAAACAACTCTCACTTTCGTATTAAGACCAAGATGGGAAGGAAAAGTTTGACCAAGGTAGGATGGAAATAAATATTGTTTAGGATAAGGTAACATGGTCAATATGAAGAATATAACATATGTCAATGTAGGCAAGGATGCTCCTAAGTTTCAAGGTACTTATAGACAATAATTTATTTACTCATGATGTCAAAAACTTGGTTTTTATAATGGTACTTGTCCAAGTACTATAAACATGGTTTTCACCATTGGACAAATTATTTATCTCTCTTTTGATTAGATTTTGATTTTTTTAATTTTTTAAGTTTTAGCATCTCAACTCAATAGAGGTTGAAAAGATGCACAATGTTGAATGTTTGATCTCTGAACCATATCGATTATATATAACTTCTTTACTATAATTCTATTGTTGATGTAGGTTGTACTGATGTTATTATGATCTTCATTGGTTGTTGATTTTACTTCCTAGAAACATATAAATAAGATGTCTTCATAATTTCTTTGAAAAAGAGTGCTACCAGGGAGTGTGCAGATGGATAGGCATTGGATAAATGATCTACTTAGATAATGGAATATAGGTCATGAATCAATAATTGGATCACCATAGAATGTATAATGGTTTGGGGATGAATAAAAATTTATAATTTTAGTCACACATAGTGTTGTTGATTATGGATTCAACTCAATTTTGGTTATGGTGAGATGATATTGACTTCAATATTATCTTCATCAATTAATGAGGAATTAATTGACTCAGCTAGTGGCAACTCGAAGAGGTTTTCACTAACAATGTATTATTGATTGTTCTGATTTAGATTGTTTGATAGCACCTTGAATAAAGATTCACTAATGGACTTGATAATTCATTTTGATTGTCCCTTACCACTTTAAGTAAGCTTTCACTAAAGGATTCTAAATTTTTATTTTATTTATCATCTAATACCTCAAATGAGGTTTCATTAGAAGATGTTGAGTTTAGACTTTGATTGTCCAATACCACCTTAAAAAAGGTTTCAATAGGAGATTTTTATTCTATTTGAATGTTGTCTTAGATCCCCAAAGATTCTATCACTGAAAAGTCACCATGAAATAAATTAAACAATATGTGATTCTATCAGTCCCAATCAATGTTTATGGAATGTGTAATATCAATATAATGGTTATGATGGTTAATGGTACATGCTTTTATAATATTAATAGAAGGTGAAAAGGTAGCATAGTCCTCATAGAAGATATAAGGAAAACTTATGACAATGCCAAAGGAAGTGTCCTTGAAAACTGTGGAAGGATCACAAATATTTTCAATTTGATCTACAAGAAGTGTCTAGCCGATGTTGTAACATCTACTAAGGTATGCTGATTATTAAGTTGATTCAGACTCGAGTGGATCTGATAGAAGTGTATAGCCAATGTTATGATAACCACTAATATATTTTAATTCTGAAGTTGATTCTAACTCAAGAATATCTAAACCTAATGTTGAGACTGATGTCAATTCTAATTTTTATGCTAAATCTGATAATGATTCTAGAATGGAACCTAATTTTACTGGTAGTTCTAAAATAAAACTTGATTATTATGTAGATATTGATATTGATTATGATGTTGAATTTGAATCTAGTTCTAATAAGAAAGTTAATCTTTATTTAGATTTAGACACAAAGAATGTCTATTGAATTGCATTGTTTACAAGTACCTTTTTCAAGGTATGCTTGAAAATGAAAGCTTCAAGATAAAGGATTTTTTGGAAATGAGGGACTTTAGAGGATGGGATAAAAATAGACAGTGGATTAATAATGGGTTATTTGAAGATGGGATCATCTAAGAAGGGTTCATCAAAGATAGGTGAATGGTCATAGAGTGGTTCTTAAAAGCAAGGCTCATCAAAGATAAGAGAATGGTTAAAGGATGACTCATCAAATATGAGTGATTTAATGAGAATGTCAGAAATGGGTGAATTGTCTTAATCTTAAATTGGAAGTGGATTAGTCTGATTATGATTGGGAAAATGATCTTGGCATATCCCTAATGAGTGTTTATCAGACTTGGATGTAATTGGACTTTTAGTTAAAAAGAGTCTTAAGGCTAGATTAAGAAGAGATGTAGTTTGAGATAAGTTTTGTCTAACCTGAAAGAATGATTATATTGAATCTTGGATTATGGATGGGATAGGGATTGATGCTTGATAGTATTTTTGTGACTCAATCATGACATATCCATGATCAATCAAAACTTGGACATTAATCTTGAACCCACCACATCAGTTAAGTGAATGGCCTTGAATCCTATGATACTCAAAATATGGTTCTTTTTGGTACCACTTAGGTTTGGGATTATTTTCACCAAAATGATTTGTATGTGGATACATAATCATGTTTATTAAGACCAATTGGAAAAATATATGTTCCAAGGATTTGTTAAGTGGATTTGACATTTGTCATGAATGTTTTAATTTAGAAGTCAAATGGGTGTAGGATAAAGGTATCAAAATGGGTTCCCTTTTTCTAGAATGACCATATCATTCATAAGCTCTATCAAGATATGTAATGGATTCCATTTAATGAGCTTAAAAATCAATATAATATTGATTAAAGGATGTCCCCAAGCAAAGATACATGTGAGGAAAAAGATTGGATTAGAATTGGATTCAAAGAAGAGAAAATATGGATGTCATGACTTTATTGTTCCCAATCGATAGGTACATGAGATTGAATGGAAATATAAGGATATGATTTGAAATAGATCTAGAAACATGATTTGAAAAAGAAAAATAAAATTTTTGCTCGAATAGAGTTAACTTAATAATACCTTGACTGTGAATAATTGATTTTGAATAGATTTGACTGGATTAGACCTAAACTTAGATTAGACCTAGATATAAAATATGAATATGAATTTGAAATGACCATAGAAAGAATTTGGAATTGAACATATTTGATTTGAACATGAGAAAAGATCATACATAGATTAGAATTTAATCCTAGTCTTAAAATGGTTTGGAACTTAGAAAATTATAAAAATGAGTAGAATGAGTCCAAATCCACATGGACAACATAACAATACCATTTTAGACAAGAAAGGTATGTGTGTGTCAAACAAATTAGAACGTATAAGGGAACCTAAGAACATAGATAGAATAACAGTATAAGTTCATACAACAAAGGTATGAAACGTATGCATTCGAATAATTTTGGATCAAGAACATGGGCAAGTAACACCTCTTTATGTAGGTGTATGTAAATTATGACAAAGTTTTGACACCACAATCAATTAAACAAATACTTACTTTAATGGCCCTATTTTAGTGATTAACACAAGATTACTCCACATTCATCGAGTCTTTTGATATAATTGCCTTGAAAGAGGATTAAATTTAAGATTAATTAAATAAATTATTGTAGTTATTGGTGGTGTTTTAATCCCACCCTTCTCTCAAAATATTTGTATGTGAAAGATATCTTTGGGTGTGGTTACCTTTACAGCCCTATGCTAATAAATGTTTTATGGGAAAAAGGTATTAAGTTAAAGTTTTCATGGGATTTTTATATAGTATTTATATATCTTATGATACTTAGGTGATTTAGAATAATCTATCAATTATGTTAGGGAATAATTATCACTCATAATAATTTGTACATCGTAATGTGAATAATTACGAGAGTAATAATTCACTATTACATATAGTTTATTTGTTTGTTATATTTGATAGTAATTAGTTATCATAATATTGTTATAAACAATACTATGAATATAGATTAGAATATATGATTTGTTTAGATATATTGTTGTGAGTTACAAAAATATATTGTAAATAGGAGTTTGTATAATCATAGGGATTTGGGTGAGAGATTGATTAAGAGATAATCTCCATGATTATAGGAATGATATTCCTATAAATATGTAATGTCTTTTATGGTTTTATATTAGAGTATGAATAATATAATTATGGCGTGTTAAAATATTTTTGAGATTGTCTGTGTTTGGCTTCTTTATTTTTACACTGATTTGAACCAATCCCATCATTTGGTATTAGAGTAGGGATAACTTATTCTTGTGATGGATTAAATATTTGGGTGAAAGGGTAATATGTATTCATTATTATCCTATGTATGAAATGTATATGTGTATTAACTACATATAGTTTAGTTTATGGTTGCTACAACACTTTAATACAACTCTGACTACATTCTGGATTATCACGTCGATCTCCTAATCCTTATATCTAGATCTATGCACTGATGAAAGTGATTAGTTTTGTTGGATTCCACTATTGTACATTCTCATGCTTCAAGTATTTTGTGTAAGAACATAACCCATTCATCTCTTTTCAAACTATGTGTAAAAATAATAAGCATTATAATTAGCAAATAATAGAAGTGGCATCATGCATTAAATATTTATGGATCTGCATATACCTACATGTTTTTCTCTATGCTACTAAAGTGACCAGTGCCATGTTCATTTCTCAATGCATTAAATTTAAGATTCATTAAATAAATTATTGTAGTTATTGGTGGTGTTTTAATCCCACCCTTCTCTCGAAATATTTGTATGTAAAAGATATCTTCGGGTGTGGTTACCTTTACAACCCTATGCTAATGAATGTTTTATGGCCAAAAGGTATTAAGTTAAAGTTTTCATGGGATTTTTATATGGTATTGATATACCTTATGGTACTTAGGTGATTTAGAATAATCTGTCAATTATGTTAGGGAATAATTATCCCTCATAATAATTTGTATATCATAATGTGAATAATTACGAGAGTTAGCTATCATAATATTGTTATAAACAATATTATGAATATAGATTAGAATATATGATTTGTTTAGATATATTATTGTGAGTTACAACAATATATTGTATATAGGAGTTTGAATAATCATAGGGATTTGGGTGAGAGATTGATTGAGAGATAATATCCATGATTATAGGAATGATATTCCTATAAATATGTAATGTCTTGTATGGTTTTATATTAGAGTATGAGGAATATAATTAAGGTGTGTTAAAATATTTTTGAGATTGTCTGTGTTTGGCTTCTTTGTTTTTACATTGATTTGAACCAATCCCATCATCTGGTATTAGAGTAGGGACAATTTATTCTTGTGATGGATTAATAGTTTGGGTGAAAGGGTAATATGTATTCATTTTTATCCTATGTATGTAATGTAGATGTGTATTAACTACATTAAGTTTAGTTTGTGGTTGCTACAACACTTCAATACAACTCTAACTACATTTTGGTTTATCACATCGATCTCCTAATCCCTATATCTGGATCTATTCATTGATGAAAGTGATTAGTTTTGTTAGATTATACTGCTATACATTCTCATGCTTCAAGGCTTCTACGTAAGAACATAACCCATTCATCTCTTTGCAAACTATGTGTAAAAACAATAAGCATTATAATTAGCAAATAAGAGAAGTGGCATCATGCATTAAATATTTATGGATCTGCATACACCTACATGTGTTTCTCTGTGCTAATAAAGTGACCAGTGCCATGTTCATTTCTTAATTCATACTGCACCATGTATCTATTGAGTGTGAAATTTTCATAAATCTCCTTTTGTTGCTTTGATCTCCAATACGATGGCATCCAACTTGTCCTCCATTTTAGTCCTTGCCATTATACAAATATGCATTTTGATCTTTGCATAGTTGTGCATGATCTAGCGAATCATGATTACATTTATTATTTAATGAGATAACATAATTAATGGAGCAATGATAATGGATGCATTTTGTAATAAGTTATAACTTATAGTGTAGTATTACTAATGTTTTATCACTTATATATGTCTTACACTATGTGGATCGATGGGCTTGTTTGATATGAACAAATCAAGTTCTAACCACAACATTCTTCCAATCATACTCATCACAGATCTACCACATCCTTTTAGTTAGCAACTCTTCACTTGCTTACTGATCTGCCTCACTTTTATGGAGAGTCAATGGGTTTTGTAAGTAGTGATTTGCTATGTTTATAGCTTTATTAAGTTTAGATATATTCTATGAGTCGATAGTCAGTTGTGTCAAGTTAGTTTCAAGTTTTATTTATCTATTTTATATTAGAGTAAAAATTTAAAAAGGTGTGTAATAAAGTGGTTGTCATTTATTAGATATATTTAGTTTTTTTTAGTTTCATATTATTGTATTAAAGGAATAAATGGTTTTTACCATATTAAAACTTAATATCTCTATGTTTATCTTTAAGTGAAGAGTCTTATAGGTTATGACATTAGAATCAATATCAATATCCAAACGGTCAGTTATCATAAATGTTTTTGAAGTGTTCACGTATGTGTCAGTATCAAAATTCTTAAAAATGTCAAAAGTCATAATAGTTATTATTGTTTATCATCATATAGTTAAAAATGATCATTTTTGTGTCAAGTGTGTTCAAGTCGACAAAAATATCATCATTTGTATAATTTTTTAATGTCAGTCGGTCATAAAATTCAAAATTTTGTTGTAATGGATGCATTATTACTTTTACATGATGTCAAAATTGTGGGGGGGATTTCTCTTCAAAAAATTCATGCATATGCGCTTTAGCGACACTTCATCGGCTAAGTAAGTAGCAACTTATTAAAGGTTGGAGGATACTAGAGGATGGATGATTTCTACATCTCTCATTAGCCACTAATGAAGGGTGATTCTTGCTATAGTGGTGCATATATATTTTTTCTATTTTTAGCACGTGTTTGTTTGTGTGATGAATAAGAGGTGTATTTTATATTCTCCCACATAGTGTACTACATTAAAAAGGTGTTTAGAAGATGCAGGAGTGACATTTGAACATATGGTTATTTTCATGGTTCTCAAACTATTTAGGTTGATGTGTTCCCTCAATTCATGGTTGATGATAGATGTTCCTATTTGAAGTTCCCATACTGATTCAATTGATGTGTTCTTGATAGTGAATGGTTGATAAAAAGTTGATGTGTTCCTTCTTTACTTTCATTAATTCTTGTGAAACACAAATTATCATGTAAGGACTAAGGGGGAGAATGTTAAGGAATAATTATCCCTCACAATAATTTGTACATCATAATATGAATAAATACGAGAGTAATAATTCACTATTATGTATAGTTTAGTTGTTAGTTATAATTCACACTATCAAGCTCTGAGGGACTAGAAACTAAGATTCCACTAGTGTAGACTCAATTTTTATTCCTATCAGATAGTGAATTTAGTATAATTTTGGGTATTTATGTCCCTATCACCATGCTCTAAGGACTCATGAGAAGGCAATGCCACCCCAAACATAAAGACAAAAGAAAAAGGAAGATATTACTATTTTGATTCTTGAAACTCATAATAAGGGTAAACAAAGAGCACAATAAGTAAATATTAAATATTTAAAATAAATAATATTTTTACATTTTGAGTCACCCAAATTGGGAGAGCATATATGTAAAATATCCTCATAAAACACTCAAGTAACAAGAAGCAACAAAGAAACTTGCATGAAATGGAAAAGCTTAAAAAATAAGCAAGTTTTCTTAGAACTAAAAAATGAAATGTGAATTGATTTTAAATCATCCAAAATTAAATGTGAGTATAAAAAGTGATTTTTAAAAATAAATCACCCCACTTTTGGAACTTATAATAAAACAAGGTGAGTATTTTTTTTTTGGTGGATCTTTGGCATGCACAAATCTGTAACTAAAATGTTAAAAGAAATAGTCAGTAATTTTAATGATAACTTATCAAATATAAATAGATTTTTCATAAAAAAAATTATAAGTTTTTTATAAGATAAATCCACACATTTTTACAATCTTTTATATTAAAATAGATAACAGATCAAAAGTTATGAATAATTTACGAGTTGTTTTCTAATTAAAAAATAAAATCAGAAATAAGTAATAATTAGTAATTTGACCATAAATCCTAAAATATAGTTTAATTTTTAACAAAAGTTTAAGACACTTTTTATAATATAAATAATCACATGCTTACAAAAATTTTGATTAAAAAAAATAACAAATAAAAAGTTATGTGCATTTTACCAATCAATATTTAGCTAAAAAATAAAATCTGAAATAAAAGGTAATAGTTAGTTATTTGACCATAAATCTTAAAATATACATCAATATTCATCAAAAAAATTGAAAGGATTTTTATAGGATAAATCATCACACCTCTGAAAAAATTCAGATTTAAAATGATAATAGATAAAAAGTTATAAATAGTTTACCAGTTATTTCTTAGTAAAAATTATATTTTCTTCAAAGGAAGATTGCTAAAGAGGCTAAAAAAAAAGGTACAGGTTACTAGTCCCATTAGGCATGCCATTTATTTCATTATAAATATATATTAGATATATTTTCACCAAGTTAATTTTATTCAATCAAGAACACAAAAGTAAATGAAAACAAGATTGGAGCCTAAGACCTTGTGACCATACAAAGGTTGGTCAATAATGCATTAGATTCAAACTAGAAACATGCAAACCTCCATTAGAAATGCATTTACATAGTATGTGACTCGATATTAATATCAAATAATATTTTTCAATTGCATTTATGTGAATACATCTCCATTTAAGCTATGGACCATGTTGAATGATCACAAGTAGAAAGTTGATGAACAAGTTAACTTGATAAAATGTTAGGGCTTCACTATAGATCTTAAACATGTTGAATTTCAATGCAAAGAGGTCTATTTATAACATTGTATGATTAATAAAGACCCTTCATTTTTAAATCAATATGAACAATTGTAAATAGTCTTCAATAGTGCACATGGATAATTACATGGATCACTAATGTGAGCCCTTCATCTTAATCAAGATGAAGGGTGGATGATGATCTTTGAAAATAACAAAGGAGGATTAATATGATCCCTTCATCTTATTTTCAAGATGAAGGGTGGAGTATTCTTCTCATAATATCTTTGTTAAAGCCATTTTAGGCCCTCCATCTTGTTTCTAATATGAACGGTAGATAATTATTCCCAAGAAAACACATTGATAACCAATGTGGGTCCTTCATCGTGTTTCTAAGATGAAGGGTTGAGAATACTCCCTAAAATATCTCACAAGATTCATTGTGGGCTCTCTAAGATGAAGGGTGTAGAATAATTTTGCATATTAACTCATTTAGTAATTAGATTGGAACAAAAAATAATATTCTGTAGGATCTGAAGATTATTTCTTGAATGAAGATGCCTTTTGGAAGGAAAATGAAAAATTAATAATTGAAAGGAAATTATAATTCTATTTACATAGAATTATAATTAAAAGAATGACTAATTCAATTTAATCCAAGATCAATTTAATTAATATAATGTGAAGAATTGAATTAGAAGAATGATTTATAGAAGGGGAATTGATTGTATTAATTGATCAACAAAGGATAATTGAATAGAGAAATTTACTAGAATGATAATATTGACTAGAATGATAATTGCTTAAAGAAATTGACCAGAATGATAATTGAACAAATCTAATACAATGAATTATCCTACCTAGGAATGCCTTAACGTGAATTCAAACTCGTATGCTAGATGAATATATGAATTCAAACTAGAGTAGAAGAATTAGTGAATTGATTAGAGTAAAATAATTAACCATAGAAAATGGCCAGAATGAAAATAGAACATATCTAATATGGTGAATTGTCCCACCTAGATATGCTCCAAGGTGAATTCAAACTCGTATGTTAGATGAATAGATGAATTCAAACTAGTTTTTATTTAATTACATGAAGTCATTTCATTTATGATTTTGACATAGAAGTCATAAAAATAGAGTGTATATATTTACCCTTGTTTGAGAAGGCATTGCAAGATGCAGACAAAGTAATGACTTTTCAAAGAGTAAAAAAGTCATTAAAATTATCATATAATAAAATTAACATGTGTTATTTTTAATGAATTTACTAAAATCAATATAAAATGGGTTCAAATGTGCCCCAAAGCAATGCTTGATAAGCCCTAGATTCCCCTCTAGGGGAGAGTCAGTAAAATTTTAGCTGAGTGGAACCATGAAAGGAAGAAATGCTCATAGAGAGATTAATGAATCTGATTTTTATCTCATGTTATGTTTATTTAATTTTCTTATATCTCTTTTAAGTGGATTAGATATGATTGATATGACTTTGATTTATAAATACTCTTACTATTAGTATTTATGAGATGATCAAATGTTTGCTAGCTTTGATGATTGGATCAGATAAATAGAGATGTATTTGATTTATGTAATTGACATGTAAACCATTTTGAAACTTTATTTTTTATATTTCACATGACAATATACATCATAATCTTGAAATAATCATGATAACATTCGTTTGTCAAAATGCGTAAAAAATTGAATTCAAAATGCATATGTATACAACTTAAAACAAGATATGGAAAATCAAGTTTTAAATGTACAACTTAATGTAATTAAATCAATTAAGATTCATATACAAATGTTCACCACTCAAAATCATGATATGAATAATCAATACTTAAGTGAAAATCATAATGTACTAAATTAAGGCAATCGAGTAACAATAAACCAATAATCAAATAAACAATCAACACATAATAACACAAGTGAAAGTAAATAAACATTCAATTCAAAAAGGGTATGTGTGACAATAAGACATTACTCTTTGATACCAAGGGTATGACAAAACAATCATGACTAAGTGGAATAAAAGAATAAGGAAGGGGTGACCGATCTAACTTCAAATACCCCATGCAAGTGGATGCTCCTATATAGTCCTATGGACTTCAGGCCAAATGTAATTCTCTCAAGGAATTAGGATTAAATAAAATTGATGATAAATTAAGAAGACAAATTATAAAATAAAAATATGAATAGGGACTCATAAAATGGTGAGAACATATAAGGAACACGATTGTAAAAATAACAAGGGATATGCTCACAAAATGTTGAGAGCATGGGACAAGGGATGGCCGATGGCTGAGTTGACCTTATAAAACTAAGAACTACCTACATAGTCAAATTAGAGCTCAATCCATTGTAGTTCAACCAAAAATTGAGCACAAAAAATTATACGTATGATCAGGGATAAGAAATTAATAATTGAGATATGTTGTGGTGTGGAGCTAAAAGCTTCAACTATTTACAGACACTAGAAGGAAGGATGCTGAAGAACTAGAGCCACCGGCATCAGCAGTATGACCGACGTCGGTCAAGTGCAGTGGAGAAGGAGACCGGTGATAGCAGGAAGTCGGCCGACGTTGGTAGCACCAGACCAGCAGGGACCGGCGTCGGTCGCCTGTGTATTTTCAGAACTGCTGTTGACGAATAGTCAGTTAGTTGAACCGAGTGTTTGCATGCTAAGGGGCTAATTTAAGTCACGAGCTGTGTGTCTAATTTTAGTAGTTAGACTTCTATTTTTTGTAAGCATGGGATCTTATTTATAGACCCATAAGGCATGTATTGTAAATCAATTCTAAGGCAAGTAAAGGCATTGAAGCTAGCAAGGTCAAGGAGATCTACAGGTGTAAGGTCAAGGAGATCAGCTGAAGCATTCAAGGAGGGATAGCAACTCAAGATTTAGAGTTGTTGTGTTGAGCAAGTGAGAGAGGGAAGAAGGTCTTGAGGTGTGGCAAGCCTTTGAGGTGGAGGAAGAAGTGGCATCTTCCTTATTGTATTTTTCTTCTAGTAATATCTAATACAAAGAGTGTGTATTGTCTCTCAAATTCTTTGTTGTCTCAAGTTTCTAGCTACTTTATCATTTTGGTATAATTCCGTGTTTAATTGCATATAAGAAAGTAATCAATTTTGCTCTAATTGGTAGAGCTATAGATCCCCTGACAAGTGGTATCAGAGCTACGATTTGCAGGAAGCAGGGTATTGTTTTTTATTATAGGTCATTCACAGGGTTTTCTGATTGAGTGGGAGTTCAGCAATGGCAGGAGAAAGTAAGCTACGAATGGAGAAGTTTAACGGCAAGAATTATCAACACTGGAGGATGCAGATTGAGGACTATCTGTATCAGAAGGATTTGTACTTACCATTGGGTGGGGTTGCATGCAAGCCCATAGATATGAAGGATGAAGAATGTAACGTTCTTGATCGGAAGGCTCTCAATTCCATAAGGTTGAGCCTTGCATCATCTGTGATTTCTAGCTTATCACAGTGTAAGACAACGAAAGAGTTGATAAAGTCCTTGGCGAATCTATACGAAAAGCCCTCAGCTTCTAACAAGGTATACCTTATGAAGCAGCTATTTACTTTGCAAATGCAGGAAGGTGGATCGATACATACTCATCTCAGTGATTTCCATGGTTTGGTAAACCAACTAGCTTCAGTCAATATTGTTTTTGATGATGAGGTAAAGGCTCTCTTGATTTTATGTTCTTTGCCTGAAAGTTGGGACGATATGGTTATGGCAATAAGTAATTTTGCATCTGCTTCTAAAATCTTAAAAGTTGATGATGTTGTGAGTGTGATCTTGAATGAAGAAATACGCAGGAGAAGCACAGGTGAATCATCAGGGAATGCTCTAAGTGTAGAAAGCAGGGAAAGGCAAAGGGAGAAAGTTGAGCAAGGGAAATCAAGGTCGGGAAGGAGATCTGAGTCCAAAGGTATTACCTGTTGGTTTTGTGGAAAGAAAGGACATACAAAGAAGGAGTGTTGGTTGAGAGATAAAGAGAATAAACATGCAGGTATTGAAGAAGCAAAGGATGCAAATATTGTGATGCAGGATGCTCTCATACTTTCTTCAGATAGTCAGGTAGGATCATGGATTTTAGATTCTGGTTCATCTTTTCATGCATCCCCAAACAGAGATTTGTTCTACGATTATGAACAGGGAGACTTTGGAGTTCTTTATTTAGGGGATGGTACGCCTTGTCAGATAGTTGGCAAAGGGAAAGTGCAGCTGAGATTGCAGATTGACAACACGTGGGTGTTGAAAGAGGTCATGCATGTTCCAATTCTAAAGCAGAGTCTGATTTCTATAGGAAGGTTGGGAGATGAGGGATGCACAATAACCCTCATAGCAGATTCTTGGAAGGTTACCAAGGGAGCACTTGTTCTAGCAAGAGGTAAGAAAGTAGATACCCTTTATCTGTCTACTTGCATTACTGATTCTACTTTTGGTGTAGATTCAAAGATGTGGCCTAATAGGCTTGGTCACAAGAACAGGAAGGGAATGGAAGTTCTTGATTCAAAAGGTATGCGTTCAAATTTGGAAAGCATAGATACAGTTCATTACAGAAAGAGGAAATTTGATGCCTTTGACAGGAACAAAGAAGCCTTGGTGTTTATGGAGGACAGAGATCAGTCACAGGGGCTGAATAAATCTGAGCAAGGCAGCATGGATAGAGGTATGATCCAAGAAGATCTTGCGGATGAAAATTTCATCACTTACAGGAACACACAGACACCGATGTCGGTAGCTTGGCACCGACGTCAGTCATCCAGATACTGACATCGATCATGTGCAGACCAGCAGGGTCAGTAGGTTGGATAGGAGAAGTCCGACGTCGGTCATAAGGACCGACATCAGTAGGAGGGACACCGGCGTTGGCCAGGGAAATGACGTCGGTAGTCAGGATCAGTGCAGGGAACCGACATCGATCGGGAGCAGACTGGGAGATGGCCTAGATCGGTCACTCGAACGGATGTTGGGTGCATTAATAGGTCTCAAACACCCATGTGGAGGTTAGGAAAGGTATGTGAACCTCATATTCGTTGTTCACCTTCTTTATATTGCTTACTGATAGTCATGAACTAGAAAGATGGAAGAAGCAATGCAGGTAGAATCCAGAAACAGTGGGAGCTTGGCATGGATGAGGAGTGTGAGTCCTTGGAGAACCAAATAGGTATTTATTGGTAGTGTTGTTAGCTGGAAGAAAGCACTGGATAAAGGGATGGATTCCCATTTTAGAGAAGAGAGTGGATGGACACATGAGACAGAAGGCTATGGTATATGGTCTTGATTATGCTGGAGAATAATGGAGGTTTGACCATTGTATTTTATCTTTACCACGTTGGATAATATTAGCTACATTATCCTGTTACTGTATTGTGTTACTTGTTGCAGGGTTTCATATACAGGGAGTTTTCTGAGCTAAGGGTAGAGTTGGTTCAGAAGTATGTCATGGAGAATTTGGGAGAAGCAAAATTCTTGTGGCATAAGATACAGGTATTGCATCACAGGTTTACGTGGTGGTTGGTCTTCAAGAGTGACATTGAAGAGGGATACAGAGCCTAAGGAATAAAATAGATGGTGTACAGGTACAGGTACAAGTTGCATCTATTTATCTCCAAGTGGGAGATTGTTGTGGTGTGGAGCTAAAAGCTTCAACTGTTTGTAGACACTAGAAGGAAGGATGCTGAAGAACTAGAGCCACCGGCATCAGCAGTATGACCGACGTCGGTCAAGTGCAGTGGAGAAGGAGACCGGTGATAGCAGGAAGTCGGCCGACGTTGGTAGCACCAGACCAGTAGGGACCGGCGTCGGTCGCCTGTGTATTTTCAGAACTGCTGTTGACGAACAGTCAGTTAGTTGAACCGAGTGTTTGCATGCTAAGGGGCTAATTTAAGTCACGAGCTGTGTGTCTAATTTTAGTAGTTAGACTTCTATTTTTTGTAAGCATGGGATCTTATTTATAGACCCATAAGGCATGTATTGTAAATCAATTCTAAGGCAAGTAAAGGCATTGAAGCTAGCAAGGTCAAGGAGATCTACAGGTGTAAGGTCAAGGAGATCAGTTGAAGCATTCAAGGAGGGATAGCAACTCAAGCTTTAGAGTTGTTGTGTTGAGCAAGTGAGAGAGGGAAGAAGGTCTTGAGGTGTGGCAAGCCTTTGAGGTGGAGGAAGAAGTGGCATCTTCCTTATTGTATTTTTCTTCTAGTAATATCTAATACAAAGAGTGTGTATTGTCTCTCAAATTCTTTGTTGTCTCAAGTTTCTAGCTACTTTATCATTCTGGTATAATTCTGTGTTTAATTACATATAAGAAAGTAATCAATTGTGCTCTAATTGGTAGAGCTACAGATCCCCTGACAAGATAGAATGGTTAAACTCACAAATTGGTAAAAGCATGGAAAGGTTGGACCCACTTATAAAGAGGTAGTACCCATAAGGAAATGAAAATCACCAAATAGGTACTTTAATATGTGCCACCTGACTACAAGTAGTTGAAATTTAAGTTGAGTAATAGGATAAAACCTTGTCAATTATGTGACATTAGAGATGGGTATAACTTTGAGACACCGAGTCAAGCAACTTTTTACGATTTTCAACATAAGAGAATATTTGTTTTTTTTAGGGGGTTTTGGATTATTTTAACTATTTAGTAATTTTTGGAATAAACAAGAGTATTCTGACCAAAGAATGTATAATAATAGGAACATACAATTCCAAAAACACCTACCAAAGGAAAGGAGGATCATAGGTGTGTGAAATCAATAGTGGATAAGGAATGTGAAGGGGTTATCCATACAATATACCCATAAGGGATAACTAGCAAAGAAAAAAAATGTTCTATCACTAGGATAGAATTGACTAATAAATGATGGGATTTGGATGATCATATTAGATAATAATGGATGATAATTTGATGAGAAATATCCAAGGACCATGTCATGTGAGAACCAAAATTTTCAGCTAACAAAGTGTCATTAAGAGGATATGTCAAGAGATTTTCCAAAACAAAGCTCAAAATAACTTCCATTTTATTATTAAGACCAAGATGAGAAGGAAAAGTTGGACTAGGATAGGGTGGAAAGAAATATAGTCTGGGACAAGGTAATATGTCCAATATGATGGGAATGGAACAAATGCCAATGTAGACAAAGATTCCCCTATGTGTCAAGGTACTTGTAAACAACAAATTATTTACACATGATGATAGAAACCTAGTTTTCATCATGATACTTGTACAAGGTACAATAAAAATGTTGAATATTTTTTAGTGATGTCATGGATGTGTCCAGGTGAGTGGATGAAGTGTCTTGATAGTCTAAGTGTCAATGGCAAATTGTGCAATGTGTTTGTTTTAGTGTGCTTAAATCAGGCTTGGTTGATATTCTATCTTGGCATGGTTAAGGATGTTTAGGGATGAGTATGGTGATTTTAGGATATGTAAGGGGTCATATCATAGGTTAAGGATGACTGGAGAGATGGTGGAAGTGCATGGTATTCATTCAGTTCTATATTATGTTCATTTAGGCATAGTTGGTTCTGTGGCAAAAAAATCTGAGTAGGCATATTGATGATGTTATATTTCACATGTGTGAAGGTTTTAAGATTATCTTGTTATATGGATAGATTCTTATATGAAAGGTGATCATGTGGTTCAAATTTTAGGTCATGTGATTGAGCACAATAATAGTTATTATTGTTTAAAGTTGGATTCTCAAGCAGATTGTAGAGGTTCCCATACTTATCCAGACCGTCATTACACATCATGTAAATATGTATGAATAGTATGTTTGTGCATTTAATTAAGGTATGAAGAAAGTCAATAGAGGTAAAAAAATTATGAAAATTTTTTCTATAAGTCCATAAAAATACTCTAAATATTTGGAGACTTTAAGTATTGTCTAGCTCAAGTTATAAAGCTTCAAAGTTGCTCTAGCAAACAGTGATGGGCCAGAGACTGTCAAGTTTTACCACATCAAAAACTGAGGTCATTGGTTAGTAGATCTAATGGTGAGTACTTAATCATAAATATTTAGATCAATGGTGTATATGAAGTCAAAATGTCAAATTTTCATGCATATGTGACAAGTGTCACAAGATCACTAGTCTAATAGAAGATCAATGGTGAGTGGTGGTTTGTACTGACAGAGATCAACGGTGTGGGACAAGTCAAAGAGTCAAAAATGCATGCAAGGCTGTCAAGTGGCACAAGCATATATAATATTAGTAAAGTGATTAGAATGCATATAATGGTGATAAGTGTCATAATATTATGATTTTTTATCAAGATATAATGGTGAGCACTTCAAGGTAAGGATCAGACTGATCCGTAGAGATCAACGGTGTGTATTTAGTCAATATTGAAAGGGTGCATGAGATGAGGTCAACATGTTTGATGTTTAATAGTTTATCCAAGTTAAATTTTGAGATACTTATAAATAATTCAATGGTTTATATTATATCTAAGATATAAGGACATGATATGTTTACATAATGTTCAAATTTTAACCATTGCTTAGTGACTATTGGAATTCAAATATTTGAATTTGTGAGGGAAGACTAGTCTATGGTTTTTGAGTCATAATTTTTTATCTATGTAGAATTTGACCATGGTATAAAAATAAAATTTGTAGAGGACTTGAAGGTGCATCTAAAAATATTCATTTTAATGTCTAATTGTTTATATAGTCAAATTTATTAAGATCCAAAGTTGACCATGTGTTCATTCATGCTCTACATGTAACCTGAGAACAGTAATTGAGTTGTTCTTGATGATATTTCGATATTTTGAGATGAGATAACTATAAAATAGTATTTTATACTCCATGAGGATAATTTTTATTGTTTTTTAAGGTTTGACCAATCTATATTTAGTATGAACAAATGCTTAGAAGGTGACTATGTGTTCGTTCATGGTGACTATGTGTTCGTTCATGGTGACTATGTGCATAGAATGTTGTTTGAGAAAATTGAGCTTTAGCAGAAGGGTGTTGTGATGATTATTTTCTATTAAGGAGGACCTATATAATGTATGCCATGGGTCCATGTATTTTTAAAGTTTTCTTGTGTTCTAATTTTTCTCAAATAAGTGTCAATGAGGTGAATGAGTCTTCATAGGACCTAAAAGGTGACTTAGGCTTATTTGAAAGAGGGTTGTGATTAAAGGTGATCCGTGTTAGATGAATTAAGGGTGAAGGCATGTGCTATGGTTGAAAAATAAGTTTGTGATCATAATATTCATGAAGAGTCTATAAATGGTGAAATCAAAGATGATGATTTCTAGATTTGAGAGGCTTATATAAGTGACTTGTGAGAAGAGGTGGTTGTGAGGGTTGTGGAGTAAGTGTTCCCAGTGGGTGGGTTATAGAGTAGAGTAGGTTGATGGCATATGTGTATAAACTATAGGTCATATTTTTTATGTTAAGGATGGTTATCTTATAGTTTGAAGATTGAGGATGAGTGAAGAGGTCTAGAGTGATCCAAAAGGTGGTTTTGGATGTGTGTGGTTATGTGAATAAGTAAAGGGGGATGATATACATTTTTTCTCCATCATATTGGTAGGTAATTAGTGATAAAGAGATGTTAATTTCATAAGTGTTGGGAGGGTGCTCATCATCTTGGTTAAAAGGACATGACCATCAGGTGGTCAAAATGACTTGATCATCTTAGGGGTAGGTGCTCCTTTTGAAATAGGTGTTTCACTAAAGCTGATCAGAAGGAATTGACCAAAAGGTGGTCATAAGGAATTGATCATCTTAGGGGAAGGTGCTCCTTGTGAAATAGGTGTTTCACTAAATTTTGGTCAGAAAGACTTTACCAATTTCATGTTTGTGATCATCTTATAGGACAAGTAGTCCAAGTGTTTACAGGATTGAGAATGGATTTTATTCCCCAAGAGGGTTTCCTACATAGATCTTGTGTTGTGTGAATTATCATCCATTATCTTCATTATTCATTGTTATAAACATGTTGTATGCTTCATGAATGCTTGTATTGAATGCTTAAGTGTTTTAAGGGTTTGGAAATTAAATTAGATTATTTGTCACTACTGATTCGCCCCCCCTCAATGATTGTACCTCTAACAATTGGTATCAGAATAGGTCCTTTGGTAAAGGATTGATAGCTTGAAGGTGATCTAAGGTACAATATGGGTAGCCATCAAATGCAAAGAGGTTTTTCCACTAAGAAATCACCAATGTTCAATAGATTTAATTATGAATTATGGAGTTAAAGGATGAGGACCTACATCATGTCTCTAGGGTTTGACACTTGGAAATATTTTTTGGATGGTTATTTTGCACCTACTATTCCTCCATCTAGTGCTGCAAATAAGAAGTTATTTGAGAACAATTCTAAGGGAATGAATTCTATCAGCTTGTGATATTTTAGAGACTGAATACATCAAGGTAATCCATTGGATATCTACTAAGGAAATGTGGGATAAATTGAATACTATTTATGAAGGAGATTCAAAGGTTAAGTTGGCAAAGCTACAGAATAATCGAAGACAATTTGAGAGTCTTAAGATGAAGGAAGAAGATTCTATGGCATCCTTTTTCTAGAGAGTTGATGAGATCATGAACACCATCAGAGGTCTTGGAGAAAATCTTGAAGAAGCTATTGTAGTTCAAAAGATATTAAGGTCTCTCTCTCAAGTTTGATTCTAAAGTATCTATTACAGAATAAAGTCATGATTGTTCTCAATTAAAGATGGATGAATTGCATGGCATTCTTACTATCTATGAGATGAGAGTCGATGATGATAAACCACCAAAGAAGGAAGTAACATTTAAGATAGAAATGAAGCTAAATAAGAATTTATAAGGTAATAAAATTGAGGATGGCATTTCTGATATCAATGAAGATGAAAAAATTGCTTTGTTTACAAGGAAATTGAAAACAAGGTCAGGCAAGTGTAAGGGCAAACTACCCTTCAAAGGTCTCAATTATGTAGAAGTAGGACATTTTGCTAATTAGTGCCCTAATAAGCATAATAAGAATGATTATGAAGATCATGGTGATGACATAGATGAAGATAAGAAGACATACAAGTCTAATAAGAGGAAGAAAGGATTCAAAAGGTTTGACAACAACAAGAAGTACTTCAAGGATAATAAGAGTCTCTACACCAAAGAAGATTACAACTCATTAGATGAGAGCAAAGATAGTGAATCAGAGTATGATCATGAAGATGATGGTCCTATTGAAGATAGATCCCTCTTCATGGCTGAGGAAGTAAGTTGATCATATCAAAAAGAGTCTACTTGGAGTGATTTAGATGATGATAAACATGAGGTGGACTTTGAGACGAAATTGATGAATGCTCTTGAAGAATTGAAGATTGAGAAGAATATTAACAAGAAGATAAAGTCTCAAATCAAGGACTATGAAGAGATATTCAGTGTGTTTGAGGTAAGAAGGAATGAAGACACCAAGGAGCATGAAGATATAGTCAATCATCTCAGTTGTCAATTGGAAATCATGTCTACAAGCCTAAAAGAGAAAGAAGATGAATGTTCAATGTATGTAATTGAAAATGAGTCATTAAAAGCTAAGTTAGAGAGCACATATAGTAATATGTCATCATTTATGAGATTTGAAAAGAGTTAAGTGATCTAAAAAATATTTTGAATGGTCAAAAACATGAAAGTGATAGAACTGGTCTTGGATACAAAGAAGAACCAGATAATATAGCTCAAGATAAGATGAAAACTAATGTAAATCAGACTTTGAAGGTCAACAATAAATCAAGAAATAAAAATGATGGTAGAGTGAAGACAAATCAGATCAGACAACTAAATGCCATGAGGTATGCAAGTTTCAATGATTATTTTTATACATGTAATTAGTTTGGGCATAGAGATATAAAATGCTAGAGACTTGTTAGAAATGAGTTTGCATGGAACTATGATGGGAGTCATTAGTCAAAATGTGAGTCTTCTTCAAAAGGAGTAGTTTGTTTTAATTATCAAAAGAATGGACATACTATAAGATTTTTTTCTAATCAGGAAAGTCAAGATAAGCTTCTTGCAAAAGGTATAGTGTGCTTCAATTGTCAACATAGAGTTCACATTGTTAGATTTTGAAAGTAAAGGCCTACAATATAGAATAAGTTTAATCAGACTCCTAGAATACAAGAAAGAAGGTAAGTTAACTCATGGAAACCAAAGGTGGTAAGTGTGATTCATGATGAGTCTATAGGTCCAAGTAATCTATTTTATATGGTGGAGAATGCTACAAATTTTAGAAAGTTCCAAGAGCTCTCATTGTCTGCTTATGTTGTGAATGAAGAGACCAAGCTCAAGAAGAAGACCAAGGTTCCAGTTGAGGCTAGTTCTAAGGAGTGTTTGGATGCTAATGAACAAGCCACTATGTGTGAGAATGTTTCAACCTTGGATCCTATGTTGTCAAGGTCCAAAGGTGATGTTCTACAATGCAAATAAGATACTTTAGTGATCAAAGTATGCCAAGATTCCATAGTTGCTCCAAATGTTGTGTATCTTATCATAGAAGAGAAAATAAGTGATGTAGAAAAGGAAAAAGTTAACAAATTTAAAACTAAGGAGAACAAGAGTAAGATTTATTATAGCTATAAAAGGATTTTAGTGGTTACTAAGGTGATGTGGGCCACTCCTAGATTCACTTTGTTTTAAGAGCATTATGGTGTAGAGAAGGTCTCTGTCTATGTTTCTTAAGAGACTCCTTTCAATGGATAAGTAAGTGTAGATGTGGTATTATTTATAAGGTCCTAGAAGATAAGAGATGAGTGTTTCCAGTTGAAATTGGTGTGTCAATATGGGAGAAGTGCTTTGATACTGTTAGAATGATCTCATAAGGTGTTTTTGTTATGTATGCAGTGTCTACAGGATCAAAATGGGTGTTTTTTAGGTGGCATAATGAGATTGATGGAATGTCAAGAATATTTTGGTAATAAAAAAGGTCTTTGAACTTCTTTTTTATGTGTTTTAGGTGGTGTTTTCTATCGATGATCCTTTTTTTTGTCTTTTAGAGGTTTTGTGTGCTCTCGAGTTTATCTTTCTTATTGCAGATTAAATCCATGGTATATAAATTCAAGGTTCCCAAACGATTGAACACTAAAAACTTGGTATAGAAGTGTGTGATGGTTTTATCTAGGTGTGAAATAAGTTTCAGAGGTGTGTGTTGACCAAAAGGAGGTTTGTTGACCTTATTTATTTTAAGATTCTAGAGTTTTGGGCTATGCTAAAAAAGTGGTTTGCCTTATGATTTTAGGTATAAGGATTATTAATAGGTTGAATGGGCCAAATGGGTTGTCAAATAATTCTTCATGGATATTTTAAGGCTTGTGTTTTTCAAATTATTCAAGTTTTTGTCAAAATGAAGGCCTAATTAGCTAGTAGGTTTATGAAGGACGTATGTTTCATAGGAGGAGATAGGTGATGAAAATTGGTGTGATTAAGGGGGTATATGAGAGTGATCTAGATATGAATTTTTAGGTCTTTAAAGTATTTATAATGAAATTTATGGGTTTTTTAAGTTCCATATAGGGTTACAAGGAGTCTAGATAGGCCTAGTGTGAAGATTTGATGTTTTTACTTAGTTTATCCAAAATAACAAGGAATGAGTGTTTCAAGGTGAGTTCTTAGGTTTATTTTGAGAAATTTTCCTATTTAATAAGTGGCATGAAGTTCTATTGGTGGTCCTTGAGGTGGCTTGAGAGAGAAGGCTAGTAAGCCTGTGTGATGGGTCTTTATGGTGTGTGGAGATTTGAAGATGCTCAAGAGGTGTAATGGCTCAGATATTTTAGGTGGATTCCCTCTAAAATGTTTATTGGTTATTTCCATCAGATTTAAATTATTTTTATGTGTTATTTCTTCATCGGTTGTATTGCTTTGTTGAAGAGAGTGTTGGCATGTAACAAGAAGAAGTTGTCAAGGCAAAGAAGAGGTAGGCTCAAGGTAAAGGAGATCTTGTATAATATTTATAAGGTGGTCCTCTCCTTTTGGTGTTATTTTTAGTTCTTAAAGATCACTTTGTGTCCACTTTGTCATTGTGTCAAAGGGGGAGAAGGTTCCTATTGTGAAGTGCTTGAAGAGAGAGAAGGAAGGTGAGCTATATGATGGATGTTGACATCAATGACAAAGGGAGAAATTTTTGGAGAGTTTTAAATGATGTCAGGGAGGTGTATAGGTGAGTGGATGAAGTGTCTTGATACTCTAAGTTTCAATGATAAAGTGTGTAATGTGTTTGTTCTAGTATGCTTGAAGCAGGCTTGGTTGATCTTCTATTTTGGCATGGTTAAGGATGTTTAGGGATGAGTATGGTGACTTGAGGCTAGGAAAGGGATCATATTATAAGTCAATATTGATTGGATATCTTGTGAAAGTGCATGGTATTAATCCATTTCTACATTATGTTCATATAGGCATAGTTGGTTTTATGGTAGAAAAATTTGAGTAGGCATATTGACAATGTTATATTTCACATGTGTGAAGGTTCCAAGAGTAGTTTGTTATATGGATGGACTCATTTATGGAATTTGATCATGTGGTTAAAATTTTAGGTCATGTAATTAAGTGCAGTAAAATTTATTAATGTTCAAAGTTAGCTTTTGAAGTAGATTACAGAGGTTCCCATACTTAGCCAGACCATCACTACAAATCATGCATTTATGTATGAACTAATATGTTTGTGCATTTAATTTAGGTATAAATAAAGTCAATAGATGTCAAAAAAATCATGAATTTTTTTTATATCTCCAAGAAGCTACCCTAAAAATTTGGAGACTTGAAGTATTGTCTAGCTCAAATTATAAAGCTTCAAAGTTACTCTAGCAGACTGTGATGGGTTGGAGACCGTCAAGTTTAACCACGTTAAAGACTAAGGTCATTGGTTATTAGATCTAACGATTAGCACTTAATCATACATATTGACATCAATGGTGTGTATGAAGCCAAAATTTCAAAGGTTGCACATGTAGGTGACAAGTGTCACAAGCTCGCTAGTTTGATAACAAATCAACAGTGAATGGTGGTCCATACTAATAGAGATGAATGGTGTGAGACAAGTCAAAGAGTCAATAATTCACATGAGACTGCCAAGTGGCACAAGTGCATAGATTATCAATAAAGTGATCAAAAGGCATATGAGGGTGCCAAGTGTCACGATCTTAAGAGTTCTAAGCAAGATCTAATGGTGAGTTCTACAAGGTAAGGACTAGGTTTATCCACAAAGATCGATAATGTGTATTTAATCAATATTGAAAGGGTGCACAAGATGAGGTCAACATGTTTTATGTTTAATAGTTTATCCAAGTTAAATTTTGAGTTAATTCCAAAGAATTTGATGTTGCATATTTGATCTAAGATGTGAGGACATGAGATGTTGACTTAGTGTTCAAAGTTTAACCATTGCTTAGTAACCTTTGGAATTCAAATATTTGAATTTGTGAGGGAAGAACAATATGTGGTTTTTGAGCCATAAATTTTAATCTATGAAAAAATTGACCATGGTATAAAAAAAAAATTGTATAGGACTTTAAGGCATATCTAGAAATATTTATTTTAAGGTCTAATTATTTATACAGTCAAAGTTATTGATATCTAAAGTTGACTATGTGTTCGTTCATGCTCTGCAAGTAACTCGAGAAGGGTAATTAAGTTTTTCTTGATTATATTTCGACATGTATAGATGAGATAACTTTCATAGAGTGTTGTAGACTCCATGAGGATAATATTTATGGATTTTGGAGATTTGACCAATCCATATTTAGTATGAACAAATGCTTAGAAGGTGACTATGTGTTCATTCATGGTGACTGTGTGCACATAATATTGTTTAAACAAATCAAGCCTTAGTAGAAGGGTGTTGTGATGATTGTTTTCTCTTAAGGAGGACCTATAGAATGTATGGCATGGGTCCATGTATTATTAAAGTGTTATTTTGTTCTAATTTTGCTCGTAGAAGTGTCAAAGATGTGAATGGGTCTTTATAGGACCTAAAAGGTGACTTAGGCCTATTTGAAAGAGGGTTGTGCTTAAAGGTGACCCATGTTAGATTCATTAAGGGTGAAGGCATGTGTTGTGGATAAAAAGGAAGGTTGTGATCATAATATTCATGAAGACTCTATAAATGGTGAAATCAAAGATGATGATTTCTAGATTTGAGAGGCTTGTATAAGTGACTTATGAGAAGAGGTGGTTATGAGAGTTATAAATCAAGTGTGCCCAATGGATGGGTTGTAGAGTAGATCAGGTTGATAAATGCGTGTAGGACCTATAGGTCATATTTATAATGTCAAGGATAGTGCTATTTTAGGTTTGAATATTGAGGATGATTGAAGAGGTCTTGAGTGATCCAAAAGGTGGTTTTGGATGTGTATGGCTATGTGAAGAATTGAAGGGGGATAATATACATTATTTTTCCATCAGATTGGTAGGAAATTAGTGATCATGAGATGTTTATTTCATAAGTTTTGGGAGGGTGCTCAACATCTTGGTTAGAAGGACATGACCATCATGTGGTCAGAAGGACTTGATCATTTTAGGGCTATGTGCTTCTTATAAAATAGGTGTTTCACTAAAGCCAGTTAGAAGGACTTGAACAAAAGGTGGTCAGAAAGACTTGATCATCTTAGGGGTAGGTGCTCCTTTTGAAACAAATGTTTCACTAAATTTTGGTTACAAGGACTTGACCGGTCTCATGTTTATGATCATCTTATAAGATAAGTAGTCCAAGTGTTTACAGGCTTGAGAGTGGGTTTTATTCCCCAAGATGGTTTCCCACATAGATCTTGTGTTGTGTGTATGATCTTGCATTATCCTCATTGTTCATTGCTATAAACATCTTGTATGTTTCATGAATGTTTGTATTGAATGCTTAAGTGTTTGAAGGGTTTAGAAATTGAATTAGATTATTTGTCACCATTGATTCACCGCCTCTCAGTGATTGTACCTCTAACAAAACATAGTTTTCACCATTGGATGGATTATTTATCTTTCTATTTTGATTGTATTATTTTAAAAAAGTTTTGGCATCTCATCACAATGGAGGATGACAAGATACACAATGTTGAATGTTTAATCTCTAACCCATATTGATTTTAAATAGATTCTCTACTATAATTCTGCATTGATGTAGGATGTATTGATGCTATTGTGATCTTCATTGGTTGTTGATTCTGCTTCCTCCAAATGTCTAAACAAGATGTTTTCATATTTTCTCTAAAAAAGAGTGATGATATTGAGTGTACATATGGATATGAATTAGATAAATGATCTGATTAGATAATGGAATATAGGTCATGAATAAATAATGGGATCACCATAGAATGTATAATGGTTGGGGGATGAATGAAAATTGGGATTTTTAGTACATACCATGTTGTTGATTCCATATTCAACTTGATTTTGATTATGGTGGGGCCAATATTGACTTCAATATTATCTTCATCAAGTAATGAGGAACTAATTGACTCAGCTATTGGCACCTCAAAGAGGTTTTCACCAACATGGTCTTCTTGATTGTTTTGATTTGGATTTTTTGATAGCACCTTGAATAAGGTTTTACTAAGGGACATTGATAATTAATTTTGATTTTTCATTAGTGCCTTAAGAAAAGTCTCGCTAAAGGATTCTAATTTTGTATTCTACTTATCGTCTAATGCCTCAAACAAGGTTTCACTAGAAGATGTTGAGTTTAGATTTTAATTATCTCCTAGCACTTCAAATAAGGTTTCACTAGGAGAATGTTCTTATACCTAAATGTTATCTTGGATCCATAGAGATTCTACCACTAAAATTCCACCATGAAATAAGCTCAATAATATGTGATTCTATTGGTCCCAATCAACATTTTTAGGAAGTGGGATATCAATATGATGGTTATGATGGTTAACAGTAAAGGCATGTATAATGTAAATGGAAGGTGAAAAGGTAGAATTGTCCTCATAGAGGACATTAGGAGAACTTGTGTCAATTCTAAATAAAGCATCCTTAAAAACTATGAAAGGATCACAAATATATTCAATCGAATCTACAAGAAGTGTGTAGCTAATGTTGTAACATATACTAAGGTATGTTGATTCTAAAGTTGATTCAAACTCAAGTGGATATAATAGAGGTATATATATAATGTTATAATATCCAATAATATATTCTAATTGTGAAGTTAATTCTAACTCAAGAGGATCTAAAACTTATGTTCAGACTAACATTGATTCTACTTTTTATGCTAAATCTAATAATGGTTCTAGAATGGAACCCAATTCTATCAGTGGTTCTAAAATAAAAATTGATTCTAGTGTAGATGTTGATCCTGATTGTGATGTTGACTCTAATTCTAGTTCTGAAAAGAAATTTGATCTTGCTTTAGATTTAACCACAAAGAGGGTCTATTGAATTGCATTGTCTACAAGTACTTTTTTCATCGTGCACTTGGAAATAAAGGCTTTGGGATGATGGAATTTTTGTAAATGAGGGAATGTAGAGGATGGGAGAAAAATAGATGTAAATCAATATTGGGTTCTTCAAATATGGGCTCATTGAAGAAGGGTTCATCAAAGAGAGGTGAATGGGCATAGAGTGGTTCTTCAAAGAAAGGCTCATCAAAGATAAGAGGACGATTAAATTATGACTTATCAAATATGAGTGTTTCAATGAGAATGTCAGAAATGGATGATTTGTATTGATCTTGACTTGAAAGTGGATTGGTTAGATTATGATTGGGAAAATGATCTTGGCATATCCCTAGCGAGTAATTCTCAAACTTGGATGCAATTGGATCTTCAGTGAAAAAGGGCCCTAAGGCCAAATTTAGAAGAGATGCAATTCATAATAAGTTTTGTCTACATTGAAAGAATAAGTCTATTACATCTTGGCTTATATATGGGCTAGGGATTGACACTTGATAGGATTGTTGTGACTAAATCATGATATATCCATGGTCAATAAGACCTTGGACATAAATCTTAAACCCACCACATTGGTTAACTAAATGGCCTTGAATCATATGATACCATATTCTTCTTTTTGGTACCACTTAGATTTTGGATTATTTTCACCAAAAGGCTTAGTATGTGGATACATAATCATGTTTATTGTGACCAACTAGTAAAATGTGTTCTAAGGATTCATTAAATGGATTTAACATTTGACATGAATGTTTTAATTTAGAATTAAAATGGGTGTGGGATAAAGATATCAAAATGGGTTCCATTTTGATAGCATGACCATATCATTCATAAGCTCTATCAAAATTTGAAATGGATGCCATTGAATGAATTTAAAAAGTGAGAAGATTTAATGAAGGATGTCCCCAAGTAAGGATACATGAAAAGGGAAAGTCTGGATTGGAATTAGATTCAAATGAGAGAAAGGATGGATGTCATGAATTTGTCATTCCCAACTGACATGTGTAGGAGATTGAATGACAAAATAAGGATATGATTTGAAATGGATCTAAAAATATGATTTGAAAAAGAGAAATCAATGCTTTACTTGAACAAAGTTAACTTTAGAATAGTTTGACCGTGAATAGTTGATTTCTAATAGAGTTGACAAAATTAGACCTAAGCTTAGAATAGACCTAGACATAAAATAAGAATATGAATTATAAATGACCAGATAAAGACTTTGGAATTGAACTGATTTGATTTAAACACAAAAAAATATTATACAGAGACTAGAATTCAATCATAGTATTGAAATGATTTGGAACTTAAAAACTTGGAAAAATGATAAGAATGGGTCCAAATTCACATGGAAAACATAAAAATACCATTTTAGATAAGAAAGGTATATATATGTCAAACAAATTTGAACGTATAAGGGAAAAAATTGTGACCAAAAACATGAATAGAATAATGATACAATTTCACACAAGAAAGTGTATGAAACATATGCATTTGAGCAATTTTGGACCAATAACATAGACACAGTAATGCCTCTTTCTGTAGGTGTATATAAATTATGATAAAGTTTTGACACCATAATTAATTAATCAAATACTCAATCTAATGACCCTATTTTAGTGATTGACATGGGATTAGTCCACATTTATCAAGTATTTTGATATACTTACCTTGAGAGAGGATAAAATTTAAGATTCATTAAATAAATTATTATAGTTATTGGTGGTGTTTTAATTCCACCCTTCTCTCAAAAAATTTATATGTAAAATATATCTTTAGGTGTGGTTACCTTTATAACCCTCCTTCAATAAATGTTTTGTGATCGAAAGGTCTCAAGCTAAAGTTTTCATGGGCTTTCTTGATGGTCCTAAAATACCTTGTATTACTTGGGTGATTTACAATAATATGTCAATTGGATGCTGTATTTTGTGATCCATTCACAAAAGGGTATAGTCCTTTCATGACCACTTCAATCATAAGGGTCTCAGTGAAGTGCTACTAGTGTAATCAGGGTTTGATAAACTACCAACTAAAATACCACTAACATAACCTCAATTTATGTACCCCATTAGATAGTAGGGTTGGTATAATTTTGGGTAATGACATCCCAGTCACTGTGCCCTAAGGATTTGTGAGAAGGCAACAAACATAGAGTTAAAAGAAAAAGGAAGATATTACCATTTCGATTCGCACAACTCCCACTAAGGGTGAGTAAAGAACATAATAAACAAATCTTTGAGATTTAAAAAAATAATATTTTTGTGTTTCTGATTCACCCAAAAGGGGATAACATACGCACAAAATATCCTCACAAAACACTCAAGTAACAAAAAGCAACAAAGAAACTTGCACAAAATTAAAAAGCTTAAAAAATAAGTAAGTATTCTTAGAACCTAAAATGAAACATGAATTTATTTTAAAGCACCCAAAATGAAATGTGAATATAAAATGATATTTTTTTAATAAATCACCCTAATTTTGTAACTTGAAAGCAAACAAGGTGATTAGTTTTGCTTGATGGGTCTTTGGCATGCATAAATCTATAAATAAAATGTTAAAAGTAGTTGTTAGTATTTTAATGATAACGTCTAAAATATAAATCATTTTTCACAAAATGTTTAGAGGTTTTTTAGGACAAATCTATACATCTCAATAAAAATTCAGATTAAAATAGATAATAAATCAAAATTTATGAACAGTTTACCAATAGTTTTCTAGCCAAAAAATAAAATTAGAAATACAAGGTATAAATTAGTAATTTGGCCATAAATCATAAAATATATATCAATTTTTAATTAAATTTTGATAAGTTTTTTATATGACAAATCCTCACATCCATGAAAAAATTTAGATAAAAATATATAATAGATAAAATTTTATGAGCATTTTACCAACCATTATTTAGCTAAAAAACAAAATCTGAAATAAAAGGTGGTAGTTAGTAATTTGATCATAACTCATAAAATATTAATAATTCATCAACTAAATGTTTAGAGGTTTTTTATATGAAACATATTCACACCCCTAAAAAAATTATATAAAAAATAATAATATATCAAAAGTTATGAATAGTTTACCAGCTATTTCTTAGCAAAAATCAGATTTTTTTCAAAGGAAGATTACTAAAAAGGCACAAAAGAAAGGTGCAAGTTGCTAGTCCCGCCAGGTGCCATATGTCATTATAAATATCATTTAGATATATTTTTATCAAGTTAATTATAGTCAATCAAGAACACAACAACAAATGAAAATAATCTTGGAGCCTAAGATCTTGTGAGTATGCAAAGGTTGGTCAATAATGCATTAGATTCAAACTAGAAACATGCAAACCTCTATTAGAAACTCCTTTGCATAGGATGTGGCTTGGATGTAACATAAAATAATATTTTTCAATTACATTTATGTAAATACATCTCCATTAAATCTATGGACCATGTTTAATTGATCACAAGTAGAAAGTTGATGAATAAGTTAGCATGATAAAATTCTAGAGCTTCGCTATAGATCATGAACATGTTAAATTATAATGCAAAGATTTTTATTTATAATACTTTAGGATCAATGATGACATTTCATATTGAAATCAAGATGAATGGTTGTAAAAGATTCCTCAGTAATGTACATGGATCAACACATGGATCACTAATGTGATCTCTTCATCTTAATCAAGATGAAGGGTAGAGGTTAATATTTAAAAATATCAAAGGAGGATTAATATAAGACCTTCATCTTGTTTCCAAGATTAAGGTTGGATTATTCTCCTCATAATATCTTTATGAGAGTCATCGTAGGCCCTTAATCTTGTTTCCAAGATGAAGGGTGGAGAATCATTCTCAAGAAAGCACATAGATAACCAATGTGGGCCCTTCATCTTGTTTCTAAAATGAAGGGTTGAGAATACTCCCTAAAATATCTCACAAGATTCATTGTGGGACCTTCATCTTATCTCCAATATAAAATGTGGATAATAATCTTGCATATTTATTCATTTAGTAATTAGTTTGGTTCACAAATTAATATTCTATAAGATCTCAAGATTCTTTTTTGAATGAAGATGCCTTTTAGAAGGAAAATGAAGAATTAATAACTGAAAGGAAATGATAATTCCATTTAAATAGAATTATAATTAGAAGAATGATTAATTTAATTAATCAAAGATCAATTTAATTAATATAATGTGTGAAATTTGATTAGAAGAATGATTTATATAAGGGAAATTGATCAGTGAAGGATAATTGTATAGATAAATTGACTAAAATGATAATAATTTATCAAAAAAATTGACCAAAATGATAATTAAATAGATGTAATATAGTGAATTATCCCATCTAGAAATGCCCTGAGGTAAATTCAAAGTCACATATTAGACGAATAAATGAATTCAAACCAGAGTAGAAGAATTAGTGAATTCATTAGAGTAAAATAATCGACCAAAAAAAATACCCAAAATGATAATTGAAAATATCTAATATGGTGAATTGTCCCACCTAAAGATGCTCCAAGGTGAATTCAAACTCATATTTTAGATGAATTCAAACTAGTTTGTGTGTAATTGTAGGAATTTATTTCATTTTATAATTTTGACATAGAATTGATAAAAATGGAGTGTCTACAATACCCATATAGTGTCAAAAATGGAGACATTTTGGATGAGATATGAACAGAAATGTTATACCACCATTTTAGTAGTGGCGACTAATGAATCCATCTCTCTTATTTATCCAATGTTGGAGATAATCCTATAGGCATTTATTGAACACCTTTGTATTCCCTTAAAATTAAGGATGATATGATGAAAAATGATTTAATTGAGTACTCAGACATGAGAATAAACTAGTCCAAAAATTAATAATAAAGATAGGATCATGATTACTTACTATGATCCTTCGAGTACCATGAAGCTTTTGAACTATATCCAAAAAAGTTGACACTACTATACTTGCTACAAATAGTTGTGATAGGGCATAAAAATAGGAATATATGGTGAGCCTATTGATGATTACCATAATGAATTTTTATCATATGACTTGGGTAACCCTGTTATGAAATCCATAGAAACATCCTCCCAAATTTGGCTAGGAATAAATTATGGATGTAGAAGACCTGGGGTATTAATTGTCTCACCATTATTTTTTTGACACATCATGCATTCCACTAAAAAAATTGGGTTTCTCACTTGAGTCCTTCCCAAAATAAATCTCTTTTGACTCTATGATAAGTTTTCAAGAATCATGAATGCCCCCCTTAATATATATGCATGAAGCTCCATAAGGATATTGTGCTTGAGGGAAAAATTGTTTCACATGTACAACCTATATTTGTACCATAGAGCATTTCATTTCAATACATTTTTTTTGGAACACTATCATATTGATAAATATTATAAATTAAAACATGAGTATCAGTGTCATTGTCTGAATCAAATCTTGCCTCATCCACCCAATTTTCCTACCATATGGACATTATGCATAATAATGCCTCTATGGACTCATCCCTCCTAGATAGTGAATCTAATACAACATTATAGTTTCCACTCTTGTATATAATTTCATATTCATATCCCAACATTTTGGTCACCCATTTTTTTAAATTCAAAAGATAACTTATATTCCAAGAATAATTTTAGACTATCGTGATTTGTATTCACCTTAAAGTGTCTACCAATCAGATATGGTCTCCATTATCTGAATACATGAAGAATATCCGTCATCTCCTTCTCATATATAATATTTAAAAAATGATTAGCTTTGAATTAATAACTCTCAAACATAATGGGTCACTTACTACATGATTATTAACCCCATTCAATTCCTTAACACATCACATTCAACAATGAATATTTTTACAAAATATAGGGTATCCAAAACCAAAGTGGTGCACATGGCCTCCTTGAGTTATTATTTTTCTAGTGGAAGGAGTCCTTCAACAAAGCTATGATTGGTGATGTTATGCTACTATAATTTTTCACAAAATGATGATAGTAACCTATCATTCCTAAGAAGCCTTGAAGGTTATTGAGGATTTTTAAAACTTTCCATTTTATCATGGCCTTGATCTTGTGAGGATCAACTTTGATGCATTCATGCAAAAAAAGTGACCCAAGTACTCCACCTATTTTACTTCAAAATCACACTTGGAAAGATTTTCACAAACCTAATGTTGTTCCAAAGTTATTATTACTTGATTCACATGTTACAAGGGTGTTTCCCATGTCTTATTGTATATTAGGATGTCATCAAAAAATACCAACACAAATTTTTGTAGAAAATAATGAAATTCAAAGTTCATCAAAATGTAAAATTTGGGTCATGCATTTGTGAGGCCAAAAGGTATTATCAAAAACTCTTAATGACCCTTATGAGCCTTGAAATTTGTATTATCTATATACTCATCTATGATCCAAATTTTATTGTAACATGTATGAATATCCAATTTCATAAAGTAGACAATGCCATGTAATTAATCTAGAAAATCATCAATTACTAGAAAATGAAACTTATTTTTGATGGTGTATTTGTTGATTTATCTGTAGTTAGTGCACATCCTCTAGGTATCATCCTTATTACACACCATTACCATTGGGGATGAATATGCACTTTAGCTATGTCTGATATTACCAGCCTCTAAAATATCCTTTACCATATTTTTATCACTCTTCTAGACATATGGTTGCTTATACAATATGATGGTTGGAAGTTGAATCTCTAGAACCAATTTAATTGCATGATCATGTTCCCTTTTTGGTGGTATTCCTATTGTAATTGTTCCAAAAACAATATAGTGGTTATCAGAACTATTATGTGAATCTAGTTGTGTAGATATCTTTGTTGGTTGTGCTTCAAAGGAAAATAGTTTTATTACAGACCCTTCTACCCCATTCTTGATAATATTCTAAATTTAATGAGAACTAACCAGTTGTGGAGAATTTTCACATGATTTACATAGTTAAAAAACCATGCCCAATGAATGAAAATAAATTAACAACTTCTAAAAGTTCATTTATTTCATTGTCATGGTCATGAGCCATTAGATTCCCAAAATGATGTATGCCCCACCCATGGGAATAAAAAACATAGGAGAGTTTAACATGTAATCTCCCATGGTAATTTTGATACTGTGGAATTTCCACAAAACCCTAACTATGTCACCATCTACAATCATGACCTAAAATTCTAGAGCTAGGTGAACAAAATAATTCAAGGATGCCACCAACTTATTATTGATGAATTTGTGTACTCCTCAAGTCAATTAGTGTTGTCACATTATGTTTCTTTAGGAAACCCACTATCTTGAGGGTTTTTAGGGTGATAATATCTATAATTATGTGGCACAAGATATTTATTTAGGTATGTATTGATTCCTTCTCTGGTTCATCCTCACCCTCACCTATTATTTCCTCATCCTCTTATTCTTCATTATCACCTTCAATGTAGAACAATATCTTCTCAACATATTTATGTCATTTATTTTATTTATTTTCATAGTTAAAACATAACCCTTTTTCTCATTTATCTTCTATTTGTTGAGGAGTCAATATGGTAAGTTGAGCGAATGATTGTGTTGGAGTAATGCAATTGTTATGAGTAGTGAATGCTTGAATTTAGAACAGAGCCCTTTCCTCAACTCTGCATGTGAATACCATGGAATTTGATAATAAACTTGAACTAAACATGTAAGCATTAAGTCAGATGTTATCCTTGAGCCCACCCAAGAATAGTTCATTTAGGTTATCCTATGCGATGTCTTCTACACATAAATACAAGTTCTATAATTTCTAAATATAATCCTTGGAAATCCATATTTTTCATAGTTTTTCTAAATGTTTGAAGTATTTCTTTTTTTACACTACTATGGTAGTGCATCCACAACTCATTAAAAAACACTGACCAGGTAAAACTAAGTCCATTCTTTTTATTTTAAGCACATAACCATCTATATTAAATGAATTGTTCCAGTTCCAAACACTAAGATGCCATGAACACATTTTGTGTATATGGGGTATGATGTAAGTAAAAGAAATTATCCATTTGATTGACCCAATTGATTGGATCCTTACCATTTAACTTGTGCATGTCCATTTTTGGTAGCATGTTCTACATACATGTATTTAAATTTGGATTATTCTTGTTGGGAGCACCTAAGTGGATTGATGTATTTTTTGCATATTAGCCACAATAGTTGCCAATGTCACATCGATGTTTCTCAAATTTCATTTCATTATATCTAAGTAATCTTTGATCACATATAGATCTTTTTAAGACATACTTTTCACATCTACCTAGAGTTGGGTAGCCAACCCGAAAATCCCTATATTGGGAAATTTTGACTCCATTCCTTCCTTTGATATGCACTTTTACTAAAGTGACTTGCCTTTTTCTATAGCCTCTAGTGCTTTGGACTAGCCATGCACAAACTCTAGGGTGTAGGGTTTCTAAATTTAAGGTTTAGGGTTAAAAACATGTGCTATAAGATCATATCCTTGTGATTATCTCACCAAGATGAATGTAATGACTGATATTTTTCACAAGGGTGTAAATAAATTTATATAATTATTTTTAAAAACTTCAAGTAATATTGTGTTGACAAAAAATATAAATTATTTTTGAATCATGAGTTATGTTTTTTTAATCCTTTAGCTCATAAAATAATCACTATGCTAGATCTTAAAATTTTGTGTTGTAGAAACTTTCCTAAATCAAATATTTTATACCATTGTAATGAAATTTATTAGATAAATCAATCCAATTCATAACATTGTATGCAAACATACTTATCAAGAATAAAGTAACAATAATATATTGAAATAATTAAGTGCAGAATAAAATAATCCACACCAAATGTTGATACAAAATAAAAATACTATAAACATAAGATTGAGGCACTTTGAGGAGGAAACATCCGCAACCATGTAATAAGGAAAAATTTGTTATTATGATCCTCAAGTACTAATCATTACCTCCTACATATACCCTATTTAGGTTAAGGTTACTATTAACCATATTTTGACCTCAAGTCAAAATTTGTCACCCCATATAGGTTGAAAATTCATAGGGTTGTAAAAAATTGTCATGGTCTTAAATGGTCTTAAATAGTTCCATATGGTCATGTTTGTGCTTGTCTAGTATTGCCTAAAGTTTGATCTTATGGTCACTTCTCTAGTCATAGGGGTCAATTACAAGGTCTTGATGTTTTCAAACATGGTCAAAGGTCTATTATGGTATAAATTCACTATAAAAGTTTATTTAGGTGTCATTAATATAATAATATCAATCACTTACCTTTTATTTGGATCTCATATGCAAAAATCACATTTTAGCCACCTTTTGGCCTATTTGAAGGAGTTGCACATACCATTCCAAGAATAAAATGTTTAAATAAGATTAAAAATGTACTTGATGTCATAATTTGGTCAAATAATGTTTAGGGATGGTTAGAGACTAAAACATCTGCATTTTAATGTCTAAACTAAGAAAAATGACACTTTACAAGCACTTTTGGGCACTTGTACAATCTTGTAAGATCAAATTTCAGTTGAAAATGGTTTTTAAGTGTCTCTTAGGATCCCTAAAATAATTTTAAAGCTTTTTACCTAGTTTTAGGTTGAACAAACACTTGAATAATTATCTCTCTTCCATCATTACCTTCACAAGCTCTAAAAGGCAAAATTGAAGTGAATGGTATGGCCAAGAGAGAGAGAGAGAGTTATGAGATAAAAATTTATCCATTGTTATGGGTCCTAGGAAGATTGAAATAATTTTAATTAGTTTTGCATAGTTATGTCCTCTTATTTATGAAAAATCTCTAAGAGTGATAGCAAGTCACTATGACTTGTATGTCGTGCACAGGGTATGTTCTTTCATCTATTTCTCCACTTTAGAATTTTATGGATATGAATGGTTTTTAAGGATGTTTTTAAAGTTCAAGTATATCCTTTTAATGGTGGTTTAATCATCCAACTAATATTCATGAAGTGTCTTCACTTGGAGGAAAAATGTCTTGATGTACAAGGTCTTTTAGTCAATCATGCTGCAAGTTTTGTTTTATCTAAGATATTTGTCATCTTCAGAGGTTCATAATGATGCATAAATCATAGAAGATACATAAAATTTGTGGATTTAATGTGCTATTTTTTTATATGATTCTTTTTCATAGCCTTCAGGTGTTAGCTCTTTGGAGACATGGTCTGTGTTTAAACAATCTACTACATGTTTGATTGCCAATTTGGTTTAAATATCAATGGTATGTCATATTATAAGGTTTTGAGATTACATTTCACTATTTTAATCATGATAAAATTAATAAAGTAGTCCAAACACACCTTTTAATGACATTCACAAGTGTTTCTTCCATATACAGGTCTATACAAACTATCAAAAGTAGGTTAAAGATGATCAAAGCCATGTGTAGACACCAAAAATCCACACACTACAATTCCAAATATTATAATTCCCCTAAACCACCTTAGGACCCCCTTAGGACCCCTTTAACCCTCTAATCCCTAACCAAACCCAATCTATAATCAGTTTAACTCAACTAGCTTAACCTAGCCTTTACCCTAGCTTTTGCCTACTTTGCCCTTCACCCTCAACTGTCGATAGTTAGTTTGACCACCGAAGATCACCCTGCCCATCGATGATCATGGTCTACCTCCTTAAAAACAAACATGTAAGTCACTCACCTTGATTTTCTAAAAATAACTTTTCCTCATCCATGTGTGAGCCATTACATGAGCGAGTTATAATTAGGAATCCCAGTTTACATGTTATTACAACTCTCTTGCCTTGAGTATAAGAAGAGAGAATCAAAGAGGTGAAATCCATATATAATTATTATCAAAAGCTTATGCATCTAGGAGTTTCTTTTTGTATTTCAATCACCATTAACAATCCATTAATCATATCAGAGAGTTAATTTACCACCACCTCTCCACCAAGTTCTTAGGTATCATTACTCTTTTGAAATCAAGCTAGATTCCACCAACATGTTAACTAACTCAACTATCCACCCAATCAACTTTTGTTAAGATAAGTACTTATTTATCAATATTCATTTACTTTATTTCCATTTTGCAATCAACCTAGGTCTTACCCATATCTCAAAATCCATCTCTTGGATCTCATCAATCAACCATTTTACCAACCTAGATCTAGACATAGTAACCATCGATGGTTGACTCAACCACTGATGGTATGTCCAACCACCAATAGTCACCCTAACCATTGACGATCACCTTAACCACTGATGGTCAGCCCAACCATTGATGGTCACTATGGTAGTGAAAACTAGCAAGTTAATTTCACCCACCTACCCCCAACCAAATCTAATTCTCTATGTTCTTACCTATTCATGGACCCCTTTCTAATTTTTTGAAGCATACCCTAACTCCATAACACTAGTATTGATTATTTTTATCACTAATTTAATCATTTCTAATCTATTTTCTATGCAAGCATTCTTGTATTCAATTTTAGTATCATTTTGATTATTGATGCAAGTATATTCTATTTTGTTTATATACTTAATTGTTTAAAATGTGTGGATTGGCAGTCCTTAAGGAAGATATTGATTCTAGGATCTAGATATTGCTAAGTAATCCACCCAAATATCTATCTAAAAAACAAGTTTGCTTTAGTGCTTTCTTCTCTGCAGGTCATCCTCCCAAGCCAAAGAGGAATTCTTCATAATTTTTTAATTCAATGCACACACAATCAATAAGGTTTTTCAACCATACCCATATTTAGTTTCTTCTTTTCTCTCTTTCTTATAATAAACAATAAATTTATTGAAACACCATGGGAGATTCTTGATACATATCCTCATACATTCATATGGTCTTGACTGCCCCACTTCCATCATCAAGTGGTACAAATTGACTAGATGCTCTAAGACAACACACAAACTCTATATATGGGTTGAATGTACCTATAGTTCTACACAAATTGTAAGGTGAGTTTAAGGTGACATGATACTTGATTAGAATCTCTATGATGCATTGAAATAATGACAAGGAAGTGAGAAGTGGTTTGACAATGCCAAGAAGTTAAAGAACTCAAGAAGTGGCTTTGCATCCCTAAATAAGTAGTGACCTATAGGACCTAATAATGTAGGTCCCCATTTTAGATCAAATAAACATCTAATTAACACAAAATCAAGGCCAAGATATGAAAACCTAACTTCATTATAGATAGATAAGAACACAAACTATGGAAGAGCAACTAGGCCAGTTACAAGTCAGATATGGTCAAAAAATTGAAGTTGACAAGTCCTAAAAGGCACCTATAAGATTACGTAAAAAATAAAGATGGTCAAGGGTCTGAATAATCTAAGTATCCTATGAACTCTACCTATGTAGTAGGATAAACTCTTTTGGTTTATATTCTTCAAATCACCATGACATAGTGAGTAAACCAACTTCCAAATGTCAAGCAGGTTGTAGTCTTAAAGGATTAGTCCATTAGACTTAAGGAGAGAAGGTAGAAGTGTTTGAAATGTGATTTGAACATATATTATATTATAAAATCAAATACAAGAGTCATTTATAGGGTTATTGGTGTGAAGGTGAGATCCAAACATAAATAATGCAATCAAGACACCCTACTAGGCACCTATAGGATGCAATGAGGATATGTTGGTTCTAATCCTAAGAGAAAGTATATAGGTGTATGAGAGGATGTAAGGTATACCTCATATAAAATAGTAGGTCATAAGGTCATTATGATACTAAAGGAAACATGACAAGTGAGGTTGATCAAACAAAGTCTCAAAACCCTACATGTACAGTCCAATAGCAACCTACAGGTTTGCGTGCTTATAAGAGCTTTTACTTGGTTTGAAAAGGGTAAAGGACTATGAATAGGTATAAAAGAATGAAATTAATTTTAAAATGGTTGTCATAATGCAAAAAAAATCTCATTTGAACCACTAAAACTTAATAACAAAGGTGAAAAGGTTAAAATTTAGTCTAGACTCAATGAAGCATAGGACACACACAGGTCTGCTTACCTGGCTAAGGGAGAGTTTTCCACCTAACATGAAAAGAGAAGTTCTATGGAATGTAGAACTATTGAATATATTTCATAATGATAATATGATCTTCATAAAACCCTTAGACTTTTGTGAGAAAGATGGAATGTTGATGAGACCTTGTTCAAGTCTAATAAGTCTAACACCATGCATAGCCCATAAAGTATGTTATAGAGTGAGAAAATGGCTTGAATAAGATAACTTGATTAACATAATGAGTTTAGAGAGTTAATTACATACACTTATAAGTTTTCAATAGATTAAATCACTCTCTTTAAAGGTAGAATATAAAGAACATAGGCACTAGGCCTATAGGCCTAATACACTCCTCAAGGCATCAACATTTGGAGACTGAGGTCCAGAGTATAAGGGGTTGAATGGAGATATAGTAGAGATTTTATAACCTTCATAATGTGTTTTCAAAGGTGTGAGAGGTATTGGTTTGCATAGATAGACCTGGAGATGGCCATTTTGGCCTAGAACTATTATTAGAGTGCACAAAATGCACATTTGCTACTCGTGGAATACCTTCTCACACTCATAACTTAATGAATATTTTGATGGGAACTAGTGGTGATTGGATGTGTTTGATGGTTACCCTAAAAATAATCTTTTGGCATTAGAAGAAAGAAATGATAATTGTTCTTTATGAACAATCCTTAAGAACAAAATATGTTTAGAACCCTCTTAAAACACTAATAGTGACCAGGCAGAATAAATAGAACTATAAGTCAAATTTGATGCTATATTTTTATATTGAAACCTATTTTATGTTGTTGATTATTCCAAGGAGGTTATCCACATGTACTTTGTCCATAATTTTAGTTGTACAAACTATAATAAATGCCCTATTTTGTATGTTTTTGGTGTTTTACAGGTGTTTTGAGAAAGGGATAACTTCCCAATCATTGGATAAGATCACTTTGGATGTGAAATAACTATTAAATTCCAAAAATATTCACATTATATTTTGGAGGTGGTCAAAAATGGCTTATTTTCCAAGGCAGTCTCAAACAAGCCTAAAATGAGACTAGGTGGCAAGGTCATTTCATGGTTCTCATACTTCCATAGGGTTTTAGGGCCCCAAAATTGACATGGAGGTTTGTGATGGCCTAATAAAATTTAATAGCATGATTTTTTGTGATTTCACATGTGTGGTATAGTTTTGTATCAATAAAATGGGGTTATAGGCAAAGAGGCCTAATTGAGGCCTATTAAGGAGAGAGAAAGGTAGAAAAAATGAACTTCCACTCAGATTTAGGACATGAAAATTGACATAAATATATAAGGCCATATTGGGTCTTATAATATGCATTAATTTTTTCATTACCATATGTACAATATCTTACACAAGGAGGTTTATAGGTTTTTAGGGATATAAGGAAAATAGGCTTAGTAAGGGATTAAGGAGCAAAATGGAGCCTTAGGGATTATTTCAGGTACCAAAATGATTTGTTTTAGATTTTATAAGATATTTTAAGACCATACATGGAGAAGAGTGACTTGAAGAAGATGAACTTGAGTTTTGGGCCACTTGGACCAAGCGTATGGGAAATGAAGAGTTTTCAAGACACCTATGCATATGAATGATGAAATGTTAGACCAAAGGAGTTTTTTTAATGCATGTTATGTGTCTAATGAGTTTTTTTATATTATTTCATGGTGAATTAATAATGGATAATTCTATTTTTCACTCTTATTATATAAGGAAGGGTAGTTTTCAAGAAGCTAGTCAAGGTGTCAAGCCATATTGTAACTCCTATGCCACATGGAGGGTTAGAACATATTCAAGAGTGAGAAACATGGATTTTTGATGCATATCCCAATTCAAATACTTTTTATACCAAGCTTTCACACCTGTAAATACAATGCTTACATGCTAAATTCTCATTTTGTCTTCTTTTTCTAATTCCTCTCTCTATGCCATTCTTCTCTCTATACTCATTATTTAAACTTTATGGTTTTCAAAATATTTGATGTCTCTATCTCAAGATTCCATAACCTTTCCGATGTATTTTCTTCCCTTAGTCTCTATTATTTTTTGTTTACACCCCACATAATAGTCTAATTTATTATTCTTCGTCTTAGTTATATGTCAATTGAGTGAATAAATATTTTGCATAAATACAACCACTTATAATATCTGTAAATCCTATCAAATATTTAAATCCACAACTCTGTTCTTTTTTTTTGCATCATTCTATGTTTATTTATAGTTTCTATAGCAAATCATACCATTTATGATCAAAATCTAAGTTTAATATTTTAATAAATATGAGTTCAAACCCATGTAAATCACCTTAAGAACCACAAGACATTACGAAGGATGCCTATCAATAATTCATACACAGTCATCCACTACCTGTATACTATCTATTGGCATCATAATAAACTTTTTATTTATCGATCTTTATATGTATTTATAAAATGTGGGATCTTCAGTCTTCATTAGGATCTTCGCCCTTAACCTCGAGTTAACACATGTTTTCAATAATTCAATACACCCCTTTTTTTAATAACAGTTGAAGCCCGATAATTCAAAATGAAAATAAATCACTTTCCTTAACTCCATATAAACTCAATCATTTTACCTTTTATTTAATACTAGTCTGCACAACCAACATAGAATTTGTAAGGCCTTTTACTTGATCTTCATCGAATCAATGTTTGCATTTTCCACAAAACTTTTCCAAGCAAGAGATTTTACTTAGAACCTTGTAACACTTGGGTTCTTTAACTTTTGTGTTGAGTGTATACGTAGAGATAGACTTGCACTAACTAAAAAGGGACTCTTGGTTATATTCCATTTCAAATAGGTGTTTCAAAATAATTCTATGGGTTGGTTAATGTCTACAAAAATAATCAACACCTCATCCATTTTGTTTAACAACCCATAATAATCACTTGTCATCAATATATATATATATATATATATATATATATATATATATATATAGGTACCAATCTATTCACCACTTCCATTGTCTTAACTCCAATATTAATTGATTTTATAATACCCTCTTTAAAGCAATAGATTAATCTTATTTGGATCTCAAGTTGCATGCAAAACTGAGACACCTAAAAGGTGATAACTATCTTATCTTCCATTCAATTAAATTTCAATAAAATCAATGCCCATTAAGGTCTAATTTTCCCCTAATAATCTTTCCTAAGTGGATGTTTCTTCTCAATGACACTTTAGTTCAACCCTTATTACATGATTTCCAATCGATTGTGTAAAAATCAGTAGGTTTCTACATGTATGTAGCAACCCTAATAGGGTTAAATCTAAAGTTTAGATTCTTTAAGAGTTATTAAACAACTGTGATGCATTCCAAGACTAAAACACTACCTTCAAAAACTATCCATCCTTCCTTAACAACTCAAATTCACCACACAAGTTACGCAGAGTATCTTTATGAATTAATCTTTGCTCAGAAGTTTAGAGAATAAATGAAAACCTTCTTAATTCATAGACACACATACTCAGCTTTCTAGATGCATGGGAGAATACAGAACTTGCTAGATTTATAACTTTATTGTTCAGTATACTCATCACATTGACACATGGCATGGGATTTTAAGGCTTATCAACATACACAAATGGATTTCAAAGACACTTACAGGGTCTTGACATTCAAAACAAAACCCTTTCAGACTTCCATTAAAAATTAGAATACAAAATATTTTTTATTCAAAAGTGCGTACTCAAAATTTATTCCAAAAAAATGTCTAAAACCACACACAACTCATCAATATATCAATACATCTCTTCCATTCAAATACTCTATTCATGTTCCATTACACAATCAATAATAATGCTTATACATAAATCAAGAATTATCACAGTTTACCTTTCAAAATAAATACTTGTATATTCCATTTCTTTTGGAATCTCTTCATTATACCTTTGAACTCATCCCCATTATCTTTATGTCTTTTTTTACCCATACACCAACACTAATATTAAAAAAGAAAACTCCAAAACTGATTCTAACTAACTCTCCACTTCTTGTGGTACGGTGGAGAACTTTAGAATCACTATCTTAACCATCAAGGTGACTCATTAAGTGAGTCATGCACTCATGACACTAATTAAAACCTACCTAAACAAACATGAAATATGATTTATAAATACTCATAATGATCTTGACCACCTTCTAAAGACTCAAAAACATGTAGACTAAATTATTTATTTACATTACTAGTGATGCTCCTACATCATATTATCGAGGAGCAAGAGAAAAATTTCCATGAAAGTTTTAATTGATTTGTCCTTCAAGGTCTTGAATCATCTCTTTTCTAGGCACACATCCACCTGGGTCCCAAGGCCTAGTTAAGATACTAAGGTCTTTTACTACTTACCTATATTGGCTTCTCTTTGTTTTACTCCTCTCTTTTTATTCTTTCGCTTGTTCTTTCTCTTACCTTGCTTCTTTAGTCTATTCATGAGCATTTGCTGCTCATTTCTTTACTTTCTATAACCTGCACATGGAACAAACATGTTATTCAAAATCATCTCCTGATTTCTCTCTTGGAGTTCATCTTGTTCTTTGGCTGCCAACTTTCCTTCTTCTTGGCTCAAAATTCTTTCCAATGCCAACTCAGCTTCCATAATGTTATTCTTTTCTCCTATGAGACTTACATCATCATATTATCCCATTATTTGTTTCCATAGATTCTCTTCTTCTATTGTATACTCATCCTTATCTCTTTTTCTTTCCATTGGTGTCTAACAAAGTACCTCAACCTATTGTAACTCAATTCTTTCAAGCATTTCAAATTGTGATTTCTCTTCATTCTCCATTGTTTCCACCTCATGTGTGTCAACCACTTCTCTATAGTTTGTTTTACCTTCTTGTCCTTCAAGTAACACATCCATTAGCCTCAATGTATTTGAATACAACTCATCTTCCTCAATGTTTAAATCAGAATATTCATCAAAATTAACATTGAATCGAATACCTTTTGGCTCTCCTTCAATATTTCTTGGATAAAATATTCATCATTATTCATTAGCTACTTCATACATCTCACAACAATTTCTTATCAAAACATATTTCATATATACTCAACAATCTCAACACAACATGCAACATATACTCAGCATTATGTATTCACAAATTAACATATTCAAAACCACAAATCATACCTGGTCAAAAAATCTTCCCACTTTGATACAAAAATGATGTAAAGCCCAATTCAAATACTCTACATACCAAGCTTTCACACCTACAAATATAATGCGTACATGCTAAATTCTCATTTTGTCTTCTTTTTCTAATTCCTCTCTCTATGTCATTCTTCTCTCTATACTCATTATTTAAACTTTATGGTTTTCAAAAGATGCTATGTCTCTGTCTCAAGATTCTATAACCTCTCCAATGTCTTTTCTTCCCTTAGTCTCTATTATTATTTACTTAGAACCCACATAATAGTCTTTATTTATTATTATTCATCTTAGTTATATGTCAACTGAGTGAATAAATCTTTTGCACAAATGCAACCACTTCAAATCTCTATAAACTCCTATCAAATATTTAAATCCAAAACTTTGTGGTTGTTGTTTGCATCATTCTATGTTTATTTGTAAGGTCTATAGCAAATCATACCATTTATGATCAAAATCTAAGTTTAATATTTAATAAATATGAGTTTAAACCTGTGTAAATCACCTTAAGAACCATAAGACATTATGAAGGATGCCTATCAATCATTCATACATAGTCATCCAATATCTATAGACTATCTATTGGGATCATAATATACTTAGTCTCTATTGATCTTTGCATGTAGTTACAAAATGTGGGATTTTCAATCTTTGTAGGATCTCTAACCTTAACCTAGAGTTAACACATGTTTGCAATAATTTAATACACCTTTTTTTAATAATAGTTGAATCTTGATAATTCAAAATGGAAATACATCACTTTCTTTAACTCCCTATAAACTCAATCATTTTACCTTTTCTTTGATACTAGTTTGCACACCCAACATAGAATTTGCAAGGCCTTTTCTTTGATCTTCATTGATTCAATGTCTGCATTTTCCATAGAACTTTTCCAAGCAAGATATTTTACTTAACATCTTTTAACACTTGGGTTATTTAAATTTGGTGTTAATTGTATATGCAGAGATAGACTTGCATTAACTAAGAAGGGACTCTTGGTTATATTCTATTCCAAACAGGTGCTTCAAAATAATTTTGTGGGTTAGTTAATGTCTACACAAATAATCAACACCTCCTCCATTTTGTTTAACAGCCCCTAATAACCACTTGTCATCAATATCTCTACATAGGTACCAATATATTCACCACTTCCACTATCTTAACTCCACTATTAATCCATTTTATAATACCCTCTTTAAATCAATAGATTAATCTTATTTGGATCTCGGGTTGCATGAAGAACTAAAACACCCAAAAGGTGATAACTATCTTATCTTACGTTCAATTAAATTTCAATAAAATAAACACCTATTAAGGTTTGATTATCCCCCAATAGTCTTTCCCAAATGTAATTTTCTTCTCAATGATGCTTAGGTTCAACCCTTCTTATTCGATTTCCAATTGACTATGTAAAAATTAGTAGGTTTATACACATATGTAGTAAAATCGATAGGGTTAAATCTAAAGTTTAGATTCTTTAAGAGTTGTTAAACAATTTTGATGTGTTCCAAGACTAAAACACTACCTTTCAAAACTATCCATCCTTCCTTGACAACTCATATTCATCTCACAGGTTATGTAGACTATCTTTATGAATCAATCTTTGCTTAAAAGTTTAAAGAATAAATGAAATCCTTCTTAATTCGAAGATACACATACTCAAATTTATAGATGCATGGGAGAATACAAAACTTGCTAGATTTATAACTTTCTTGGTTAGTTCTCTCATCCCATTGACACATGGTGAGGGATTTTAAGGCTTATCAACATACACAGATGGATTTCAAAGACTTCTACAGGGTCTTGACATTCAAAACAAAACCCTTTCCAACTTTCATTAAAACTTAGAATACAAAATATCTTTTCTTCAAAAGTGCATACTCATAATTTATTCCTACAAAATTTCTAAAACCACACACAACTCATCAATATATCAATACATCTCTTCCATTTAAATGCTATGTTCATGTTCCATTACATAATCAATAATAATGCTTATACAAAATTCAAGAATTGTCATAGTTTACCTTTCAAAACAAGTACTTGTATATTCCATTTCTTGGGGAATCTCTTAATTATACCTTTGAACTCATCCCCATTATCTTTCTATATTTTTTGACCCGTACACCAACACTAATATTAAAAAGGAAAACTCCAAAACTGATTATAACTAACTCTCCACTTCTTTTGGTATGGTGGAGAACTCTATAACCACTATTTTAACTATCAAGGTGACTCATTAAGTGAGTCATGAACTCATGAAACTAATTAAAAATTACCTAAACCAACATGACATGAGATTTATACATACTCCTAATGACCTTGACCACCTGTTAAAGACTCAAAAACATGTAGACTAGATTATTTATTTACATTGCTAGTGATGCTCCTACATCAATTTGGAGGTTTTTTCATGACTGTTTCATAACCCTCTCTCTCTCTCTCTCTCTATATATATATATATATATATATATATAAGTAGCCACTTTTGGATTTATAAAAAATCCACAAGAAAGGTAGGTGAATCCATGTTATTTTTTTACTCATCTTTGCCTTAAGAAATAAATTCAAATTGGTTCAATCTTTCCAAGTTCATATTTCAGTGTGTTGAATGAGTTGTTGATAGATGTTAGTGAAAAAATTGCATGTCCTTGCATCTTGTCCTACTAGTATACACCTAGGTGTGGATACATTGTCTTATTACAGGGCACTTGGGGTACATTGAAGTGTGATATTGTAGCTAAGTGTTTTAGATTTTTAGTAATGTCTTATCAATCCTTAGAAGTTCTCACCTTATCTACTATACTTACATAGTCTCTAGGTTGAAATACTTATGTTAGAATATCTCCCTTGGAGCATAGACCAGATTATAGTTGTACCTCTTTTAAGTGCAATTATAGGATAGCCCACAGGTATATGGGTAATCCCATTGTTCCACTCAATTGGATTAGGATTGAACTACCTCTTCAATGGTGAAAAATTATGTGACAAAAGTTACTCTATAGGTAAACCCTACTAACAATATGATAACATAAATAACTATGACATGATAAGGTAAAAGGTTATGTTAGCCACATACTAGCCACACATGTCCCAATACAAACTATAGGATAATGGCATAGCATCAAGTTATTTTTCCTTGGTAGATATTTCTTATTTTAGTTTTTGTATGACTTGAACACATCTATCCTTAGTTTGAACAAGGCCATTGAGGATAGTTTTATGGAGATGAATGTTGAAAATTATGAGATATAATAGCTACTCCATGATTAGACTAAATTTATTCTCCTTATAATGGAGAGAATCTTTGCAGTTGTTAATTCTTATGTTAGATATTTTGGATCTCCTCATGCAAGTATTTGTTCTCATCCAAAGAAGTTGAGATGGATATTTTTATTTATAGGTTGTTTTACTTATTTTTAATTATTCCCTTGACTGAAATAATGAAGATATGTGTGGACATATAATACCAATTCAATATATTCTCATAAAAAAATAAAGACTAGGTTACACATTAGACTCAGATCTCTAATACTAATAATCAGTGCACCACCAAGGAGGTTATGTGGGGGATAAAACTACAACTATTCAAACTAAATGGATATGCTCAAACAAAGTTACAGAGTTATGGAACATGCAATGGAATTTACATTTAAATGCAAATACATTAGCATAATGGTGCTACTTCTACTCAATGGAAAGAATAGGGTATTGGTACATATGCTTACATTACAAGGTGATACTTGAGAATGATAAATCTCATGATGAGAATAGGGTAACACTTCTTATTTGATTTGTTTAGGTTACACATGACCAAAAAAATTGGAAATGCAGGTTCCTATGATAAAAAAAGGATAAATTATAAACCAATTTACCTATTCTGAGAAATATCATTTCATTCATCCACTATTATTAGATACTCAAGGCATGGTAACCTGTGTGTTGAGTCTAGTGATCCAAAATAATGATTAGTTCTATATTTATATAGTTTAATTTTTACACAAATGTGGTTAAAATGTTCAGGGCATGCTTCTCATTTATGAGGCACACCCTTCTTTATTATAATTAGAATGTTATTAATATGTTAGTATGTTAGTCAATATTAGCTTATGTTAATAGGTTGATAATTGTTCATGAGTATTCTAGTATGCAAGTTAGGTAATTAGTTTGGGTGGCTAAGTTTGGTGTAGAAAAAATTATTTAAAGCTTGTGTATAAAAATAATAAAATGACCAAGTATTTTCTAGTATGTAAATTTTCTTCCATTAATCAAAATCACATAGTTTTTGTCCTAATAGTGGTTTCAATCCTATAATAAACCATGCTTATGCAGAAGAAATGAAGTGGGTGATATTCATCAATGAATATGTATAATTTTTATAACATATTTAACACGACGATCAATAAATGAAGTAAAAGTAAAATGAATGATATATCACTTTTGATGTTTTTATGGAGTATTATTTTTCTAAAGTTATATATTCAATACAAATTAGTGGTGGTTCTTTATTTCACTATTGTGGAAGTGCATCTACAACTCATTAGTAAGCACTGACCAAGTAACACTAAGTCCCTTCTTTTTCTTTTAAGCACATAACCATCCATACTAAATTAACTATTCTAGTTCCAAATATAGAGATGTCATGACCACGTTTTGTGCATATGGGTCTGATGTAAGTTAAATAAATTATCCATTTGATTGATCAAAGTGACCGGATCCTTACCATTTAACTTATGCATGTCCATTTTTGGTAGCATGTTCTATAGATCTGTATTTGAAGTTGGATTCTTCTAGCTAGGATCACCTGAGTGGATTGGCAGAATTTTTTACATATTATCCATGATGGGTGCCAATGTCACATTGATGTTTCTCAAATTTTATTTCATTATGTCTAAGTAATTTTTGATCACATCTAGTTCTTCTTTTTTATCCATGATTTACACATCTACATGGAGTTGAGTAGCCAACCAAAAAATCCCTGTATCAGGAATTTTGACTCCATTTCTTCCTTTGCTATGCATTTTTTTATAGTGTCTTGTCTTTTTTTGTAGCCTCTAGTGTTTGCACTAGACACGCACAAATTCTAATGTGTAGGGTTCAATAATTTAAGGTTTAGGGGTTCGGGGTCAAAAAAGTGTACCAAAAGCTTATATCATTGTGATCATGTCACAAAGATGAATCTTGTTAGTGTAAATTTAGGTTGCTTTGATTTTGTGACTCACCCAACAAGAAGTGACACAAATTCACCAATTTTTTTATAAATCACCATAAAGATGGTGATTTTACTCTATGTTTGAGAGGGGAAATTGTCTCATAAGATATGGGTAATTTTAGGTTTTGTGTAATTTTATCTAGAAAGAAAAAAAGGGAATAAAAAATGGAAATGGTGGAAGCTAAAAATTAAAGGAGAATGGAGGAAAAACCCATAGCGAAATGGAAGTAGAGAATCATTAGAATAACTCAAGATTAAATGAAAGAGATGGAAATACTTCCTCTCACATAAAAAAGAATAAATGACTAATAAATGTATTTGTAATGAAAGGATTGGTTGGAAACACAAAGTCTCCTCACATCTTGGATTATGTACACTTGGTACAAATCTCAATCATAGGGTTTTCAACATAAAGTTTGGAAACACCATGGGTTACACATAACCAAAAAAAGTGTATAATTTAATGGAGTATATATCTAAAAATCAAAGTATGGAATTCATAAATAAAGAGTATAAAAATCCACAAAGTCCAAGAATAATTTCACTGATTGCTTGCATTTCATTGCACAAATCTATATATTACATAGCCCACACAAAGTTACAGCTATCACTCTCCAAGAGCTTGAAATAAAAAAACCCTCAATAATGATTCATATTTTTATTTTTTACAATATTTTACCTTTAATAAGGAAGTTGAAAATCCACCTTTTCCCCCATGTTTTGATTTTATTATTTGGGTAAATTTATAATATTAAATGCACTTTGATTTTACAAAATAATATTGATTCTAAAAAGAATCAATTTATTAAATGACCAAAAATGCATAGTCATTTAATTACTTTAATTGAAATTAATTAATTCTAAAAGAATTAATATTGTAATTAAGTCAATTAATTTTGTTTCGAACACATAATGTCAAATTTACAAATTATTCCATGTTGATTGTGTTGGTCCCCAAAAATGTCACTCATTTTTGGAACAACATTTGAACTATTTTGGTCCTATATACCAATATCCTCTCTTCCCATTTCAAAAATTGTTATGAGCATTCAGGTTATTCATTTTTCAAAGCTCTCTCAAAAATCTATGGACTCTACAGGCTTGAATCTACAGACTCTGCAAGCTTGAATCTACGGACTCTATAGGAAGAAGCAAGCTCTCAACACTTAGGCAATTTCAAAGTTGGTTCAACCAAAAGAGTTCATCGGTAAGCTTCTAAGCAAGGATTGAACCATTGAACCGTTTAACCTTGGAACAATTTGGTTCAACAGGTTCAATGGATTCAAAGATTCAACGTCATCAGCAAGAGTTAAGCGCATTTGTCAAGGTTCAAAGTTCAACTGCTTCAAGGTTCAACGGATTCAAAACACTCATCAAAGAGAAGAAGGCTTGAACCGTTGAACCATTGAAACACTTTGGTTCAATGGGTTCAATGGGTCAACAGGTTCAATGACCAAATGGTTCAACACGTTTGGTTCAAAAATATCAAAAGGACTTAGCCAAATAAAAAGAATGAACTGATTGAACTGTTAAACCTTGAACCAAAAGGTTAAATGAGTTCACAGGTTCAAAGGTTCAACTAGTTCGATGAAGATCAAAGAGCTTAGAAAGAACAAGTGACAGACAAAGGATGAACCAATGAATGATTGAACCTTGAACTAAAAGAGTTCAAAGTTCAATGGTTCATGGGTTCAATCAGTCAAGGAAAGAAGCATCAAATAGGTGGTTCAACAGATGGTTCAACCAAGGAGCGGGAAAGTGATTGAACCAATAAAGTGATCGAAGCAAGAAAGTGATTGAACCAAGGAGCTGAGAAGGCTGCTCGAACCATTGAAACAGTCAACCAATGACATCGCCGTGGACGTCAAATTTAAGGTAATAAAATATCTGCTAAGTTTCAAATGTGGTGTGGAACCAAAAAACAAAATTAGCGACCAGCTGAAGAAGGAGCTGAAAGAGCCAGCAAAGCTAAGAATATAGCCCTAAGGGCTCAAATTCTAGGAAAAGACAAAATTGGAAAGGGGAAAAGATACCCTGAGAGCTTAAATTCCAAGAAGAGCCAAAGCTGGAAAAGACAAAAGTGAAAAGAGGACAAAGAGGAAAATATCTACGCAGTAGTTATTCCGGTAGTTGGAATAGTCTACAAAGTAGATTTTCTAGCTTGGAAACATGGAAGATGCGGCCTATTTTTCTTCTATGAAGTAAAGGCAAAATGGATAGTTGCATAGACGTTAGAAGGGATAGACCAGATGATCCAGACTTAGGAGAAGACATATGGGATGAAATGACATGCCATAGTTAAGATAGCCACCCTGTTTTCAACGCAGTCCTTTGACAAACCTAGAAATGCATTCAAGGCATTGAATGCACAACATGGGCCATTCTATGGAACAAATTGCCAAGTCTTTCTTGGCTGCTATATATTGTAATCTATTTTATTGTTTTAGGGAGATCTTCTCGTATACAGAAGCAAAACTCTGCCCAAATTGAAAGGTGAATACTGAGACTTTGAGCTCAGATTGTAGTTCATATTATTTTATTTGAATGAGAAAGCAAGTGACTTGCAGACTTTGTGTTGTTATAGCTTGTGTTATTTTAAGAAATTTTTCTTATGTTTGTTTCCTAGGAGCATTCTTATTTATTTGATCTAACAAGCAGAACTAATGGAAGTAATCAAGAAGGTGTCCTGAAGCCAGCTACTTTCAAACTTTGTGCTGTCATAGTTGCCTTCAGTGTGTGTTTATTTTCTATTTCGATGTAAAGGACTTTGGGATGACTTTGTGCCCCCATTTTTCTTCATATCTCACTCTTGGGAAGTCAAGGTGGAGACTTTGTGCTACACTTCATTTTGCTGGTTATTGCACCCTTTTGTCACCAGTTACTTTTACCACCTAAAAGAAAATCCTGCTGTTTCCTGCAAGAACACTTCTAAAAGAATAGAAGTGCCTTCAGTGTCTCCACCAAGATTTTCTCCTCTATTTGTTAGCATCATCTCTGAAAGAAGAGAGATGGATGGTTTATCCCACCCATGTGTCTTAGATTCAGCTTATTTATATAGTATATAGCCTCCACATATTTAATAAGGAACTTTCCCTTGATGAGAGGAGAGATTTGTCCCCTATTGATGTAGTAAACCTGCACACCAGGACGACCCATCTCCTTATGCTATGGTGATAAGAACTATTTTGATCACCAGTTAGCTGGCTGACAAAATATTCACCCAACATCTTTTGGCGACTCCGCTAGAGACACAGTAATTTTGTGTAATTTGAAACCTCAAGTTTTAGATTGAAACATCACCTATGTCTTACCCATTATCATTATAACCTTATCCATGCATTCCACTATGGATGAATGAACTATTTCAGTGCTTTCCCATTATTAATTTTTCCTCCCTAGCCTTGCACAATAGTTTTTGGGACTCCACTGGGGATGAACATGCAGTCTGAAGCCTCAAGTTTCAAATTGAAGCAGTTCCTTCCCTTATCCATTATATAGACTCTGGCGACTCCATTCTATGTTTTAACCATTATCATTATAGCCTTACCATTTTCTTCCATATCCATTATTTTATTTGGTCTGCAAAACTAGAGTTGCTGGAAAAGAGTGCGTAGTTTGAAGCCTCAAGCCTCAAGCTGAAGTATGGCCAGTTCTTTTCCATTTTTGTTCTACAATCTGGCCACTCCACCCATATTTGTTAACCCTATTTTTTATAATTAAATCATGGTAGTTCAAGGCCCCTGGGGTAACTCTTTTGGCCCACTCAACTTGACTCCACCTCTGCATGAACTTCCACGCAGCTCAAGAAAGAACTTCCCCAAATTCTTTGGAGATGGGAGTGTTCACCCTAATGAACACATTGTAGCTTTCAACATAGCCTGTGGTGTGATAGGGGTGGAATTTGAATACGTGGTAGTTAGGGTTTTTATGGAGACCCTACAAGGTGCTGCTACAGATTGGTTCCACCATCTGCAAGCTGGATCAGTGGCTGACTGGGACACACTTAAAGCCAAGTTCAAAGCAAGGTTCAAGCCCGCAAAAGATGCACATGCCTTGCTGGCCTAGCTCACATAGATGAAGAAGGATCCCCATGAGCCTATGAGGGAATTCATTTCCAAGTTCAACAAGCTGAGGCATAGGATTCCCATGATCACCCAATTGACACCTCAAAATCTCAAGTGTTTCTTCATCAACTCACAGCTGCCTGAAGTGAGTTTTTTGTTGAGATGGGATAGACACATAGACCTTGAGGCTACTCAAGACTTGGCTACTGATCTATAAGATGACCTTATCTTGGTAGGAAAGATAAGGAGAGATCCTAACAGAGGTAAATCCTCTTCATCTTCTGAGTATCCACTTTCAGCCACCACTGATCAAATGGTGTAAAAGCTGGCAAATAAACTGCTAGCCTTGAAAAGGCAAATGGCCTAAAGTATGTCTACTCCTCTTAATCGAGATATGTCAAGGAAGGAATTTTAGAATCAACCATATCTAGGCAATGCTGCCAGGAATCAAGGGCAGCCAAATCATCTTCCTCCCCCACGGAGGAACCTTGCCCTTGAAGCACCTCCAACCAACTCAGCAGTTGAATATCTGGAAACAAAACATGTTTCTTATTTCCAACTTGAGTTTGAGCAAGAAAATGGCATTGATCTCTTTAGGGAGGATCTAGAAGAATTAGCTGGTGACTCCCACATTAGTTTCTTGAATTACCAAGATGAACCCAGAAGTGAAGGTGAAGCAGTCGAAGGATCATACACAGTATTCACCCGATCTAAGAATTGGTTAGCCCAGCAAGCTGATAAAAAAAGAATAGAGGAATGAACTCAACCTACAATTCTAATTGCTAAGTAGGGAACCACTCTACCTTTCAAGTCAAAGGACCCAGTGATTGCCAAGGAGGTTAGTACATCAAACATCTCTACACCTTCTGCTTTAACTTCACAAACTAGTCCTCCCCCTCCCAGAAAGCAAAAGGATGAACTTCCATCCTCTCTTCCATGTCCATTCCAATCATTTAACATGATTGATCATGTCAAGAAATCCAAAATTCAAATGACTAATTTTGAATCCCTGTAAGCCAATTTTGAGCAATTGGACATTGATGGCGAACCAGGTGTGGACCTGTCTGAGGCAAAAATTGTGGTCACCCAAACATCGGCCCCTATAGCTCAAATTTTGTTTAAGCCTTCAGGTAGGGGTAATTACTTCTTGACCACAGAGGATGCTCATGTCTCAGCTGATGAAAGTCCTGTAGCTGGCAATGCAAGATTTGATCCAAATAAGGCATCAAAAGAATTAGTAGGGCACAGTACAAATCAAGAAGGATATTCCATCTCCAATGAAGAGAAATCTGATAGAAGATCAGCTTCTGATGATGCTTGGATCCTGGAATCTGATGGCAGTAATTCTTCCATAGTTGGATGTAGATCTCTATTGCTTAGATTGAAGACTACTCAAGATGAAGATATCAAACTCCTTCACACCAAAGGAGATGCTGAGTTGTTGGTTTGTCAGGAGTTTGATGCTAACAATCAAAGCATGTGCTAGACTAGACCAACAAAATAGTAAGCTATGGTGGTGGACCATATTGTTGTATTTAAATTCATCAAAAGGAACTCTTCATAGGGAGAGCAAGGAGTTATGGTTTTTAGTTTGAAGACCACGTCCTGCCATGGAGCAAGAAGAAGAAAAGGCCAAGAGGAAGACACAGAAAATTGGTTTCTTGGTGGAGAGCTCCATTCACACATCACCATTTCTGGGGGCAAAATGGTTTTCTACTAGTTTACCAGGATGGCATCCCCTTTCATTGTCCCACGATGAGTAGCATCTGAAGTACTTCAATTCTTTAAGTATCAGATAAGTTCACCTGTACATATGTATAGTTATATAGTTTCTATTTTTGCTTTATGTTTTTCATTTGTTTCTTTTGGAGCCTTTATTTTTTAGTAGCATGACTCCATAGCCCAATGCCACACTTCAAGGCACTGGAGATTCTAGTTTCTACTCCCCTTAGCTATTCCAAGTTGTCATCTAAAGGTAGTTCCCCAATAGGAGCCAACTGTTGGTCCCTAAAAATGTCACTCATTTTTGGAACAACATTTGAACTATTTTGGTCTAATAGACCAAAATCCTCTCTTCCCATTTCCAAAATCATTCTAAGCATTCAAGTTTTTTATTTTTCAAAGCTTTCTCAGAAATCTACGGACTCTATAGGCTTGAATCTACGAACTATGCAGGCTTGAATCTATGGACTCTGCAGGCTTGAATCTACAGACTCTGTAGGAAGAAGCAAGCTCTCAACACTTAGGCAATTTCAAAGTTAGTTCAACCAAAAGAGTTCATCAGCAAGCTTTTAAGCAAGGATTAAACCATTGAACCGTTGAACCTTGGAACAATTTGGTTCAACGGGTTCAATGGGTTCAAAGATTCAACATCATCAGCAAGAGTTAAGCACATTTCTCAAGGTTCAAAGTTCAACTGCTTTAAGGTTCAACAGCTTCAAAACACTCATCAAAGAGAAGAAGGCTTGAACCATTGAACCATTGAAACACTTTGGTTCAACGGGTTCAATGGCTCAATAGGTTCAATGACCAAATGGTTCAACACATTTGGTTTAAAAAGATCAAAAGGACTTAGCCAAATAAAAAGAATGAATCGATTGAACCATTGAACCTTGAACCAAAAGGTTCAACGAGTTCATAGGTTCAAAGGTTCAACCAGTGCGATGAAGATCAAAGAGCTTAGAAAGAACAAGTGACAGATAAAGGATGAACCAATGAACTAATTGAACCTTGAACTGAAAGAGTTCAAAGTTCATGGGTTCAAAGGTTCAAAGGTAGCCTCAGTCAAGGAAAGAAGCAGCAAACAGGTGGTTCAACAGATGGTTCAACCAAGGAGTGGGAAAGCGATTGAACCAATAAAGCAATTGAAGCAAGAAAGCAATTGAACCAAGGAGCCAAGAAGGCCACCCAAACTATTGAAACAGTCAACCAATGATGTCACCGTGGATGTCAAATTTAAGGTAATAAAATATCTGCTCAGTTTCAAATGTGGCACGAAACCAAAAAACAAACTCAGCGACCAGCTGAAGAAGGAGCTGAAAGAGCTAACAAAGCTAAGAATATAGCCCTGAGGGCTCAAATTCTAGGAAAAGACAAAACTGGAAAGGGGAAAAGATAGCCTGAGAGCTTAAATTCCAAGAAGAGACAAAGCTAGAAAAGACAAAAGTGGAAAGAAGACAAAGAGGAAAATATCTACGTAGTAGTTATTTCGGTAGTTGTAATAGTCTATGAAGTAGATTTTCTAGCTTACAAACATGGAGGACGTGGCTTGTTTTTCTTCCATGAAGTAAAGGAAAAATGTATAGTTGTGTAGATGTCTGAAGGGATAGACCAGATGATCCAAACTCAGGATAAGACATATGGGATGAAATGACACACCATAGTTAAGATAGCTGACCTATTTTTAACGCAATCCTTTGACAACCCTGGAATTGCATTCAAGGCATTGAATGCATAGCATGGGTTGTTCTATGGAACAAATTGCCAAGTCTTTCTTGGTTGCTATATATTGTAATCTCGTTTATTGTTTTAGCGAGATCTTCCCATATACAGAAGCAAAACTCTGCCTAAATTGAAAGGTGAATACTGAGACTTTGAGCTCATATTGTAGTTCATATTATTTTATTTGAATGAGAAAGCAAGTGAGTTGCAGACTTTGTGCTGTTATAGCTTGTGCTATTTTAGGAAATTGTTCTTATGTCTGTTTCCTAGGAGCATTCTTGTTTATTTGATCTAACAAGTAGAACTAGCATAAGTAATCAGGAAGGTGTCCTGAAGCTAGCTATTTTCAGACTTTGTGCTATCATAGTTGCCTTCAGTGTGTGTTTATTTTCTATTTCTATGTAAAGGACCTTGGGATGACTTTGTACCCCCATTGTTCTTTGTATCTCACTCTTAGGCAGTCGAGGTGGAAACTTTATGCTACACTTCATTCTATTGGTTACTATGCCCTTTTGTCACCAGTTACTTTTACCACCTAAAAAAAATCCTATTGTTTCTTGCAAGAACACTTCTGAAAGAAGAGAAGTGCCTTCAGTGTCTCCACCAGGATTTTCTCCTGTATTTGTTAGTGTCATCTTTTAAATAAGAGATATGGATGGTTTATTCTACCCCCATGTGTTATTTTTTGCTTATTTATATAGTATATAGCTCCTACGTATTCATAGCAAACCTCCCCTTGATGAGAGGAGAGATTTGTTACTTTTACTACCTGAAAGAAACTCCTATTGTTTCGTGCAAGAACAAGCACTTTTGAAAGAACAAAAGTGCCTTATGTCACTTCACTAAGATTTCTACTATCTAAGAAGGAATTTGGCTCTTGGTTGAATGTTACTTTTGAAAGAAGAGAAGTACCTTCACCAATCACCCAAGATTTCTCCTCTATTTGTTAGCATCATCTCTGAAAGAAGAGAGATGGATGGTTTATTCTGCCCCCATGTGTTATTTTCTACTTATTTATATAGTATATAGCTCCTGCATATTCATAGGGAACCTCCCCTTGATGAGAGGAGAGATTTGTCCCTTGTTGGTGTAGTAAAACTGCACACCTGGATGACCAATCTCCCTATGTTGTGGTGATAGGAACTATTTTGCTCACCAGTTAGCTGGTCGACAAAATATTCACCCAACAGATTGTTTGATGGCAATGCTTTATCCATTGGGCTATATAGTCTTGTAAAACATCACAAAAATTAGGATAATAGGCAAAATGATAGAAAAGTGAATAAAATGGATAGTGAAATTTCATTACAATAGTTGGCTCTAATTGTGGGACCACATTCCCTAGTCGCATGCATGATAACTACAAAAACCACTGGTGGTTTTTGCCTCATCTAACTTATATATGTGAAATGTCTCAAATATTCCAACCAATTGACAACTAGTTTGCCTATCCAAATTGTATGGGAATGAACACAAGTTTGTGGGTCAAATCATACTTACTCAAACTCCCTACAAACTACCATGTAGCATGTGTTCTTTATCAGGATCTGGGTAATTGGTACCCAGTTCACCTATCCCAATCATATGGTAATGAACATGAACTGTTAGGCCAAATCCATGCTTAAAATTTTTACCTCTTTTCCTAATTAACACCCACTTGCATTCATTTTCAATGTAGTTTTTTGATTTTGCATATGAACTGAGTACATTCATGTATCATGATGCATATTCAAGTGTATTTCTCATTTGCCTTCATTATTTTAACTTTCTCAAGAATTGTTATCAGAAACATATCCACATGTAACACACTTTGAAGTGATCATCTATGTTTTTTTAAAATAAGAATCTTTATTTTTGGATTACCAAATTCATCACACTATGCATATATTTTATTTTATTTTTATAAAAAATTATAGGGGTACAACTGGTCTTACAGTATCATGAGCACCATTTATAAGAGAAATATCAGTTCTTTTATCAAACTTTGACGGAGCACCCAGTTCAAAACCAAAACACTTGGCTTTCCAAGTGCATTGGCCATATATGCCTTGTTATTTGTCTTGATGCCATTTTCTTGGCCCTCAAAATTTTAACCACTTTAAGCATATTATACCTATAGAATACATCATCATGGTTACTAGCTCCAATACTCAAGAGAACTATATTTCTTGAGTGTTGATTGCATCCAATATCCATGTTGAGGACCAACCAAACTAAATAACCCTTAACAATATCACCTTTGGATTGTCATCTTTTCAACCTTAAAATGAAATATTTAACAAAATTACTTAATAAACTTACACTAATCTTGGTTATGCAACTTCTATATTAACTAAAATCCATCACAAAGGATATGGAAACTGATAATTTGTCTCTCTTTAATGTTTGGATGATGTTCTTTCTATTCATGTCCTCTCACTTTTTCCTAACAATCTAAAGTCCCTTCAAGCCAAAATAATTGGGATGTTTCTAAATGCATACACATGACTATAAAACTACCCATAGCTACAACATATGGAGAAAACTAACAAAGGCCATTAAGAATGACTTTACACCTATCAATAACATTTAAAACAAAATATTTATGTTTGACAAAATGCCTCAAATAAATTTGCATAGGGTTTATCAACTTGGTCCACTTGGCACATGTTGGGGGGAGCTTGTAATGGTTATTGATTTTATTTTACACCTACCACTTGCATATAGATTGTTATTTGGATAGTGCCCTTCAAATTTTCACTCACCAATAGTAGTTTTCACCTCTCATGTGGCTACAACACATTTCAGAGAAGACATGAATTTTTTTTGGAAAAATTCCTCAGAGAAGTTTAGCATATTATTTGACAAACTACCTTAATAAGAAATTTGTTATTTGCTTAGGACTGACTTTTTGCTACTATTGATGAAACCATGTATCATTCTATATATTGGTACCATGCCATCTATGCATTTGGATTTTCTTACACAATTTTAATAGCTCCTTTAAGATCTTTCAAGAAATTTTCTACTATGGAAGCATGTTGAAGAGTAAAACAAATGTGTATGTTGTTTGGTTTTTTAGGGCATTGAAGTGCCACCCACATGAAGACATCACATCATTCACTTTAAAAATATCAACTTAATGTGAGCCAAATGCAATAATTGTCATGTCTGGTCTTCCCATAATGAAAAGTTCTAGAATTTGTTTTATTCGTTGTTGAATACCTTTTTAGACTTATATAATTTTCTTTACAACCTCTAAATATCCTTCCTTTCCAACAGACACTTTAGTCATTTAGGCACCAACAATCTATTAAGGTATAGTTGTGTGTTCACATTATTAATTATAAATAACGTAATTATTAATATTACATTATTAGAGTATTGTTAATATATTATTGTTATGTATAAAAAAAAATTATAAGTTGGCTTGTTTTAGTTAGCTAAATATATTGTGAGTCACAATATATTTGTGAGTTGTTAGGAGTTTGTTAGTTTGAGTCATTTAGGGAGACTGAGATATTTCAGAGGGGATTTACTCTTCCCAAATATAGGAACGATATCCCTATATAATCCTATATGAAATATGTAAAATAGAAGGAATAATATAGTGAGTAGTATTATATTGTGTGAATTATTTTTTGGCTCTTTCTCTATCTAAACTCTTATGATTTACAACAATGGTATTAGAGCAAAGAATGGTTAGCCATGAGAGCTTTTGGGGAGGAATTTTGTTCATAGTCATTAATTTTGATATTTGATCTACGTGGATTAGTCTTGTATTAGTATTTTTTCATCATACAAGCATATATCAGCCTACAAATCCTTCCCTTAAGAGATCTGAACTATGATAAATTAGTCACCATCATTCATGATTCATGCATAATTTCCTATAATGTTCATATGACATGTCAGGTTGTTACCTCTGGTGATAATTTACAAGTTTTTTTAAATCCCAAATCTAGCTAGATCCTATTCAATACATGCCTCTTACTCCATGGCAAACCTAAACTTAGTATTCTATACATTGACAGCGTACTTCATCACCATCCCCAAGCTCAATGCACATAGTAGATTTAATGCATTTGTTTCATGTGTCCATTCGATCAAGATTATTTCCACAGAGAATTTGTTCCAAATATTTTTGCACTAGAGTAAAGACTCATTGAGTGAAGTAAGGGTAGTGACTATTTTGAGATTAACATTTTTTTGTTCACTTCTTCAATGCATGGAGACAGACATGCAAATTAATTTACCACTTTAACAAGTTCCTCAACTTTGCATCAGATCTTGAGGACTATGATCCACATTCTTTATTGTGTCATTCTTTGTTGTCTATGTATGCATTCCCCATGAATGAAGTCTTCTTTAAGGTCTATTTATATTCTTTGCTTGCACATTTTGTCAAAATTAAAATTTGAGTGTTATTGTAAGGGTACATTTTTTACTTAGTTTGACACCCATAATGGAAATTCCATTAGATATTATGTTCACTAGATTAAATTTTCACACATGAAAGGTGAAAATACAAATTCAATTAGTGAACAAAAACCTCTGGGGGATTGTGGGTGGAAAACAAAAAGAACTAACTAATGCTAGAAAATTACTTGAATGGCAAACTAGGGATGACAAAGCAAAATCCATTATTGGACTTGCTTTATTTGATACTGAGTTGCATTATGTTGACTTGGAAAATAAGTCTAAAGAGATATGGCAACTACTAAGTCAAACATTTAGTGTTAAGGCTTTGAATGCTAAATTCACACTAAAATTACAGTTATTTAAACTGAGAATGAATAATAGTACAACAATGTCAAGCCATATTAATGAACTAAGGTCCTTTCTAAGATAATTAATAAAAGTTCAAGCTCCAATGGCTGATGAAGATGAAAAAGAAATTTTATTAAATAGCCTACCTCTAAAATATAGTAATGTGGTGTTTACTCTTGGTCAAATGCCAACACAATCACTTGAAGGTATGATATTTGTACTCCTAGCTAAGGATAAATGAACAAAATAAGATAGTGAAGAATAAACCACCCTTTATATAAAAAAGAAGCATAATAAATTTTCAAAGAACAAAGAGGAATTATAATTTTTTTATTGCAAGAAAAAAGGACATAAATCTTCTTTTTGTATTACTCGTGCCAAGGGCATTATTAAAGGAAAACTTAAAATGGATGAGACCAATGTAATTATTGAGGAGGACACTGAAGAAGAACCTGAAAAGGAGGGAGATGAAGAAGACTTCCTATACTAAAGAACTAATGGAAGAGGAGGAAAAAGAAGGGTGGAGGATAAATAACTTCTCTTGTTAGTCACCAACAATGAGATTGATTTATTGTAATGGTGATCATCTTTCATTTATGTTTTTTATTTATACATGTATGGTACTAAGAACATATGTAATTTTCCTGTTCATAGTTAGGAATAGTATTTCCTATATTGTTCCATTTTATCAAAAATGAGTGGGCAAACATGTACGTTGATATGGAGTGGTTGATAGTTTCACCAAAAAACTATTTTTTGAGTTGTTAGTTCTCTTACAAAACCATCTATAGTGTGGTTTTTTGTTCCACTTGAAAACCATCTTTCTAGGGTTGTTGGTTAGTGGTTAGCTAGGAAAACTATATAAAACATGAGCAAGTACTAGACATATCTTACCCCATTCTCACATTAAGGGGGTGCAGATAGGATTAATAATGTTCACAAGGGGGTGAATGTTGAGGTATAGTTGTATGTTGACATTATTAATTATAAATAAAATAATTATTAATATTACGTTATTAGAGTATTATTAATATATTATTGTTATGTATAACAATAATATATAAGTTGGTTTGTTTTACTTAACTAAATATATTGAGAGTCATAATAAATTTGTGGGTTGTTAGGAGTTTGTTAGTTTGAGTCATTTAGGGAGATTGAGAAATTTTGGAGAAGAATTACTATCATGCCAACTTTGTCCTCGCCTATTTTTCATCTATTTTATATGTAGTTATTGTTATGTTGGTTTGGTTATGGATTATGATGGATCGATTATCTAATATATTCTATGATGGACATGTTGATTTGGATATAATCATGTTATGTTGTTATATTATTATTCATTTTTATGTTGTGTTGGTTAGTACTTATGATGGATTGATTATATGATGGACATGTTGATTTAAATATGATCACATTATGTCAATATGTTACGATTCATTCCATGCCACTATATGATATATTTTATGATGGACAATTTTGATTTAGATATCATCACATTATGTCATTATGTTACGATTCATTCCATGCCACTTATATGATATATGATAGAAAATGAATTACAAATGCAAATGTGTATAGTTGTTGATTGTCATTGATTGATTGGCTTAAGGGTACTAACAATCCTATGATTTTGTTATTATTAGAATTTGTACTAATAATTTGATGCAAATTCATACCACTTATTATTGCATGAGAAAAGATCATAAGAAGAGGGAAAAAAAATAAACTATAATTGTACATGGAGCCCAAGTTTTATGTGGAGTAAGCTCTAGCTCCCATGATGAGATCATGGAAAAAAATTTATGTTGATTCTTTAAAATATTGTTATTAGTGATATATTATCATGATTATTGTTGTTACTAGGATGCGTTGACATGTGTAATGAATGTGTTTGAAATTGACAATAATTGGCAAGCAAGGTAAGGACAAGATGTGGTTGATTCCAAAACCACACATAATCCTAATCTGTGTTAAGTGATGTTTGGCCATGTGTGTGCACATACCTAGTAGTTATGTGTGTGTGTTCTTCTCCCTAGGGTTAGTGTTGATTATTTTTTAGCCTTAGGTTGGATGACACATAAGTTTTTTGTTATTATTTAGTAATGTGTCCATAGATTATGTTGTGTTAATTAATCCCTCAATCAAAAATTGATTTAACACTTTAATTGTAATTTTCAGATTTTCGGGAAAGCTAAAATTTAAAAATTTCAAAACTTATTTTTAAAACTTTTTATTGGTCTAAAAAGGGGTCCTATAGATTAGTATTCCAAGGGAACATTTTGGAAAGTAAAATATTTATGATTTCACCATTCTAGGCACCTTGGGAAGGGGAAGAGTTGCAACCCCAAAATAAGACACTTGTTCTCATTTGAATTGGGGAATAAGATAGCAACCTTCTTCCCCATATAAGCAAAAATCTACCTATTTTCTCTAGAATTCTGAACTATAGCGAAATCAGAGAGAAGGAAAGCAATATTGGAAGCTTCAAGAAGAGACAAAAGACAAATCAAGTGCAGGAAATACATAAGGCTAGTATCTATTTTCTATTTTTGAGTAATTATTTTATGTGTGTCTGTGTGTGTCTTGGGAATTCATACAAATAGAAAAAAATAATTTTTTAGTCATGGTTAGAAAAGAAAAAAAAAAAATCTATTAATTGTGTGTAAGCCTAGGATGTACTTGGGGAAAGGATATTTCTTAGTTGAAAGAGAAGCTTGGGGCCTAGGTAGGCTGCTTATTGGCTTCCTTTCAAGAGCTAGTTGAGGAAGGAACTTAGGTCCTGTGTAGGTTGCTTGCTAGTTCCCCTTCTTATTGATATTTTATAAGAAGTGGCAGAAATTATTAAGGTTGATGATTATTCTCTAACCCTCCCAAGTACAGTCCTAAGGGAAGTGCATGAACTAGAACTAGAAAGCCTTAAAGCCCTTTTGTTTCATTAGGTTGGCCATGTGTTTGTGTGTGTGTGGAGGTCACTTCTTGGGCTTGGAGGTTGAGTAGGGTGGATACACTTAATAATATATTAAGGTTGGGAGGTGAGCAGTCTTGCTTGCAAGCTACTAGAAATTTATGGAGCTAGGAAGGAGCACTACAGCTTTCAAAAGATAAAGCTAGCTAATTATTTACAACACTTACATGTACATATTATGTGAAAAAAATTGTGTGAAATCTTTAAAATTTTATATGATTGTTGTATGTTGTATTAGAGTAATTTTATGTAATAAATAAATTATTGAAAATATTTCTTAAACTTTAATTTGATTATAAAAAATAATAATAAAGTATTATCTTGAAATTAATTTAAAATTTGAGAATACTTATGCTTTTGAATTATTTATGTTTATATAAGTTTTTACTAAAATTATAATTTGATTATTAAAAAAAATGATATACTTTAATTCAAAATTTGAGAATAATTATGCTTTTGAATTATTTATATTTATATAAGGTTTTCCTTATTTATGAAAGGAATGTGTTTTAAAACAAAAGAATATATATGTCTAATAGAAAAGGAAAAAAAATAATAGTTTTAAATTTCACTATAAATTAATACAACTCTTAAATTGTTATTTACATAGTTATTGGCCACCTTAGCATAATTAAATTTATTTTATATATGGCAGCGGTCAGGGGCATAACCACTTCCTTACAGGGAGGGCGGCCCTAAATGTTTTTAATCCTTACCAAAGAGAAATTTATGGTTTTTCTTGTAAACTTAAATCTTATGGTGAGGATAACTTTAATCCTAAGGTGGTGGATTTTATTTGTTCATCATAATTATTTTAAATAGATTAATTTTATTATATGGACTTAAAGGTTATAAATCAAGGATGGAGAGCCCCCTTAATCTAAGGGTTGGGATTTAATGTTTTATTAAGCTTATGAATATATTTTTAATTGATTTTAAATTATTAGAGGGAATTAGATTTGGAATATTTTATTTATAAGTATTTAATTAAGTTGAATTGATCATTTAATTATTTTTTACAAGTTATTATATTTAAAGGTTGAATTAATAAGTTTAATTATTTTTACCATAAATAATTAATAGTTTATAAAGGTAAATTAATTATTAATTAAATTTTATTTAATTAAATAAAATGAGATAGGGATTATTTTTATGAGTGTTTAAATAATTTTAATTATTTATTTAAATTACTTTTATGAGTGATTTTACTTTAAAATGTTACTAGCAATTTAATATTTCTTTTTACCATAGATTATTATTGTTTTAAGTTAAATTAAATTATTGTTTAAATTTAATTCACTAATTGATTAGGGATAATTTAAATTAATTTATTACTAAGAGGATTAAATGTGTATTATAGTATATAATATAAATCTCTTTAAAAAAATTGTGGTTTTATGGTGGAGTGGTTTGGGCCTCACATTTTAGTATCAAAGTCCAATTACAACACTCGAAACTCTAGGAAATATCTTAATACATTTCATTAGTGTTAGGAACCATCGTTAATTTCTTCTATTCATACAGATGGTTCATGAGATAGGGAAACTATCACATGGACAAATAGATCAGCGGTCTCCATAAAGGTTAATAGTGGACATTGTTAGAGTTGAGGAGGGAGAGGTAGAGTTGGGTCATCAACATGAGAACCTAGATCCATTAGTAGATCCTCATCTAGACCATCAGAGAAACCCCATCAATTTTGGACCTTAGATACTATAGGCCATTCAAGAATTAGTTAGGGTCATGTAGATACATCTACCCCCACCTCCATCTAAGGGACTTGGTGATCAGGTAATAAGGTCACAGGGAGATGACCAAGGATCTATGCACCCATGTGAGGGTTCTTTTGACCATTTTAGATATGAAGTTGAGTAGCAAAGGTTGATATCCCCTAAGAGGGATCATCATGGGCCACGATTACCTCACCGTGATAAACATGTAAGGTAGACTCTGATAGCTCTCATTAGAGAGTTTACATGGTTACAACCACCTACCTTCTCTAAGTCAGTGAAAGGAGTGGAAACTGAGTCCTGGTTATGTAGCATCACCAAATTATTCAACACTTATGGTTACCTAGATAATGCATGTGCCCACCTAGCCATATACCTATTGAGAGGACTGGCCTTAGCATGATGGGAGAAGGAAGAAGTTAAATCTAACTTGGATATTGAGACCCTCACTTGGGAGTAGTTTTGACATCGATTTAATGACCAATATCTTATGAGACATTTCAAACGCTAGAGGGTCAATGAATTTCATTCTCTTCAATAGTGTATAGGTACAGTGGGGAAATATGAGGTCAAATTTCTTGAGCTCTTACCTTATGTAGAGTTTTCTCAAGATGAGGAGATACTCATTACATGATTCATTAGAGGGCTTAATGTCAACCTAGAAGGCATAGTTCATCTTCTAAACCCTCTGACACTTTAGGTCATAGTTGAGAGGGATTTCATAGTAGAGGAAAATAGGGGTCAAACATAGGAGGCTCAAGAGCATCATAGGGAGAATATGTAGAGGATGAGAGAAAGTAGGTTATAGGGGAACCCACTACCCCCAAGAGGTGGGTTTAGACCTCAGCAATAGGGACAACAAGAAGGTCGATAGTAGTAATAATTGTAGAGATAAGGGTAGTGACACCCTCCTTGAGTCCAATAGAGAGATAAGGAGAGAGTATGACAAGGTTAGGGCCCCACATAGGCATAAGGATAGGGATCTCATCAACATAAGCAAGGTCAAGCCCTTGTTCAGACTCAACAATCTAGGTAGGGAGGGATATTCAAACAACAACCTAATTTTGGGGATCATTCAAGGTAAGTGCTATGAGTTAGATGTTTCATATGTGGGGGATCTCATTTTACTAGGGAGTATCCTTAAAGGGGTTCAGTTTTAGTGTATAGAGTGGCAAGATCTAAGCAGACAATGGGAAATGTCAATCGAGATCATAAATTATATGCAATAGTCAATGATTGCCAAGCTGAACACCAGTCCACAGTAGTGGAGATAATAGGTAGGATTGGTAGGATGTTAATTTTAGTTTTATTTGACCTTGGTGCATCTAATTCTTTTATTTCACCACTAGTAGTTAACTATTATAGATTGGTGGCATTTAAGTAGTCAAACCCTTGGTTGGTTGAGATGTCTATTAGGGCTAAGAAATCCATGAGCTCATTAATCCCTAGTTGTGGGTTAGATCTAGAAGTTTTTCCCACTACCCTAGACTTGCATATTTTGACCTTGGGATCTTATGATGTAGTTTTGGGCATAAATTGGTTAGAGAACCATAGATCTTGTATTGATTGCTATGCTAAAATAGTACATTATTGTGATGATTTAGGGATATAGATGGTAATTTTGGACTTTATAGACCTATTTATCTATGCATGATTTTTGATATGCAACTCAAGCAAAACATGCATAAAGGATGTTAGTTGTATGTTATTCAGGTAAGCAACAGGCTTGAGGATGAGATTGAAGTGACTAATATTGATTCCCACCCTATCTTACAAGAGTTTGATGATGTTTTAATTGAGTTACCTAGTATGCCTCCTCAATGAGACATTGATTTTACTATTGATCTTGTACCTGGAGTAGAGTTGGTCTCTAATGCTCCCTACAAGATGACTACACTTGAGCTTAATGATCTCAAGATTCAGATTTAGGAAATCCTATAAAAGGGTCATATTCACCCTAGTGTGTCCCCTTGGGGTGCACTAATGATTTTTGTTAAGAAGAAAGATGGTTCACTTCATCTTTGTATTGATTATAGGTAGCTCAATAAAGTGACCATCAAGAACTACTACCCTTTGCCAAGGATAGATGACTTGTTTGATCAAGTCAAATGGGAAAAGGTGTTTTCTAAGATTGAACTTAAGCTGGGGTATCATCAGTTGAGGATAGCAAAGGCAAACATCTATAAGACAACTTTCAAGACTTGATATGGCCACTATGAGTTCACAATGGTACCTTTTGGGCTAACCAATACCCCAACAATTTTCATGGGTCTCATGAATGACATGTTTCACCATTATTTGGATCAATTTATTTTGATCTTCTTGGATGACATAATAATTTACTCCTACATCATAGAGAAGCATGAGTAACACCTATAAAAGGTTCTTTAGTGCTTTTGGGAGCATCAACTATATGGAAGTATGGCCAAATGTCCATTTTTATAGATAGAGATCTAGTATTTGGGACATGTAATTTTAGGTGAGGGAATCTCAGTAGATCCATCAAATATTTGAGTAACTATAGATTGGTTGACACCTACTTCAGTAAATGAAGTGTGCAACTTTATGGGATTAACAAGGTATTATAGGAGATTTGTGCAAGAATTTTTGCATATTGCTCATCCCATTACTTCCCTTCAATGAAAATGGAAAAAGTTCATTTGGATAAAGTGCAAGATAGCCTTTCAAACCTTGAAATAGCATCTTACTATTGTGCCTATTTTGGTAGTTCTAGATCCCACAAAGGAATTCTTAGTTTATATGGATGCCTCGAAGGATGGCATTGGGGTCATAATTATGCAAAGTGGTAGGGTGGTGGCATATGAGTCTAGGAATATTAAGGGCTATGAGCTTCACTATCCTATGCATGATTTAGAGTTGATACCATCATTCATGCTCTAGTGTGGTGGTGAGACTTTTTGTTAGGACAACACTTCATTGTGAGGATAAATCATTTAAGCCTCAAGCGCATTTTCTCTCAACCAACCTCAATGCCTAGTAACAGTATTGGATGGAGATATCATGTGGATACCATTTTGAGATAGAGAATCTAAAGGGAAAGGAGAATATTGTAGTCAATGCCCTTAGTAAGTGATGACATCATCTTCCCACCATGAGAGCTAGATATAATTCAAAGATTGTATCATAGATCAAATTCCTTTTAACTCATTTTTCCAATAGGTGAGACATCACGTTGATTCTCAGAAGGCTCTTATGGGAAAATTTATAGGGTGTACCATTTATGTCGATGGTTTATTATGCCAGAAAGGGTGTATTTATGTGTCAAATTATAGTGATTTGAGGTAGTTGATTCTAGTCAAGACACATAGAGCACCTTATGTAGGTCATCTTGGGGTAAATAAGGTTCATGTTGAGCTATGAGAGTTGTATTTTTGGCTAGGGATGCACAAAGATATCACATATTTTATATCGATATGCCTTGAATGCCAACATGTCAAGGTTGAGCATCAACATCTAGTAGGGCTCTTCTATCCTCATGAGATTCTAGAGTGAAATTAAGACACCATTTCTATGGATTTTGTTGTTCATCTTCCTATGTCTACCTACCATCATAATGCAATCATGGTGATAGTGGAAAATTTGACTAATGTGGCACACTTTTTGCCCATCAATACTACCTATAATGAAACTATAGTAGCCTACATTTTTATGGATGACATAGTTAGGTTGCATGAAATACCCCAAAAAATAATTTTTGATAGATATCCCATCTTCACCTCTCACTTTTAGACTACATTACAACAAGCATCAGGCATAAATCTTAATCTTAGCTTAGCGTACCATCCCAAGATAGATGGATAGATTGAGTGAGTTAATCAAGTCCTTGAGGATATGTTACGTATGTATGTGATGGACTAGTAGTCTTGTTGGGAGGAGTACCTCTACCTGGTAAAGTTTGCATATAATAATAGTTACCATAGCTCCATCAACATGGCACATTTTTAGGGATTGTATGGTAGGAAGTGCAAGACTCCACTGAGTTGGGATCACTTGAAAGACCGTGTGTCTATAAGACCTTCCCTAGTACAAGATATGGAGCGATAGATGGTGTTTATTCATCAATGCCTTCAGGAGGCATAAGAGTGATAAAAAATTAATGTTAATTCCAAGAGGTTGGATTGATATTTTGATGTTGGGGACAAGGTATTTCTATGTGTGAAATCTTACAAGAGCACAATCCTTTATGGAAACTACTCTAAGCTTGCACCATGCTTTGTGGGACCTTTTGAGATTTTAGAGCATATTGGACCTGTAGCTTACCATCTAACATTGCCACCTAGTCTGTCATGGGTCCATGATTTTTTTCATATTTTATTTTTATAGAAGTACATCCTTGATATATCCCATGTATTGGATTGGTCTGCCTTGCACGTGGTAGAGGATGGGCAAATCTCCTTGGATCCCATCAGGATTTTGGATCGATGAAGGTTGGCCCTTCGATGGTAGGATCTAGACTAGGTTAGAGTTTAGTGGGATTGGTATGATGAGGAGGTAGCTACTTGGAAGGACACAATACCACTTCAGACCCAATACCCACATCTTTTCAGTTGACTTTCAAGAGGAAGTCTTTATTAGGGGAGGGAGATGTCATTCCAACTTTGGCCTCCCTTGTTTTGCATCTATTTTATATGTAGTTATTGTTATGTTGTTTTGGTTAGGGATAATGATGGATTGATTATATGATATATTATACGATGGACATGTTGATTTAGATATAATCATGTTATGTTGTTATATTATGATTCATTGTTATGTCATGTTAGTTAGGACTATTGATGGATCAATTATATGATATATTTTATGATGCACATGTTGATTTAGATATGATCATGTTATGTCATTATGTTATGATTCATTCCATACCACTTATATGATATATGATAGGAAATGAATTACAAATGCAAATGTGTATAGTTATTGATTTTCATTGATTGATTGGCTTAAGGGTACTACGATCATATGATTTTGTTATTATTAGAATGTGTACTAATAATTTGATGTAGTTTCATACCACTTTTTATTGCGTGAGAAAAGAGAAAATGAAGAAGGAAAAGTAAATAAATAAATTATAATTGTGCATGGAGCACAAGTTAACTCCCATAATGAGATCATGGAAATTTGTTTATGTTGATTCTTTAAAATATTGTTATTAGTGATTATTGTCATTTTTAGGATGCATTGTCATGTGCAATGAGTGTGCAAGAAATTGAAAAAAATGGGCAAGCAAGGGGAGGACAAGAGGTGGTCGATTCTTAAACCACACATAGTCCTAATATGTGTTAAGTGATGTTTGGCCATGTGTGTGCACCCACTTGGTAGTTATGTGTGTGTTCTTCTCCCTAGGGTTAGTGTTGATTAGGTTGGATACCACATAGGTTTTTTTATTCTTAGTTAGTAATGTCTCCATAGATTATGTTGTGTTAATTAATTCCTTAATCAAATATTGTTTTAAATTTTTAATTATAATTTTCAGATTTTTGGAAAAGCTAAAATTTAAAAATCTCAAAACTTATTTTTAAAAACTTTCATTGGTCTAAAAAGGGTTCCCATAGATTAGTGGTCCAAGGAAACATATTGGAAAGTAAAATATTTATGGTTTCACCCTTCTAGGCACCTTGGGAAGGGGAGGAGCTACAACCCTAAAATGAGACACTTGTCCTATAACAGAATCAAAGAGAAGGAAAGCAAGATTGGAAGCTTCAAGAGGAGTCAAAAGACAAATCAAGTGTAGGATGCATAAGGCCATTACCTTTTTTTCTATTTTTGAGTAATTGTTTTATGTGTGTTTGCGTGTCTTGTAAATTCATACAAATGGAAAAAAAATGGTTTTGTAGTCACAGTTAGAAAAGACAAGAAAATTCTATTGATTGTGTACAAGCCTAGGATATACGTGGGGAAGGGATATATATTAGTTGAAAGAGAATCTTGGGGCCTACGTAGGCTGCTTTTTGGCTTCTTTTCTAAGACCTAGTTGAAATAAAAGATTTGGCCCTGGGTAGGCTGCTTGTTGGCTTCCTTTCAAGAGTTAGTTGAGAGAAGAACTTGGGCCTTGTATGGGTTGCTTGTTGGTTGCCCTTCTTATTGATATTTTAAGGAAAGCTACATAAATTATTGAGGTTGATGATTATTCTCTAACCCTCCCAAGTACAGTCCTAAGAGAAATGCATGAATCTAAAACTAGAAAGCCTTAAAGCCCTTTTGTTTCCTTGGATTGGCCATGTGTTTGTGTGTGTCTGGAGGTCACCTCTTGGGATTGGGGGTTGACTAGGGTGGAGACATCGAATGATGTCATAAGGTTGAAAGGTGAGTAGTCTTTCCTTGCTTGCAAGTTGCTAGAAACTTATGGAACTAGGAATGAGTACTACAAATTTCAAAAGATAAAGCTAAAAAGTAATTTTATGTAAAATAAAATAAATAGATTATTAAAAAATATTTCTTAAATTTTAATTTTATTATTAAAAAATAATGATGAAATATTATGCTTGAAATTAATTTAAAATTTGAAAATAGTTGTGCTTTTGAATTATTTATGTTTATATAGTTTTTGCTTAAATTTGGATTTGATTATTAAAAAAAAATGATATGCTTGAATTCAAAATTTGAGAATAGTTGTGCTTTCAAACAAAACAATATATATATAACTATAAATTAATATAGCATCTCTTTATTTTTAATGTAAAAGAGTCTAATGTTTTTTTTTGAGAACTAATTGTAAGTGAAGAATTAATTGGAGGAGATTCTATATATATGTATATATTTACATTTCTAATTATACCAAAGTGGACAACAACTATGTAAATATCAATTTAAAAGCTATATTAATTTATAAAATTATAAATTAATATAGCTTTTAAATTGATATTTACATAGTTGTTGTCCACTTTGGTATAATTAGAAATGCAAATATATACATATATATAGAATTTCCTCCAATTAGTTCTTCACTTACAACAACATGCAGAAGTGGTTCAAATATATTACCCATACATATATTTATGATTAATATATAAAATACATAATATTATATTTTTATATAAAAATATATATAAATGTAATATGTTTAATTAAAAAAATTTTAAAATAATAATAATAATAATAATAATAATAAAAAGGGAAAAGGTAGGGCGACAGCTTAATCATTGACCCTCGTCAAAGAGACGATGATAGCCATGGCCGCAGCGGCTCCCTTACAAGGAGGGTGGCAGCCAAGGGTGTAGTCACCCCTGTGTGGAGGAGGGTGATGGCCAAGGCCGTAGCCCTACCTCATGAAAAAATAAAATGAAATAAAAAGAAACACATAAATATAAAAAAATAAATGAATAAATAGATCCACATTTTATATATATATATATATATATATATACACACACCTTCTAATCTAGGTATTTATTTAATGAGTATGTACTCATTAATCTTTACCTTTATTTTCACCTTCAAACCTAAAACATGGTATGTTAAAAAAAAAGAGAGAACAAATAAGCAAATGAAGCCCTAAATTCTTTTAATCTTTACCAAAGAGTAATTTAGGGTTTTTCTTATAAACCTAGATCTTATGGCGAGGATGACTTAAGGTGGAGGATTTTAGTTTCTCATCATAATTATTTTAAATAAATTAATTTTATTATATGCACTTTAGGGTTATTAATCAAGGGTGGAGAAGCCCCTTAATCCAAGGGTTGGGATTTAATGTTTTATTGAGCTTATAAATATATTTTTAATTGATTTTAAACTATTAGAGGGAATTAGATTTAGAATATTTTATTTATGGGTGTTTAATTAAGTTGAATTGATCGTTTCATTTTTTTTACAGTTATTATATTTAAAAGTTAAATTAACAAGTTTAATTATTATTACCATAGATTATTATTAGTTTATAAGGGTTAATTAATTATTAGTTAAATTTTATTAAATTAAATGAAATGAGATGGGGATTATTTTTGTTGGTGTTTAAATAATTCAAATTATTTATTTAAATTATTTTTATGAGTAATTTTACTTAAAATGTTACCAGTAATTTAATATTTCTTTTTATCATAAATTATTATTGTTTTTAAAAGTTAAATTTAATTATTGTTTAAATTTAATTCACTAATTAACTAAGGATAATTTAAATTAATTTATTACTAAGAGGATTAAATATGTGTTATATTATATAATATAAATCTATTTAAAAAAAAATTGTAGTTTTACGATGGAGTGGTTTGGGCCTCACATTTACTCTCCCCAAATATAGGAATGATATTCCTATATAATTATGTACTCCCATATGAAATATGTAGAAACAGAAGGAATAATATAGTGAGCAATATTATATTATGTGAATTATTTTTTGGCTCTTTCTCTATCTAAACTCCTACAATTTACAACATAATCAAACCCCCAGACCTAATTATAGAAATAATTGGGAAACATAAAGGCCTCCTAACCACTATGTTAGAGCCACAAATTGGTGTTTTCTTATCTCATGATTTTGATGCAACACTACACTTGTACCTTTGGCCCTGGCCATACTTACGAATATCCATTGATATGAAACTAACTCCTTGCATAGTGAAATCAAAAGGTGGAATAGGATACCTGACTACATGTGATATGTGCATATAGAATTCAAGTTCATCAACCAAGCATACCCTATTTTGTGAGTAAAAGGAAGAACAAAACCTCCTAGGAAGAGATCAACATGGAAGTAAATATCCAAATGTAAGGCCAAATCATGAAGCTTTTCTATAAGATCAAAAATACCATGAGTAAAACCTAGTGCAAAACCAACAATCATAATTGTATTCTTATTCACATAGCATTGGGTTGCTTTTACATTTGCTCAAAAAATATTCATTTATAGGTACACACCACAACTTGATTTTTAGGTACTAACTTTATCATATACATAATGAGTTGATTCTGGAATTTCCATTTGTGGTTTCACAATTTCCTTCTTTTGTTCATGTAATATCATGTTCAATGTGATCAAATATTCATGTAATGATATTCAATCTCAATCCATAGAATAATTACATTGTAATGACCATCTACCTAATAGAAACCAAATTTTTATGTTACTACATGTTTATCCTAAATCTTTTTTACTCATTAATTTTATAGGTCCAAGCTTATTTTGTTGAGAATCCACTAGGCAAATAACATAATCAATCAATGTTTTATGTTGAGAATCCACTTTATTGAGAACACAAAAGTCATTTTTTAATTTGTTGTAATCCACTAAGTAAATCACTTATTTGTATGTTACAACTTGTTCATTCATATGGTCATAGTATTATTTGTAATCAAGAGAGTCATATGTGAATGATGTTTATCATCACTTGATAACCACAAACACTCACACAATCGGATTACTCAAATATCTTCAAGCACAATAGGAATGCAAAAGGATCAAACTTAGCTTACTAGTAAAATAATGGACCACTCAACTTATCATTAAAAGGAAATAATACTTCCCATTCTTTCCCCACATGTCTAAGAAGTAGAGATGTCTACCTACATAAATGGTGAGAAAATTCTATGTTTTGCATGAATGGGAATCCCAAGCCCCATATCCTTGCAATATCTCCAATTGAGTTAAGTGCAATTAAATGGAAAATTCTTAAAACAATGTGAATGACCATGAGGATTCATTGATCCTAGTACCAAAATATTATGAACCTTATATGGTACATTCCAATTGACATTTCACATTGCCTATCTTTTAATAGAATCTCCCATAAATTATCACAATGTAAAAACATTGCTAAACCCCCAGCTAAACAATCAAAAAGAAAATCATGTTCTTCTTTGTCCATTTCCTTTTCTAAGAGATCAACAACCATGGCATACCAACTTATTTCCCTATAAAATAAATACCTAATATTTCATGTTCTATATCTCTTGTGAAAGAGGCACCATCACAATACATAATTTTTACCCCATTTTAATTAAAGAAGTCTGGATTTTCAAAACAATTTTTGCTCAAAAGGTTTGAAAACATAGCATGATAATCCATGAAATTAGATGAACCCCTATGAGTTGTTTTTTTTTTTGAAATGCAAGATTATCTATAATTATACCATCTTCCTCTTGTAGATATTATGGTTCCCCCATTTAAGTGCATGAATATCTGATATTTTCAAGTTGAAGGTTTAGTAGTAAGTGACCTCTTTTAGAACCTCATACCACAAATCCCAAAATCGCTATCAACCATGTCTGAATAGAGAAAGTAAGTGCCAAACTAACAAATTGATTATTATAGGAGGGAGACTATAATCATGTTTACATGAATGAGATTGATCTAAAACCTAAATGAAATTCCCTATCGAGGTTTACTTGATCTAAATAAAATGATTAATTGGGTTGTGTTTTATGTAAACTAAGAACCACACATATTTCTTGTTATTGACCAACTTCATTCCAATTCCCATTAGATTGATATTTATATATTTGCCTCAAGACTTTATTTATATTATAACCAAAGGAGATGGAAATTATGCAATAAAACTCATCAATATAGGTTATTTGTATCATTTAACCATTTCATACTCAAGTATATAACTGCAAGCTACTTTCCCATTGAATTATGAAACAAAAATTTTGTTGGAAATAACACAACCAACAAAATGTCATGTTATCCAACTATGAATTAGGTAGAATACATGCACACAAAATGCAAAGTTACAAAGCAAAAATGTATATAATATTCTTATCACCATTTCACCAAAACAATAGGATCTCTGGCAAAGAGAATAATTAACCAAACATTTGAGGGCACAAGAGAAACACATGGAGAAAGGAAAATAACACAATGCATAAGCTGCATTTATTAAACACACACACACACACAAAATAGAAAAATGAAAGGAAAAAACACAAGCCAAAATGTGCAAAAAAATGAAACGATTTACAATGGGAAGGAAAACATAACAATATTAAACATATCCATTTATGGGTTGGGCAAAGTATGAGCTTTTTCGGGACAAACATTGGAAAGATGAGGGAAACACTTGTAAAAACATGAGTAAAGACAACAACATATCTTTAATTTAATCCATGGGAAAGACATGGGGTATGGGTGGAATGATAAATATTGATTCAAACATTTGATCATGCACAACTAGGATGCAAGGGTTACTTATATTTTGCTCATGGATGTAATGGGTATGTTTTGATTTGAAACTTGAAACAAAAATAACATGAGACATAACTCCAACATCTTCATATTTTGGTTTCTTTTATGATTCTTCAACCATGAATGGATGAATCGAATTTCCTTTAAGCACCTCCAAATGTGAGATTGAGATTAAAACCTCTTGGCACTCAAAATTAATGGAAACTTCTTGTTGATTGCTTCTTAAGCACCTCCAAATGTGAGCTTGGGACTAAAACCTCTTGACACTCAAAATTAATGGAAACTTCTTGTAGAATGATTCTTATTTCTTCTTCAAAATATACTATGTGCTTATTCTCAACATCATCACATCCTTTTTTTCACCAATATGAAGCCCATTACTTTCACGAATCATCGCATGCTCTTGGAAGGAGGCTAAATTTTTTTTTTATGCATTTTTCTGTGAATTCTTCAACTTGGGCTGAATTTTGAATCGAAAAAACTTATCTCCATTTGATTTGTATGGTTTCATATAACTATTTCAAAAATTGTATTCTTTTTTATCATAAATAATCTCATTAATTGGATTTTATTTGACGGCCAGTATGAAGAGAAAAACATTTTTTGTTGCTTCATCAGTTGTATAAATCCAAACAACCCCTAATTCAGGGTCTTCTAAAATAAATATTGCTTTTATTTATTATTTTTTCTAGCCACTTTTTCCAAGTTATGCATATTCTTGTTTTAGCTAGAATCTTTTCATGCCTCCAACCAAAAATTAGACTGTGGGTAGCAATAGTAAAAATCAAAAAATTGGAAGCATGGGTTATGTTTCATCGATTTTAGGCATCGTTTCAACATAGTCACCAATATTATTTTTCAAGGGAAAAAATCCCTTCATATTTTCTCAATCAAAGGCACATTTTTTATCCCTAGAAGAGTCACCAAAAACTATGAGTGTAAATTTAGGTTCCTTTGGTTTTGTGACTCGTCCAATAAAAAATAACATAAATTTACCAACAATTGGAGAAATCATTGTAGATATTATGATTTTACTCTACGTTTAAGAGGGGTATCTCCCTTATAAGATACAAGTATTTTAGGTTTTGTGTACTTTTAATTGGAAAGCACAAAAAGAGAATAAAAATATAAAATGGTGTAAGATAAAAATTGAAGGAGAATGGAGGAGAAATTCAAAATGGTATGAAAATAAAGGACCACCAGAATAACTTAGGAATAAATGAAATAGATGAAAATCCTTTATCTCACATAAAAAAAAATAAAGGACAAACAAATGTATTAGGAATTAAAGGCTTGGTCAGAAGCATAAGGTCTTGTCACAACTCGGATCACATGAACTTGGTACGAAACCCATACATAAGGTTTTCAACACAAAGTTTAGAAACACCATGGGTTGCACAAAACCAAGAAAAATGTAAAATTCTAATAGAGTCTCTATCTACAAATCAAAGGAAACAAATAAAGAATATCAAAATTCACAAAGCCTAATAATAGTCTCACTTGGTTGCTTGTATTCCATTACTCAAACCCAGAAATTACATAGCCCACACAAAGTTGTAGCCAACCCTCTCTAAGAGCTTGAAAAAAAGAACCCTCAATAATGATCCAGATTTTTCTTTTGAATAATATTTTCCCTCTACCAAGGAAGTTGAAAAGCCACTCATTTTCCCATGTTTTATTTTATTATTTAAGTAAATTTCAATGCACTTTTCATTTTGCATTTAAAAAACAATATTAATTCTAAAAAGAATTGATTTATTAAATGACCAAAAATCATAGTCATTTAATTACTTTAATTGACATTAACTAATTCTAAAAAAATTAATAATGTAATTAAGTCAGTTAATATCCTTTCAAATCCATAATGTCAAATTACAACTTATTTCATGCATACCATTCATTGGCATTACCTTGTCCATTGGGCTATGGAGTCTCGTAAAACATAACAAAAATTAGGACAATAGGCAAAATGATGGAAAAGTGAATAAAATGGGTAGTGAAATTTGGAAGTTCAAATTTCACTACAATAAATATAATGAATGATATTTTGCACAAGGGTGCAAAAATTTTCCCATAAGTGTTTTTAAAAACCTCAAGTAATATTGTGCTGACAAAAAAGATAAATTCATTCTCGATTACAAGTTATGATTTTTTAATCCTTCAACTCACAAAACAATCATTATGCTAGATATTAAAATTTTATGTTGTATAAACTTGTCCAAATCAAAGATTTAATACCACTTGTAATGAAATTAATTAAATGGATCAATCCAATTCATAACATAGAATGTGAACATAATTATCAATAATAAAGTAATAATAATATATTTCAATAATTAAGTGCATAATAGAGTACATCCACACCAAATGCTGATATAAAATCATAATACTATAGACATAAGACTACATAACACTAAGGCACTTCAAAGGAGAAACTTACAAAACCATGTAATAATAATAAAATGTGTGTGTGTGTGTGTGTGTGTGTGTGTGTGTGTGTGTGTGTGTGTGTGTGTGTGTGTGTGTGTGTGTGTGTGTGTGTGTGTGTGTGTGTGTGTGTTCCTTGAGTACTAACCATTACTTCCTATATATAACCTACTTATGTTATGGTTACTTCATAATATGATCCTACTAATGATATGAGAACATAGATAATTATGACATGATAAGGTAAAAGGTTACATTAGCCATAGATCAACAACACATATTCCAATACACACTATAGGTCAATGACATAACATAAGTTCTTTATCCTTGGTGGAGAACTCTTATTATATCTTTTGCATGACTTGAACATCTCTATCCTCAGCTTGAACAAGGCCATTAAGGATAGTGTTATGGAGATGATTGTTGTAAATCATGAGATATGGTATCTACTCCATAATTAGACTAAAAATTTTATACTTAGACTGGATAGCATCTTACAGTTGTTAAATATTATGATATATATTTTGGATCTCATCGAGCACGTGTTTATTCTCATCCAAAGAAGTTGAGATGGATATTTTTATTTGCGGGTTATTTGACTTATTTATCACTTTTCCCTTGACTAAAATAATGAAGATATGTGTGTACATATAATACCAATTAAATAGCTTAGCATAGAAAACTAATGACTAGGATACATTTCAGACTTAGAACTCTAATACTAATAATTTGTGCATTACCAAGGAGATTGTGTAGGGGATAAAACTATAACTATTCAAAATAGATGGATATTCTCAAATAAAGTTGTAGAGTTATGGAACATGCAATAGAATCTACATTTGAATGCAAATACATTATAAAAATGGTGCTACTTCTATTCAATGGAATGAATAGGGTATTGGTACATATGCATATAGTACAAAGTGATATTTGAGAATGATAAATATTATGATGAGAAGGGGTTAACACTTCTTAACTGATTTGTCTAGAATATACATGAGCAGAAGCATTAGAAATGCAAGTTCTTATAATCAAAGAGGGATACAAATTCTAACTAATTTACCTATTCTAAGAAATATCTTTGCATTCATGCACTAATATTAAATACTCAAGGCATGGTAACATGTATGTTGAGTCTAATGATCCAAAATCATGATTAATTCTATAGTTATATAATTTAATTTTGAAATAAGTTTGGTTAGAATGTTTGGGGCATGCTTTTTATTTATGATACATGCTCTTATTTTTTAGAATTAGAATGTTAGTAGTATGTTATTATGTTAGTCAATAGTAATTTATGTTAATAGGGTTATAGTTGTTCACGAGTATTCTAATATGCAAGTTAGGTAATTAGGCTAGCTGGCTAATTTTGGTGTAGAAAAATTATTTAAAGCTTGTGTATAAAAATAATAAAATGACCAAGTATTTTCTAGTATGTACACTTTATTCCATTTATCAAAATCATATAGTTTTTATCCTAATAGTGGCATTATATCCTATATGAAACCATGCCTATGAAGAAGAAATGAAGTGGGTGATATTCATCAATGAATATGTATGAATTTTCTAATGTATTTAGCATGAGTGAGAAATGAAGTAAAAGTAAAATGAATTATATATTACTTTTGACGTTTTTATGGAGTATTATTTTTCTAAAGTTATATTCAAGACAAATTTTATTTTGGGAGAACAGTTGTAAATATTATAGAATGTTACTGTATAATTTTTTAGTAAAGTAAAAATGTGTTTGAAGAACATTAACATTAATATATCCATACAAAGAGAGGATGGTTGAGTTATTTGTTGGAAATGGAGTTTGAAAATAATTATAATGTTGTTTTATAAGAGATCGTTGAAAGATGTGGGTCCCAAATATAATTTTGTGTGAATGTTAATGATGTGTGAATGTGAAGCAAGTAATTGCAAAAGGAAGTAAATGAAGGCATGCAAGAAAAAGTGAATGGAGCTTGATTATTATTTTTTTAATAGAACTAAATATTTTCTAAAGTGAAAATAGTTACATTTGGTAATATTTAGTTATTGAATATTTTTGTGTGGACCACTCTTTATTATTGTTGGGTGTGTATATTTCTCTTATTTTGACATCTAAGATAATTTGAGATTAACTTATGTTAAAAAAAATCATTTTACATTTCAATAGGATGCATAGGCAAATTGGATTTTAGATAAAATGAAGGAATTGATAGGTTAGATGTCACAAGTTTAAACCTCACCTTTTCTTATGTTCATCAAAGTACATTTTTCAAAATAAGATATTTTTTAGAGGATATGCAAAACATTTGTAATACATGTTTAGATGTAGTGTATAGAAGAAGTGGTAGCATTCAAATGCTAGCTAATTCTCAACTACATGTTAATAGGTTCACTTTTACCAAATGTAAAACCAAAATTTTAAATCATGCTATTTTTAGTGCATATTGCCTATGACTGTAATTTTCATTATTATACTTTTTTGCATGAAGACAAGCATGTGACCACTCCTTTCAAAAGTTTTGGCATATTTGGATTCCACCAAAAGGGTTAGTTTTTGGTATGGAGTCCGTTCTAAATATTTTTAGATAAAAATGTATTAAAAATAGAGAAACAAGGTGTTTAATAGAGCATGGATACATTGGTTGAAATTTAGAGATAAAGTGACCAAAGAATTCTTCTCTCTCCTTCAATCCAAACAAACTATAGATAGAATCAAAGCCATTAGATGCGCTTCAGCTAGATTTACCAAATTACCTGATATATTGAAAGATTTTATGCATCATTATCATGGTATGTTTGCAACCTATCCCACCTCTCTTACTCATGAAGTTGATGTTTCTTAATGCCTTGGATTTGTCCCATGTAAACTCTCTATAGCTTAGATATTTGCCTAGATAGACCTCTCAGCTTAAGTGACCTTGAGGAAGCTATTATGCAGATGGACATTGATAAAACCCCAAGAATTGATGGTTTTTCTTATGAGTTATATCAAACCCTCTAGGATATTATTAGATCTGATCATCATAAAGTCTACTCTGAAGCTATTTTGTCTAACTCTTCAAGTTGTCTCATTAATCAAGGTAACATCAAGTTCATTCCTAAATATGGGGACTCTAAAGTTATTATCAACTGGAGGCCCATCACTCTTCTTAATGTATCTTACAAAATTATAGATAAAGCTCTATCTCTCAGAATAAAACACCTTCTTCCCTTAATTATGAGAAGAGAGCAAACCAATTTTATTCAACATAAATACATTTTAGACAATGTCATTGTTATTTGGGAAGGTGAATGGGCTAAGATATCCAAATAGAAGGATTTATTCATCAAGATTGATTTTGAGAAAGTATATGATTGAATTGAATGGCCTTTCATTATAACTATGCTTTGGGCTCTTGGTTTCAACCCCAGGTTTATGCAAACTATTAATATTCTTTTTCAAGATGTTAGAGCTTGTATTACTATCAATGGTTCTCAATCTCAACACTTTGAGATTCACTGATCTATTAGATAGGGGAGCCCTTTATATCCTTCTCTAATTACTTAGGGATTCAAATATATATTGGCTAATTATGCTTTTAGGGGTTTGGTGAAGGGTATTTATCTCCCTAATTTAGACCATCAACTGATTAATGGGCACTTTATCAATGACTCATTTATGACTCTATAAGAAGAAGAGGACTTTGTTAAGCATGATATGGATTACTCAGACACTTTATACCTCACTTTTAGGTATTCCATCCAATAGCATAAGGCTCAATGTTATTTCTAGTCTCTCTCTCCCAAACCTCCTTGGTTTGAGGGATACCAATGGCAATGGATTCTCCTTGGAGTTTAGTTTAAATTTTTATGTATTCCCTTTACTTTTAGAGCCTCGCCTGCTGAGTTGTGGTCTTATGTGGTTCAAAGGGTTGAGAACAAAAATCCTTCTAGATCACCAAACCCTTGACTCTAGCTAGAAAATTTTAGATTTATTCTAAGGTGCTCACTACTACTCATGTTTAATAATCATCCTTTTGGGTCCCTTCAAATGTCTCTTATGCTAAAATTGAGAAACTATTAAGAAGATTTATATGGGCCAATTCTGAGGGTCATCATAGTTTTCACAGAGTCTCTCGGGCCATTTTTTGTCAACCTAAAGAAGGTGGTGGGCTTGGAATCATTGACATTAAGATCCAAGGGCTTGCTCTCATTGTTAAATGGATTATTAGAAGCTTGGAAGGGGATGAAGCTTGGAAAATATTATTGAGGCATTTCATCTCTCAAGCGTATCCTCTTGGTAGAAAGGCCTAGCAAGGGATTGGTTCCATAGCATTCTCATCACCCCTTTTCTTTTTAAGATTGGGGGAACTTTTATTTCTCAAAGCATTTGAAAGGCATGGGATGAGCTCAAACCTCACCTCATCTAGGTCAAGGAAGGGTTTAAAAATGGTCTCTCTCTTAATGGTCACTCTCTATGGTGTTATCCCACATTGAGTTTCCATAATTTTCCTTTTGCCATGAACCATTGGATAAAAATCTTGAGGCTATTTAAAATAGGTATTCACAGGATTGGAGATCTATTCTATAAAACCATTCAATATTGGATTCCATGGAATCTAGTGAAGGTTAAGTTCAAAGTTAATAATGAATATGCAGAGTCCATTTTTGAGTTGTAGAGTTATGTACCTAAGGAATATTTACACAATATTGGTGTTACCTATCTTCCACCACTACAACTACATTATTTTATCGCTACTCTCCTTGGCCAGGGTATAATATTTTGGCCCCTTGGAATATTGACACTGAAACCCTCAATCATTCATGGAATAATAGATCCCTTCATCATGTTTGGGATAGAATGTTTGATAATATATTGATGAGTTTCATTGAACCTAAAAAAACCCATTTTATTTGGTGTATTTTTTAACAAGGTTTGCATATGGGTGACTGACTCAAGCACATGGGGGTCTCAAATCCCATATGCCCCACCTGTCACCACCTAGAATCCCTTAAACACCTCTTTTGGTTTTACCCTCATGCTCAATTTCCTTGGAGATGGATTCTTACCCTATTAAATCCCTTTAGGCTTGAAATGTTCACTTGGAAGATGGATCTCCTAGAGGACTCCACCTTGCTTCCTTCAATATATAACAAATTCTAGTAGTTTTTTCATACTGACATTCTTTTTCAAATTTAGAAAAGTACAAATAAACCATGTTTTAATCATGAAGTTATCAAAAAATCTTTTCTATTACTAATAAATTTGTTGTGATATTTAATGAAACCCTCCAAATCTAGAGTCAAACAAATAAAATCCATATCAAGTTTTACCATCTATACATTATCTTGGACTATTGGGATAATTCTCTTTGTGTAGTTAGTTGAGAGCCTCCAACCCCCACCCTTGCCACTTCCCCCTGGGGATGTGGGCATGGGGTTAGGCATAAAGTCTCTTATAGCTGGTAGTCTTGAATCTAGAGGAGCTCCTCTCCTTGTTTTCATTGGCCATCTCCACACCATGAATCTGATAGGGTTAACATAGATAGTGGTTGTAGGAGGGATGGGGTCCTCCTCTGTAGGATAAGTTCTCACAAATGGCTCTTGTCATCTTTCCTTTCAGATAGGATTTTTCAATTAAAAATTGAGATGATACTAAAAATAACTAGTAGATTGATGGTTGGGATCCCTTATCAGGATCCTCCACCTCCTACACATCCATGTACTACCATGTTCGTTATTATTGCTTAATGGGTTAATTATTGTTTTTTATTTTGTTTATCCTTTTTTTGGTTAATATGCACTTGAGTTAGTTTAACCTTGGTTTTTATAGCCTTGAGGTGGCCTTTTATTGACTATGTTCTCTTCCCAAGGCTTGATTTAACTCAGTGTGGTTATTATTTTGGGGTGTGACTTTTCCACCCATATTTTTTGTATGATTATTTATGTATTATATCTTGTTTTATTAATGAAAGTGAGTTATTTGATTTAAAAAAATGTATATTGAGTGCAATTTTAGTAGTACCTGATACCCTAGTATTGCTTCAAGTTTAAAAATGGGCAATTATTCTTTGAACACCATGAATGTAGCATTATACTTTCCTACTACTTGTATCATAAAGATAAACATGTTACATATTATGATCTACAAGTCCCTTGGGATCACCTATGCTAATAAATCCTTTAAAATACCCATATTGAGTTAGTGACTAGTTTAATGATAGGAATGGTGGTTTACTAGTAATTTTAACTTAGGCTTTGTTCTAAATTTTTTATAGATGATAGTTTTTTTGTTTCTTCATATTGTTGATGAGGGTAAAACTAGTTATCTACTGGTATTTTATTGCATAAACTTCTCATCTCTCATATAATTAGGAGGGAAGAGATTATTTTAGTTTTGATCAATATTTGAGTGTTTACACATGCTGACGGGGGTTGTCAACATCATAATGTTTTTAAAGTGGTCATATTTTTGGAGCATAAAATACTATGTGCCATACATGAGGTATTAAATTATCATCAAGACATCGATCAATGTGGTTATGTTTTCCTATAATGATTTTTATACAATAATACATGTATAAATGGTCAAAAGAATGGGTGTTTATAAGATGATGTTCGTCTTTGTTTCAGGTAGTGTATAGGGCACAAGGCACAATAAGTTCAAAATGCAGTTGCAGTAGACATGTCAACATAGGTTAATCAGTGCCAAATGTACAAATTCCCAATTGGAAATTTGTGATAGGTGTTGTTGGATAGCTTCATATTTGTATTGCTCCAGATCATATTTTATCCCCTTTAGATTAAGGGGTTTTTTGGTTTTAGTGATCCAATGTTATAATTAATTATATTTTTAAATAGTGTAGCTTTGAAATAAATTTGGTTATAATGTTTTGGGCATGTTTATCATTTATGAGACACACCCTTCTTTGTTATAATTAGAATGTTAGTAGTATGTTAGTATGCCAGTCAATATTAACTTATGTTAAAAGGTTGATAGTTTTTCATGAGTATTCTTATATGAAAGTTAGGTAATTATGTTGGGTGATTGATTTCAGTGTAGAAAATATTATTTAATGATTGTTTAAAAATATTAAAATGAGAAAATATTTTCTAGTATGTAATCTTTCCTCCATTTTAAAAAATCATGTAGTTTTTGTCTAACATTGTGGGAGAGAAGACTGTCTACTACAAGATACTTGAATCATGTGAGTATTCATGATGTTCTATATATATTCAAATAGGAAAATTAAACATGGCCCCCTTTTTTATCACATGCCTTAAAATATATATCATTAAAATAAGTCAGTTTCAATAGATAGTTGCAAAAGAGGATGGTTACAAGAATGGTGCATTTCCTAACTGAGTGATGGTTGGAGTTATTTTAGGTGTGGGATTTAAAATTCCATCTATGTTACATTATTGATATAATTCTTGACATGGCATAGTATTAAAGAGTGTCACTTGGCATGGCACGACATGGCACAGAGTTTTCATATGTTCATTGAGTCATGCAATAAGCTAGACTAAAGCACAATGTGTTATAAGGAGTTTCACAAGTAGGAAAGGTTACCATGTGTTTGTGCATGGTGTTATATGTCACATAAGATATGTAGGTGATGGGTATAGCCATGATGATCCAAAATTTGTTTGTGAATACATGAGCATGCACAATATTCCCCTTATTTTTGGAATCATGTAAGCCTATAGAGAGTCTCTACAAGTGTCATAGATGTGATGTAGGTTATGTAGGATGCGCACGCATATGTAACATTGTGAATTATACATAATATTTTATTGGTACTTTGTATCAACTTGGTGTGTGCCAAACAAGTTGGACAATGTAACATAGGATGTATGATAAGCTATCAAAGTGTTCTTTCTACAAAAGTGAAATTAACTATTTAGGCCATATCATCTCTGAGGATGATATTGTATTAGATCCCTAAAATATCAAGGTAATTAAGGAATGGAAAAACCATATAAATGTGTTAGGATCTTACAAATACAATTGATTACTTTTGTGTAAGCAACTAAACACAGAATTAAACCAAAATAATAAGTAACTAGAAATCAGAATCAGCAAAGAATAAGAGATACAAGAAATAATGAAAACTTGTATGAAACTCTTCCAGAAGGAAATACAATTGAAGAAATCTCTCTTTCTTCCACACCTCTCAGATGTACAGATCTCTTTCCCTCAAGAGTTCTCTCTCACAATTACAAACACAATTTAGCTACTTGAATTGTCTACCCTTTTCTCATGCACAAGCTATGAAGATCTATCCCTATTATATAGAATTAAGGATCATGAGCTATGCATTCTCCACCATTAGATACACCTCTTAATCAAAGTTTCAAATCAGTCTTGCCAAAAATAGAAATGCAGACTCAACACTAATAGTTAAACTTATCATGCAAACAATCTATTCATCCCATGAAAATAGACTTCTAGAATGCACATGTGACCAACTTTGGTCCCTGTCTGCCTGCATATGACCGATGTTGGCTGATCCATAACTGACGTCGATAGCCTCCAGTCAATCCCTGACTGATGTCGATCGATCCTGACTGATGTTAGTGACTGTGTAGTCCAGCAACCTCTGCATTTGCTCATCTGGTGAAGCTTTTAGCTCCACACCTCAACAATCTCCCACTTGGAGATAAACAACTACACCTGTACCTATACATCAACATCCTCTATCTTGTTTCTCCATCTTCAAGCTCAATCTTGAAGACTAATAAAAGTTGAATGAAGATTCAACTTCTCCTTTGTTACTGGCTTTGTTAACATATCAGCAGGGTTCTTATCTGTATGAATCTTTTCCAGCTTCAACTCACCATCCTCCAATACCTATCTAATGAAGTGGTACCTAAGTTGTATATGTTTGGTTCTTGAATGAAAGGCTGAATTCTTTGCCAAATGAATTGCACTTTGATTATCACTGTACAATCTGCAACTCTCTTGCTCCTTTCCCAACTCTTCCATGAGCCATGTCATCCATATCATTTCCTTGCTAGCCTCTGTGACTGCAATGTATTCTGCCTCTGTAGTAGACAAGGCAACAACCTTCTGTAACTTTGAAATCTAGCTAATTGCCATTCCACCAACAGTGAACACCTATCATGTGGTGCTTCTCCTACCATCCAAGTCAACTGCCATATCCACATCTACATACCCATGTAGAGAAGTGTTTGACCCTCCATAGTATAAATGCCTACTGTTGCTCCCTCTCAGATATCTAAGAATCCACTGAACTACTTTCCAGTGTTTCTTTCCTGGATTGGCCATAAACTTACTGACAACTCCCACTACTTGGGCAATATCAGGTCTAGTACATACCATTACATACATCAAGCTTCCAATTTCTGAAGCATATGGAACTCTACTCATGTACTCAACCTCATCATATGATTTAGGACACTGTTATTTGCTCAACTTGAAGTGTCCAACCATAGGTGTGCTTACTGGTTTTGCATCTTGCATATTGAACCTCTCCAACACCTTGTTCACATAATCCTCTTCAGACAAAATCAAACTATGATTTTTCCTGTCTCTCTTAATACTCATGCCAAGGATTTTCTTTGATGCTCCTAAATCTTTCATGGCAAATGTGTGAGCTAATTTTACCTTAAGCTTAGAAATATCCTGCATGTGTGAACCTGCAACAAGCATATCATCTACATACTATAACAAGATAATATATCTACCATTATCCAATATTTTAAAATAAACACAATGGTCAGATTGACATCTACTAAAGCCATGCTCTATCATAAACCTATCAAATCTCAAATACCATTGTCTTGGAGCCTGCTTAAGACCATATAAGCTTTTCTTCAACTTGCACACAAGTTTTTCCTTACCTTTGACCTCAAAACCTTCTGGCTGATCCATATATATTTCTTCATCCAAATCTCCATGAAGAAATGGTGTCTTAACATCAAGCTACTCAAGATGCAAATCCTCAATAGCAACTAAAGACAATACAGTCCGAATAGAAGTCATCTTTACTACAGGAGAAAAAAATTCACCAAAATAAATACCTGGTTTCTGTGCAAATCCCTTTACTACCAATCTGGCCTTATGTCTCATTTGTCCATTCTCACCTTCCTTTAACCTGTAAACTCATTTGTGTTTTAGTGTTTTCTTTCCTGCTGGCAACTCAACCAAATCCCACATTTGGTTCTCTTTCAAGGAATCAATTTCCTCATTCATGCCAAGCTCCCACTATTTATGGGATTCTACCTGCATTGCCTCATCAAAACTTTCTGGTTCTCCACCATCAATGAGCAACAAGTAGTACAATGAAGGGGAATAACGAATTGGACGTTTACTTACCCTTTTTGACCTCCTCATGGGCATTTGAGACTCATTCATAGCTTGATGTCTGCCCAAATTCTCTGTCAATGACCGATCCCAGATAATCTCTTGGTCTAAAACTGACCGACATCAGTTCCACATGATCGACATCAGTTCCTATCTGATCGACGTCAGTTACTGACTGATCGACATCAATTCCTGTATGACTGATGTCAGTTCCTTCCTGACTGACGTTAGATGTCTGTGTTTTCTTATCTATGATTATTTTTCCCTGTGAACTCATTTTGGATCATCACCTCATCCAAATCACCATTGCCTTACTCAGAATTATTCAGCCTCTTGAGCTGATCACTGTACATCACCTTCTCATTAAAAACAACATCACGGCTTCAAATAATTTTTTTAGTTCCTAGATTCCACAATTGAAATCTGAAATCTCTAGAGCCATAACCAATAAAAGTGCACCGCATAGATTTAACATCCAACTTCTTTCTATTTTCTTTATCAACATGCACAAAAGCTTCAGAACCAAAAACTCTGAGAAATGAAAGATCTACCTTTTTACCTGTCCACACCTCTTCTAGAATTCCACCATCCAGAGCAGTAGAGGGTCCTCTGTTAATTAGGTAAACTGCAGTATCTACAGCTTCTGCCCAAAACTATAAGGGAAAACCAGCATGCAACCTCATACTCCATGCACACTCCATTATTGTTCTATTCATCCTTTAAGCAACTCCATTTTGCTAAGGTGTCCTTGGAACCATCCTTTCCTTGTGTATTCCACTCATAGAACAGTAATTGTTTAGTTTATAGCTGTAGTACTCACCACCATTATCAGATCTAAGGCACTTCAATCTCAAACCTATTTCATTCTCAACCAAAACTTTTCATTTCTTAAATGTGTCAAAAACATCAGATTTCTTCTATATGCAATAAACCCATACCTTTCTTGTATCATCATCAATGAAAGAAACATAATATTGTGATCCTCCAATAGAAGCTACTTGAGCTAGTCCCCACACGTCTATGTGAACAAGCTCCAACTTGTGCTTCTTCTTTGTTGACCCAGTTTTGAGAAACCTCACTCTCTTCTGTTTCTCAAAAATACAATGCTCACAGAAATCTAGATCTATGCTTTTCAAATTTGAAAGCTTACCTTTTGACTTAAGAACAGTCATTCCCTTCTCACTCATGTGGCCAAGCCTACAGTGCCACAACTTTGCATCTACATCTGTAGTAGATAAAATAGAAGGAGAATAATCAGTAATACAATTACATAAATAGAGAGTACCTACTCTCTTACCTCTGGCTAATACAAGTGCACCCTTGGAAACTTTCCAAGATTCAGCTGTGAGAGTTACTATGCAACCCTCATCCCCCAACTTTCCTACAGAAATCTAATTCCTCTTCAGGATGGGTACATGCATGACATCCTTCAACACCCATGTGTTTCCATTCTACAATTTCAGCTGCACTTTTCCTTTGCCAAAATTTTTACAAGGCTCATCATCCCCTAAATAGACTATTCCAAAATCTCCATGGACATAATCATTGAAAAATTCTCTATTTGGGGTTGTATGGAAAGAGGCACCAGAATCTAAAACCCAAGATTCTATTTTATTATCCAAATAAAATATAAGAGCATCTTGTGCAACATTACCTGTAACTTTTGCTTCTTCTTTACCTTCATGCTGATTTTCTTCTTTAACTTTCAACCAATAATCTTTCTTTGCATGCCCTATCTTTCCACAATTCCAGCAGGTTATTTTTCTTCCATTTTTGGATTTGGATCTACTTCTCATCTTTGACTTAGACCTTGATCTCCCTTGCTTGCCCTTCTCTTTTTGCCTTCCCCTGCTTTCAATACTTAAAGCATTACCTGATGTTTCCCTTGTGCTTTTCCTGCGAGTTTCTTCATTCAAGATTACACTAACAACATCATCAACTTTCAAGATATTTGTAGCAGATGCAGTATTACTAACTGACATTACCAAGCTATGCCAACTTTTAGGTAAAGAGCATAAAATT